>OW240917.1:10412330-10483689 GCA_933207985.1 Pelobates cultripes
GGTGCAGAGGGATAGCGGTTGTAGTGGGTGCTGGCACTTGAGATTTTTCACTATACTTGTCTCTCTAGGCTTACTACCTCACTCATTTCAAACAGAAACAAAATGTATTAATGAATCACAGAGATTTTTTTATTTGTTAAAATCACTCGCAAGTCCCGGCTTGTCGTATGCAGAATCAATAAATATATGGCATAATGATGGTGATCTGGATACACTAGATCTCGCAGGTGCAGTCTGTACTGTGTAGATAATGACCAGACTATGTGATATATTGTATTCCTGGTGTCTAGGAGTAAACATTAAAACCTCAGTCAGGGCAGGAAGCCTATCTGGTAACACTGAATACCTGGGCTATACATATATATATATATATAACATGAAATACCACAACTACCACAAAAACAGTCCTAAGAAGCTGGGCGCACTCTCTAGCAGATATTCCTGTAAAACCAGTTATTTCACTGTTACTTTCACTCTCGTTTTAAAACAAACACTGCATTGCTTTATTCACTAGAAAGGGAATTATTGATTTAAAAAGCAGATTTACTAAATTTATACAAAAAACAAAAACCAAACTGAGAAAACAGAAGAATTGATTTTTTTCAGTTCATATTGTTGACAAAAGTTATCAAATTAATTTTCCAGTTTACTACAATTCACTGCTTAGTAATTTAACCCATTTACACCACGCTGGGTGGGCTTGCTACCTAACACCTTCCTCTGAAGATAAAATGCGCTTTACTGACATTACAGGTAAATATTCAGACTAAACAATGTAGCATTTCTAAGGCAGTGTGTGATATGAGGGCGAAACTCACCTGTTAGAACAACAATGCAGAGCATATAGGGGACAGTGGCTGGAGATATAAACAATGTAGCATTGCTAAGGCAGTGTGTGATATGAGGCGAGACTCACCTGTTAGGACAACAATGCAGAGCATATAGGGGACAGTGGCTGGAGATATAAACAATGTAGCATTGCTAAGGCAGTGTGTGATATGAGGCGAGACTCACCTGTTAGGACAACAATGCAGAGCATATAGGGGACAGTGGCTGAAGATATTGGGAAGACCATCTTCAGTAAAGTGAGACACAACCTGCTCTCTGCTAATACAAGCTAAAAGTAAAATCAGCTCAGTTCTCTGAGATTTTCAGCATGTGACTAGAAGTTGCAGGGATTTTTGTCTTGGGGATTTCCAGCTGTTTTAAGTTCAAGAACTCGCCCCAATGTCTTGTGATGAGTACCTGCCCTTACCTACTCTCACTGCACCCACTACACACACATATATTCTTGAAAACATAAAACATTCTGATTGGTATGTATATTTTGTGCATTTATCTTAATAAAAACAAAAATTGCAAAAATAATTAATAAATAATAAACATGTTCAGTTAACAGTAGATTTGTGTAGAAATAGTTTATTTTTTCAAAATGGTAAACGTACAGAATATCGGTAAATTATCGGCTATCGGCCTGAAAGATCACAGATTATCGGTATCGGCTCTAATGCATCTTGGACGTAAAAACCCAAGGGCAGAGTACAGAATATTTTGATACAGCCCCTATCCCACTGCACCCACTAACTACTTCTGCATCAACATATGAGGAAAGGGATTTAGGGGTGATTATTTCTGATGACTTAAAGGTAGGCAGACAATGTTGTTACGGGAGGAATAACAGGAACAAACCGCAGAAGCCACACATAGAGATATGGACACAAGTCTTCAGGAAGTAAGAGGTCTTTTATTTACACACCGATCGGGTCTCACACTGAACTTCTGTTCAAAAGGTATTAGCCGAGAGCATAGTTTGCACAGGCTATTTATTAACAATAACTCCTCCCATTCATAGCGCCACTCACACATACCCTTAGACTAATCAGTGAACAGGATATTCAGGATCACCTAATATGGGCAGACCGTATGACTCCTTTTAAGGACTAAGGAATGTGACTACAGTTGATGCACATGCTCAGTACATTGAGCTACATGTAACTAACTAACAGATACAACAAACACCTGTACTTGTATATGCCACATGGAGATTTCAAGCCTACTAAATTTTGAACCATGTTGAAATCCCATCACAATGTAATAGAGCAGCAGGAAATGCTAGCAGAATGCTTGGTTATATAGGGAGAGGTATTAGCAGTAGAAAGAGGGAAGTGCTCATGCCATTGTACAGAACACTGGTGAGACCTCACTTGGAGTATTGTACACAGTACTGGAGACCGTATCTTCAGAAGGATATTGATACCTTAGAGAGAGTTCAGAGAAGGGCTACTAAACTGGTTCATGGATTGGGGGATAAAATTTACCAGGAAAGGTTAAATGATCTTAACATGTATAGCTTGGAGGCAGTGGCGTAGCTAGAGCTTTTGCTGCCCGGGGCTGTCCCTGAGTTTGGCACCCCTATCTTGACCCAAATACAAAATATTTTCCATCACAAAATATTTTTTTGTTGAATAAGTTCCAAAACAATTGTCAATTTCATCAATAAAGTGGCAATGTAGAATTATTGGTAAAACTAACAATTGTATTGGCACTTATTGAAGAGGGGATCTCTGAGTGCATGGAGAGAGGGGAACTGTGCGGGGGAGTGAGGGGGGCTATGAGGGTGCAGGGGGAAAAGGGGGTCTGTGAAGGGGGAGGGGGATTTGTGCAGGGGGTCTGTGAGGATGCAGGGAGGGAGGAAGTCTGTGGGTGCATGGAGAGAGGAGGTCTGTGTAGGGAAGGGAGGAGGAGGGGACTGTGAGGGTGCAGGGAGAAAGGGGGTGTAAGGAAACCAAGTGCATTTAAACCTCAATCGGTAGTTTCCCCCCGAACCGACAGAGCCTAGTGAATATAGCCCTCCGTTCGGTAGTTATGGTAAACGAATCCCAATGTAATTCCAATAGTGTCCCTGGATAATTCCCGCAGTAAAACACACGAACTCCCAAACAGCATACGTAGTCAGAAGAAGGGTACAAAGATGAACTAAGGATTTATTGACAGGCATGCTCTTTTTATGGGATTCTGCCCATGCAAGGGAGCCTCCCATATAATTAACTGTACATCCAATCCTAACAATATACATACTGTACATCTCCTCCCCTCAGATAACCATTAAACACAATTTAAACGTAACAGAATTTCCCCAAAGTTTGGATGTACCCCAAGGACTTGCTGTTCTCTGGGGGACCAACATATAAAAAACTCAGTCCATTCGGTTCAGCCGTTCGGGAGATATGGGACTTAGAAGTTTTGACCGACTGCACGGGCAAAGTAGCCGAAAACAGTTCCATGAATTCTGGCCCTGCAGTCGGTCTTAGGTCGCATGAAAAACCTCTTGAACGGCCGGCCATCCAGCTACCATCCTTGGTTCGCTTGATTCCCCATCTGTTAGTAAGTCTTTCTACCGAACGCCCGGTCGTTCGGTAGTTTGGAAGGGGGTTTACCAAAGGTCTGGAGGATTCAGCGGTGTTCGCCTATTCAGTTCCAGACACTCAACGGCAAACACCGCTGTTCGGGAGCTAAAATGGCCGCGAACACGTGGAAGTCCCGAAATGGTGGCGAGACATGACGTTCGTGCAGAACTTCTGTCGAACGTAATCCAGCCAGCAGGGAGGTAAAGTCTGTATAATGGGCAACAGGGTGGTCTTGATTCGGTAGTTTTACCTACTGAATGCCATAGGGAACATTACTATCAAACAAAAGAATACAAATTGTTAATTTACAGCATAAGAGGGGCATTTCTTCACGGGGAATCTGTGCAGGGAGAGAATGGAGAATCTGTGAAGGGAGGGAGAGAGGGGATCTGTGAAGGTGGAGGGGGCTGTGCAGGGAGGGAGAGGGTCTGTAAAGGGAGAGAGAGGGTCTGTGAAGGGACGGGGCTGAGCAGGGAGGGAGAGGGTCTGTGAAAGGAGAGTGGAACTGTGAAGGTAGGGGGGACTGTGCAGGGAGGGAGAGAGGGGATCTGTGAAGGTAGGGGGGCTGTGCAGGGAGGGAGAGGGTCTGTGAAGAAAGTGGGGGCTGTGAAGGCAGGGGGGCTAAGCAGGGAGGGAGAGGGTCTGTGAAGGGAGGAGGGCTGAGCAGGAAGGGAGGGGGCTGAGCAGGGAGGGAGAGGGTCTGTGAAGGGAGGAGGGTTGAGCACAGAGGGAGAGGGGCTGTGAGGGGAGGTGGGCTGAGCAGGGAGGGAGAGGGTCTGTGAAGAGAGAGGGGTTGAGCGGGCAGGGGGAGGGTCTGTGAAGGGAGAGGGGCTGAGCAGGGAGGGAGAGGTGGCTGTGCAGAGAGCATACCTGGCATCTCTCTATCCTCTCTCTCCCAGCACTGGTAGGACAGGAGAGCACAGGTAGACCTCACTTGCCATCCCTCCTGCCCTGCTTATTCCCCTCATACTGAGCACTGCATGGAGGAGACCTGGCAAGCAGAGCAGACTCGCTGACAGGTCTTAATCAGAAGGAGAAATTATTTTTCTGTCTGAAACTTGCCACCCCCCAAAAAGTGCCACCCGGGGTGGGCACCCCCCTTCCCCCCCTTTGCTACACAACTGCTTGGAGGAAATACAAGACAGGGGGGATATGATAGAAACTTTTAAATACATAAAGGTAATCAACACAGTAAAGGAAGATACTATATTTAAAAGAAGAAAAACTACCACAACAAGAGGACATAGTCTTAAATTAGAGGGACAAAGGTTTAAAAATAATATCAGGAAGTATTACTTTACTGAGAGGGTAGTGGATGCATGGAATAGCCTTCAAGCTGAAGTGGTAGAGGTTAACACAGTAAAGGAGTTTAAGCATGCGTGGGATAGGCATAAGGCTATCCTAACTATAAGATAAGGCCAGGGACTAATGAAAGTATTTAGAAAATTGGGCAGACTAGATGAGCCGAATGGTTCTTATCTGCCGTCACATTCTGTTTTTATGTTCTTTTTTTTATAAAGAGGTGAATCTATTTATTGATTTTTTTTTTCTGACAAAGTCCCTCGAGTGCACTCTGTTTGAAGAAATATATTAGACGGTTGGAGATTGCACCAGAGCATCCAGACCAGAATCCATGAGAATTATATATCACTAGAAAATGGGGCAGTCTAGATGGGCCGAATGGTTCTTATCTGCCGTCACATCTATGATTCTGTTTTAATAAGGTTAGTGATAATCCTTTGTCTTGTAGGTCAGGATGATATCTCCAGTATCTTGAGAGGCCATTATTTTCTCATTGTAACATTTCCCAGTTAAGTATTAACATTCCAGCGTGGCCTGGAGCATGAAAGTTGTATTTATCATGTAATGGTTTTATTGGTGGTTAAACTGATGTAATGTTAGATAATTATTACTATGTCGGAATATGAATTATCACATTACATGTGTATGCAAGGAAGCAGAGTGACACAGCCAAAGTCAATCATTCAGATCATTAAATAAAGTCCCACTGCCGGCCAAAGTCAATAATTCATATAATGAAATAAAACCACACTGAACTGAAACAGATAGCTGCTGTTTGAACGCTAAATCAGCCAATAATGGGTGTGCCCTTCTTCCTATATCATGTTTCTTTATTTGTAGATATTTATTTATGTGTTTTGATATTCCTGCCAGCCTTGTGCTCTTTTCTATTCCTGCTGCTCCCTGTCTATACTACTTTCTGTTTATACCGATCCCTCTTGTATTCTTCCTTCCTTGGTTTTACGCCAGCCAACAACGTGCCTAATGATCACGCCAGCCTCCCTCCCCATATACCACCGTCTGCATTTCTTCCTCTTTTGACATAAGGAGTAGATCACCTATTGTCCCTACGTGCTACTACATTGATAAAATGTAACATACACACAACTTCCACCCTCCTTACCATTTCCCGCTCATGCGCATTAGGTCCCCCCTAAGGGGTGACATCAGCAGAGAGTGAGGCCGGGCCTGAACCAGCACAGAAGGGCAACGACACTGGAATCAAGAAAGTGACAGAAAGAGTTTTTAACCCCTTCTGCATCAATGGGGTGAGGGTGAGCACTCTAGGGAGCTATAGTGTCAGGAAAACAACTTTGTTTTCCGGGCACTATTGTTTCACTTTAATATAGAGTAACTGTTGACTAGGGTGACGAACATGAGACCCTAACTATATGCCTCACACCTAGTCCTGCAACGATGCCCTCGTGTTTCTGCCCAAGCACAGGCATAATGGACCGCATATTGGATCTTTGACCCAGCACCTCATATAGATGCTCTGGTCAACTTGAGGGGGGAAGCAGTCCAGCCAAAGCTTCTCCCGTCCTCCATCTCGGCATCATGTTGGAGCTGCACTCTCTCGCATGAGAGAGAAATAGAACAAAACTCTCACTCAACAGGGCAGTAGTGATGCCAGGCCGAATAAACCAACAGCAGCCACAGGAGAATCGAAAACTAAACCGGGCAGAGTGGCGACCTCGGCTAAGCAGACCTCGCACCAGGCAAACGTCTGCGCTGCACCCACAAGGATGTCCACCAAAAATTCAGGGTGGGAATACCTGCAGAGGTAAAAGCAAAGAGAGACTGGCAGACTGAAAGGGCCCTCAATAAGGTATGAAGAGGCCCCTCCCTCCTGCCACTCTAATCAGTTTCACTCCCCTAAAATTAGACAACACATTGATGTGTTACGTGCCCACTAGGAGGCCCTCCACTACCATTGTTTCTCTTTATCTCTGAACCATTTTTAAACTGGTTTCTTTTCTGGATGGCTATCTACCTTAATGTCACTAACACCTATTTTATGCCAAACATACCCATTTATAGCCCTATGCCCTCAAAACGAGTTCCTTCTTAGTGTGAGTGTCCTCACAGTACTCTAATTCACCCTTTCTATAACTGCTCCCTCTATCATTATAAATCATTTTTAATTTCTAAGATCTCTCAATGCTATTCACTTTAAAGGGACACTATAGTCACAACAACTTTAGCTTAATGAAGCAGTTTTGGTGTATAGAACATGCCCCTGCAGTCTCACTGCTCAATCCTCTGCCATTCAGGAGTTAAATCACGTTTGTTTCTGTTTATTCAGCCCTAGCCACACCTCCCGTGGTTGTGATCGACACAGCCTGCATGAAAAAAGACTGATTTAATTTTCAATCAGACATAATGTACTTTAAAAGTTTGTATCTTCTGCTCTGTAAATTGAACTCTAATTATATACAGGAGGCTCATGTAGGGTCAAGCAAGCTATTAACAGAGCACAAGATATGAAATTATACATTAAACAGAACTTGCAATAAAGGAAGTATAAACATTAGATGACTCTTTACAGGAAGTGTAGGAAGGATTTGTAAGTCACATGCAGGGAGGAGTGCCTAGGGCTGCATAAACAAAGTGAATTAACTCCTAAAATGGCAGATAATTAAGCAACAAGACAGCAAGGGGCATAACCTATACATGAAAACTTCTTAATGAAGCTGAAGTTATTTTGTGACTATAGTGTACCTTTAATGTTTCTCAGAACACATTACATGCACATAACTAGACATTAGAACACAAGGATAGAACCTTGCCCTCGTCATCTTACAATTCAGCCGAGGGCGAGGGTGGTAGTGATAGACAGTCACGGGATGGATGATAAGGAAAACAGAGTGTGAGAAGCAGTTCTGTCATATTACACATGCATGTTAACATGTAGCACAGTGGGAATATGGTGTGAGTGACGTCACCCAACATGCAATACAGGACTAAAAGGAAGATCTGCCTGATATATATACATACATATAATACTTAGCTCATTAGTGCATTATTATTATAATTTATAATATAATTTCAATGATATAATGTAGAGCATGGGGGGGGGGGAGAAATAATGCTGGAGGAGACAGAAGACTTGGGGAGACACAAGGCTGGGACTCTGACAGAAGACTTGGGGAGTCACAAGGCTGGGACTCTGACAGAAGACTTGGGGAGTCACAAGGCTGGGACTCTGACAGAAGACTTGGGGAGACACAAGACTGGAACTCTGACAGAAGACTTGGGGAGACACTGGGCTGGGACTCTGACAGAAGACTTGGTGAGACACTAGGCTGGGACTCTGACCGAAGACTTGGGGAGACACAAGGCTGGGACTCTGACAGAAGACTTGGGGAGACACTAGGCTGGGACTCTGACAGAAGACTTGGGGAGACACTAGGCTGGGACTCTGACAGAAGACTTGGGGAGACACAAGGCTGGGACTCTGACAGAAGACTTGGGGAGACACAAGACTGGAACTCTGACAGAAGACTTGGGGAGACACAAGGCTGGGACTCTGACAGAAGACTTGGGGAGACACTAGGCTGGGACTCTGACAGAAGACTTGGGGAGACACAAGGCTGGGACTCTGACAGAAGACTTGGGGAGACACAAGACTGGAACTCTGACAGAAGACTTGGGGAGACACAAGGCTGGGACTCTGACAGAAGACTTGGGGAGACACAAGGCTGGGACTCTGACAGAAGACTTGGGGAGACACTAGGCTGGGACTCTGACAGAAGACTTGGGGAGACACAAGGCTGGGACTCTGACAGTTGGGGCACCTGAGCACACAAAATCTGTGACACAGTAATCATGCACAACAAACTGAGGACAGAAGCACACAAATCTGAAGGACACAGACACACGAAGCTGCTGGACATAGACACAAAAATCGGAGCATACAGACACACAAAACAGGGAGATATGAAGACCCATAGCAGGTAGACATGGACTTGATACAAGCAAAACCCTTGCACACATTTACATAATGACAATAAACACAGTTACACAATTCTACACACACTAAACTACAATTGAAAATTTAAACACATCACTGGAAAAGCAACTGAGTCAGAGAATTTTAGGTTATTTTGGCCATCATTCTGAAATCTTTTTTTCTTTATATTAGTTACATAGCAGAAAAGAGACGGGTCCATCAAGTTCAGCCTTCCTTACATATGTTTATGCTGTTGATCCAAAAGAACGCCAAAAAACACAGTTTGAAGCACTTCCAATTTTTCTTATATAAAACCACATGGTATAATGTCTGCTTTCTCAGTGTGGTGCGTGATTATTTTAGTAAATGTCTGTGCTCCCCCATTTCCTTGGCTTTCTACACCTGGTTATAATATAGTGTTTAGTGAATAAGCCCAGTGCATTTGTATATATTGTCTATGATGCAGGTGAGGATGTGACACAGCCTGCTGCTGGGTCCATTGAGTGACCAATCTGAAACGCATGGGCGAGGGGAGGCAATTTTCACATGGTTTTAAGTTACGTCTCTGGGTAAGAGGCCTTCGCCTACAGTGTGACTACACTTCCCTTCAAAAAGACAACCCCCTAATATGTTATGTGCCCACTAGGGGCCCATAATGACAATACACGCAGATACACAACTCTACACAAACTAAACTATAAATGAAAATTCAAACACATGCGTTTACACTAAACACACATACAATTACAAATGCATTAAACTGTGAATGGTGGAAAATATAAATAATAGGTTATTTTGACCAAAATGTTGAAATCCAGATTTCTTTATGTTAAATAATGCAGTGTGTCTTGCTTTATATTTTTTTAATAATATTTCTCATGGTATGATAGCTGCTTTCTCGATAAGCAAGGTGGGGGGGTGATTATTTTAGTAAATGTATGTGTTTCCCCATTTCTTTGCCTTTCTACGCCCGTGTTTCCTGGTAACTAGAAATGTAACTCTGAGAAATAAAGTTTTAAACCCCTTCCTCAGGAAAGGTGGGAACCTTTATTCGACAGCAAAACCACTCATTTCTTACCACAAAGTTCAATCATTTTTATGAGTTAAATTAAATATCATTAAAGCAATGTGTATCTTGTAATACCTTTTTTATTGGACTAACAGAATTTGCTTATGACAAGCTTTCGGGAGAACCTCCCTTTCTCAAATCTAATTCTCTAAAGAGAAAAGCTTTAGACTTGAGAGAGGAAGGTTCTCACAAAAGCTTGTCGTCATTAAAAAATTCTGTTAGTCCAATAAAGAAGGTATTACAAGATACACATTTCATCTATTATTTTACATCTACATCACTGGACTAATACTGCTACAATCTCTACTTGAACATTAGTTCAATAGTCATCAATAGGGATTCTGATTACTGTCAGCTTTGTAGTAAGCTGACAACATATTGTTTAGAGACCAGAGACAGAAATCTAGTTTGTTACCAGCAAGGCTGTTACTTTATTTGTGGAAACTCCCCGCTCCATCACCCCTACCCCCTTACACACATCTTGCTTGGCAGTGATTTATTTCTGAGAAAGCGTGTGATGTGACCTATACTTGCTGCAAGGATTAAAACTTCTGGCATTACATACAGGGTTATACAGGGTTATTTAATAAAGTGAGAATTGTGAAGTAAATTTCAAATTCAAGGTGAAAACAGCTGAATTGGTAAAAATCTTGGGTTATTCACAAAGGTCCCATTACACCAGATTTTCTCAGAATTTGCCGTTTTTGGACATTTACTAATGCTGAATGCAATATGCACTGTCTTTTGTACAATACTGTAACAGGTTTCAAATCTATAATTCTCATTTGTATAGGATTTGCACATTTATCGTACACTGAATATTTACTAGATATTGCCTGAAATCGGACAAATCTTCCAAACAGATTCACCTGCAGGCACATTTATTATTTTTGACAGGTTAAGTGTACATATAGGACAGCTCATTTTTGTTTTATAAGAAAGTAAAGACATTAAGAGCATGGTGCACATTTGAGCGGTCACCATATTAATAAAACTCTTACATATTATATGCACCACAGTCAATAGAATATTCAATTACTGTAGAAACTAATAAGATTTGGTAAAACAGTGTGCTCAGTTTTTCAATCCTGCAGTCAGTTTAACAACTAGCAGGTATAGCTGGCGTGATTTATGATGCAGGGATCATGGTGGTATCGCAGGTTTACCCTAAGGTAATGATATGAGCACATGTGGTCGTTTGAGTTTCAGTTAACGCTTGAGGACACTGGACCCCGGAGCGTGCTAGCGCTAATGCAGGGGTACTCCGCACTAGGAATAGTGTTTGTCTAAGTAAGAAATATAAGGGAACATAATAAACATAATGAAAAAACTGATAGCAGAAAACTGGAAATATAAAGGGATCTGAGTATGCAGCTGCTGCCGCTGCCTGAGCAAGCCTCGGGATATAGGTGCAGTCCCAGGATCATCCGATGCCTGCCTGCGGCAGGGTTGATGAGTGTGCAGGAGCTTGTATGAGGGCTGGCATCCCTTGTTTGCAGGCTTGGACCCTCTCAGGTACCAAGGTTATCTTCCCTCTGGGGCAAGCAGGGGGTCTGGACGGTCGCATTCGCCATCTTGATTACCCATTGTGGGCTATGTGTTGCTTAATTTCCACATGGAGTACAGAGTAGATAAGGCAGTTAGCTCTGGTGTCCAGTGGGGACCGTGATATCCCCCGCCGATGCAGTGGGGGCTGGGCGATAGGAGTATAGCTGAGCTAAACCAGGGTCTGAGGAGTGAGATCAGCCACCTCTCCCCAGCTCCGTCCCCAGTAGGCCGCAGCAGAGAGACACGGATTCCAGGTGGGGTAGAAACACCGCTCGAGTGTCAGGATAGTCAGCAGGAATCCCTAGACTCGGATAGTGCCCTTCCTTGGACGTAGCTGTTCTTTAACCAAGGGATATCACCTCAGATGTAGTAAAACTTTCAGGATCTCAGGCACACCACGTCTGCTCTGCATGGAAGCCTGGCTCCGCCCCCCACCTGCGGGTAAATGTATTCAAATCCAGACAATTTGCCCCCCGACAATCTGATCAGCCAGCTGGCAAATGTTTAGAAACCCCAGGGCAAGATGTGATGGTCGCGAGTTGATGGTTTGCAGTGACAAAAATGGGAACAGATGTGGGATAGTAAAAAATGCACTTACACTCTATGGAACTACTAATTAGCTCTAACTTTTGCGATTGTACATATTCTATACATTCCATAAAGCGTTTTGTGCGTGCACAGGGCTGGTACAAGTATTTTTGGCTACACAGGAAAAGTTGCATTTTGCGCCTCCTACCAACCCCCCCCCCCCAAAAAAAATGCATCTTTACCTCTTTGCACATTGAGGTGGAATCATATCTACAGATTAAACAGACACTATAGACACCCAGACCAATTCATCTCATTGTGCTCTGTGTGTGGTCAAGTGGTCTGGGAGCAGTGTACCTGTACCCTTAAACCAGTTGCTGAAAACAATGCGATTTTAGAGAAGCTGCAATGTTTATATATCTCTCCCACACAGCCACTAGAGGTGGTTCCTGCATACACACAGAGATTAACTACGTAAAATGACGCTGGACATCCTCAAGCTTTTCATGAAGATGTCCTTCGTCTTGAAAAACTCCATAGGAAAGCATTTTTTCAATGCTTTACTATGGGGAAAGCCTATTGCGTGCAACGTTTTTATTGGTAACATTAGTGTTCTTTTAAGGTCTATTGCCATCTACTTGTAACACACAATGTATACATTTCATGGCTTCAGTTATGATTTAATATAGGATTCTGATTATGCTATAAAGTTTGAGTGACAGGTACTGTGTGTTTTTGACGTATTTGAGCCACAAGGAGTAATTTATTGTAAGCGCATGTGATTTCTAGGTTTGCTTCCGGACTTCCCTTTTATGCATCATTTTTAATTTTTTTTGCAATGTCATTCACAAACTTTCACTTCACAATTGGGAACATTAAAAACAAAAACAAAAAGTAAACATAATTATTCTTTTCTGCACCCTTTATAAAGAGGCAAAATTCTATTTTCACCCCAAGAATGATGCTTTTATTTATACATGACAAAACCTTACTGGCCGTAGCCACTGTTGATTGACATTGCATATTGCTGCCTAATTTCTTGTCTATAAAAATTCCCAAATCCTTCTTGTGTGTTGTTATCCATAATGCACTACCATTTAGGGTGTAAGTTGCTTGAGCACTTTTTTTGTGCATTTCTCTACGTAAAATTTCAGCTGCCATTTGAGTGCCCAGCCCCTCAATCTATCTAAATCCCTCTGCAACAAAGTAACAACCTGCTCACATTGTATTACTTTACAGCGTTTTGTGTCATCTGCATCTTACCACCTCTGTCCAGCTTGAAAAGGGTTTAAGGGGCTTTCTGATAGGCTTCTATAAAGACAGTTTTGCAGAGATGGTGAGAGTCAAATGTGACGGGGGAGGACACTCCACACATTTACATCTCACAATGCGGGAGGACACTCCACACACTCACATCTCACAATGCGGGAGGACACTCCACACACTTACATCTCACACTGCGAGAGGACAATCCACACTTACATCTCACAATGCGGGAGGACACTCCACACACTTACATCTCACAATGTGGGAGGTCACTCCACACACTCACATCTCACAATGCGGGAGGACACTCCACACACTTACATGTCACAATGTGGGAGGTCACTCCACACACTTACATCTCACACTGCGAGAGGACAATCCACACTTACATCTCACACTGCGAGAGGACAATCCACACTTACATCTCACAATGTGGGAGGTCACTCCACACACTTACATCTCACACTGTGAGAGGACAATCCACACACTTACATCTCACAATGCGGGAGGTCACTCCGCACACTTACATCTCACAATGCGGGAGGTCACTCCACACACTCACATCTCACAATGCGGGAGGTCACTCCGCACACTTACATCTCACAATGTGGGAGGACACTCCACACACTCACATCTCACAATGCGGGAGGACACTCCACACACTTACATGTCACAATGTGGGAGGTCACTCCACACACTTACATCTCACACTGCGAGAGGACAATCCACACTTACATCTCACACTGCGAGAGGACAATCCACACTTACATCTCACAATGTGGGAGGTCACTCCACACACTTACATCTCACACTGTGAGAGGACAATCCACACACTTACATCTCACAATGCGGGAGGTCACTCCGCACACTTACATCTCACAATGCGGGAGGTCACTCCACACACTCACATCTCACAATGCGGGAGGTCACTCCGCACACTTACATCTCACAATGCGGGAGGTCACTCAGCACACTTACATCTCACACTGCGAGAGGACAATCCACACTTACATCTCACAATGTGGGAGGTCACTCCACACACTTACATCTCACACTGTGAGAGGACAATCCACACACTTACATCTCACAATGCGGGAGGTCACTCCGCACACTTACATCTCACAATGCGGGAGGTCACTCAGCACACTTACATCTCACACTGCGAGAGGACAATCCACACTTACATCTCACAATGTGGGAGGTCACTCCACACACTTACATCTCACACTGTGAGAGGACAATCCACACACTTACATCTCACAATGCGGGAGGTCACTCCGCACACTTACATCTCACAATGCGGGAGGTCACTCAGCACACTTACATATCACAATGCGGGAGGTCATTGCACTCGACGACACAACACCGCTGTAAGCGTTTGTGGACTTAAGATGGCCGCCGCCTCGTGTTCGGCCATACCAATGACGGCCACCCAGCTGACCACTTAGAATGTTACTAGTTTGTGGTTTCTGCAAGTGTGGAAAACTGTCATGTAGGTTAATAGGCGACACACACGACAGTTCTGGGTGGTCTGACCGTTCGGTTATTTGTTCGGTATACGAACTGGGTAGGTTTTAAGTGTTCAGTTAGTTTGTATACCAAGTAATTCAAGGCAGTACAATTAAAATAAACAGAGCATTTTTAACAGGGTGCATCCGTCACAGTGGTATTTTGCAAGGTTATAACGGCACAATTCCAACTGCCACTTTTCACTTTCATAAGGGTTAAAGATTAGTAAGATATAACATTTAGGCAACTATCAGCTTTTCTAGTTCAGGTACCCCTTGTCAGGATTACTATATGATCCAGCATGTGGAATTGTGTGACACAGGCGACTAATAGGTAAAGTATGAATGGCCGGACTAACGCACCAAAGGATAGTCAGAGTAATAGCCAAGGTCAGGGGACACAGAAAGGGACACAACAATAAAGGAAAGCCAGAGGTCAGGGATACCAGAAAACAGGGGAGTCAAAATAAAAGCCAAAGTAAAAAAATGGAATAACTAGAATAAGGAACACGCTCTCGGACAACTACTAGGGAAACCACAACAGGGCAATGAGGAAAGGTAATTCTGGGCTTTTATACCTGCTTTACCTTTCTGATTGGCCGTGATCACTCTTTGACCCCAAAACGTGCGCACCCGGGGTGTGCTCGACGTGACGTGCATGCCGACGTCGTCAGTTACTTGAGCGAGCATGGGGGTATAATTAGCCTTGGAACCACAGCGGCTGGCATCCATTAACATGCCGCAAGTGTCATTCATGCAGATGCACGGCCGCTGAACGCATGGTGAGGATGAATATGTTACACCCCTCCACCGTCAGCTGCCACAGTCTTCCCAATGGCATGAGCATTGAATTGTGTAGAGCTCAGCCGGGTTGAGCAGTTTGGGAAAACAAAGAGTTAATCCTGTGTGAGAAATAGACTGTTCACTGTACTGTAATCATGGGGTAGTGTAAGTCCCAAGTAGGAGGGAACGAAAGTTTGGCATTACAGGAGGCTGCGTGTCCTAGGCCTCATGTCCCAGAGAGTCCCCTTTAACCTATGCCTTCAAGAGTTTCTGTCCAGCTTTGTATCCCGCAGAGGGACTCACCCTTCCCAACTGTGAAGCCCGAGTGCCTCATAGACATGCTCTTCTGCTTGCTTAGGTGTTGGCAAATTTCAAACCTTCCAGGGATGCTTGCCGGTGCTGTGTGGGTCCTTCTCGGATAGGGGTGCAGACTCCTCCCGGCTCTTGTAGCAAGCTGCTCTTTGGTTGACGGCGGGAGAGAGCGTTGTCTTTAGCGTCATTTTTTGTCATGCTTGGCTTGGATGGGCGAGCCATCCGGACTGGAGTGGTAGGGTGGTGCCATGGGTGAGTGTGTGTGATACTCAGTCGGTCATCTAGTTTTTTCCAGAACGCTTCAAATGCAGCATCTAGCTGCGCCAGGATGTTGGTCTCCTGTGTAGTATCAGATGGCCACGGGTGTATTCTCCGTTCTCCAGTTCACAAGTCATACCATTGGAGTGGCCTTCCCGGTGAAATCTAATATTGGATGTCACATGGACTTTGTAATTTATTTATTGCAGTGTCCGTGTGGCAAACAATATGTGGGAAGGACAAAAAGACTTTTAAAAGTACGTTTAATGGAACATGTTAATAATATAAGGAAGGGCATCACAACCCATTCAGTGCCAGTGCACTGTAATACATGTCCGGCCTTCAACTGGAGAGATTTTATAGGCTGTGGTATAGAACATCTATCCTCCCATTGGAGAGGAAGTAATAGGGAATTAAAATTAGCACAACGTGAAACTTATTGAATTTATAAATTGGATACTTTAGAACCGAAGGGATTAAACATAGACGTTGATTTGGCTAGTTTTATGGTAGAAAAATAAGAGAAAGAAAAGGAGAGAAGGAAAAAGAGAAAAAAAGGGAAAAACTATTTACATATAGATGTATTGTTCCTGAGGGGGACTTCCATTTTTTTGTCAAGATGATCTATGTAATTTTTATTTTTTATTTTTATTTTTAACGATATATATAAATATTTTTTTTTCAGATATAAATTTTGTACCTTTCATTTTTCTTTTTCTCATTCAGATATAAATTTTGCATTTCTTTCCTTCTTGTACATACTTGGATCACACTTGGCAAGGGATTGAATTCCCCCTATATTGTTAATTGTCGTTTTTTACTGTTATATATGCCAGAATGCTATATATGGTATAGAGTTTCTGATTATGTTATTATTATAAGATTTTTTATTTAGTCCACCAAGTTGTAAGATATTCTGCCATTTGGAACGCATATGTTTGAAGTCATGGAACACTATTTTCAGCGCCCAAGACTTCTGTTTACATCCACAACCAGAAATACGTATTTGGAACGCAACCGGAAGTACGTGTTTGGAACGCATAGCAATGGAACGCAAACGGACCGGCGATCACAGAATTTTGCCGCGATTTTTCAAATCTTACTACCAGCTGCAAGGAATATTCCTTGATTAAAGAGAGAGAAGGTTTCCCAGGCGTTCCTATACGATCTTTCTCCAATGGTTCTATTTAAAGGGACTTTGTTGGGGGTGGGAATTATGCATGCTTTGATTTTTTATTGTATTACTGCCTATATTGTGTTATTATCTCTGACGAAGTCCACTATATGTGGAAGAAACGAGTTAGATTGCAGATAAATTTTACTTATTTCTATTCTATTTTTTACTAAGGCTTTGTATTGCCTTAATAAATATATTTTTATTTAAATTGGCGTATTCCCACTTCATTTGAAGACAGAAGTCCCTGTCTGTGGAAGGTGAACACCTCTCCAGCCCCATTGTGGGCTTAAAGGCGCACTACTCTACACTATTTCGTGAGTGCAACCATTGGGGGTTATATCCAATTGCAATTATTGTACTTCACTATGTGCTATGTATTTTTTTGTTTTTTTGTTATTCAGCTGTATTCCATTTTTGTTTATTCGCGTATTCTCCGCCATATTGGAGTCAGCTTGCCTCTGTTGGGGTTGCTGTCACAGCCTCTGGATGGGCCCACCTGGGGGGGACGGAACGAGAGCCCACAATCAGGCTTGTAGCCATTGAAGTCGACAGTGGCACTCTCCTCTGCGCCGATCATGCTTGAGGAGTGTTTCAGTGACTCCTGCTTACTGTGCCACGTTTGGTATCTGCAGGTAGCCCTCGGTTTCACCTTTCCGTAAGGTGCTTGTGTGAGGAGATGGAGATACTTTGTAACCCAGGAGATTTGCATGTAGGAGCATCCTCTCGGCTCAGCGGTCAGGCCCCGCCCTCCGGCAGTTTTTGTTTTTTTTAATACAGTTTTTTACTCATTTGTTGCACTTATTTATTTGGGACTAAGAGTGGCTGTGTATTTTCATTTGTCACAGCCACCCTTAGTACCATCTGATGGATACCCTTTGTACCCAAGGTGCCCATCTACCCACACAGACACTGTCAGTATGCAGAATTAATTTACTAGATATCAATTAAAAGAGGCGTAGAATACACTGGTGGAGCTATTGTTGAGAGGGCCCTCATGTAGTACATACTTTGGACCCCCTCTAGTTCAAGTGTGGCCAAAAGGTAGATGGGTATTTACCATTTGCCCATCCTTGCAGGGTTGTATTTGTGAGCAGTGTTTGAGCGTTTGAATGTAAGCATGTTTTTGTATAGAGTATATGTGTAGCTGTAGGGGTGCATTTGTATGTACTGTTATTATTGCAATACAGTGGTATACTTGTGTGTAGTGTTTACACCCTGTTCCAAATGATTATGCAAATTCTATTTAAGTGTCACAAAGATTAAATATTTTGTTTTTCAGTTTAACTCATGGATGGCATTGTGTCTCAGGGCTCTTTTGATCACTGAAAACAATCTCGGACAACTGTGATAATTAGATTGCCAGGTGAGCCCAATTTAAGGAAAAACTACTAAAGGAGGGTGTTCCACATGATTAAGCAGAGCACCATTTTCATGCAATATGGGGAAGAAAAAGGATCTCTCTGCTGCTGAAAAGAGTGAAATAGTTCAATGCCTTGGACGAGGTATGAAAACATTAGATATTTCACGAAAATTTAAGCGTGATCATTGCACTATTAAGAGATTTGTGACTGATTTAGAGCACAGACAGTTCGTGCAGATAAAGGCACATTGAGGAAGATTTCTGCCAGATCCATGCATCGGATCAAGAGAGCAGCTGCTAAAATACCATTACATAGCAGCAAACAGATATTTGAAGCTGCTGGTGCCTCTGGGGTCCCACAGACATCAAGGTGTAGAGTCTTGCAACTGTGCATAAACCTTCTATTCGGCCACCACTAACCAATGCTCACGAGCAGAAACAGCTGCACTGAGCATAAAAATACATGAAGATAAATTTTCAAACAGTCCTTTTCACTGATGAGTGCCGTGCAACCCTGGATGGTCCAGATGGATGGAGTAGTGGATGGTTGATGGACGGCCACCCTGTTCCAACAAGGCTGCGACGTCAGCAAGGCGGTGGTGGAGTCATGTTTTGGGCCAGAATCATGGGAAGAGAGCTGGTCGGCCCCTTTAGGGTCCCCAAAGGTGTAAAGATGACCTTTGCAAAGTATGTGGAGTTTCTGACTGACCACTTTCTTCTTTGGTACAGAAGGAAGACCTATGCTGCAAAGAATACCTCTGCATCAATGGCTACTATGGGGCTAAAAGGAGAGAAAGTCATGGTGTGGCCTCCATCCTCCCCTGACCTCAATCCTATTGAGAACCTTTGGAGCATCCTCAAGCAAAAGATCTATGAGGGTTGGAGGCAGTTTACATCCAAACAGCAGCTCTGGGAGGCTATTCTGACATCTTGCAAACAAATTCAAGCAGAAACTGTCCAAAAACTAACAAGTACAATGGATGCAAGACTTGTAAAGCTGCTATCAAATAAGGGGTCCTATGTTAAAATGTAACGTGACCTGTTAAAATGTTTAAAAAGTTAAAATGTTGTTATAAGTTTGATTGAAATAGCTTTTGATTTCAGTAAATGTGCTGCAAACACAACAAATGAAAATTTTCAGTTCTTTACAACCTATAAAGTGTTTTGAAACTTACTGTGCGTAATAATTTGGAACAGTCCATAGTAAGTTTTTTATGTTTAACCCCTTAAGGACTGGACTGTTTTTGCGATGTTGTACATTTGCGACCAGGCATATTTTTACACTTTTGTGGTGTTTGTGTTTGGCTGTAATTTTCCGCTTTCTCATTTACTGTTCCCATACAAATTATATATAGTTTTTTTTAGGACAAAAGGGGCTTTCTTTACATACCATTATTTATATAATCTCATGTATTTTAATTTAAAAAAAATAAAAAAATCTGATGAAAAATTGAAAAAAATACATGTTTTTTGACTTTTACTTGAAAAATCTTTTACTCATCTACAAAAGCGAATGAAAAAAACTGCTAAATAGATTCAAAATTTTGTCCTGAGTTTAAAAATACCTAGTGTTTACGTGCTTTTTTGCTTTTTTTTGCATGTTATAGGGCTATAGGTACAAGTAGGATATTGCGGTTTCAAAACATACATTTTTAAAATTTATCAATAGTGACATTGTAACACTATTATCTGTCATAAATCTCTGAATAACACCCCACATGTACATATTTTTTTTAAAGTAGACAACCCAGGGTATTCAATATGGGGTATGTCCAGTCTTTTTTAGTAGCCACTTAGTCGAAAACACTGGCCAAAGTAAGCATTCATATTTGTTTGTGTGTGAAAAAAGTAAAAAACTAAATTGAACGCTAATTTTGTGTTTGTGACAAGTGGTTACTAAAAAAGACTGGACATACCCCATTTGCAATACCTTGGGTTGTCTTCTTTTGCAAATGGTATGCCATCATGGGGGTAATTCTCATTCCTGGGCTACCATACGCTCTCAAAGGCAACGTAACCAACCTGGCCATTTTCAATGTAAAAATATTTGACCCATATATTTGACCTTGTAACTTTCAAAAATGCTATAAAACCTGTACATGGGGGGTACTGTTTTACTCAGGAGACTTTGCTGAACACAAATATTAGTGTTTAAAACTGGAAAACGTATCACAACAATTATATCATCAGTAAAAGTGCTGTTTGTGTGTGAAAAATGCAAAAAAAGTAACTTTCACTGACAATATCATCACTGTGATATGTTTTACTGTTTTGAATCACTAATATTTGTGTTCAGCGAAGTCTCCCGAGTAAAACAGTACCCCCCATGTACAGGTTTTAGGGTGTCGTAGAACGTTACAGGGTAAAATACAGTGCTAGCAAATTAAATTCTCTGGAATTTCGGCCTGGGTTGGCAGGCAGGTCCCTCAAATTGCAATCAATAAAATTACTGAATTATGTAAAAATATTACATAAATACGCACGTAGAATTTAAATATATATGCATATTTATATATTTGAAGTCTACGTGTATATTTATATAATTATTTATGTAATTTTGTATATGGACGTATGTATATTTCTTATTATTTTTATTTATTTTTATATACATAGATATATATACAAATTCATTCTAAGTGTATTTTGATATAAATATATATATATTAATTTTAAAATACAGTTAGAATAAAATTTCATATAGCTATATAATTTTTTTAAATTTTTTATTATTATTTAAAAAAAAATTATTTAATTTAAATTACTTATTATTTATATTTTATAATAATATATATATACAATATATATAGTTATTATATATATTATATATATACGTGTGTAATTTAATTATAAGTGTATTTTTATATTAATATAAGTACATATTAATATAAAAATACACTTAGTATGACATTATATATATATGATATATAGACATATATTATATAGATATAATATATGTCTATATATCATATATACACATATATAATTATTTTATTTTTTTAATTAACACTAACTTTATTTTTTTTATTGATTTTACACTAGCAGGGAGACTGCCTGTCAGCACAGGCAGTCCCCCTGCAGGCAGACACATGGACACCTATTGTGACCATGTGATCACTGTGTTAAGCGATCACATGGCCACAGGGGTCCTAATCAGTGTGGGGAGACTGTCTGGGCTGCAGGCAGTCTCCCCACAACCGGAGCCACGCTGATCGCCGCCGGGGGAACGACGGCGATCAGGTAAGTAGCTCTGACCGTTAGGACGGTTCAGGACCGTCATCGGTCCTCAAGGCAAAAATGCCGATGACGGTCCTGAACCGTCCTCGGTCCTTAAGGGGTTAAAAAAAATACTGTTATCATTAGGATGTTTGTTCAATAAAATTTGAATTGTACTCTTAATAGTTGATAACATGAGAATTATGCTGACTGTTATTTACATCAATTATTTAGGTAAATGAGAAAAATATAATTTGCATAATAATTTTGAACAGGGTGTATGTTTGAATGCAGAGGTGTGTTTGTATATAGTGTTGGCTTTTACATACACATTGACACATGCAGATACACACATAGAAATATCAAGTTTAGAGGAAAGCGAAAGCTAAAGGGTAACACTCTGTTCTGGGGGTAACCCAGGTAGCTTAAGAATTGTATAAGAAAGTGAAATTGAGTGCCCTATTAAAACTTAACTTTTATTGTAAATACAAATATTAAAATGAACTTGTCAAAACAAGTATTCTGGTGCAAACGTGCTCAAAAATAAAGAACAAAAAAGGAAACCAAGTCTATATACAAAGCGTGAAACTTTTTTTCAGTGTTGTAGTCTCACTTGTAAATACAGTGTATCGTTATGTCCTTGTGACGGATCCCCTGGCAACCCGACTGGGCACTTCCGCCAACAGACGCTTCCTAGCCGACGCTGAGGACCATACGCACCGCAGACTCCACAACCACTGTAGCTTAACTGGAATATCGGCATCTTCCTTCCACCCTGAACCAACCTCTGACATCCAGGACCGTGTGGGAAAGACCTCTCCTACTCCAGAGAGTGTAGCAGGAACAGCTCTTACAAGAGCTAGTAGTGATATAGCAGTTCCCCTCCAATCATGAGACCAAGCTACGTGTTGAGGGTAAAACAGGAATTCAATTTTAATGGAGGCACACTGGCATTTTATGCAAGTTACCCCAAGAAAGGTGACGCACAGGTGGACCATGTTGGGCACAGGGACACAAAATGTACAAGCCAATAAAAACAATGTGACAATGAATGACACACCCACATACAGTACACAATCCCTCCTCTCTGTCTCGGAGATAATTAAGGCAGATAACGCATTAACTTAATTATCCCCAGGCAGAAAAAAACAGAAATTTTTATAAAGTACCATAAGTGCCCCAAGAGAGCGCATGGTAGAATTAGAATTACCCCCATGATGGCATACCATTTGCAAAAGAAGACATCCGAAGGTATTGCAAATGGGGTATGTTCAGTGTTTTTTAGTAGCCACTTAGTCACAAACACTGGCCAAAGTTAGCTTTCATAATAGTTTTTTGCATTTTTAACACACAAACATATATAAATGCTAACTTTGGCCAGTTGTTTTTTTACTAAGTGGCTACTAAAAAAGACTGGACATACCCCATATTGAATACCCTGGGTTGTCTTTTCAAACTTACTTTTCAAATCTATATGGTTTCTGGGGGTAAATCAACAAATTCAAAATTTCAAATTCAAAAATGCACACCCTCCAAATAAGGTCTTTTAGCCCCCAGAGAACCCGACACACCTATGCATGGGTGGTATCACTGTACTCAGGAGATGTTGCCGAACACATATTGGGGTGTTCTTTGGCAGTAACCCTTAAAGTTCTCAGTACATATATTCTTAAATTGCTATGTGTGTCAAGAAAATCACCAATTATTTTTTGTTACATTTGGCATAGATTGGTGGTAAAATGGTTGCATGAAAAGAGTCAAAATACCCCGAGTTTAATACCTTAGGTTGTCATCTTTTTAAAAAAATATATACATGTGAATGGTTATTCAGGGAATCCTGACAGATATCAGTGTTACAATGTAACTTGCGTTAACTTTGAAAGAAAATGCTTTGGGAATAGCAAACTGCCACTTGTACTTATTGCCCTTTAGCTTGCAAAAAAAAAAGCAAAAAACATGTTAACATTGGGTATTTCTAAACTCAGGACAAAATTTAGAAACTATTTAGTATGGGTGTTTTTTGGCAGTTGTAGATGCGTAATAGATTTTGGGGGTCAAAGTTGAAAAAAGTGTGGGGTTTTTTTCTTCATATTTTATTTAAAAAAATATAGTAAATTATATGATATGATGAAAAAAATGGTATCTTTAGAAAGACCATTTAATGGTGAGAAAAATGGTATATAATGTGTGGGTACAGTAAATGAGTAAGAGGAAAATTACAGCTTAACTCAAACACATCAGAAATGTAAAAAGTGCCCTGGTCCTTAACGGTACGAAAATTGAAAAACGGTCTGGTCACTGAGGGGTTAAAAGTACCAGTTCCAGTCGAAATTGGCACTTTTATAATTAAGGGGTCTAAAACACCTTAGACACCCTGGAGTAATTCTGAAATCCTGGCCTGTTAGGTGTGCTTTGAGGAGCACTGGGCTATTTAATGCCGTAGCAGCAGTTATTTTCCCTATGCAGTAGGAATGGACATCCTGACCCTGGATGTATTGCTGAGATTCTTACAGACTCTTCTACTCCATCCTTCGAGCATTCTGCATGGTGACTATTCGAGCTGTGTATTCTTACCATGTCTGCAGACCTCTTACACACAAAGTAGAGCAGGTCTGTAGAAATACTGAATTCACAGACTACTCTCTAATATTTTTATCAGCACTGTGAACAGTTTGTACTTTTCTCCTATCTCGGAAGTAGTAACTACTAGAAACTATTCCGCATTTGTTTTTGTCCCAGCCACATCCTCCTGAACTTGAAGCCCCAAGAAACCTAGACTGTACTTATAAATATGCAGATGGTACAATACAAAGTGCAGCGTGCAAGACTTAATCAGCTGATTAAACTCACATTGATTAGAGCCAGCCTGCATAAGGCTCAATAATTACACAGTAGTGCATTTATCAGGTGGCACTCAACTTCTTCTAACGTAGATAACTCTAAACAACAAACAGAAAATACACATAGGAAATGATAGTGTAGTATAGCAGCACACATGTTTTAAACCTATTTGGCAGTCTGCCCACTCCAGATCACTGTTTTAAAAGTGTCCCTCCACAAGTTGACACCAAGTGCTACCACCTTAGATCCAATGACAATAGGATCTTTAAACAAATTGTGGTACATTGAAGAAAAAGTGTGTGCTGTTATACTATACTATCATTTACTGTGTGTATTTTCTGTTTGCTTTGAGAGTTATCTATGTTGGAAGAAGGTGGAGTTCTACCTGATAAAGGCACTACTGTGTAATTATTGAGCCTTTTACGGGTCAGGCTCTAATCAATGTGAGTTTATTCATTTGATAAAATGGACTCTCCATTGCCAGGAAAACAAACCCGTTTTCCTGTCACTAGAGAATCCTGCAGTGCCCCCCTCCCTCCCGCCCCCCCATCCCATGTTGCTGAAGGGGTTAAAACCTCTCCAGCCACTTACATGAACCTCGGCGCTGGGTCAGACTCTGCCCACGCTCCTCCCCTGCCGACGTCAGCCGGCGAGGGAGACTTAATGCACATGCACAGCAATGGCTGCGTGCGCATTAGACCTCCCCATAGGAAAGCATTATTCAATGCTTTCCTATGGGGAAAATCTAACGCTGGAGGTCCATTAGGACGTCCAGCATCACATAACAAACCAAACGTCCGTTACGAATCCAGAAGTGCAGAAGACAGAAGACAGCCACTGGCAGGAGACTTAGACCTGCAATGTAGACAATTGCAGTTCACTTGAATGACGTTTTACATTGCAGCACTAAGTGAAAAGGGACACTGTACCTAAGTGGTCTGGGTGCCTACAGTGTCCCTTTAAGTCTTGCACGCTGCACTTTGTATTGTACCGTCTGCACTATTCTTTGTTTATTTTCTTGTTTTACATGTTCTAAACTAATATCCAGACTCCCACTGTATCTTTCAGGGGGACGAACCATTGCATGGTAAATAACTTTTAGACGCTCCACAATTGTTTGCTAAGTGTATCACTTGTAAGGCACTGGGTTTTGTTTGCTATTGAAGGTGTTCCTTCACGTGTGGTTAGAGCTGCTCCATGTTCTTCACTTTTAACACTATTTGGAGTTTTTGCATTTGTAATTCTAAAGCCCACCTTACGGTGTAAACTGAAACTTGCTATAGGTAGAAAGTTAAATGGGAATCAGCATTGGTTGATTCACTTCCTGGTTTGTAAAGAGTTATTTATCTAATCAAAGCATTATCAAGGTAATGTTTTGGGGGAAAAACTAAAAAAAGGAATGAGTCATTTCCAGTCTGGAGTTTCCCTGTGATATTTTTAACTATTAACAGCTGAGGTGACCTTGGTATAACCTTGGTACGGGAATTTAATAAGGAGTGACAAAAAAGGAAACCCATAATCACACGACTTCTAACGCTGGACTACGCTGACACTAGTAGACATTATCCTTCTGCATTAACCCTTTCACCACCAAGAGACACAGAATCTGAGTACATGGGAGTCATGGTAATTCATGGTGACATTTATTTTTTACTAACACGTTATTCAATAGAAACAAAAACAAATGAACTTACATATAAGAAAACGGTTGTAAATAATACTGGCATTTCTCCCACATGTCTTCTCATCATTCAATCATTCCATAAGTACTCACACATAATATTAATTGTCTGTGTCACCACCCATGTTACCTCTTTGGACTGACAAACAAACACACACACACATACACGCTCTGACAGACACACATACACACCTACTGCGAGATACATACACATAGTCACAGTTTGTGTGTCTGACAGTGGGTATCTGGATGGATGTTTTTCTGATGGAGTGTTTCTGGCAGCGTGTATTGATATCTGCGTGTGTGCGTGTCTGGCATTGAGTTTTGTTGTGTGTGTGTCTGTGAATGCATATCTGTATCCATGAGTGTGTTTGGAATATATATTATTATTATTATTATTTATAAAGTGCCAACAAATTCCGATGCGCTGTACAATGGGTGGACAAACAAACACATGACTGTAACCAGACAAGTGGGAGGCACAGAAAGAGAGGGGTCGAGCGCCGTACTCAATGAGCGTACATGCTAGAGGGAGTGGGGTAAAGTGACACAGAAGGTAAGGGTAGGGGTAGAAAAGTAGTTTGCTAGGATAGAATTCACAGAGGGCTTCCTGTTTTGTTTTATGACAGTTGCAGGAGAGGAATTAGGGTGCAGGGATGAACAGCTATTAACAGTTTAATTGATATGCTTTTCTAAAGAAGTGAATTTCCACAGATTTTTTGAAGGCTCTTACAGTAATAATGCTGGCAATGCATGAGGGGAGATGTAGTCCGCACCATCTGGTGCCGAAGGTTTCCTTCTCTCTTTTGTTTCTTCCATACATACAGACACACACACACATACAGACACATACACACAGACATACATGCATACTGACATACATACATACTGACATACAGACACACACACAGACATACACACACACACACAGACATACATACTGACATACATACACACATACATACTGACATACACACACAGACATACTGACATACACACACACACACATACTGACATACACAAAGACATACATACTGACATACACACACACACATACTGACATACACAAAGACATACATACTGACATACACACACAGACATACTGACATACACACACACACATACTGACATACACAAAGACATACATACTGACATACACACATACTTGCAGACACACACACACCTCATTTATCAGCCACCCTCCTCTTACCTTTAAGTTGCAGGAGGGTGGCTGGGGATGATGGGACTGGATGCCTATGGTGTCCTCCGCTCTCCCTCTGCTCTCCCTCTCCTCCGCTCTCCCTCTCCCCCCGCGCAGAGTAAGCTGGGAGGAAGTGACCGGCCATCACTTCCTCCAAGCAGCACTTGCGGCCGCAGCGCTGACTGGGCCCCTGAAGATATAGGGCCCATCGGGTGGCCCTAAATGCTTGGGCCACCTGATGGGCCCCGGTGCAGATGCACCTGCGGCAGTTTCGCTACTCCACGTGGGGCCCGGATGGCCGGGCCCCCCAGGGCCGCCGGGCCCGTGAAAACCATTATGGTTGTCTGCAAGCATTATGGTTCTCACCCCCTGATGGCGGCCCTGGCTGTAGGTACAATGACAAATACATTTATAGCTGGCTTTGTATGAAGGTGACAGATTAGACCCATCTAGTGGACATAATCTGAAACATCCAGATTTGGAAACTATGGGCAAGGATTACGTTTTAACAATTCATGTTACTGATTAGATTATTGTGATATCCTTGTTCCATGTTAAAAGAAAGCAAAATAAAAAACTATTAAACACACCTTTATTCCACTGCTGGGTCAGTCTGCTAAAACACTGGGGGTAATCACTGAGTTTCAACAATCAAATGCAATTAGCCCATTGTTTGTCTATAAGAATCACTAGGCTAATTTGGAATCATCATGCTGTGATGCTATAATTGCTGACAGTAGTGTCAATTAATGAGTGTTCTCTCCCACTCAAAATACACTAAATAAAATTATAAACGCAACACTTTTGTTTTTGCCCCCATTTTTCATGAGCTGAACTCAATGATCTAAGACTTTTTCTATGTACACAAAAGGCCTGTTTCTCTCAAATATTGTTCACAAATCTGTCTAAATCTGTGTTAGTGAGCACTTCTCCTTTGCTGAGATAATCCATCCACCTCACAGGTGTGGCATATCAAGATGCTGATTAGCGTGATTATTGCACAGGTGTGCCTTACGCTGGCCACAATAAAAGGCCACTCTAAAATGCTCATATATGTGTAGAGTAATGTCTCCCGAGTACAGCAGTACCCCTCAAGTACAGGTTTTATGGTTATTTGGAAAGTTACAGGGTCAAACATAAGATTTACCAATTTCTGTTTTTGAAAATTGCTATTTGCCAGATTGGCTATGTTGCCTTTGAAACGGTATGGCCAGTGATGTATTTAGGATTTGTGCGGCCCTAGGCATGACGGTGCTCGGGTGCTCCCCTTAATTCACATTTTCCCGACTCCTTCCAGTCAAGGCCGCACTTTGACTGACAGACGCACACACTCACTGATAGATGCATACACTCATTGACAGACACACACTCTCATATACACTGACAAACAATGACAAACACACACACACTCACTGATTTGACACACACTATTACTCGGAATCTACTTCTTGAACGACCATATATCCCTACACTACTTTACCTTCAAGATTCTTAAATGGCTCCTATGTACTAAGAATACAAGGAATAGCTGAATAAACAAACAATACTTCATTGCCCCAATCCACTCACCACCAAAATAAAATGTGGACCAGATTACATAGAAATGTCTATAAATACAGCCAAGAGGTGGTCATTCATTAAAGGACCACTGTAGGCTCAATAAGGTGGTCTGGGTGCCATGTCCCCCTAGTTTTAACCCTGCAGAGAAACTGCTATGTTTACATTGAGGGTTAATCCAGCCTCTAGTGGCTGTCTCCCTGACAGCCACTAGAGACGCTTCAGCGATCCTTAAATGCGAAAATCGCATTGAGGACACGCTGGACGTCCATAGGAAAGCATTGAGTAATGCTTTCCTATGGGCGGTTTGAATGCGCTTGCGGCTCTGGCCGCGCATGCGCGTTCGGAGCTGATGTCGGCACGGGGAGGAGAGGTCACCAGGGCAGAGGGAGCCCGGCTCTGGATTAAAGTAAGTGGCTGAAGGGGGTTTAACCCCTTCAGCCCAGCGGAAGGGGGGCCCTGGGGGAGGGGGGGACCTAATAACCCTCTTGTGCCAGCAAAACAAGTTTGTTTTCTTGGCACTATAGTGCTCCTTTAATAAATAAGCCTGTAACAGAACCCCTGTTGTTGCCTGGCCAACAGATTGGAAACATTGTAACCCCCTGGATTTGTTACCAGTGTTATATTTAAATATACGAATGGGAAAGCGAATGACAATGCTAACCCATTTGTATGAACTAACAAACTGAGAACGAGAGACCACGCAGCCCAGGCGTGTGCCGCCAATTACCCTCTTGACTCTGTACCAGACTGCGAACCGCAAGCATTCTAAGTGGTTCCCTGGGTGGCCGTCCATTCGTATGTACGAACACGTGGCGGCGGTCATCTTGTTTTGTCGAATGCGTTCAGCGGTGTTTGGTCATCGAGTGCCTGGAACTATTTTCGGACACTCAAACTCCCAAACACCGCTGAGACTTCCAGGACCACTTAGCTTCGGCCAGAATTA
This sequence comes from Pelobates cultripes, assembly GCA_933207985.1. Taxonomy (NCBI): domain Eukaryota; kingdom Metazoa; phylum Chordata; class Amphibia; order Anura; family Pelobatidae; genus Pelobates; species Pelobates cultripes. The sequence continues at coordinate 10,442,240 of OW240917.1, forward strand.
CACGAACAAGGCAGCGTTCGGTAAAAGTATTGCATAAACGGGCTGCACACGACCAGCAAACTCACGAACAATAAAAAGATAAACTGTTCGGTATTTTTAACATACGAAAAGGGACTGGCCGCACCAGCTGAATGTATGGAACTATTTTAGGCAGGAGCCTAGTGTGCAGCCAGGCAGGGATGGGACTTTCAGCTATCTCCGGAACCCTGGAATGGATTCGTATGATTTTTTAGTATGTTTATCCCCTAGTTATGCTTGTTCAGAAAATGTAACTTTTATTGAAATTGAATGTATAGTTTTGGTGTTATAAAAATTGGGTAAAAAGTATATTTTTCACTTGGAGATAATTGAGTTGATACAGCAATTAACTCCAATATCTCCCAAGCAGAGGGGAGGAATGTACAGTATTGAATGGGAGTGTTTAGCTATGTAACTGTAAATGATTGGTTGTTAAGTTTGTGTCTTCAGTGCCCAACAAGGTCCACGTGGGTGGTAACCTTGTGGGAAAATGTGTATAAAAGAAATGCTTATGTGCCCATTAAAACAGTTCTGCTTAACCCTTAATACGTAGCCTCGTCTCGTTATTGCATCCTCACTAGCTCTTGTAAGAGCTCTGCCTCCCTCCCTACACTGATCCAACTGATGGGATATCGTGAATACTCTGCAGCACAGCCTCTCGCCGGGAAAAGGACGTCTCCAACGGCATACAACCCTGTCACTACCTGGGTGGCCGTTACAAAGCCAATGAGAGATCTGATTGCCATTATGGGGTCAAAAAGGATGATTTTTTTCCTAGTTTGTTGCAAAATTGGATCCCTCACAGATATGAGAAAGGCTGAACTCAGCCTATGTAACTATGTAATAAGTAATACTAAGTATTTTACTTAGAGAGAGATTCATTGATCCCCCTTCCTTTGGACACCCCGATTGGGTTGATATGTTGGTTTATTGTCTAAAAACGTTGATGATTTTCTATTAATATAGAGGAGACACGTGTAGCTTTCTTTAAAACTCTTCAGTGTAACTTTATCATTCTGTGATACCAAGATGTGACTCTCCAAAACCGAAAATGAGGGAAAAGTCCAGGTATTCTCCCCCGTGTCATCAGAGGATATGATTCACTGGGGATTTCCATACATGGTGTACAGGGTCTTGTACATTATTTGAGTAATCATCAACTCTGGAACAAATAATGGACAATCAAGCAGGGCCGGACTGGGGATACGAAGCAGCCCTGGAAAAAAATCTATGCCAGCCCCATAAGTCATTGTGCTATGTAGGGTGTTATATATTAAAGGACCACTATAGTGCCCTGAGGGTGCCCCCACCCTCAGGGTCCCCCTCCCGCCCGGCTCTGGAAGGGTGAAAGGGGTAAAAACTTACCTTTTTCCAGCGCTGGGCGGGGAGCTCTCCTCCTCCGATCCTCCTTCTCTCCTCCCGTCGGCTGAATGCGCACGCGCGGCAAGAGCTGCGCACGCATTCAGCCGGTCACATAGGAAAGCATTCATAATGCTTTCCTATGGACGCTGGCGTGCTCTCACTGAGAAAATCACAGTGAGAAGCACGCAAGCGCCTCTAGTGGCTGTCAATGAGACAGCCACTAGAGGAAATAGGGGAAGGCTTAACCCATTCATAAACATAGCACTCTGAAACTGCTATGTTTATGAAAAAATGGGTTAACCCTAGCTGGACCAGACACCCAGACCACTTCATTAAGCTGAAGTGGTCTGGGTGCCTAGAGTGGTCCTTTAATGTATGTATATATATATATTATTGATACATTTCTTCTTCTAATTCAAAATATTAGTCCTTTCAGGGTAATTAAATTATACAGTAAAGCATACTCACACACAGACACAGACAATCTTACTGATGCACACAAATAGGCTCATTGACAGACAGGCTCAATGACACACACAGACAAGGTTACTGGCAGACACATAAATTTAGGACAGACAAACTCTGACACACACACAAGCTTACTACAGACAAGCTCACTGTCACACACACACGCTCACTACAGACAAGCTCGCTGATGCGCACACACTCTCCCTACAGACACGCCCATTGACACACACATGCTCCCTACAGAAGAGCTCACTAACACAGATTCACTACAGACAAGCTCACTGACACACATATGCTCACTACAAACAAGCTCACTGACACACACGCTCACTACAGACAAGCTCACTGACACATATGGTCACTACAGACAAGCTCACTGACACACACACTCACTACAGACAAGCTCACTGACACATATGGTCACTACAGACAAGCTCACTGACACACACGTTCACTGACACACACGCTCACTACAGACAAACTCACTGACACACACGCTCACTACAGACAAGCCCACGATCACACCCATGCTCCTTACAGACAAGAGCTCCCTAACACACACACATGTGACCCCTACAGACAAGCTCACTGACACACATACAAGCTCACTCACTAGCAGGCACACACACACAGAGGCTCCCTCACTAGCAGGTGCGCACACACACACAGAGGCAGACGGTCACTGACACCGGGGGTAAACCTCCCCGCACACATACAGACAGGCAGACGACCACACGCACAGGCAGACCGTTACACACGCACAGTCACACACGCACACACACACACACAGTCACACGGACAATAACATACACAGGCGGAGCAGCCACACACACACGAGCAGACCGTTACACACACACAGTCACACACACACACACACACACAGTCACACACAATAACATACACGGGCAGACGGAACACACACACAGACGATTCCGCACACACACGGGCAGTCATACCCAAAAGGCAGTCCTGCGCTGAGTCCTGCGCACACACGAGACGGTGCAGACGGTCGCACACAGTACACACTAACAGTCCGCACACACAGTCACAGTTACACACACGGTCCGCACACTCACAGACAGTCACACACAGTCACACACACACGCACGAACGGTCACGGTCACACACACACGCACACACACAGACAGTCACAGTCACACACACACACACACACAGACAGTCACACACAAACAGACAGTCACACACAGTCACACAGTCACACAGACAGTCACACACTCACAGACAGTCACACACTCACAGACAGTCACACACTCACACAGACACACTGACCTCCTTCTTACCTCCTGCTTGGAGTTCCTGGAGGCTGGTTGTTGGGGAAGCAGGGACTCCTTCCTTCTTCCCATGCTGCAATTAGCCGGCCCCGCCGCACAGTAAGCTCCGCCTCCGCCGCACGCTAAGCCCCGCCCCCACCGCACAGTAAGCTCCGCCCCCGCCGCAAATATATATATATTTTTTTGAATGATCCCGGGCGGCCGTGTGTGAGCTGGCCGCCTGGCTCCCCCCGGCTCCCCCCGGCTCCCCATGGGGCTATGTGCGGCCGCACAGCTCACACACGGCCGCCGGGATCACAGGAGCGGTCAGACCGGCCCCAGGTGCCGCGGCCCACCGGGAAATTTCCCGGTATCCCGGTGGGCCAGTCCGGCCCTGCAATCAAGTCACAGGAGTTACAGTTAAAGAGAATATCTAAATACTTCCGTTGGTGTTGTTGAAGAGTGGACGGATTTAAAGCTTCTGTAACTTTTGGCCCAATTATTAGAGAAGTTATTCATCCATGAATTTGATAACAGTGATGGGTCGGCAAGGTGGAGCTGTGATTTCTCTTTATATTTTTGCATGGAGATCAATCGAAGTTGTTTGGATCACCAAAGATTTTGAGTCTGTTAATCACTAAAAAAAGTTATAATAATAATAAAAAGAAATCCATAATCTAATACTATTATGAGGTAATTCGGGAATTCCGCAAAAGGCCACTTCATGCCTACTTGTCCCTGCAGCTTTAAGGTACGGATTGAAATTTGTAAGAAACTAAAAACTGATTTATTTAACTTTTTACCACAATATTTACTGTAATAATGCTGCCATTTTTACCTATAGTTCACCACTGTAATATATTGTACTTGCATGTAGTTATTAATATTTTGGCGGATATGTATAAAAGAAATGTCTGCTTTGCATCCCTCCCCCACACTGCTGTGAATTCCTTCAAATAACTATCTCTATTCCTGAGGCCCGATTTCATTAAGCAACTCAAACAGCCACTTCATCTCTTCTATGATATATAGATATAGGTATGACAATCATATATGTGGGAGACAATCTTGCCCTTGAATGGTTTGTTAATAATTAAAGGAACACTATAGTCACCAGAACAGCTACAGCTTATTGCATTTGTTCTGGTGAGTAGAATCATTCCCTTCAGGCTTTTTGCTGTAAACACTCTCTTTTCAGAGAAAATGCAGTGTTTACATTACAGCCTAGTGATAACTTTACTGACCAATACTCAGATCGCTGCTAGAGGTGCTTCCTGGGGCAGTTCTGCACAGTGTGACTGATATTCAATGTCTCCACCCTCTGCATGCAGACACTGAATTTCCTCATAGAGATTAATTGATTTAATGCATCTCTATGAGGAGGTGCTGATTGGCCTGGGTGACATTTGGCTGCACATCCTGCCCCACCTCCTTCGCAATCTCAGCCAATCTAATGCTTTCCTACAGGAAAGCATTGTGATTGGCCGAGATCACCACTTTTGATGTCAGCCAATGAGGCACATAGCAACAGCAGACTAGAATAAAGGTAAGATTTTACTATATTTAGGCAGGGAAGGGGGAGCCAGATGGGAGGTGGGAGGGGTGGGGGGGATGCAAATTGATGTTTTTAACATTATAGGGTCAGGAATACATGTTTGTGTTCCTGACCCTATAGTGTTCATTTAATTAAAAGCCAAAATGTCAATAATGTCCCACAATACACATTGAGACCATTTTGCATCCTTGAATTCTACATGATTAATCAGATCAGTTCTAGGACATACATGTCCTGGTCTTCCCACGGTTGATGGACATTTCATTGCAGGATGTAAATGGAGCCCTTAATGTCAAGCAGTGAGAGGACATTATTTGCCAGAGATTAGTGTGAAATGTTCAGGCAGCGTCCGCTCTTTGAATTTCAGCTTCTCTCCGATAATGATATGGAAGCAGAAGAAAAAAAATATATACATATATATATATGTTAAAACGTTTATGACATATGTATTCAATAAAATGGAAAAGCCACATATTGTTTGTAGGCATAAAAACGATACTGGTGTGATATCATTGCTTGCAATCCGATATATAGAATGACTTATCAACCCATTTAAAGAATGAGTCCGATGGAAAACAGAAATAAATAAAATAGTTTCTGCTTTTATAACGATTATCACAATAACAGGAAGCATTCCTACACATTGGATCAGAATAGATTTATAGACGGGTTTCACCCAGAGGATCACACAGCACTTTAGCTCACATTTAGCTGAATCAGCAGGTGATTAGCCCATGTAGTGCCAGGACTGAGCAAGTATCCGGTCCCCTCAACATAGGAAGCAATGACGGAGGGAAAAATGCCCAAATTGCACAATAGTCAAATTCCGTGTCCTGGATGCGGCCTCGAGAGTCACTAAGCATACTCTAAATGTAATATTCCCAACAGGTAATGTTTACGGGGTTTCAAGATAACAAACTGGAATCATACATTGTCAGATAAAGGAGAGTAAAGCAATATAAAAACAGTTTTATAATAGCAGTATCTATACAGGAACAATCCAGGCCCATAAAGCAGTTTGAGTGTGTCCTCTTTTTTCATTGTATATAAAGTGCAGATTTCAATAGCAATTGGCATTAATATAAATTAGCCTGGTTACACCCCTGGCTGTCAATCATACAACCTGCTACTTCCTGGTTTGGTTAGCTCAGTGGAGAAAGAAAAGTGGCAGCAATTGCCCAGAGCACCTGCCTTGTAAAGACTACTCCTTGAGCTGCACAGAAAGTTTTGCTTGGGTTAGAAGCGGAGGGCTTGCAAAGGCTAAAGACGAGAGATCTCTGCACATCACCTCAATGAAAACATGTATTTAATTAAAACCAAGGGATGAGCCAGGTACTAACGAAACGCGTGGGTCAGGGGCTCTAAGACTCCCATCTATATATTCGATCAGTAACTTTCAATGAATCACGCTATTAGACGTCAGCAGCTGGGATTTTCTTTTTCCTTTCACCGATAGCATTTTAGACTGTAGGAGGAAGGGAGTCTATTAGATTTAGCTTTTATACTGGGACTTTCTTTTCAAGGCACAGAAAGGGCGTAGACTACAGAGGTAGTTTTATAGGGACTTTTCATTATGGCTATAACTTTCAAGTAATTTATTAAGGTATCATTTTCATTCATATATAGATACCTTTCTCTGTTTAATACTACTGCTCTCGAGACACCAGGTCAAGGAGACTTATCTCCCTCTTCCTTTCCTTTACTATTTTTATTTCTATTTACATTGTGGTCTCTCTATTTTTATTTATTTAATTGTTTTAGGACATACCTATTAAAAGTCAAGTTTCAAATATTACCTATTTACTTTCACTACTTAATATGCTGTTTTCAAAACGCTCCGTTCTCCTTTTTCCTCTTGTATTTAATTAAGCATTTTTTTCACTGGGTGTATATCTATGAAATAGGAAGGTATTCCTTGTGTTTGGGCAGTAACGTGTCCCTTTAAACAGCTGTGAAGGCCCGGACCTACTGAGATGGAAACATAACATTGTAGGTAGAGGTTCCAAGTGAAGGCCCATGGCATGGAAATATAATGTAGAAAAGTTGGCAGAGGATATGGGGAAAAGAAAAAAAGGAAGAAGGGGGGACAGGACAAAAAAACAAAACAAACCAGACCCCACACAGAAGTCTAAAAGGAGGAACATTGCCACATTAAGGTCATTTTTTTTCTTTATATCTAAATCTTAATTTTGATTTTACAAGTACTTTGAAAACAACACCGGAGTTATTGTGTAAGCGTATACAGCAGAAGTTTAAATACAGTGAGGGAAAAAAGTATTTGATCCCCTGCTGATTATGAACGTTTGCCCACTGACAAAGAAATTATCAGTCTATAATTTTAATGCTAGGTGTATTTTAACAGTGAGAGACAGAATAACGGAAAAAAAAGAAGAAAAAAAAACGCATGTCAAAAAAGTTATAAATTGATTTGTGGTCGGTTAATATCGTATTGTGAAATACCTTGTGATTGGAATTAAGTTGGCGTGGTGTGCCGGAACCGACGTAGGGGGTAGACCTGTAAAAGAGGGCCTCCCCGAATGAATTGTATAAGAGGGAGAGGTAGGTGGGGTGTACAGCGTGCGTACGGCAAGGTAGGAAGGGGGGAGCAGCGTTTATATAGGAACACTAACTCCTCCCACAAAAACAGGCCTTATGGCCTTAAACGTGCGGTCGGTTAATATCGTATTGTGAAATACCTTGTGATTGGAATTAAGTTGGCGTGGTGTGCCGGAACCGACGTAGGGGGTAGGCCTGTAAAAGAGGGCAAAAGGAAATGCAAGAAAACACACGTATTGCAATATAATTACCAAATAAAATCAGTTTGCCTTACTTCTTATCTGTTAGGAATGTTCCTGTATAATGTAGCTGATTTCTAGTGACTCTAATTATTATGTGTACCGGCGTACTGCTAATGGACGCCGCGCTTATTGAAAGGATGTGCTAGATAGGAGCCAGTGGTCCCAACCTACTCTAATGCAAGGAGTATGAATGTAGAACCGTATTTAGAAGTAGTTAGGGAATGATTAGTAGGTCAAGTGTCTTGATTGTCTGGTTTGAATGTTGGCGTGACATGAGGTAGTGTCTGTATCTTCTTAAATCTTCCTCGAGGAGACATGATTTGCCAGTCTGATTGGTTGTGATCGTGGAGTTGTAGGTTCCGGAACCCTTGTACGGTTGCAGGCACATAGATTTAAGACCTGGTTGTGTGGTGCAGATGCTGTTTAGGGAGTCTGATACTGCCCAGAATTCCCATCTGTGGATGTACGTTACTGTAGTTATAAACCAATTATTTATCTTTTTATAGTTTGAGAAACACTGTAATATGCTAATAGGCACATTACTGTGAGTTTTATTGTTGTAGAGAGAATCTGTGATAAACTGGCACATACCACATAGTACTATAATAGTTTTTTTTAATCTGTGCTAACTTTGGCAAATGGTAGGTCTTCAGCTAGCAAAGCATTGTGGGATTTGTATGACAGGTGGCGATCTACTTTTTTATGCAGCCTTGTGATAGGGTGCCCCCTCACAACATTCTTGTACCAGGCCCCTTTCTTCTTTTGTTCCTCCTGTGTGTAATTAATGTTCAGTTAACAGAGCAGAAGAATCACAGGGAAGGTGTGGTTAGGGCTGCATAAACAGAAACAAAAGTGATTTAGGTTTCAAAAAGGCTTTATTCAAACATAAACATTTCAGGGTTTGCCCTGATCAATGTACAACAGCATGAATCTATAGATTGAACAAGCAAACAAGATATAACGGACGCGCAGGTCCCATCGTAGAATGTGTGAACATCACTTGAACAATGTTACGTATTATACCTATATGGTATTTGATCGTGGTTAACACGTTAGAATATTCATATGGGTGACCGGTTTGCAGCTCGAGTAGAGGAATATTCGTATGTTTGTACTTTGTGTCTGCCTTTTGTGTTCCTTTAATATTTCCTTATCACCCCTGGCTCTTTTCTCTTTGGGATGGTAAAGGCTATTGGTCCGTCGTTATTGGTCAGTTGCCGTTCCTGAGTGTGCCTTATTCGTGTTGTGTGATCCCATGATAGAGGTGTTTGCTTCCATTTTGATATGTGAGTGTGAGTGACACAGCTGTTAGCAATCTCGGGTTGAGGAGGGCTGCGTCTGTTATTCAATTCGTATAGAAAATATTGTTGGAAAATTTAGAAAGAAGATGAGTGAAAAATGAGTAAGAAGTAAGAGAAAGAGAGAGGGGGGATGAGGAGGAGGAAGCGGGTTGGAGGAGGGATGGGTAGGGAGGTGTGAAGAGGCGGGGGGTCCCATCGCCCGTGCCCATGGTATTGCACGTACCAGATGTCAGTCCCCATCTGTGGGGGGGGGGCGCGGGGTTCCCTGGGGCTGCGTATTTATCTTTTTATATCTTATGTTAAGACGGGGTATGGTTTGAAAGGCTTGTCAGAACGTGTTATTGTATGTCAGTTTGGTATAGTGCGATCGTGTTGTATGAAGGTTGGAATAAAAGGTGGCAAAAAGCAGAATAGACTACAATTGTACGATGTGCCTGTGAATGTTGTGTTCCACTGAGTCTTGTAAGAATGTCATGTTCTGTCGTACGTATTCTTAGTGCAATTGAAAACGCTATAGGTGATCACTTGTTGTCGAGTCCCAATAGCCGGGTGACCGAATGAGGGCGTTAAAATGCAGATTATGAAATGCGGAAAGTAACCGTGATGACAAGGAATCGGGTGTTGTAAGTTGGGTGAGGTACTAGGCCAATTGACTCTTGACCAGGAATCCCTACTAGTTATGTGTATGTATCCACCTAGGATAGTGGTTTAACTGTACAAATTGGGAGTTGGTCGGAACAAGGCGGATGAACTCAATTCCGAGCTCTATTGACTCCCTTCTACCTGACCCGGACTGCCATGCCAAAAGGACCTTCTAACCCTGTTTCCGTCAGTCTGTGAACCATCTACCCCAAGGTTAAGAAGGTGAATGATTGTACTGAATATGTTGCAGACTGCCATGCAGTCAGCCTAACCTTCAACTAGCCTGCTTGACTAGGGGTCTGTCCGTTAATGCAGCTACCTCTATTGGTAAGCTTGACTAAGGCCGGTATTGCCATAGACTGAGCGCCACTTAACCGGCAGTCCCCAACCAATAGTTTGTAGAGATGAATGGTCACGTGGAGGAGTTGGAGATCTCCGTCCTGCTAGCTGCTAGGCCAAGTAGTTACGCCTGCCCATAATTGCTACAAATCCCTAGTGATATAGTATCGAGAGAATTGGGTGATGATTTTTAAGGCAGAGGATGTGACTGAAAGCGGAGCAGACAGAATAATGGCGAGGCGATGTTTATTAGTATATCCGGTGGCACACATTAAATAATACGTGATTAGCTGAGGAGATATGGACATTTAGGGTGCACAGTGTGAGTGACCCCCACCTAGTATAGAACCCGTGTAATGAATATACCACCAAGTGCTGGACGGACATGACTCCTGACAACGTTAAGATGAAAGTTCTGAACTCATGATACAATGTTTTTGGGCAGACTGTGTTGACATGAGTCCCAAGGCATATAGCACATATGTGAAGTAGCCCATAGTTGGCAGACCTACATATGGTAAAAATCATTGCAAATAAGCGGGTGAGTACCCAGACCGTGAGGAGGTGTGAAAGGTGATGAGGGGGGCCATTTCTGTGGGGTGGAGGGAATGAGCGTGTGTGAAGGGCCTATATATAACGTATTCAGCAAACTGAGTCGAGGTTGATAGGAACCGTAAGGTTCATATTACAGGGAGGTAAAAAAAAAAAAGATAAGAAGAAGAGGAGGAATTGTGGACGTGGGATAGAAGAGAGAGAAAAGTATGAGCAACCCAGTGTAGTTGTTGGAGATGTGGATAATAGCATAGTAACCATAGACCCTGAGGGTACTGAAGAAACTCAGGATAGCATTTATATAACCCTGAAGGGAGATTTTCAGGAAGGCGTTGTGCCAAGAAAAGCATGATAGTATCAGAGGGGGAGATGAGGGTGTTAAGAGTGAGGCTTGTATGAAACAGGACGACTGTCCATAGATAGCGAGTTTGAGTAAACGTATAGCCCCCGTACCACAATACCCCAACGTGTAAATTCGTGGCCTTGATGAGGCAGTAAATGAATGAAAAGTATCTGTACCTGATTGAAACCTGTAGACAAAACAAGCCAGTAATTGACTGGTAATAGAATGCTGTCTTGGACCTGAAATCAAGGTGCAGTTTAATAAAGGAAAAGACAACCCTAAAATATAAGTGGCTTCTAAACAGTATTAGATTATGATGACATGTAGAAGGGCAACACAGTCAGTTGTACAAGTAGATGATAGTAGATAATCTATTTAGTGAATTCCGTGATATTGCCTATAGAATTATAATCATAGGACCTGAGTGTGCTGAAGAGACTAAGGATAGTAATTATTCCCCTATAACAGTGATGGCGAAGCTATGGCACGCGTGCCTCAGGTGGCACGCCGGGCACTCTCTGTGGGCATGCGGCCATAGGTTCGCCATCAATGCAGAGTAGGCACCTGCCTGCTCAAAACGGCAGGCGCCTACTCTGCTTCCGTGTCGGAAGGCAGGGGGAGGGATCTGTGAAGCAGCTCCCCTGTCCTCCCGTGAGCAAGCTGTGTGGAGCATTGCCGCGGGCAACGCTCCACACAGCATCGCGCGGGAGGACAGGGGAGCTGCTTCACAGATCCCTCCCCCTGCCTTCCGACACAGAAGCAGTACTTACCACCACCGGACCACCAGGGATGGCTGTGCCCCCCCCTCTTTCATTAAAGGTAAGAAGGAAATACTGATTTAGTATACTTTTATTTTTTTTTTTAAAACACGTTTACCGCCCACACCCCATCCCCACACACAGCACCCCTACCCCCCACACACACAGTACCCTTACCCCCCACACAGCACCCCTACCCCCCCACACAGTACCCCTACACACACAATACCCCTACCCCCCCACACACAGTACCCCTACCCCCCCACAGAGCATCGCTCCCCTCCCCAGCACCTCTTCCCTCCCCTACACCCAGCATCCCTCCCCTCCCTTACACCCCCACACATCACCTCTACCCCCCAAACAGCACCCCTACCCCCCAGACACAGCAGCCCTACCCCCACACAGCAACCCCACAACACAGGGGTGCTGTGTGTGGGCTGCTGTGTCTGTGAGGGGTGCTGTGTGTGTGTGTGTGAGGGGTGCTGTGTATATATGAAGGGTGCTGAATGTATGTGTGTATGTGTGTGTATGAGGGGTGCTGTGCTGTGTGGGGGGTAGGGGTGCTGGGCGGGGGTAAGGGTGCTGTGCTGTGGGTGGTGTTTGGAACTTTCCCACGCTATGTAAAAGTTCCAAATAACTTTCCCACGCTGTGTAAAATGACACAGAGCACTCTGATTGGTGGATTTCAAGCCAACCAATCAGAGTGCTGTGACAGGTAAATGTAGAGACTTACCTGTCAGCCTCTTCATTTACTTGTCAGAGCACTTTGGTTGGCTTAAGTAGGGGCAGAATTGAGGTGAGGGGGCAGAATTTACTAATACTAAGTAATCTTTACTTCGTATTAGTAAATTTGTCTGAAAGACCAATTGAGGTCTTTCAGCCTTTTGATAGATAGCTCCCTGATACTGTGGGAATTAGGGAGTTAGCCACTAAGCGGCTGCAAGATGCAGCCACGGCACAAATAAGATCGGAGTTTTATTCATTTGAATGAAATTCCGATCCAAACAAAGTCCCGAATTGCGTCCTAACATGAATGGAGAAACTGTTCGGTAGTTTCGCCAGCGTTCTGTCTAAGTGGTATTCGGGAAAAGTGAAAGGAGGCTTTGCGGGAACATGGAGGACAGGTGAGAATTGTGGGGAAATTTCTCTGACCACTGGAAACAGAGCACACTTTGCTCCTCCGCTGGTCATGGCGTAGGAAACCTCCATAAAACAAATAATCCCTACTTTGTCTTATTTTTTAAAGAAAACTAGAGCCGACAGGAAGAAATGAAGAACAGATCCTGAGAGAAGGAGAGAAGAGGAATTGATTAAATAAATGATCGGCATGACAGTGCTGCTTTAAATTTTGATTCAGTGCATCTCTTTGAGGAGATGCTGATTGGCCAGCGTGGCGTTTGGCTCAGCCCCCTGCCTTGCCTCCCTGGCTAAGATCATCAGCAAGTCCAATGTGAAATCTGAGGACCCAGCAGCTGTCCTGGGAACTCATCCACAGCAAGGTCCTGAAAGGTAAGTAAAGCTGTCACGAACGCAGCCTACTCCAAGAGTGTGCGTGACGTAGTTGTGGTGGTGAAAGTGTTAACGTTCACTATTTGTCTGCACTAGACAGGAAATAATGACAAAATCACCATTTTAACACCACCCACACTTAAGCATAATACTATAACTATTTTAATGCTGCCACCACCAAGACAATTTATAAATGGGGTGCCTTGGTCCCCCATTTAAATCAATAATAAAACACACCAAATATTACTTAGCACAATATTTAAGGAATTATAAAAAATACTAACTAGTCTCTTCAGGTAACGTGATTCTTAACCAAAGGGCAGAACTGAATAAATGAATGTTTAGTATGAGCAAAAAAATAGTCAGCGTGCATACAAAAATATATGATAAACAAATTGTTTACACCAACAACAGATGAAAACAAAAAGGATAAAATACAGAAGTCCTAATTACTCACTTAGGTTTTCAAAGTACAACTTCTGTCCAGGGGGTCTCTGGCAAGGAAGGAAAGATGGTGACTCACTTAGAATTAGATTCTGACCCCCAAGCAAGCACACCAAGACCTTTCGATATCACTTGTTATATACCCTTTAGATTCATCTCAAGTTCCCAGTCTTCCCAGAGGCGGAGATAAGGCGCACCTATAGACACAATAAGTAGCCACTCCCTTGTATTCCAGACAACAACAAGCAAAATATAACATTTTGGTTTTATCTCCTCTACTTTACTTGCTACAGAAATAATAATTGCCTCTATGAATTTGTTACCAGTTTCCCATTCTGGGGATATATCACATGACGTACGCGTGACCTAATAAAGCAGACCTCACAACCCCTGCCATCCTGTTTAAGTTGTATAAGTGGTGTTTAGACTTGATTTAAACGCTGTGCTTGTCCCATTCTAAATATAATAAAAATGATGCGTAATTATTAAGCTGTGGATAAGTATTAATGTTTCTCTTGATTATGATACTAGAACATACTGGTCTGCATGAAACTAATACCATTACCATATCAAAGAATTGAACTAGCCATTGATGGTTTCAAGCCAGTTAGTTTACACTGAAACTACACATACCAGCGGATTAAGTGTAAAATGTCTCACCTTGCAGGGACTTTGATAGATCAAAAAGAGCAATCCGTTTCACACCTTGCAGAAGCCCCTTTTGATCAAAAGAGCAATTTTTCTCTGCCATTTGTCCTCTGCACAAGTTATATTAAATATCAATATTCCATAGTGCAATAATAAATGATGCACCCTTGCCGTGACAAAAGCTAGTTTTGTACTTTCATTATAGTTAGTGCAGTCACTATGCACAGGCACACGGGACATTTAGAGTTAAGTAAGGGTTAAAATTGGAGTTGGCTAAATTATTTGGTTGCTGAACGGCGCCAGTAGCCCCCACTCCCTCGGCAACCTATGGCCGCGTGCCCACAGAGAGGGCTCGGCGTGCCACCTGTGGTACGTGTGCCATAGGTTCGCCATCACTGGTCTAGAGGAAGTTAGCAGGCCAGTTTGAGTGGGCAGTCTGGCACCAGACAAAAGATGTTAATTAGTGCAGACATTTGTACGAGTTTTTTCTAAACGTAAATCTCAGTATTCAGGTTTAATTGCAGTGTTTGCACTTTGAGGGGAAAAAAAGTTGCCATGTATTGAAGTTTGGGTTCACCATCATCATCTTTTGCCCCTTCCACAGCTCCTCTGTGCAGTGCTAATTTTTGGTTGAAAATTTCAATTTAGTTTTAGTTATAGTCTTTTGACTAAAATGCCATTTTAGTTTTAGTCGTATTTTAGTCATCTGAATTGTTTTAGTCGATAAAATTAACACTGTTTTGAGCAGGGTCCTTAACCTATTGTTCCTGTAACATTTTGTACTTTCATCTCATTTATTGTTAAATTTCCTCCTCCTATAATATTGTAGCATGCTGCGGAATATGTTGGCGCTATATAACTGCCAAAAATATTAATAACCGCTTAAAGGCAAAAAAGTTCTCAGCCCAAAGTTCAAATTATCCTACTTGGATTTAAAAGTACAATTTTTAAAAATGAATAAAAAAGGTGGAGATGACACACATTGACTGGTTTTATTGCAAACATTTTCAGTATAAATTGAACACGAAAAGAAGACTTTAGAGAAAAAAACCAAAAAGAAAATCAAAACAGCTCCAACTGCGTGTGAATATTATATACAGAACACGAACAGTATTTGGAGGCATCATTAATGGACTAGAACACGTAACATAATAGACCGTAAACTCTTTAAATAACATTACTAGAATCCTGCCAATTACAGGATCTTCAAACTGGCCAAGAAACCAGAGACTTAATGTGCAAAACATTTAAAATGTAACAAACGTAAACAAACACAAAAACCCAGGCATTTGTTTGCGCCCCCTAATTAGCAGCTTAATTGTCAAGGGGTACACGACATAATACTATCCACAAGTAAAAAGTAAATACAACTTGGTGAAAATCCTGCAAAGAAGGACATTAATCCTGCTGGGAGAAAAGGAACATTTATAAACAGATTAGCTTCAGAAAGAATCTCTATAATTTCTTTTTTTCTGTAATTCTGACAACTAATAATATGAAGGATAGAATTCAAAAATAAACAACCAAATACTCAGAACAGTGACTTAGAAAGTGCCTAATAAATATGGCAAAAGTGTTAAAGGCCATGAAGGTGACCGGAGGTAGGACAAGAATAGCAATGTTAAAGTGCCCGTTGTAACGTAGCAGTGTGCATAGCAGCACATCGATACGTTCTCTTCTACAGCAGATTTAGGGGAGACTCAGTAGTTTCTTGCTGGTGGAGGTGGTGGACGGTGATAGGGATGAAGCCAGCCAGATCTTGGCCTAAAATGTTGCTTCATTGCAAATCTATGCTGGCCTCTTAATCCAGGAGGCTGCGGCCTGTGCTGTGGAAAGCTGCCGAAATTCACATGGGGCAAGTGTTGGTGAGGAGTTCCATTCATGGACATGTCGATTGCATTAAAGGGATGATTCCTTCCATTAGAACCTGTGTGAATAGAAAAAGAGGCAAGTTCAAATATACATATACACAGCAAGAGATAAACAAAGGCAATGGCTGTAACCTAGAGAAGGCCAAACATCATGGTGTTCCAGAATAAAAATGGTAAATAAATGGCACTTTGCCAAAGACGTAGATACATATTGTTTAAAGCTTCCTGATGGTGTAAATGTCAGAACAAGAGGTTTGTCATCCAAGTCTTTGATAGAGTACCTTTTAGTAAAATAAATAAATCAAACATTTTGTTAAATTAACATACACACACACACACACACACACACACCTTAATACAAAATAAATCAACAAAAAATGCTCGACTCCCAGCATACTGCCACTACAAGCGTGGAGGGTCCATGACACGACATTACAGAAACACACGTGTGAGTATTACTCTCAGGCTGGGAACGCTGAGCAGTCGTTGAAGGGAAGGTACTTAATTCTTATATAGCACCCTTATCCAGAACACATTATACTGATTAACAAATTCTACAATAATTGATAACATTTTAGCAACAGCCATTGAATTGCAATATAGTTTTATATAATACTTAGAAACATTATAAAAATAATTACTTCTACTTTTGAACACATTAAGATCACGCCTTCCCAGAGCCCTGCAATGATTTTACAACTTACACACACACATGCTTTTATAAATACACATTCATACCTATCATCACATGCTGCATCGACAACACACATTCACACAAAAACACGCACACACACACACGGTGGAATAAGAATTAGTGCACAAGTAACGTATTAGTTAGAGGGAAGTTAGTGAGGAGCGGTTTGCACACATCTCTAAGTGTAGGTATGCTTCCATGTCTAGTCACCACCCAATGATGGTTTGTAATGTACACAATGACTGAACAGAATATTACTCACAATGAGCTGCCATTGGTTACGTAATGATTGTACATATTACTGATTGCACGGCCATTGATTACCTAATGATTACCTAATGATTGCACAAAGCTCGATTATCTCATGAAGTGAGTCAGGCTACAACATTGTTTGTGTTTTACTTTTCTATAAAGCACCCACCTCAGTCTGCCCTTCTCTCTTCTTTTTTCATTTGCCCTGCCTGAGGACACTTCCAGTCAGGGCAAACGTCCCTTGTAGAGCGGAAACACTGGCTTTGTTGCCGGAATGCTGGGATCTGAACGAAGTGACGTCACTCCGTTACTACACTGCCTAGCTGGCGCAAACAGTATCCGCTAGGGAGTTACAACTAGAGTGCATGTTTTGTAGCTGCTTCTTAGAGAGCAGAAGGACTGCCTGTGGGAGTTGGTCATACTATGCCAAAAATTGACTGACAGATGGTGTAAAGACCTGTATTTCATCGGTTTTCTCACAATTTATACATTTGCTGGGATGTACAGAAGAGATGAAGTGTAAAGCTCATAGAAAAGAGCACATGTTGTAGGCCCCACAAAGGGCCCCCTTTAAAAGACTGTAGGATTTGGATTGTGGGGAGATTCTGTAATGTCACAATGTCACTGAGCACATATGTGTTTATTTTGTCACCATTTATTTTGCATACATCTTGCTACAAACAAAAATACATTTCGGTTACAGTTGACCTAAAAACAGGGGTGTCACAAGACCGTCAAAGCATCATGGGGGGTTGCAGCTGTACTACAGCTAGAGAGCTGCCTTTTGGCCACCACCTATTCATAATAAGGTGAAAAACCCACCCTAAAAAGAGATTTATGTGTCCTACAAAGAGAAAACTAAATCTTTCTAAATTGGCCAATAATAACGAATCGGTCTGGAGAAATATCCTGTTTCAGCAGGCCGTCTTACAATCAGTAGATACAAAGGAAACCTCACTGTACCTGCACAGAACGAACGACAGTCTGCCAAGTACTACAGAACAACACACAGTAATGGTTGAGAAATAACTGGTTTCCAAGACATGTTCAATAATACATTTAAAGGAGGTGAATCAGAGTTCAAATGACAGAAAGAAAGGAGTTACTCCAAGATAATTATTGAGCTTAAGTTGTTGATTTAATTAGAACATCCCTTTAAACAAAGTAGTTTTGGTGTATAGATCATATCCATACAGTCTCACTGCTCAGTTTTCTGCCATTTTGTTAAATTACATGTATTTCTATTTATGCAGCCCTAGCCACACCTACCCTTGCTGCGACTTGTACAGCTTGCATGAAAAAAATATTTTCAATCAGCTCTTACAGCACAGAGTGTTTACTTAAGAAGTTAACATCTCCTGCTCTGTTAATTGAACATAAAAGCCACGCAGAAGGCTGCTTTGCACTGCAGGATATAGGAGATTCTAAATTAAAAAGACTGTGCAAAAAAGGAAGCTTAATGATTTAGATTCTTTTTAATGAACTGTGTAGGGAGACTAGTGGGTCTCAGCCAGAGGAGGTGTGCCTAGGGCTGAATAAACAAAGTTATTTAACTTCTAAATAGCAGAGAATTGAGCAGTGAGACTGCAGGGGCATGATTTGTACACCAAAACTGCTTCATTAAGTTAAGTTCACTTGGAGCTTAGATTGTCTATTAACCTACGACTGTCACCGAACCTGATATAAAGAATCAGAGAATAAGATTAAAAGATTTAAGAAACAAATTTGATTGTCATTAAGATACAAGATGATACAAATAAGAGGAATAGTAGAAGCATGATTATTAGGAATAAAAGAGTGAGGATTGGTAAAATCACTTTATTTAAATGTGGCCATTGAGCCTGGTGTCCACAGACAATCTCACAATCTTCAAAAAGTGGTTTAATTAAACAATAATTATTGTCCGGAATTTTACACTGAAATAATACATGTTTGATTAAATGCACTCTATTATGGAGTACAATTGTTGGGTTTTTTTTTTTTATAGCAATCCCTATTGTCTTATAACCAAATTATAATAAATAGGATGTGTACACAAATGTACATGGCTTTAGCATTAAATTTCATTCTGAAAGGGATTATCTCCTTTTTCTGGTGTTAAGGTTAAGACTACAAACTCCTTTTAGGAGACAAAGCCTGAGACAGACATACAGACTTGTGTTTAAAGCGGCACGGTCATGTCGAACTTACATTTCCACAATATATTCCTCTTCTCTGCCTCTGTCATGATCTGTTTGTCATTTCTTCCTGCCTGCTCTAGTTTTTTTTTTTTTTTTAAACATAAGACAAAGTAGGGCCCCTAAATGAAAATAGGGGACCTATTGCCCCCCCACCGGCCCCTACCCATGAGTGGCGGGTGGGGGCCCTTAATGAAAACGGGGGACCTATTGCACCCCCCCGGCCCTACCCATGAGCGATGGGTGGGGGCCCTTAATGAAAATGGGGGAGGGGAGTAGTTATTGACCCCCCCGTCTCCCACCCATAAGCGGTGGGTAGGGGCATAAATAAAAATGGGGGACACACACCTATTGTCCTCTCCTCCAACCCCCACCCATTAACCGCGGGTGGGGGCCCTAAATGAAAATGGGGACCTATTGATCTCCCTGCCCCCACCAATGAGCGGTGGGTGGGGGCCCTAAAGACTATGGGGGGGACACCTATTGTCCTCCCCCCCATGGGTGACAGATGGGGGCTTAATGTAACTCCAAGCCCCTCCCTCCTCCTCAATTTTTTTTTTTTTTTTTTAAATTCTTTATTTTTCTTTGTGCATGGAGTAACAAATCATTTGTAAATGCCACAGCAGCATATTTAAAAAATGTGAACACAGTAGCTGTACATTTATGGCATAAGATTATCAGCACAATTTTTAATTGTTAAGTTATGAACAAGCTAAACGTAATGCAAGATTAACCCACGTTTGTTAGTAGCAGTAGTATTTGCATATTCGTAGAGTATTAACCAGCTTAATTAAATGATTATACTGTCAGAATAGATATATGTAAGACAATTGAGAATAAGTAATGCTTGACAGTTATAGGTTAACTACGTTAGTACCAGTGGGATGTGGTAACATGCTTTCATGTTTCAGGGTTAGAATACGTTGAGGCTCTGACACATAAAGATTTATAACGCATGAGAACATTTATGTTAAAGTAGACCGCTGATCACTAGCTATGCATATTGGGTAAATCTGTAAACAGGTAGATCTAAGCTAATGAATATCATGAGTTATAGTTACAAATAACACCAGGATAGTCATGTTTATATATCGTATGGTCCTGTTAGGGAGTAGTGTTCAGAGTAGTGAGAGAGATGGGAAAACATGACTGGTATAATGTTTGCTTTAGCACGACTGTATGATAGGTACATGTTAAGTAAGTCAGTGCCTTCGTTGGTGTTGTTTATAGATCCCCTGTTACCCGGGGGAGGGGGGGAAGATTTCGAATGGCTTTACCTAAGTGGCTATAACGTGCCCTTGGTTGCCAGCACTAGTGTGAGTTCTGCCATAAAATGTCGGCATTAAAATTTTAAACATATATACATCATAACTGGTTCGTGAGTCCAGGGGGTGCAGCGGGTGATGCTGTTTAAAGTACACTGGTCTGGATACTAGGTAGCTTCAAGACTGCGTCAGGCGTTGGTTACCGCGGTGATCGCTGTTTCGGCTCTTCTAGGGACGAATGGGGTCGCTGTTGCGGGATTCCAAGCGGTGCTGTGTGCCTGCGTGGTTCTGTTCTCCGGTGGAGGATGAGCGAGCGGGGGAAGTCCCAGGGTCGGTAACAGTTCATTTGCCTCCTGTAAGTCCTGGATGGTAGAGGTCGCATTCCCGTGGTGGATTAACAGTGTGCGCGAACCTCTCCAGTGGTAGGTGATTTTATGTTGGCGTAGGAGGGCTGTAAAGGGTTGAAGTGTGCGTCTCCACGCCAGGGTGGGCCCCGACAAGTCCGCGTAAAAAGATAGCTGCATATTTTCAAACGGGTACGGTGATTGGTTCCGCGTAGCCTGCATTACCGCCACCTTGTCTCCGTGATTTTGGAAGCAAGCCAGGAGGTCTCGTGGGGCCTTTGGTGGGGCCTTGGCTGCTCGTGGTAGGCGAAATAAATTTTCGATGGGTACCTGTCTGGCTTGCTTGTGAGGTAGAAGTGACTGCATTAGTCTCCGCAATGTATGTGGGAGTTCAGACTCCGGTATCTCCTCTCCTATGCCTCGGATTTTTATGTTCCGGCAGCGACTCCGATCCTCTAAGGCTGCTATACGCTGCTCGTATGTGGATTGCTGTATTTTGATCTCCTGGACCGTTTGTTGTAGGGCTTGAGTGTGTTGTTTGGTGCACTGGGAGTCTGCCTCCAGTGTGCCCAGCCGGCCCGTTAGGCCTTGTAGGTCCTTGCGTAGTTGGGCCATGTCGGCCTGTATGGTTAGTCGGAGATCTGCTAGGAGGTCTTTCATGACAGCAACGGTCACTGGTGAGGAGTCTGCTTGCGGTAGTGACTTGCAAGGTGGTATTTCCTCATGCGGGTGTTCCATCTCAGTCTCTGTGGTGAAATCATCAGAGATATCCGAGCCGTAGTCGTTGTAAGCGGCCATGTTGGGGCCTTGGGCGCTAAGCGCCTGCTTCCACATGTCGCCAATGCTGTGGTGCTGCCGCGGGTTGTCGGGCTTATATTTTTTAGTTTTGCGGCCCATATCGTTGGTAGGTGCCTGCAGGTCGTTTTGGTACCGGTTTCGTTGGGCTGGGTTCGTGTTAGCTGGTCCAAACTACTTTTTTGCAGCGGAGCTCGCTAGACATGCAGCCATTCAGGTCAGTTGCTTGGCTCCGCCCCCCCCTCAATTTTTTTTTAAAGAAAGACCTACCTATCCCACTCACCCTAAAATTAGTGAGGGGGAACCAGAAAACTAAATATCTGTAAAAAAATAATAACTTACCATTTGATGTTTTTTTTTTTTTAAATCCTCTTTTTTTTGGCCTCCAAAAAGGCTAAATAAAAATCAGTGTTATGAGTCTTACCTGTCAGAGCATTCTGATTGGTTGGTTTGGAATCAGCCAGAGTGCTCTAAGCCAAATTGCAGGGCATGGGTAGCCTATATAAGGCATCCCCCACCCTGCGGAGCTCAGTCTGCGTGGTGCCTTCGCTGGGTGAAGATGGATTATTTTTTTTAGCGTCTGGTTTGTTTTCATCGTATTTCTTTTTTGGTGCTTTAAAAAAAAAAAAAACAGTTGCGGCGGGTATCATGGATTTTTATTTGGCCTTTTTTGGGGCTGAAAAAATACATTAAATGGTCAGTTTTTTTTCCCAGGTATTTTTTTGAGGGGGTAGGTAGGGGTTCATTTAATTTTTTGGGGTGGGGGTGACTAGTGGCTTGGGGACCCCTAGTCACCTGGGGGGTTCACATTTAGCCCCCACCTGTCGCTCATGGGTGGGGGAGGACAATAGGCCCCCCACATTTACATTTAGGGCCCCCACCTGCCGCTCATGGGTGGGGACCAAGGGAGACTCAGGACCTAGGTCCGGGCACAAAATAAAGATAAAAAAATAGGTAAAATGGGAGGCTTAGAGGCATTTGGGGGTGACTAGGGAGACAACTCGATTTAGGGGAGTCGGGAGGGGGGATTAAAAAAAAAAAAAGAAAAGGGAATCGGCCATGACAACTTTTAATCTCTTCATAAAACATCTGTGAGATGCCTGACAAGGTTAAAACAGACACTATGTTCAAGCACAAAACAAGCAATTATGTATCAATGTGACCATGTTATCCTAGTGATTACTCAGCCAAACACTGTGGAATAAGCATGTCAAACTCCAAGGCTAACACGAACCAAATAAGGTTTAAATTTATGTGGGCTGCAAAAAAAAAACCAAAACTTCAGTTTTCAGAGAAACTTAGGTTTATTTCGAAAAGTACCGTATAAAAAAAAAGACACTGGAAGCCCTCACGCTCCTAGGGCTTCAAAGTAAATAGAAGAGCAAATTTATTTTAAGGAGACGGCATTTGCATATAACCAACGGTTCAGTCCAACTACCTTGACATATTAAGATAAGTTTGGTAATGGGACTGAAATGGGGAATGTATGCTGTTACACGGCTGTAAAAAACAAATTACGTTTTGTTTATTTTGAAGCCCTATGAGTGTGTTCTTCACTTGGCTGAGATCATCAAACGTGATGGTCTCAGCCAATCCAATGCATCCATAGGAAATCATTGGGAGGCTATTGTGCATGCGTGGCAAAAAGTTGCACAGCCAATCGGCATCTCCATAAGGAACGTTCAGCGCCTCAATGCAGACCCAAACTAACACACTGCCCCTCCTCCATTCTAATATACTGCCCTCAAATCCAATACATTTCCCCAAATTCAAGCTAATACACTGCCTCCTCCCCCCATTCTAATACACTAACCACAAACCAAATACAAGCCACCAAATCAATACACTGCCCCCTCTACCCAATCAAATACACTGCTCCCCACCACTCTAATACACTGCCCCTCCTTCCCCTAATTTAACACACTGACCCCTCCCTCCCCAAATTAATACACTGCCCACACCCTCCCCAAATTTAATGAACTGGCACCTTTCCTCCCTCAAAATAATACACTGGCACCTTTCCTCCCTGAAAATAATACACTGGCACCTTTCCTCCCTCAAATTAACACACTGCCCCCATCCCCAAATTAAGAAACTACAAAGGAAGATCCTCCAAGCCCCTCTTCTCCTACCTTAAGATTAGCCACCCATCCTCCAGTTCCAGCTCAGCCTTTTCTGCTAAAGCAGACCAGATTTTTCTCTGGTACTGCGAGCAGGAGGCAAGGGAGCGTGGCTGGCACCGCGAGCAGGAGGGAAGGGAGCATGGCTGGCAGCGCGAGCAGGAGGGAAGGGGGAGTGGCTGGCACTGCAAGCAGGAGGGAAGGGGGAGTGGCTGGCACCGCGAGCAGGAGGGAGGGGAGAGTGGCTGGCACTGCGAAGCAGGAGGGAAGGGGGAGTGGCTGGCACTGCGATCAGGAGGGAAGGGGGAGTGGCTGGCGCTGGGAGCAGGAGGGAAGGGAGAGTGGCTGGCACTGGGAGCAGGAGGGAAGGGAGAGTGGCTGGCACTGGGAGCAGGAGGGAAGGAAGAGTGCTGGTCTGCAGACAGACAGAGACTCTGCCCTCTTGTGGCCACGGGAGGGAAGTCAAGGATCAGACAGAAAAGATCTTTCCTGTCTTGCGGCTGGTCGCAGCCACAGCAGAAAGCAGCCCCAGGGCAGGTGGGCCACAAATATATTAATTGTGGGCCGCAAGTTTGACATGCTTGCTGTAGAACAAGCTTAAAAGACCACTATAGGCACCCAGACCACTTCGGCTTATACATGTATGTGGGCACTTAAAGAGAAACCAATAAATTAAGGTGAAAAACACTTTCTAGGTAGTGTCCTGGTTCAGAACTTGGACAATTAACTCCGTCCTTTAGGGGTTTAGCTACAATGTAATCATTTACAGGGTATTTACCCAATGTGTGATTTTACAACTTAAAGTCAATTTCAAATCTTAGACCAAAAAAAATAATTCCTGACAACTTTTTTCCCCCCAATTCAGCAATTAAAAAAATAAAATAAATAAATAAAAATGGAAAATGCAAATGGAGGCCACTTTGGATTCAAAACACTGACAGAGTGAATGTTTGGACATTCAAATACACAACAAACAAAAACAACACAGGGATGATGTGAATACACATGTAAAGCACATAAAACAAGCCACCTCTGAATTGAGGCGTTTGGGAATTAAAGCATTTCAGTCAATTATTGCGCCAATGGTTCCTGGCACAATTCAGGAAAGGCTGAGGCATGAGGTTCTACCTCCCAGTAACACGGACTGTAATACACTGATTGTGTTGGGGAACAAAACAAGAGAGACGGCCTCTAATCCCGACAATAGAATAATAATAATAATAAAAATCGATAAAACATATTTTTTTTATCTTTTGGTGATTAAGATTTTAAGGTACAAATCGTAAACACAATGGGAGGGGGTGGGGGGTATATAAAGGAAACCAGGACCACCATCTGATGCTTTAGGTGCTACAGGACTTTGCCCGAGATGCAGGTGAACACAATTTAAATCCATTTGGTTTACTAAAAAAGTACTCCGAGTGAAAGCCAAATTGAAATGACATACCTAGCATATAGATAGAAACGTTTAACTATCAAGTTGTAGCCGAAAGCTGCTAGATACAAAAATATAGAACATATAAAGGAGGGAGTAACGCAGATGAATAGCATTCACATCCAAAAATCCAACCTAGGGTTCCTTAATATAAACATCGAACAAATTACAAACCTAGTGAGGCCAAGGTGAAAGCACTACACATATCTAAAAAAAAGTAAATAGGTCAAGATCAATAATTTGTTGGGGCAACTCTCAAAAAGATGGGCAGGGTGAAGGGTTCAGACAACCCATAAAGCATTTCACCAGGAAGACCTATGGTTCCTGGCACAACTCAAAGAGAACCCACCAGGTCCATCACGACTTTCCCCATCAAACCTTAGGTATCCAGGCATCGCTCTGCCATTGAGCAGGACATTATCGGAAATAAAGGAATCTGTAAAGAAATGAAAATTTCACATAACACATGTTGGCACAGAGGAACACACAATAGAAGGAACGCTTTCTACTTGAATGGTTTAAGAGCGCCTCCCAACTACATGGTCTATTACAATGTTGGTCTCCATGACTTTAGAAAAGGAAGACACCCTAATACGAGATTACCTACATGCTGACATACGCAAACCATAAGATTTATGGGACATTCCAGGTACAGTATGTTGCATAAGCATTTACCCTCCATGGAAGCTTTCCTACTTCGAAGTGTTATAACCTAGAATTGGCATGGATTTAATTGGTACACAACATGCCTAACAACTGTAAGGTGCAAATATAGGTTTTATTTTATCACAGTAAAACGTAACAAACTCACAAACAAAAAACTCAAAACACAATCAATTAATGATTGAATAAAGATTTACCCCAGTTGCTGCACACCTGCTATAAGCACTCTGGTGCGATTGTGCAATTAAAGCATCACATGGTCTCAAAAGTAAATACATCTGTTTTTGTCCTCGGAGTTTGTTAGAGAACATATCTAAACAGCACCATGAAGACTGTGAAGCTAAAAATAATAAGTCCAGGATAAAGCTTGCCCATTTGCCTTGACGTGGCCATTGGAGTGAAACCAAAAACCTCCATTTGTTTAAATATGCACAGGGATGTGTGATAGCGCACAGTTAACTCTTTTATTTGTTTGTATTAGGGCTGTGTGCTATGGCCATTGCCCCCGCCCAGGAGTAGTGGGAGTCTGAGCGCAGGATTTATTTTTGTGTGTAAGTCCAGGATAAAGGTTTAAAGAAGAAAAGTAATGTTAAAATAAATAAATAAAATAATAACCTGGAACATTCTCTAGAAACAGAGTACCGCATGTTCATGGGAGTCAGTCTTACCTGGGAATTAACAAAGGACTGGATGTTTTACTACTTACAATGAGCATCACTCAGGTGATCTTCAAAACCGGCATATCCAGGGTGAAATACTCCTGACTGGGGGCCGTTTTCTACAATACAAAACCCCATTGCGTCATTTCTTTTATTTTATTGACCTTTGATTACTTTTTTTTTTACAAATGTAGTTATGGCACATTTGGTGGATAATAAGAAAAGTAAAGATACTAAATCTTATATTGTTGTTGTTCTTCAAGAACTGCTATTCCCAGATTACATTTACCAGCTGAGAACTAAAACATAATTTCACTGTACTGAACAGTATTAAGAGGACACCACTCACCACATTCAAAGTAATTCGATCCTCCTCCAAAATCCTGATAGCTTGGGCAAGGTGCTTCCCATGGGCGCTGCATCTCTGTAAAAGGAAGTGCATAGGAAAATACAAAAACCATCAGAACCAGGTTCTCCCTTTTACAGAAACCCCGCCTCAATTTCAGTGTTAGAATAAAAGCTAAGAATCAGAATCCGTCTTTATATAAACGCTAGGAAACAGTGTCTACAACACCAAAGAGTGAGGCCTGATCCCTTTGCCAACGTGTCACAAAACCCTGCACCAGACATGAAAAGCCTCATACTGGGTGAAATTGGCACACAGCGATAGTCACCCTGGATTCGATGCTGCCTGAAAGGACACGCATGGTTTCCTCGCCATTTGACCACACGAGCTGGGACAGTCTGGTTGTTGTAACCTAGGATGAGATGTTGGGTGGAATGTGTTGAGCTTATCAAGGTATGAACTAGTGAGATTAGCTCCCCAAAGTCTACTTGCAGAAAGCATAAACCAAGTGTGTCAAAAGGTCAGGCCGTAGGAGCAGAATTTAAAGTGTTTGGCTCGCAACCGAAGACACTTTTGTGTCACACTGTGAATCCTTTTTAATCTAATGAGCAGCTTGGAGGATTAAATATACAAAAGTCCTCATCTAAATTGAACAGGAATGCCTCCAACATGCAATTACATTAACCTTGAGATGTAATAGTCATGCTATTACTCAGAAAGGGCAGGAATAGGGGCAGCAGTGTCGGCTCTTCATGTGACTACTAGGAAAATATGACTGAACATGACGCCCAAGGAGCGACGTGGATGGACACTTCACGGATCCTTACCTGCAATGTGTTTCTTTGTGGAAATCTCCACCCCCCAGGCGTGTGCAATATGAGAGAGCAGAATCTGGGTGTATTTACGATGTGCTAGCTGGTTCCAGTGAATGGCGTCTCTGCATCGCGACGGCAGGTCAAGCCGGAAATGATAGTGCATGTCCAGTACGTCGATCTGGTGCAAATTGGCCAGGCTGGCACTGTAGAAGTTGCCTTCAACAACATCCCACCTCAGATTATGCTTCCCATACTGCAATAAAACAGGGAGTAACCAGCTGGATTACAGATCAAGCACAAGGGAATTCAGGAACATTAAAGAGACACTCCACTGCCATATTAAAAAGAAAATAAAAAAAAATGATATACATACACACACATATAGTAAAGAACAATGTGTGTGTGTGTATATTTTTCGCCCCCAATAAATGCATTTAGTAAAATAAAAAGTAAAGTTTACTATGCTGCAGATTTCTTGTAAGCAGCCTTTGCAAGCTCTCCCCTTCTAACCAATTACAGCCTTCCCAATAAAGAGCAATGAGAAGTATTCGCAGGATAGGTGCCCAGGGCAATTGCGTAATGTCGCAAAGCTAATCAACCAGGCTATAGCAGAAAGGGGAAAGAGTATTAAAGGTTCATTTAAAAAAAAGTGCCAGTTTCTATTGAAATCTGCACTTTTTGTAAATGAGGTGAAAAGACGAACAAAAACCCAAAAATCAACTTTAGATGTCTACATTGTTCCTTTAAACAGATCCAGATATTTGTGGCTAGGGAAGACCACACAGGGTGACAGTGTGCTTGGTGTGGATCATATATTGAACCCTTGCAGGGATGGTTAGTAAGCACCACCCACCCATTAGGATGGCTGGAGCATGGTTACGGCAGATGACCCGAAAGTACCTGGTTTGTCTGAAACGGTTACTGAAGGCCACCCAACTAATATTGATCATGGACAATGTGTGCTTAGCAAAGCATATCCATAAAAGCATTTATCTGAGAGTTAAACCCCACACATACACATGATAAAAGTTTAAAAAAAGGACAGTTTAGGCACCATAACAACTTCGAAGAGTTTCAAAACACCACATTTTCTCAAGCTGTTTTTGTAACTGGGGAGCCACAGCGGAGCGCTCTCAGTCAATCAGCAGCACCGTTGCCAGCGGCTGCCCTAGTCTTCCTTTTAAAGCTTTTCAGCTAATGGAAGGACAGCGGGCAGAGAGATTCAACGCTGGATCACAGACTTTGGGGCTAAATGGGTGAGCCAGCACCAGGGACCTCCATTTTATGTAAAACTGCCTTGTATGTGTGGAATACGCTTTCAAAAAGGACTGATGGATAGTGACCACCACTCAATAGCTGACAAAAAAAATAAAAAGTGTTCGCATTCCCCTTCAATTACATTTTAATACAGTAATAAACATAGGTAGATTAGACAATGAAATACTGTGGTGTAACTCAAATGTCTTCTGTAAAGAACCCCACATGAATAAAAACAAGATTAAAAAAATAAAATAAAAATAAAAACTCACTATCACCTCTGGCATATCATTGTCTTTATATCCCACAGGCATGGTCATGTTCCACAGGATGAGACACTCTGGACTCAGAACTTCATTCAGCCGACAGAAGAGCATCTGTAGATTGGACTTATAGTCTTCCATCTGTGCAAAGTTGTACCTGCAAAAAAAAAAACAACAAAAACACCACAACACACAAGTGACCATTGATTTTACAAACCATATTGCAGGTTTTACAAACAATGGACGTTTTTTTTTTTTTTAAAAGACCAGTAAAGGTCACCTTTCCAAGCCACCTTGAATATACAATGAAGAGGTCTCACCTGGTGAGATCCCAGAAGCAGGAGTTAATAATGACCACATCCGGCTGAGGTCCCGCCTTAAAGTCAGACAGGACGCTCTCCAAGTATGTTGAGTAAACACGAGTTAAGAAGTAGAAACGTACAAGATGGTGCCCTGTGCGGTATTGACGAACTTCCCGGTAGTCTACACCATTGTGCATCTCATTCAAATTACCCCCTTCTATCAATGCATCATTTTCAAAGGTCATCTCGCCCTAAAGAGAAAAGGTTTACAATTTAACATGGGATACATTTCCACCTCATGCTCAACAGCCATAAAGATTCTGATCCTGCTAAAAGATTGGGCCGTGTCCAACAATTGTGCTTTTGTATCTGCATAATTACACAATGTAATTCAGATACATGCACCGGATTTTAAAACACTCGGATAACACCAAGCTTTTATTAAATACGCATGATACAAACTAATCTGAGGTTTCCATAATCAGAAAAAGCCGTAGGAAGGAAACAGAAAGTTCTCACCTTGCGTTTTAGCTGCGACTCGGTGAGATACTTCTCATGCTGCAGAAAGGTCACCAGATCTTTGTACACGGACCTTTGAACTGTAAGAAGGAGGAATAAGTGAAATCGGGCCAAGTTCAATGTTTGTTAGAATTCTAAAAAACGCACATTTTGACAACAAGACAATGCCATGGTCAATGTCTATATGTAGGCTGCTTGGTCGCGCACAATTTCCGAGCAAATGAAAACGAGGCCAATTTTGTATAGCCTACAGTGGGCCACGAGGAACGTATCCACAGATGTTCTTTAGGACCCATGCATATCATGGAGTGACTATAATCACAATCATGAACAAGCTTCTCAGGGACTCATGCAGCAGTTTTAAAGGAAAGTCACCAAATCGTTTTGAAAAATAAATACATAAAAAAAACTGATTTAAAATGAATTCTGCATTTATACCCAATACGTGGTATTTATTTAATTATCTGGTAGTCTTGTTTAACCTATACTTTTAATGGACAGTACAGACCCTCAAACAGAAAGATGAAAATATGAACACTACCACAGATTACCTCCAGCTTTGGAGGTGTTGGACTTTAATGGGTGGGTTGGCTAGTCTCCCTTTGTGTTTTTTCTGCTCTCCTTCTTTTCATCCTCCTGTCACTGTGTTTTTTTACCTCCTGTTTAGGCCCTCTCTTGTGACTGTCCCCCCCTTTGCCAAGTGACCCCTCCCACCCCCTTTCCGACCTGTGCTCTCTTTTCCGTTCCCCTCTGCTAGTCAGTCAGGTCATAGCTGCAGTAAATGTTAAACATTTCCTTTACGTTTAGTCTTTTGGAGAAAACAAAGCAAAAATTATTTTAAAACAAAGGCTCGTTAATCAAAGTCTTTTAATTGCAAATCCATAATGTATTGGATCTGGTATTCCAATATACATTTTACACGGATTTTCTGGCCTAGACACTTATTGCCCGTCTATTCCACCTCCCTTGTTTTAACGGTTTAATTAGTATTACCCTTTTTTCTCATAACTACAAGTGGTAAAATCAAAACAAAATCTTTGAAGGACACAGACAAAACAAAAATGCCAGAGAGGAGCTTCTATAGCAACTTAATGATCTGTTTCAGCTTTTAAAGGAACACTACAGTATAGTGAATAGTATACAAACACGTATTCCTAACACTATAGTGCTGGAGTGGCTGTTTAGCTCCCTGCCCCACTCAGATTGCAGTGAAAAGGTATTTAAAACTTGCATTTTCTCAGTCGCCAAGACGGCCTTGATGATCTCTGCCAATCCAATGCTTTCACATAGGAAAGCATTGGAAGGTTATGGCGCAGGTTAAGTGCAGCATTGAACTAGGAAGCACCTCTAGTGGCCGTCTGAGTGACTGCAGCTAGAGGTGTTACTAGGCAGCAATGTAAACACTGCGTTTTATCTGAAAAGACAGCCTTCGCAGCCAAAAGCCTGCCGAGACAGCCTTCGCAGCCAAAAGCCTGCCGAGACAGCCTTCGCAGCCAAAAGCCTGCCGAGACAGCATTCGCAGCCAAAAGCCTGCCGAGACAGCATTCGCAGCCAAAAGCCTGCCGAGACAGCATTCGCAGCCAAAAGCCTGCCGAGACAGCATTCGCAGCCAAAAGCCTGCCGAGACAGCATTCGCAGCCAAAAGCCTGCCGAGACAGCATTCGCAGCCAAAAGCCTGCCGAGACAGCATTCGCAGCCAAAAGCCTGCCGAGACAGCATTCGCAGCCAAAAGCCTGCCGAGACAGCATTCGCAGCCAAAAGCCTGCCGAGACAGCATTCGCAGCCAAAAGCCTGCCGAGACAGCATTCGCAGCCAAAAGCCTGCCGAGACAGCATTCGCAGCCAAAAGCCTGCCGAGACAGGATACAGGCATCAGAGCCACTACATTAAGTGGTGCTGGTTCTGGTGCCTATAGTGTCCCTTTAAGGAAATACAGCATAGAATGTCAGGGAGAGAGAGAAATTCACATAAACCAAACAAAGCATAGTCACAGAGAAGTCATGTGTCAGCGAAAAACAAACACGATAACTGCAAGGTCGACACCAGTCCTAGAAAGCAGGAGGAAATCTCCCAAGAACATCTTGAGCCCGGAGAACACACGGTCTATCTGCCTAGCTGTGATAAAGAAGGAAGCACGAGAGTGGGAGGAATTCATGAGAACACATTGGAGTCTGTTCATTGTAGGACACAGTAACTGTAGCAAACATGGTTATTTTTATTCAGCTGACAAAATGAAGTTTGTATTCCTAATGCATTATTGTTCCTTTAACGAAAGGCTGTCCTCTGCCTATCATTACGGTGGCAAATATAAAAATGCAAGCATATCAATGATATCGTGAGATTAATCATTGCTAAATTTAAGCTGCCTTTCACAAACACTCTTTACACAATCAGTCCCAGTAGCAGCCACTTTACTCCATAGTCTAATTTACTCAAAGCATTCTCATTCTGTCATCGATACCAGTCACAAACCGACGCCATCCACCGACACTGTCGGCAAACAGACGCCATCCACCGACACTGTCGGCAAACAGACGCCATCCACCGACACTGTCCGCAAACAGACGCCATCCACCTACACTGTCCGCAAACAGACGCCATCCACAGACACTGTCCGCAAACAGACGCCATCCACAGACACTGTCCGCAAACAGACGCCATCCACAGACACTGTCCGCAAACAGACGCCATCCGCAAACAGACACAGACACCCGTCCGCAAACAGACACAGACACCCGTCCGCAAACAGACACCGACACCCGTCCGCAAACAGACACCGACACCCGTCCGCAAACAGACACCGACACCCGTCCGCAAACAGACAAAGACACCATCCGCAAGCAGACACCATCACTGACACTACGCAAGCCGACATCATCACTGACACTGTCCGCAAACAGACAGCAAAGACTTGCAGGCATGTTGCAAACACAAGCCACTCGCATCTCCTAAATGCTCCAGCATGTGACAACTGCAAATGCTCACTATCACACTGCCAACTTACTGCTTCCAACTTATCTCCTGCTGGCTTGGATTAAATAAAACATGTGTTAGAGATGATTACTTAGCATGCAATGTGGAGTTTTCAGTTCTAGGATGAGCTACTTACTGGAGTCTCCCAAAACCACCACAAACTTGTTGTGAAGCAGCTGTTGTACTTCCTCAGTAGTGAACACCGTCATGGCTCCTTAATTGTGTTTGAAAACTGTGGGGAAATAAAAATAATCGATAATCTTTTGGGTATCTAAATCGAAGACTTTGGGTCACAATGTTAAAAAAAAAAAACCATTAGAGTGTTAGGAATAAAAATGTGCTGTAGCGCTCTAAGGAGAGTGTTTGGCATCAACTCAGGCCCGCAGCAGTGAGTGGTGCTAGTGACAGCCATAGTGTGGGTGGAAAAGGTCATGTATATAATTGTCAACCCTCAGGGACAAAATAATTAAGATGAATCATAAAAAAAAAAATCAAATGCTACATAAAAAAGTCAAATGCAGCGTAGTACTAATTCTCCCCCATACAACAATATGAGTGTGAAGAAAATATACAGAGTTCGGTATTTTCTCCTATGTTCAGGCTTTTTCTGCAGTGTTTTGTGCATGTTGAATCTATTGGTTCGGTAGTTTAAAACTACCGAACACCGACCACCCTCCTGGCTTATTAACTTTAAAAGAACCATCTTAAGCGCTCTCTGGGCGGCCGCTATTCGTATAGCCGAATGCCATGTGGAACAGAAAACGGCGGCCATCTTGTTTGCACGAAAGGAGGCAGCGGGACTTGGTCGTCGAGTGTCTGGAACTAAAATCGGACACTCGACCTCCTGAACCACCGCTGAAACTACCGAAAAGCTGCTTCCTTTAGTTGCCAAACAGCCAGAAGAGCGCCATTCGGTAGTTTTGTTCATACGGACAAGGGGAGCAATCGCTCCTTTGAGCAGGAGGATCCATTCGGGACTTTTATTCGTTTTATGCCTTTTTCTGAATTGACCAACCGCACATGCTGAATTTGTGGAACTGTTTTGGGCAAGAGCCTCGCGTGTGGTCGGTAACTTGTGACTTCCATACTTTTTAAGAACCCCTGAACCGATCTGGGTGAAATTTGGATATGTTGGTCCCCCAGATTGGGGCTATCAGGTGGTATGTGTGGGGATACCTTATGTGGAAAGGGGTGTTCTAACTTTTGGGGAAATTGTGTGCCCTCTGCCTGGAGATAATTGGGTTATTCCATAACTTATCTCAATATCTCCCAGGCAGAGAGAGGGTGGGGGTTACTGTAAAGCTGTATGATGATTGGTTATTGTCTTTGTTTGCTGTGGGAGGTCCTCTTGCAGGAGGATTTCTCATAAAAGCCAGTGTGTTATCAATAAACTTCATTCCTGTTACACCCTTCATGAAGTCTAGGCTCATGTTTGGGGAATATTCTATTTGCTGGGAGAATCATCTTGGAAGCTGCATTCATCTACACTATTCCTCTACCTCCTAACTGCAGTTATAATCACTTAGGCTCAGCTATTGGGAAAGGAATAGAAGACCGCAGTACCATAACCACTGCAGGTCTTAACAATGAGCAACGTAGTACTAACTCTCCCCCATACAACGATATGAGCAAAGTAGTACTAACTCTCCCCCATACAACGATATGAGCAACGTAGTACTAACCCTCCCCCATACAACGATATGAGCAAAGTAGTACTAACTCTCCCCCATACAACGATATGAGCAACGTAGTACTAACCTCCCCCATACAACGATATGAGCAAAGTAGTACTAACTCTCCCCCATACAACGATATGAGCAACGTAGTACTAACTCTCCCCCATACAACGATATGAGCAACGTAGTACTAACTCTCCCCCATACAACGATATGAGCAACGTAGTACTAACTCTCCCCCATACAACGATATGAGCAACGTAGTACTAACTCTCCCCCATACAACGATATGAGCAACGTAGTACTAACCCTCCCCCATACAACGATATGAGCAACGTAGTACTAACCCTCCCCCATACAACGATATGAGCAACGTAGTACTAACCCTCCCCCATACAACGATATGAGCAACGTAGTACTAACTCTCCCCCATACAACGATATGAGCAACGTAGTACTAACTCTCCCCCATACAACGATATGAGCAACGTAGTACTAACTCTCCCCCATACAACGATATGAGCAACGTAGTACTAACCCTCCCCCATACAACGATATGAGCAACGTAGTACTAACCCTCCCCCATACAACGATATGAGCAACGTAGTACTAACCCTCCCCCATACAACGATATGAGCAACGTAGTACTAACTCTCCCCCATACAACGATATGAGCAACGTAGTACTAACCCTCCCCCATACAACGATATGAGCAACGTAGTACTAACTCTCGATATTGTACTAACTCTGGAACCAGATCAGACTGTTATCTCTTACTGACTGCTCCTCTCCTCACACTGGGACCGTTATCAGCAGGCGACCAGCAGTAACCCATTGTACCCAGAGCCAGACAGATCCTCCTAACTTTCCCCTCCACCCCCCCAAATCTCTTTCACAAATACACTGCCCCCTCATACACACACATAGAAAATAGGGGGAAAAAATAGAAAAGGGGAGATCTTTGTTTGTTCCTGATGAAAATCAAACCAGATATCAAATATTTAGTCTCACAGCATCAGCCTCAAGCATCTTATCAATCATCAGTTAAAAGGTAATTTCAATTTACTTTATGGTTTTCACATTTAACTTTGTAAAAAGTTAAACACATTATAACGTTTACCATTACATGAATAAAGTAGAAATAAAAAGATAAATGTAAGTACATGTTTTTTTGTATTTTTAAAAACCCTCATTTCTAAAAATAAAATTCAAAAAAAATCTATATATATTTTTGCACTTGCGCTAAATTTTTTTTACAAATATAGAGTTACTGCAGCACCAGTGGGCGGTAAGGAAATTTTACCATCAACAAAGACACAAAAATGGGCGTTCGGTATTAAAAGGTTGACTACCCGTGGTCTAAAACATTTCCAAAGACGTGTAGGCAGAACTTTATTATGTGTAAACACATGCATTTTGTTCCACTTCAGCTAGCACATCAGATTTGCACATGTCATTCCAGCTGGTAAATAGGACACAGAGGGGTTTGTTGTCTAATCTTTGAATTTACGCTAATTGCAAAATGTAAGGCATACATAGCTGAACTGAACTCCAGCAACTCAGAGCTCGCCTCAATTTTGCAATTCAGTCAATAAATCTCAAACACACGTATAATCCCTCACACAGGCTGCCTTCAGAGTGCTGCTCTGAATTGCAGAATTTGCAAAGACCTGGTGACTTCACTGCCGGTGGCCAGGTGAGTTCCCTCGCGGGCGCCACCATCTTCCGGCGGGACCTCTTCAGCTCATGGTGCTTCAGCGACAGGAGCCAACGTCACTGCTGTACTCTCACACGAGCCAATATCCTGCACCCGTCACTGGTGACAGTTGAGGGATTGACACTTCTAGACGGCGGTAATCCGTTGTAGGAAAGAAAGAGACAATGTAGTCCTTACTTCGTTTCACTAGATCTCTAGACTGGGTTGGGATTTCAGTGAAATTCAAACATCGTCAATATAAGTATTCCATAAAGATTTTATCTCACACCCCTTAGCAATCTTCATTAGAGTATGCTGGAGAGACGGACATGGAGGATTATGCGTAAAAAGGGTTGTGTTCTGAAAAGTGGTCTAAAGTGCCAAACGGTGGGGCGATCACCATGGAAACCAGTTGCATTGGTGACCCCGCCCTTTTCCATGTTAGCACCATATTTATAAGTGACCCCTATCGTCAGTCTCCCATCGGCCCCCTGTCCAGCATGTTAGTAAGGGAAGCGAGCAGTACACGCAGGCAGTATTGCATTAAATCAAGAATATAATCCGATTTCTGCTCAAACAATAGGCAGCAAAGAGACTTTCTCGTATTATCCCGCCACTAGAACATGGTGACAGCATGCATGATAGGAAAATAAACATCACAAGCTCCCAGAATAGAGGATCCTGTTAAACAGAGAAACGAAAGTAGCCACAGGAATGCAGGCTGGAGACATTATTACACATAAACAAATACGCAGCCATGGCTGTAAAATGAGGGTCAGAGGACACAAAAAGCATGCTGTAATCTGGTACAAGGAATCGGATAATCTCCATGTAAAGACTCCATCCCCTACTCAATGATGACATCAATTCTAATCAAATCAAAGAGACCAGGACAGGCCAAACCTCTCTCTTATAATTTCAATGCGGAAATCCAATACTGCACACACGGTGACATCATCTGTCATTATGCCCAATTCTTCCCCAAAATGATCAGGCAATGATACACCGGTCTTCCCTGTGCAGTTTGGGGGGCCCATAGCTGAGCAGAACTGGGACATACGTGTCTTGATCTGCCTGATATTAGTGGGAGTTGCACTCCAAAGTAGTACCAACAAAACACCCTAATATAAAGATACAGAATAGGATAAATTTCCCCGTAATACACTGCTTACCGTTTCTGAAATCTGTCACCAACTCTCATACCCAAATCTAGAGGGCAGGAAGTAAATAAGCCATACAAACACATAATATGCAAATCGCAGACATTTACATGAGATACAAGCACAATGTCACTAAATGATCCCACTGCATCTAGCGTTCTACAAGAACTCATAATAAATGGATATCTACACTCCTCCGACTCCTGCACTGCAACTCCCACCAGCACTGGCTGACGTAGGCTGCCAGACTGAGTTTCACACCACAGGTATACTCACTATATCTGAAACGAAAAGGAACTGCAAAGATTACCCCAAAATAGCAGAAAACCAATAAAGTCTGCACACAGGGATTGCCACTAATTGAACGTTTTATGCACCAAAATCACAACTTTTTAATGAAGTGGTTTTGGTGCAGAGATCCTGCCCCTTTAACCAGGTAAAATAAAACATGGTCATTTCCCAGAAATGGCAATCCTTACATTATGCCTCAAACCTCTAGCAGCTGACAGTCACTGGCGGCACGTACTCCTTGTAAATATTCGCTATTTTGATTGTTGATTTAAAGGAACACTATAGTATTAGGAATAGAAACAAGTATTCCCAATGCTATAATGTCCTTCTACTTATCTAGGGGAGTACGACTTACCTTACAGCCCTTACCGTGCTGCTTTCCTCACTGACTCCCTACGTCTCTGGCTGAGATCAACAAATGTTTATTATCTCACTAAAGCACGTTTCCCCATAGGAAAGCATTGGGACGCTAGTGCGCATGTGCAGCGCCACTCAAATCCTGCTCTATTAGGAGGCTAGTGCGCATGTGCAGCGCCAATCAAATCCTGCTCTATTGGGAGGCTAGTGCGCATGTGCAGCGCCAATCAAATCCTGCTCTATTGGGAGGCTAGTGCGCATGTGCAGCGCCAATCAAATCCTGCATTTCAACTGTAAGAGTTTAACTTGGTTATAGCACAGGAAGCACCTCTAGTGGCTGAAAGAACACCAATGTTTTCCTTGTGAAAATAGTTAAGGGGCCCATCGGGTGGCCCAAGCTGTTAGGGCCACCTAATGGAAATTAAATTGCAGGGGGCCCGGTCAGCGCTGTGGCGCTTTAACAGTGCGACTGGGCCCCCTTTAATGACACCAGAGCGCAGGGAGGAAGTGACTGCCCCGGTCACTTTCTCCTTTCAATCACAGAGCCTGTGCGGGAAGAAGCGAAGAGGGAGTCAGGGTGGGAACTCTGACTCCCATCAACCTGAGCCACTGGACCCCAGGGAAAGTCACCCTCCTGCACTTAAAAGATAGGAAACAGAGTGTGACATTTTACATGTGTGTATGTGCCTACATGTGTGTGTGTGTGTGTCTGTTTGTCTGCATGTGTGTGTGTGGGGGGGCTGCTTTGGTTAGCTGAAGGCAGTACCTGCCTTGTAAAGACTTCTCCTTTACTGTGTTGATTCCCTTTATGTATTTAAATGTTTCTATCATATCCCCCCTGTCTTGTCTTTCCTCCAAGCTATACATGAACAATGTTTCAGACCTACCACCAGGACTTTTATCAAGATCTTGAGATATATATACATACACACACACACACACACTCTATTATCGGCATTTATACAGTGCTAACCTATTCCATAAATCGCTGTACAATTTAACCTTTTTTTTGTTTTTAAATAAAAAAAATTTAAAAAAGGGAGGGGAGAATTTAACAGCAAACTAGAAACTATTACAAACGTTAACAGGAATAAGACGGTTAAATAGGACCCTGGTCCGACAAGCTTACGATCTAATGGACTGTCATTACAATTTAATAAACTGTAATTATTTCATAAAATACAATATCTTAATTTCTTTTTAATGGATTGTTAATAAACTATGTGTGTTTGTATGTGATAAAACTCATGTGATGTTTACGATACATTTCCGCTGTTATAGAGTAACGTGACACCCCTGTTCTTATGAAAGTTATTTGACCACAAGGTTATCTTGACATCCTGATAAGCGTCCCCTCGGTCAGCCCATTCTCGGACATTTTCAAGTCAACTTTGCACAAATACATGCTATTGTGTGACTCATAACGCACTGCCTCTTCCTATAGCCGTGCGCAGGGGGTGTTCCCAGCGCCTTTATTCAGCCCCAAACTGCCCTTTCTGCCATCTGTTTAGCTCGGTCCTTTGTGTGCGTCTCTTAGCTAAATTTG
Organism: Pelobates cultripes; assembly: GCA_933207985.1. Lineage (NCBI taxonomy): Eukaryota > Metazoa > Chordata > Amphibia > Anura > Pelobatidae > Pelobates > Pelobates cultripes. Next base: position 10,481,722 of record OW240917.1, read on the forward strand.
TATTTTTAAAGCAAAGTTTTATGTTTTCTGAGTGCACACCCTAATGTAATGTGCTGTGTGCCTGGGTAGAAACACCTCATGACAGTGATCTATACCGAAATTGTGGACGTGCCCCCTTTCCTGCTCCCCCTTTCTGAGCGTCATCTTTACACATCGTCTGTTTGCCCACCCAATACCCACTAATCTACTGTCATCCATTGCTTTTCAAAATGGTAGAAAATGCCGCAGACAGAGACTGCGCCTTATTGTGGGCACTGCATCTGGGGGCATAAAGACGGTGGTCAGAATGGGGGAGTGGGCAAGTGATTACTTCAAAAGGATAAGTATTTATTAAAACGAAATTAAGATATTGCATAGTGTAATAAAAGATTACTTTAACATATTAAACATTTTTGATGACAATTATCCTTTAACTGGATTATCACATTTCACTCCTCCAAGATGGCTCCCAGAAGCTGGAATTCATGGAGCCAACATATTCCACAGCGCTGTACAATATTACAATGGGGGGGATTGACAGTTTAATATAATATATATATATATATATATATACACACACACACACACACACACACACACACTTGTCACATTCACATTTGGGGTAATTGCAGTCAATTCAGCTTTACCTGCATGGAAGTCATAAATAATCTAACAATCAATTAATGAGCTAGTCTGCTTTGTATTAAGGGAGCTAATTAACCCTGCACAATCCTTGGGTTAGTGAATAAAACCTCCAGCCATAAGGGGGATTACATAGTTACATAACCCCCCCCCTCACCCCACATTACACCAGCCCCCCTCTCACTCCCTCCCCCTATATGGATACATTGACACACAGCAGTTACAGGGGAGGGGGTTTATTATATAAACAGCAGCTTTACTTCCAGGCAAATCTTTTTATCCCAGACACAGAATGGGAACCCTCACCCCATCTAATGACACCCCAATATCCCAATATGGGAACCTGACCAACCCCCATCCCATCTAATGACACCCCCCATACCTAGTGCCAGAGCTCAGCACAGCCAGAGATTCTGCCTTCATTAAAATACTGGTAACTACAGACACATGGAGAGAGTGAACAGGAGCCCACCCCCTCAACTACCCATACTATTAGAGCCCACCCCCTGAACTACCCAGATTATTAGAGCCCACCCCCCTGAACTACCCAGATTATTAGAGCCCACTCCCTGAACTACCCAGATTATGAGAGACCACCCCCTGAACTACCCAGATTATTAGAGCCCATCCCCTCAACTACCCAGATTATTAGAGCCAATCCTCACCTAGGATTATGAGCCCACCCCTTGAACTACCTAGATTTTAGTTAGGAGCCCACCCCCTGGAACTACCCAGATTTTACAGAGCCCACCCCTGAAACTACCTGTGATTAAGCAGAGACCACCCCCTGAACTACCCAGATTACACAGGGAGCCCACCCCTGAACTACCCAGATTATTAGGAGCTCCACCCCTGAACTACCTAGATTATTAGAGCTCCACCCCCTGAACTACCTAGATTATTAGAGCCCACCCCTCAACTACCCAGACTAAGGAGTCACCCCTGAACTACCCAGATTGCTAGGAGCCCACCTCTCAACTACCCAGATTATTAGAGCCCACCCCTTTAACTACCCAGATTATTAGAGCCCATCCCCTCAACTACCCAGATTATTAGAGCCCACCCCCTCAACTACCCAGATTATTAGAGCCCACCTCCTCAACCACCCACACAGATTATTGTGAGCCCCACCCCTGAACTACCCAGATTATTAGAGCTACCCCCTCAACTACCCAGATTATTAGAGCCCACCCCCTGAACTACCCAGATTATTAGAGCCCATCCCCTGAACTACGCAGATTATTAGAGCCCACCCCCTCAACTACCCAGATTATTAGAGCCCACCCCTTCAACTACCCAGACTATTAGAGACCACCCCCTGAACTACCCAGATTATTAGAGACCACC
>OW240917.1:10496048-10556796 GCA_933207985.1 Pelobates cultripes
CTTGGTGGCTCCTCGTTCATGTTACGGTCATCTGCATGTGGGGAGGGGTTTTGGTGGATCGAGTAAGCATCGGAATGAACTTCAGGCTTTCGCCACCCGACGGCTGTTGTATTTGGGAAAGGTAAGTTGGTAGCGGTTGGCTGATTCATCAATAGAATCTGTTCCATTCTTGAATCTTGAGGAAGATGGAATGCACAGGGTAATGGTTTGGCTCCTAACAGGATGTACTAGGTTCCTGGGATAGTTGAAAATATAACGTTCCAATTGGGTGGAGCGCCGGGTTTCCGACATGTGTCCTGTTTTCCTTTGGTGAGGGTTATTCCGCCCCTGGGTTATTCGTCCTCCTCTCCCCTTGTTTGGTTCTCGCTTGCGTCCATGTCGTTGGGGTGCTCCACTTGGGGCTAGAATTCCTGGGTAAGGATGGTGGAAAGTTCAGGGGGCATTCAGTCCAGTTAGGGGCGGCTACAGATGCCGCCTGGCTGGGCGTGCTTGCGCCACTGGTCCAAAGGGCTTGAATGGTGGGGGTCAGGGTAGTAGGTTCCTTGGGTTCACCCTGCCGGTCTCCAAATGGATTTCTCTCCGTGGTTACAGTCTCCTCCCTCCCTCCCCCCTCCCCCCCGGAATAAGGAGGGTGGGATGCTCATATGTCATTTGGGGCAGGAGGTGGGTGGCGAGTGGTTGGATCTTACACCTTCGGGAGCGGAGGTTCGGTGGTCTGGCACCAAATACATGAGGGGGGTGTGGCTCCTCCTCGTCCTGGATCAGCTGTCCCGCCTCCTAGGGGTTTTGTCATCTGTCTAGGTGGAATGACCTGGGTTTGGTGACTGTTTGGGATTTGGGTGCTCTTAAATCTGGACATGTTACACATTCTGTTTCTTCCCAGAGGTTCTCAGGGGCCGGGCTGAGGCTATTGCCCGTTCCTATTGGCAGTGCGCTCAGCAATGTGAGGGCCCTGGTGCGCTGCCGTCGGGAATTGGACGAGATGGGTTTCTAGGTTTGTCTTGGGGGCTTGGGGGAATTCCAGTTCGCCTTAGGATTTGGCCGGATGTGGCCTAGTTATCTCGAGGGGATGGGTGCGCTTGCAGGAGGTCGGAAGAGGCCTATGTTAATCTAGCGCTGCAAGAAGTGGTGGAACAGGCCATGGCTGGTTGTGGTGGGGACCCCCGCTGATTTTAGGTGTAAAACAGCAGGGTTTTGGCGGGGGTATGTCCTTGCCAATTGAGTTTGAGGGGTTACGTTTAAGTATATGGAATGAGATGAACAAGTTTTTAAGGTCTCAACCTCCCCTGCTTCAAACGGTTAACATTAGGTTGCCTGAGGTATCATGCCCATCGAGCGTGGATAAGGTCGGCTAATGGCGGGCATTGGAAAGATATGATTTTTATGATGAGGGGGGAGGTGAGAGGAAGTGGTGATTAGGAACCACTGTATGTTTATTGGCAAGGACGGTTGGGTCACTGTATAACACTATGTGTGAAGTTATATATGTATACACAGATCGCCTACTAGCCAATCCGTTCCATACCTATACACCTGTAATCGTTCAGTCTGGTGAATGAAATTCTTCAATCCAGACCGTTGTATCTAATGGAACAGCGTTCCACCGTTGTCATTTCAGGTCGCTTCTGGAAATCTGCTCCATGGAACACAAAATTCCATTCCAAAGATTTGTGATCCACATAATGTGCACATTATGTCCCTCGCCACCTGCAATCATTGCTCGGTTTGTCCCACTGGGACTACCAATACCTGGGACTACCTGTTTGGCTCTGGCAGCATTGAGGGCCGTGCATGGCACACATGCCATATGTTACTGACCCCTGTTCTAGAGCTACATGTGTGTAACGGTGTATTAACCTGTGATCTGCAATCCAAGGGGGCGGGACCTTGCACACATCACTGTGTTCAGTCTGAGGGGCGGGGCCATGCACAGATCACTGTGTTCAGTCTGAGGGGCGGGGCAATGCACAGATCACTGTGTTCAGTCTGAGGGACGGGGCCATCTTACACCTTCGGGAGCGGAGGTTCGGTGGTCTGGCACCAAATACATGAGGGGGGTGTGGCTCCTCCTCATCCTGGATCAGCTGTCCCGCCTCCTAGGGGTTTTGTCATCTGTCTAGGTGGAATGACGTGGGTTTGGTGACTGTTTGGGATTTGGGTGCTCTTAAATCTGGACATGTTACACATTCTGTTTCTTCCCAGTGGTTCTCAGGGGCCGGGCTGAGGCTATTGCCCGTTCCTATTGGCAGTGCGCTCAGCAATGTGAGGGCCCTGGTGCACTGCCGTCGGGAATTGGACGAGATGGGTTTCTAGGTTTGTCTTGGGGGCTTGGGGGAATTCCAGTTCGCCTTAGGATTTGGCCGGATGTGGCCTAGTTATCTTGAGGGGATGGGTGCGTTTGCAGGAGGTCGGAAGAGGCCTATGTTAATCTAGCGCTGCAAGAAGTGGTGGAACAGGCCATGGCTGGTTGTGGTGGGGTCCCCCGCTGATTTTAGGTGTAAAACAGCAGGGTTTTGGCGGGGGTATGTTCTTGCCAATTGAGTTTGAGGGGTTACGTTTAAGTATATGGAATGAGATGAATACATTTTTAAGGTCTCAACCTCCCCTGCTTCAAACGGTTAACATTAGGTTGCCTGAGGTGTCGTGCCCATCGAGCGTGGATAAGGTCGGCTGATGGCGGGCATTGGAAAGATATGATTTTTATGACGAGGGGGAGGTGAGAGGAAGTGGTGATTAGGAACCACTGTATGTTTATTGGCAAGGACGGTTGGGTCACTGTATAACACTATGTGTGAAGTTATATATGTATACACAAATCGCCTACTAGCCAATCCGTTCCATACCTATACACCTGTAATCGTTCAGTCTGGTGAATGAAATTCTTCAATCCAGACCGTCGTATCTAATGGAACAGCGTTCCACCGTTGTCATTTCAGGTCGCTTCTGGAAATCTGCTCCATGGAACACAAAATTTCATTCCAAAGATTTGTGATCCACATAATGTGCACATTATGTCCCTCGCCACCTGCAATCATTGCTCGGTTTGTCCCACTGGGACTACCAATACCTGGGACTACCTGTTTGGCTCTGGCAGCATTGAGGACCGTGCATGGCACACATGCCATATGTTGCTGACCCCTGTTCTAGAGCTACATGTGTGTAACGGTGTATTAACCTGTGATCTGCAATCCAATGGGGCGGGGCCTTGCACACATCACTGTGTTCAGTCTGAGGGGTGGGGCCATGCACAGATCACTGTGTTCAGTCTGAGGGGCGGGGCAATGCACAGATCACTGTGATCAGTCTGAGGGACGGGGCCATGCACAGATCACTTTGTTCAGTCTAAGGGGCGGGGCCATGCACAGATCACTGTGTTCAGTCTGAGGGGGCGGGGCCATGCACAGATCACTGTGTTCAGTCTGAGGGGCGGGGCCAGGCACAGATCACTGTGTTCAGTCTGAGGGGCGGGGCATGCACAGATCATTGTGTTCAGTCTGAGGGGGCGGGGCCATGCACAGATCACAGTGTTCAGTCTGAGGGGCGGGGCCATGCACAGATCACTGTGTTCAGTCTGAGGGGGCGGGGCCATGCACAGATCACTGTGTTCAGTCTGAGTGGGCGGGGCCATGCACAGATCACTGTGTTCAGTCTGAGGGGGCGGGGCATGCATGCACAGATGCACTGTGTTCAGTCTGAGTGGGCGGGGCCATGCACAGATCACTGTGTTCAGTCTGAGGGGGCGGGGTCATGCATATATCACTGTGTTCAGTCTGAGTGGGCGGGGCCATATACAGATCACTGTGTTCAGTCTGAGGGGCGGGGCCACGCACAGATAATTATTATTATCGCCATTTATATAGCGCCAACAGATACCGTAGTGCTTTACAATATCATAAGAAGGGGATGTAACTATAAATAGGACAATTATAAGAAAATTACAGGAACGATAGGTTGAAGAGGACCCTGCTCAAACGAGCTTACAGACTATAGGAGGTGGGGTGTAAAACACAAAAGGACAGGATATAGGAATCAAATAGGACGGGAGTGAAGCAGAGCTGGAGGAGAGAGTAAAGCACGGTCCTATAGGAGAGAGCAAGAGACAGGTGTGTAGGGTAGAGGTTACTCTGGGAGGCCATAAGCTATCTATGCCAGTATCAATGTATGTCTGTGTGTGTATGAATGTCAGTATCTGTATGAATGTATGCGTGTATGTATGTCGGTGTATGTATGTATGTGTCAGTATGTATGTAAGTATGTGTCTGTCTGTCACTATGTATGCCTGTGTGTCTGTGTATGTGTGTGTCAGTATGTATGCCCTGTTTCAGTATGTGTCTGTTACTATGTATCTGTGTATTTGAGTCCTTTTGTATCAGTGTGTGTTTGTGTCTGTGTGTGTATTCTTGTGGGCGGAATTTGGAGGTGGACCGTGTGCGCGGGCTTGGAGGCGGGCCCCCCGGGGCCAAGACCCTGAGCTGATTTAGTGGCCCCAAAATTTCTGGTGGCGGCCCTGTGGCAACATACTGGATGTGAGGCTCAAATGTGAGGCCAGAATCAAGTATGACTCCTAGACAGCGCGCTTGCAAGGATGGACTTATGTGGATACCACTAACTTGAAGGGAGAGTGAAAGAGGAGGATCAGTATTAGGAGGAGGAAAGACAAGGAGCTCAGTTTTAGAGAGATTGAGTTTCAGAAAGCAGGAGAACATCCAGTCAGAGATGGAAAAAAGGCAAGCAGTGAAACGTTGCAGATGGCAGGGGAAAGGTCTGAGGAGGAGATCACTGTGTTCAGTCTGAGGGGGGGTGGCATGCACAGGTCATGCTCCTCAGAGTGATTGGAGCGATCAGAGGCGGTCTGACCACTAGGGCACATTGTTCATGGACCAAGGGCCCATGCCAGTCAGGGGACCCGGTGCACCTATGGTTAGGCTGGGGAGATCAGAGAATCTCCTCAACCGCCCACTGTTAATTTCATTGACTTACTATTTTCTTCACAGTTTTTGTCAGCTGCATGATTTTCGTCATAGTTTTCGTCCTTTTATCTAATTTTTATTCCGTTGCAACACAGAAGATATTGGAGCAGTGTGGCCTTGTTGTTGTAAGTGATTGCCCCACATGTTAGGTAAGTATAATTGACATGGATTTACGACTTCTCAAAGAGAAAGACTCAGTCTGCCACATCGCAAACAAGATGAGATCGGACAGCTCTCTACCTATTGAATGGCAAAAGCTTATATCATTGCATTACCTACTGCTGCCTTTTGTGGAACATACTAAAACCCTCCAGAGCAAGTATGTCAAACTTGCGGCCTTCAGTGATTATATTTGTGGTCTGCCTTGTGCTGTGGCTGCGACCAGCTGCAAGACAGGAAAGATCTTTCCTGTCTGATCCTTGACTTCCCTCCCATGGCCACAAGAGAGCAGAGTGTCTGTCTGTCTGTCTGCAGAGCAGGCCAGCCACTCTCCCTTCCCTCCTGCTTGCAGTGCCAGCCACTCTCCCTTCCCTCCTGCTCGCAGTGCCAGCCACTCTCCCTTCCCTCCTGCTCCCAGTGCGAGAGGATCGTTTAGTCTGTTTGCAGAGAAGATCTGGGCTGGAACTGGAGGATGGGAGGCTCATCTTAAGGTAGGGGAAGAGGGGCTTAGGGGATCTTCCTGTTTAGTGTGTTAAATTGGGGAGAGGAGGGCAATATATTAATTTGAGGGAGGGAGGGGGCAGTATAATAATTTGGGGGAGGGAGTGGGGCAGTGTATTAGAGTGGTGGGAGAGGGCAGAGTGTTTTAAATGGGGGGAGGGCAGTGTATTAATTTAGGGAGGAAGGGGGCAGTGTATTAAATTGGGGGAAGGAGGAGGCAGTGTAGTAGAGTGGTGATGGGGGCAGGATATTAGAGTAGTGTTAGGGCGAAATGTGTTAAATTGGGGGAGGGGGAGTAGTGTATTTAAATGGTGTGAAGGGGCAGTATGTTAAATTGGGGGGAGGGCAGTGTATTAAATTGGTGGAGGGAGGGGGCAGTGCATTAAATTAGAGTGGTGGGAGTAGTGTATTCAATTAGAGTGGAGCGAGGAGGGGCAGTGTATTGGATTTGTGGGCAGTGTATTAAAATGGGGAGAGGGGGCAGTGTATTAGGTTGGGTCTGCATGGAGGCGCTGAAGGCTCCTTATGGAGATGCCGATTGGCCACGCAACTTTTGACACACTCCATAAGGAGAGACCGACTGTTGGCCCTAATTCCCTGGAACTGTTTTGGGCATAGGACCATGTGCACGGTCGGTCAGAATTATGACTTCCATGGAAATCCCGAAAACCCTAAACCGATCTGAGTGATTTTTGGATATGACTTTTGTAGGGTTTCCATGTGTTTTAGGAGTACTTTTGAGGTGTTGTTGTATTGCATGTTTTTCTCGGCTTGGAGATAATTGGATTAGATTAGTACAGTTCCTGATCCAATTATCTCCCTGGCACAGAGGAGGGATTATTTTATTATTAAGTTTGATGATCTCAGCCAAAGTGAAGAACTTACTCAAGGGACTTCAAAATCAACAAGATAACATATTTTGGTTTTTACAGCCATACAACAGCATACATTCCCCATTTCAGTCTCATTACCAAACTTTTCTTAATATGTCATGGTAGTTGGACTGAAACATTGGTTATATGGAAATGCCGTCTCCTTAAAATAAATTTGCTCTTTATTTTACTTTGAAGCCCTAAGAGAGTGAGGATGTCCACTGTCAGTTAGGCAACTTTTTTTACACTATACTGTTCTAAATAAACCTACGCTTCTATGAAAACTGAAGTTTTAGTTTTTTTGCGGCCCACATAAACGTAAACCTTATTTGGCCCGTGTTAGCCTTTGAGTTTGACATGCTTGTTTCAGAATGACACCATGTCACTGGTGGTCCCTGCCCTCTTTGTTCTGCTCAGCTACCTTTATGACTTAGCTACCGAGACCTTGCCATCCTTGCACAGAAAATGAAATGTAAACCAGTATTTTCCTTCCCTCTTAGATCCATCTGCTAAAAGGTTCCTGCCACTTGCAGCAGCTGCTTGTTTTGGGAACCCTACTGTCTGTGAAAACCTCATGTGCCTGATGAGAATATGCAGGAACTGGTTAAACAGGCAGAGGAGTATGTAGTAAAATATCCATGTTGACACACACATGAGGATCAGTTTGAAGATGATGCAGAAGATGTGAATATTGAGAAATCAAAGAAAGATGCACCATCCACACATCAAAGCAGCCAGTCTGTCGGTTTCTCTCAAAACTCTGCAGAAGACCCAGGGAAAAGACCTCCCCAAACAGCATATGGCGACAGATCATAAAATAAAAGGAAACATTTTCGCAACAACCCAAGCTGAAGAAAGCAAGGTGAATTGTTAGTGTAGTTTGCCTTGACGTGGCAGGTGGGCTTACATCTAATGGAAATTGGAGTTACTAAATAACCTCCATTTATATAAGTATGCATAAGGATTTGGGCTATTGCGAAGGTTACTCTTTTTTTTTCTTTACTTGTTTTGTATGTATTGCGGCTGATGGGTGCTGTGGTCATTGCTGCCTCCCAGGGATAGTGGGAGTTTGAGCGAAGGACTTCTTTTTGTGTATTTGTAAATAAACATTTTTGTTTTTCCTGTCGTGTAAAAATAAGGATTAGTTAGATTAAAAACAAAAGAAGGTATGTAGAAGAGGATAAAGGTCTAGCTGACTGCCTCAATGAATATTTTTGTTCAGTATTTAGAGATGAAAATTAAGGAAAGGGGCCTCAGTTAGGAAAAAGGATAAATGAGTCATTTGTTACATGTGAGTTTACAGAGGAAGAGGTTCTATTTCAACTGTCAAAAGTAAAGACAAATAAGTCAATGGGACCTGATGGAATACACCCAAAGCTATTAAAAGAGCTTAGTGGTGTACTAGCAAAACCATTAACAGATTTATTTAACCAATCATTGTTAACAAGAGTAGTCCCAGAAAATTGGAAGTTAGCAAATGTTGTGCCCATTCACAAGAAAGGTAATAGGGAGGAGTCGGGTAACTATAGGCCAGTAAGCCTTACTTCAGTAGTGGGGAAAGTGATGGAAACCATGTTAAAGGATAGGATTATTGAACATCTAAAATCACATGGATTTCAAGATCAGAGACAACATGGGTTTACTTCAGGGAGATCATGCCAAACTAATCTTATTGATTTTTTTTTGAGTGGGTAACCAAAATAATAGATCATGGTGGTTCAGTAGACATTGCCTACCTAGATTTAAGTAAGGCTTTTGACACCGTTCCACATAGAAGGCTCATCAATAATCTACAATCTTTAAGTTTGGATTCCAATATTGTTGAATTGGTTAGGCAGTGGATAAATGACAGGCAACAGAGGGTTGTTGTCAACGGAGTATATTGTTGAGGGTTGTTGTCAACGAAGCAAGGTCTAGTTACCAGTGGAGTACCTCAGGGATCTGTACTTGGACCCGTTCTCTTTAATATTTTTATTAGTGATATTGCTGAAGGTCTTGATGGTAAAGTATGTCTTTTTGCTGATGATACTAAGATATGAAACAGGGTTGATGTTCCAGGAGGGATAAGCCAATTGGCAAATGATTTAGGTAAACTAGAAAAATGGTCCGAGCTGTGGCAACTGACATGTAATGTGGATAAGTACAAGATAATGCACCTTGGACGTAAAAACCCAAGGACAGAGTATAGGATATTTGATACCCTAGCAACCTCAACATCTGAGGAAAGGGATTTAGGGGTAATTATTCAGATGACTTAAAGGTAGGAAGACAATGTAATAGAGCAGCTGGAAATGCTAGCAGAATGCTTGGTTGTTTAGCAGTAGAAAGAGAGAAGTGCTCATGCCATTGTACAGAACACTGGTGAGACTTCACTTGGAGTATTGTACGCAGTAATGGAAACCGTATCTCCAGAAGGATATTGATACTTTAGAGAGAGTTCAGAGAAGGGCTACTAAACTGGTTCATGGATTGCAGGATAAAACTTACCAGGAAAGGTTAAAGGATCTTAACATGTATAGCTTGGAGGAAAGACAAGACAGGGGGATATGTTTGAAACATTTAAATACATAAAGGGAATCAACACAGTAAAGGAGGAGACTATATTTAAAAGAAGAAAAACTACCACAACAAAAAGGAGGGGCAAAGGTTTAAAAATAATACCCGGACGTATTACTTTATTGAGAGGGTAGTGGGTGCATGGAAAAGCCTTCAAGTTGAAGTGGTAGAGGTTAACACAGTAAAGGAGTTTAAGCATGCGTGGGTTAGGAAAGTAGTTAGAAAATTGGGCAGCCTAGATGGGCCTAATGGTTCTTAACTGCCGTCACATTCTATGTTTCTATGTGGTGGCAGTACACAGTAGGGATATAGCAAGATCCCAAATAACAGGGCGGAAATTAAGCAACCACAGCTTGTAGCACCTTACACCCGAAAGTAGCTTCCGAGGATGAGAAAACGTGACCAGGTAGCAGCTTTACAAATATCTTTAGGTAAAGCATGCATTATTTCTGCCCAAGAAATGGACATTGCTCTAGTAGAAAGACAAACTGTTTCCACCAGACATCTAGACAGAGTATTTTTAGAGACTTCTTTCCGTCTAATACAAAATGGAGAAATAAGGTAAACAGAGTGCAGGTCAGAAGTCCGGATACAATGAGGGGGTAACCCTCCAAAATATGTAGAGTCCCACAAGGGGAAACCAACATTAGGAGAGCTCCACTGTATAAGAAATGAGGAAGGGGGGGCGGGGCCTGACCGCTGAGCTGGATGGACGTGGGGCACCTCGGCTCCACGATGCAACATCAATAATCAGCCCAAAAAAGCCTAAAATTGCCTTGTCTCCCCTGGGAAAAACATCCAGCAGCTGCAAGAAGGCACAGGGAACCCGAACAATACTCGGCGCAGCAGTCGGCCCCCGTCCTACCGGCGAGGCTTACTGGGCAGATGGGATTGCGGCCTGTCGCGAGGCTCTGGTGGGAGAAACGGCTGATCTCCCGTACTTAGTCCGGCGGGACCTCCTGCACGCCTGCTGAGGGCCCTGACCCCCCCTGTGGGCTGGGGGGGTTATCCCGGACCCCACCGGGGAAGCAGAGAGTATCTAAAACATGCGAGCCGTGAACGGATCAAACAGAGACCGCATGGCAAAAATCAAGATCAAGCAGAAGAACAGAAGCGGCAGCATTAGAGCAACGGCCGGGCACTGTCCACAAACCGAAGCAGACCAGACCACCAAGCACTGACAGCGGTCCGCAAACACCTCCATCATGTGGGCCCGGTTCATCTTTACACTGCCTGAGGCAACATCTTTCACAGCTACTAGCAGAGCTGTGGGGACTTAAATGGAACTCCAACCCGGCTCAAACATAGAGGAGAAACAGGGCACGAGAACGGGCTTCATTTTATACCAGAGGCTGATGCCAGCAGACCTGGCCAACAAGTACCCAAGCTACCAAGCGATCAAAGTGAAACATAAGGAACTTGAGTACAGCCAGGACACCAGCCGAACCAGCACAGCTGCAGGAACAACTAAGCGGTTACTAATCCTATGTAATTAAAGTTCTAACAGAGCACTGGATATCCTCTAAACTAGCATTTCATTTTTAATATTATTTTTGAGCATATCACAGTTGATCTTAACCCTGTAGATCTGCACAGAAATCACCTGTAGATGACTGAGCCCACCTGTATGTTTGAATATGTTTTAACCTGTATAACTCATAAATAAATAAATAAACACCTAAAAATCAATAACCATACTGGTAACAAAAATAAAAAAGTGCTACCAAGTGCAGAGATTAAAGAAAAAGAAACCGCTCGACGCGCATTTCAGCGTGTTCAAAACGCTGTCGTCAGGAGCCTGTGAACATGAACAGCTTGTTGTTCCATTTAAATACCTATTGCTGATGAAAACATGGTCATCAGCGGTTCAATGTAGGAGTTCCTGAGGGGCGGAGTATCTAAACTCTATTCTGCAGTCTACAAGGGGTGTGGCATGTCGTCACATATTCTACATCTCAAAAACATAGTGAAGACCCACCCTGCCAATGACATAGCTTAGCTGGTAAAATCCCTGACTGCAAAGCCTGCTAAAAAGGCAAGGCTGCAGGTTTAAATCCTGGCAGGACCATGGATGGGGTATCTGTCCAAGGTTGGTAAAACAAGCTCCATCAATGGGGCAACATTAACATATACTACTGGTCAGCTCCAAGAGCTGTGTCCCACTAGGAGAAAGTTGCCACATAAATACATGTTATTATTCTTTTAACCCCTATCCTGACCTATAGAGTGGAGCCAGGCGGGGCGTAATTTGGACGTGATGGCTGAATATGTGAGGTGGGCTTAAAGTATTCCCAAAGCGCACCTCATAGTGTGATTGGAACATCCACTGTATTATGTAGTGGAACTGACTGGAAGTGTGCTGGGAATAGCATCTTGGCAGTGCTCACAACATTGTGAGAGCTGCACTGAGTCCCATCCGGTATGGACATCTATTGCATAGGCTATCCCATTAATTGTACAGTCAAAAAATTGCCACACAAGATCTCACATATGCGAGTCAGGTCAGGGTACATTAAATGTACAGTAAAGGGACCTGTCTTATGGATTGAATAATGCCTATAAACATATAGAAATAAACATCCAATCAGGGGAAGTAAACCCCAATCAGGATGTATAAAATAAGGCAGACAGCATCTTGGCTCGAATGGCAAAATGAACAAGGTGAAAATAAAATGGCCGTTCATGTTCATATAAAAAAGTGTCATATTTACATATCTACAAATTTACAAATAGTATGGTAGGGAGCTTAGAAAGGAAGAGTTCCTCAGTGTTGTTTAAGTCCCCTTAATAGAGAGAGTATTACAAAAAAGCTGAAAAAAGAGAATCCCTCATTTAACCCTGAGGGGATAACGTATTTAGTTTGTAAATCCAATACGATTCTCTCTGCCGTAGTTTTCGGTCCCAATTTCCTTTATGTGGAGGTTGGGGGACTGATTCAATACCCATGAATCTAATTTTAGTAGCAGAATTAGAATGGTGAGTTTTTAGATGTCGCGAAATTGGTGTCTCTAATGTTCTCCTTACGGAATCAATGTGTTCTCTTATGCGAAGCTTGAAGGGGCGAAACGTTTTGCCTACGTACTTCAAACCACATGAACATAACAGGAGGTACACTAGCCCTTCGATATGGCAGTTAAAGAAAGATTTTGCTAAAAATTCCTCACTTTCACTGCTGTCTGTGAAAGACTTGGTCTGTTTAGCAATATGGGGACATACACTACAGTGGCCACACTTGTATGTACCCCTGGGTAGATATTGTTTGAGGGGTTTATTTAAGGGGGCCAAATAGCTAGGGACTAGCATGTCTTTCAAATTTCTGCCCCTGCGTGCTGTCACTGAGGGGAATGGTGTTATAACCTTCTTAATATGGGGATCCGAAGTGAGAATTGGCCAAAATCTTTTAAGCGTATTTATCATGTTAGACCAGCCTGCATCATACGATGCTATGCATTGAATCGTGGAAGGTCCTGTGTCCCTTATGTGATCTCTGAGTAGGGTATCTCTGTCAGCATTAATTGCTCTGGCATAAGCCCATTTTAGAACCCGATTAGGGTAACCTTTTTCCCTAAATGATTTCCGGAGATCCCAGGCCTTGATTTTAAAGTCATCCAGGGAAGAGCAATTTCTACGTAAGCGCAGATCTTGGCCGACAGGGATTCCGGCCTTCAGTTTTGGTGGGTGGTGGCTAGTCCAATTCAGAAGGCCATTAGAGGCTGTTTGTTTTCGGTACAGGGTGGTTGAAATGTATCCACTTGTTTGTATGGAAACAGATAGGTCTAGGAAGTTAAGATTCCTGCCCCCCACTTCGCTTGTGAATTTTAAGTTGAATTCATTAGTGTTTAAGAGAGTTACAAACGTCATGAACTCATCAGAAGATCCCAGCCAAATAACAAAGACAACATCGATGTATCTTTTCCAAAAATAAATTTTATCACGATAGATCGATAAAGTCTGGTCCGTTTCAATGTGTGTCTCCCAGTTGCCCAAGTATATGTTGGCATAGGAGGGTGCACATGAAGTCCCCATGGCAATACCCCTAACTTGTTGGTATACTTTACCATTAAATAAAAAGAAATTCTTGGTTAAGATAAATTTAAGGATATCAGAAATAAAGTCTATGTATGCTGGTGGGGCATTAAGTGTTTTCTGAAGAGTGGATCTAACGCTTTTAATCCCCTATTTATGGGGGATGGAGCTATAATGCCTCTACATCCAGGCTACAGAAGATGGCTTCTTCTGGTACCCTTAGGTTCTTTAACCAGTGTAACATTTGTTTTGTATCTGTGATGTATGATGGTAAATTGGATAAAATGGGTGACAAGATTTTATCAAGAAAAATGCTTGCATTCTGGGTTAGATTATTCCTTCCTGATACAATAGGCCTGCCAGGTGGATTCGTCAATTTATGCACCTTAGGCAGGCTATAGAAGGTGGACAGTACTGGTGATCAGATGAGCATGAAGTCAAATTCCTCTTTTGTTATGAATTTACTATCCAAGGCCAGAGATAAGAGAGTCTTAATTTCAGTGAAATATTCAGCCGTGGGGTCCCATGGTAGGATCCGATAGGTGTCTTTATCATTAAGAATAAGGTTTACCATCTGGATATAATCTGAACGATTCATGACCACAATATTACCACCTTTGTCAGATGGTTTAATGACAATGTTGGCGTTTGATTTTAGCTCATTAAGTGCTAAGCTTTCTCTTTTGGCGAGGTTACCATTAGATCTATATTCAAGAACCCTTTTATCCATAGATGTAATGTCCCTGCAGATCATCTCTAAAAAAAACCGCAATGTTCTTATATTCCTTAATTTGTGGGGTAAATTTGTGGGGTCTAAGGTTAGTATTTGGCATGGTATTTGGTTCTAATCCCTCACCAAGATTGTGGACTCTACACATCACCTTCTTTCCGTCTAAGCTTTCCATAAAAATTAATGAAACGTTGGTCTGAATTTCTGAATTTTTAAGAACTGGTAATGTAAATCTGCAAAGCCTTCCTAACATATCCCATTACTTTTCTTGAGTGGAAGAGGCAGTGCTACAAAAAGAAGGCAGGACAATAGGCAGATTAGTTGCTTTGTTAGAGAGCACTTTGGCCAAAAAGGATAAATTTATATATATATGTGAATGTATAATATGTAAATATTGGTTTTGTCAGTGTAAAAAATTTAATTATACAGTAAGCATACTCACATGCAGTCACAGACAATCTCACTGACTCAAGCACGCAAGCTCATTGATACACAGGCTTACAGACAGACAATCTCATTGATACACATAAGCTCATTGACATAAAAACATAAGCTCACTGATAAAAAGCGCCGCTCGCAGCACCTCCCAATAATCTTCTGGACGCTGCACGCTCGCCTGCAGCATGTTTAAATAGGCGCCCGAATCAGTCACCTAACTTGGCGCGCAATAGTGATGTCATAGGTCTAAGTGAAACTCAAGGCCTACTTGGCATGTGTCCCACCTCTGTGCGCAGATGCAAGGCATAAAATGTGATAGGCACGCCGCTCGTGACCACCTCTTCCTGCTTGCCGGGACCAACACTGACACCCGGGGGGATACCGGGCCAAATCCCACTGGCAGCAACCCATGTATATATCTTTCCCAGATCTTTCTACTATTTGATCTTATTATTTAATTGTGCTATTTGGTGTTTAATAAAGAAACATTTTTTTCCCCTCTTATGTTATTTATTGAACCATTAAAATTCTGTGATAGGTGTGACAGATCCCTCTGTCTTAGAACTATAGTGCTTTCCCGGTGGATTCGTGTAATTGCCTGTCCGTACTTACCCGTTTGTTTGTTTGATAATCTACCGAACAAACTGCCGAACGGCCGGCCACCCAGAAGAGGAGTGTGCTGCTATTGGCCCCAATTCGAACGTTGTGGTTAACCACAGACACCTCTTAATTGAAACCGTATGCTGGTTGGTCGTCGTTCGTTTGCCTACCATGAGGCGGTGGTCATCTTACATGCACGAATACACAGCGGTGTTCGTCGACAAACTTATGGAACTCAAAACGTTTGAGTTCCTCCCGAACACCGCTGAAAACTGCCGACCTCCATTCTTTGTCATCCGGCATACGAACACCGGTCTGTTCTGTACAAACAAAGATAAAGCACCGCGCTTACAGCAGCAGTGGCTTAGTATCCAACAGCTTAAAATACATAGTAAAAACAAAGAAAAACGTTACCTGCGCTCTGGCCTAGATCCCCATGTGCATTTGAACAAAAAAGGAGGCTCTTTAGTTCTATTCTAAATGGCCATTTGAATATGTAAGCTCACCAGCCACGTCAAGGCAAGCCTCAATAGGTGAGTTCCTACACTAGCTATTAGATACGCTGATATCAGCCAAGAGTCTCCAGTAAGACAGAAAGGGGTATTTTATAAACCCTTTAACCCTATAAAGGGTTAAATGTTAAAGGGTTTATAAAATACCCCTTCCTGTCTCATTGGCTGATATCGGCATATCTAATGGCTAGTGTAGGAACTCACCTATTGAGGCTTGCCTTGACGTGGCTGGTGAGCTTACATATTCAAATGGCCATTTAGAATAGAACTAAAGAGCCTCCTTTTTTTGTTCAAATGCACATGGGGATCTAGGCCAGAGCGCAGGTAACGTTTTTCTTTGTTTTTACCGGTCTGTTCTGGACTTTTTATTTCACGAATGCACTTAACCCAGATAGCCATCCCATGGACCCCTTCGTATACCGAAAGAACAGTGTGAAAGACTTTGGCTCCATGGCGATTGAACTGTGTATTGGATCTGAGCGCCATTCGGTAATAATGTGCGCTCAGATCTAGGCTATCTGGGGATACGTTATATGTGTGGAATGCATTCGGTAGTTTTGAAGTTATGGAATTTTATGTATTTTTACTGTATTATTTAAAATGGCGTTTTGCCTCTATCCATGGAGATAATTGGATTTCTTCCCAATTATCTCCAGAATAGAGAGGAGGGGTACCTTGTACAAAGGGGAGGGTTTATGTCTGAGCCACTGTGATTGGCTAATGTATCATACTTGTCCCAGTCATCTGGTCCCCTAGGGGAGTGTCCACCAGGTGGGAGACCTGCATAAATACAGGGCAGGTAGCCCTCATTAAAGCAGATTCCTGTTTTACCCTCAAGACAGAGCTTGGTCTCGTGCTTGGGGGGATTGCTACTTTGGAGTATTCTTTCGCCTGTTCCAGGTGGGGAGGAGTTCGTATGATTCTCTGTTCGGGAGTTTGGAGCATTCCCTTATATTCTGTTTGGGAGTTTGGCGGTCTACAGCTACGGTGCCTGTGTCTCTAAAGGGGGAAGATCTACTAAACGTCGATTTCACTCGTTTATGCCGGGAGTGTCTTAACAATAGGCTCCACCAAAATGGTGCTGGGATGTGTGAAAATACTTTTCTATGATTATCTGCATAAAGACATTTAGGGCCGATGTCCGATTGACCTGATGTGTGATTTGAAGGAGGTACATCAGGACCGTAGTGAGGTCAGCTAACCAGACTCAGCCAAATGATCGGGATTGCCTGGAGCACGTCATAACGAAGTGACAAGACTCTGACCTCTAACCTCTGATTGTCATAAGGAAGAGACTCGGTGCCGGAACATAATGATGATTCCCGGCACCCAAGTGGGCCCGAAAAAGTGCGCCTTTTGTGGATTTAAAAAGTGGATAGCTGCTCTGCTGTTTTCTTTTTCTTTTTTTAACTAGCCTATTGACTCCTGTGTTTATTTACTTGTTTGGCTATTCTCAGCCAACCTGCACCTTTCTTTTTCAGGCACATCTTCTGCTATTCATAACACCCCACTCACCCTCCTCCCTTCCCTTCTCTTACATCAGTTATATTACGTGTTAAACTCTATCAGATTGATCAGTATTACTTCAGACCTGAGGAAAAGAGGAAAACTCTTGAAAGCTTGTCTTTGAAAAATTATGTTAGTCCAATAAAAAAGGTATCCATTGCATACAGCAATACTCTGGGATTTATATAAATAAAAGGTATTGCATACTGCAATATGCAGTAATACTTCTGGACTAATACTGCTAATCCAATCTACACTATATATATGTGTGTGTAGAGATTGTAGTCATATTAGTCCACTGATGGAGATTTAAAAAAAAACAAAACAGATCAAATTCGTATCTTGTAATACCTTTTTTATTGGACTTACAGCATTTTGTAATGACAAGCTTTCGGGAGAACCTCCCTTTCTCAAGTCTAAAGCATTTCTGAGCAAGATGACACATAGAATTCAAAGTTGAGTTGTGATACAGGGGTTAAAGCGACATAAGTGCAGATAAGACACATGTTTGATAGAAAATAGCCATCATTCTCACAGAGGGTCGTAAATATCTTGTGTGAAGACCACAGAGTGAGGGGGGAGATAGATAGATAAACAAACAGTGCAGAAGATGATGCTAGAAGGGGAGAGTAAAAACATGTATTACTTAGAATGAGATTGAGAAGAGTTATAGAATATGCATGAAGGCTATGGGCATCTGCAGGAATTTTCCGGGGTGGGGCGCGTGGGGCATAATGTAATGACATCAATGCTCGGCCCCATTTTTTAGGGCTGGACTGAGAATAAAGAGCAGTCCTGGAACAAAATGTATGCCAGACCCATAAGTAATAAGTATATATTGGTGTGTTTCTTTTTCTAATTCAAAATATTGGTTCTGTCAGTGTAAAAAAAGTAATTATAAGTAAACACAAGCACACAAACTCATGATACACAGGCTTACAGACAGACAATCTCATTGATACACATAAGCTCATTGACATAAAAACGTAAGCTCACTGATACACACAAAATAGGCTCACTGACCGTCAATCCCGCTGACACAAACAAACTAGCTTACTGGTACACGCACAAACTCTGACACTCACACAAGGTTACTACAGACAAACTCATTGTTATACCAACACAAACTTACTACAGACAAACTTACTGTCACACACACATGTTCACTACAGACAGGCTCACTGACACATACGAGCCCACTACAGAAAAGCTCACTGATGCACACATGATCACTACAGACATGCTCACAGACACACACATGGTCTCTACAAACTCACTGAAACACACACATGCTCACTACAAAAAAGCTCACTGACACACACAAGCTCACTGACGCATATACACATACTCACTACAGACACGCTCACTGACACACATGCTTACTGCAAAAATGCTTGCTAACACACACAAGCTCGCATACACATAAGAAAATCTCACTGACACACACACACATGCTCACTGCAGAAAATCTCTCTGATACACATGCTCATTACATACAAACTCACTGACACACACATGCTCACTACAGACAAACTCACTGACACACACATACAAGCTCATCAAAACATATACACATGCTCAGACAAGTTCACTGTTCCACACATGCTCACTACAAACTCACTGACACACACACATACTCACTACAGAAAAGTTCACTTACACACATGCTCACTACAGACAAACTCACTGACACACACACACACAAGTTCACTACCGACAGGCTCATTGTCACACACACATGCTCACTACAGATGAGCTCACTGACACACACACAAATGCTGTGATAATAATATTCCATATTAATTAAGTATGATTGATTGATCACTATTGAGCAACTCAAAAATGTATAGATAGTTAAGATGGCACCGGTAAGCATATAAGCACAGGCTTACAGACAGACAATCTCATTGATACACATAAGCTCATTGACATAAAAACGTAAGCTCACTGATACACACAAAATAGGCTCACTGACCGTCAATCCCGCTGACACAAACAAACAAGCTTACTGGTACACACACAAACTCTGACACTCACACAAGGTTACTACAGACAAGATGCAGGCTTGAAGGCTTTATGCCGCCACAGCTATTAAGAGCTGACACAGCACTACAGCTGTTTACTAAGCTGACACAGCACTACAGCTGTTTACTAAGCTGACACAGCACTATAAGCTGACACAGCACTTCAGCAGTTTGAGAAACTTGTGTTGCCATCAAAAACTTATGTTGCCATCTCTAGAACAGTACAAAGAAGGCTTGTAGATAAGCGATAATTAACCGCACAAGACTTAAGTTCTGGTGGTCCTGAACAGTCTGGCCAACTGCCAGGTCAATCCAGATGCTTGTATCAAGGTATTTTGCTGGGCTGCACTGATAAGGAACTACTGACTGTCCTTGAAGACTAAGGGAATCTTGCGCTCCCTTGGAGAACTATCCACCAGTAATGCGGACTCTCCGAGTGCCTGCCTGAGTTCCCCCCAGTCATGTGTGGCAAGGAGACAACCAAGCTTCTCTAATGGTGATGTATACTTAAGCTAATATATCTAGATACTAAGCTGTTTGAAGTAAATGCATGCAACTACTTAAATGAGAGTAAAACTTACTTTGCTTAGATCCCTTTTGTGGATAATAAAGTGAAGTGTGAATTCTTATATTCAACTTGGTCTCTGTGTGATTTCTCTTTCCTATAACTCAATGTACTCTATCCGAACTGGGTTGTGTGCCCACCAATATCGCTATAAACCTTATTAGGTATTGATTATTACTTTTTGGATATTGGTGCTTCATGAATTTAATGATTAGGCACAACAAATGCTCACTACAGAAAAGCTCACTGAGACACACAAACTCACTTACAGACAAGTTTACTGAAACATATAAACATGCTCACTACAGACACGCTCACTGGCACACATGCTCACTACAGAAAAGCTAGCTGACACACACTAGCTCACTTACACATAAGCTCACTGACACACATACACATGATCACTACAAACTCACTGATACACACACATGCTCACTACAGAAAAGCTCGCTGACACGCATGCTCACTACAGACAAACTCACTGACACACACACGCTCACTACAGAAAAGCTCACAGACACACACAAGCTCACTGACAAATATACACATGCTCACTACAGACATGTTCACTGACACACACATGCTTACTGCAGCAAAGCTGTCTGACACACACAAGCTTGTTACAGATAAGCTCACTGACACACACACACAAGCTCACTGACACACATACACATGCTCACTACTGACATGCTTGCTGACACACACATGCTTACTACAAACTCACTAACACACACACACACATGCTTATTTACAAACAAGCCTACTGACACACACACACACACATACAATCACTGTCATGGTCTAAAGCCTACCTGTCACAGAAGGCTGTGGGAGACTGGGAGGTAAAGTGTCCATGTTCTGTCATCTTCCTTCCAGCGCGGTCATCAGCATTAGTGCTGGTCGCTGGAGCGTGTGAGGGGCAGAGCCTGCATGCAGGAGGTGGGGCCTGAATGCAGGGGTGGAGCATAGAGGCACAAAATTGCTGGGGATTCAAGAGGGAGCCTCAATGTTCACTCCAGCCCTCTGGTAGCCTAAATGCACCCCCAGCACCTCCCTCTAGCCCCCAGCACCTTCCTCATGCTGTCACAGTCCGAGGAAAAATTGCCTGTCTTGAGGGGCAAGTTGAAAAATCCAGGACGGGGCAAGTGCCCCCTCTTGCCCACCCCTGCGGATGCCCATGATGAAGGCCTGTATCCAGCATACACAAATTTGTACGTGTTGGTACATGTATTGGTGCTTGTTCGTGGATGTATATATAGGTGTGCATGTACATATATTTGTACATTTGGTTGTATTTATATGTATATAGTTGTATGTACTTGTGTATATTGTGTATGTACTTGTGTAAATGTATATGTGCATATGTTGCATGTGCATGTATGCTGTAACTAGGCCTTCATGCATATTCTTGAGCTCTTGGATGTAAATTCATACATTCTTAATCCAAGTAATTCATTATTTTACTCTCCCCTTCTAATTACAAGATACAAATTGAATCTGTTTTTTTACATATACATATGAAGCTGGAGCCTACCACACCAGGCAAGACCCAAAGTGCAGACTGTGCAAAGAGGCATTTGAGACAGTCCAGCACCTAGTAGCCGTTAGCAGGAACAGCATAGGTGTGCGCAGCCTATTGCGTTAGGGTGTGCACCCTAAAGCACAAACACACGCTGCGTGTATATGTATGTGTGTATATATATATATATATATATACTGCTGTGTGTGTGTGTGTGTGTGTGCTGCATGAGGTTGGTTTGAGGGTGTTGTGTGTGTAAGGGTGCTGTGTGTGTGTGTGTGCGTGTGTAAGGGTGCTGTGTGTGTGCATGTGTAAGGGTGCTGTTTGTGTGCTGTGTGTGTGTGTGAGGGTGTTTGTGTGTGTGTGTTTGTTAGGGTCCTGTTAGTGTGCTGTGTGTGTCAGGGTGCTGCGTGTGTGTGTTTGTGAGGGTGCTGTTTCTGTGCTGTGTGTGAGAGGGTCCTGTATGTGTGTGTGTGCTGTATGTGTGAGGGTGTTGTATGTGTGTGGGTGATGTGTGTGTGTGAGGGTGCTGTGTGTGTGTGGGTGCTGTGTGTGGGTGCTGTATGTGTGAAGGTTCTGTATGTGTGTGCTGTGTGTGTGTGCTGTATGTGTGTGCTGTGTGTGTGTGCTGTATGTGTGTGTGTGCTGTATGTGTGTGTGCTGTATGTGTGTGTGTGTGCTGTATGTGTGTGTGTGCGCTGTATGTGTGTTCTGTATGTGTGTGAGGGTGCTGTATGTGTGTTCTGTATGTGTGTGAGGGTGCTGTATGTGTGTGAGGGTGCTGTATGTGTGTGAGGGTGCTGTATGTGTGTGTGTGCTATGTGTTTGTGGGTGCTGTATGTGTGCTGTGTGTGTGGGCTGTATGGGCTGTATGTGTGTGTGTACTGTGTGTGTGTGTGTGCTGTGTGTGTGTGGTGTGCTGTGTGTGTGCTGTATATGTGAGGTTCTGTATGTGTGTGCTGTATGTGTGTGTGTGTGTGTGCTGTATGTGTGTGTGTGTGCTGTATGTGTGTGCGGGTGCTGTATGTGTGTGAGGGTGCTGTATGTGTGTGTGTGCTATGTGTTTGTGGGTGCTGTGTGTGTGTGGGTGCTGTGTGTGTGTGGGTGCTGTGTGTCAGTGTGCTGTATGTGTGGGTGCTGTGTGTCTGTGTGTGCTGTATGTGTGTAGGTGCTGTGTGGGTGTCTGTGGGTGATTGTGGGGGTGGAGGTGGGGGTACATTAATTAATATCCCCCCTCCCTTCTTACCTTATCTAGGGAGGGGGGATTCTTGTTCCTGCTGCTTTCCCTGGTGGTCCAGTGGAGAGTGAAATCTAGCCCCTCTGGGGCTAGAGTTCACTCTTGCGAGATCTCGCGAGAGGAACCTGGCGGAGCTGCTGGTTGAGCTCCCCGGGTCCTCTCCTGCCTCCCTCCATGCTGCAGTGGGGAGAGAGGCTGAGATCTCCCCTGACGGTCTCACTCCATAGGCGTGCCGCGGGGATTAGGGTGTTCCCAGGCACACCCGGCATACCCCGTGCGCACACCTATGGCTGTATGTGTGTGCTGTATGTGTGTGCGTGTGCT
The DNA here is from genome assembly GCA_933207985.1 of Pelobates cultripes. Classification (NCBI taxonomy): domain Eukaryota; kingdom Metazoa; phylum Chordata; class Amphibia; order Anura; family Pelobatidae; genus Pelobates; species Pelobates cultripes. The sequence continues at coordinate 10,518,588 of OW240917.1, forward strand.
GTGTGTGTGTGCTGTATGTGTGCTGTGTGTGTGTGTGTGTGTGTGCTGTATGTGGGTGGGTGCTGTGTGTCTGTGTGTGCTGTATGTGTGTAGGTGCTGTGTGGGTGATTGTGGGGGTACATTACGTGTGTGTGTGTGTGTGCTGTATGTGAGTGGGTGCTGTGTGTCTGTGTGTGCTGTATGTGTGTAGGTGCTGTGTGGGTGATTGTGGGCGTACATTACTTAATATCCCCCCTCCCTTCTTACCTTATGTAGGGAGGGGGATTCTTGTTCCTGCTGCTTTCCCTGGTGGTCCAGACAAGCCAGTCCAAGGCTTCCTAGTTTATGCATTTAATGTTCATTGGTATGATATTCCTAGTTTATGTACTTACTGTTCATTGGTATGATATACCTGGTTTATGTATTTACTGTTCATTGGTATGATATTCCTAGTTTATGTATTTACTGTTCATTGGTATGATATTCCTAGTTTATGTATTTACTGTTCATTGGTATGGTATTCCTAGTTTATGTATTTAATGCTTATTGGTATGATATACCTAGTTTATGTATTTACTGTTCATTGGTATGATATACCTAGTTTATGTATTTACTGTTCATTGGTATGATATACCTGGTTTATGTATTTACTGTTCATTGGTATGATATTCCTAGTTTATGTATTTAATGCTTATTGGTATGATATTCCTAGTTTATGTATTTACTGTTCATTGGTACGATATTCCTAGTTTATGTATTTACTGCTCATTGGTATGATATTCCTAGTTTATGTATTTACTGTTCATTGGTATGATATTCCTAGTTTATGTATTTACTGCTCATTGGTATGATATTCCTAGTTTATGTATTTACTGTTCATTGGTATGATATTCCTAGTTTATGTATTTACTGTTCATTGGTATGATATTCCTAGTTTATGTATTTCATGCTCATTGGTATGATATTCCTAGTTTATGCATTTAGTGTTCATTGGTATGATATACCTGGTTTATGTATTTACTGCTCATTGGTATGATATACCTGGTTTATGTATTTACTGTTCATTGGTATGATATTCCTAGTTTATGTATTTAATGCTTATTGGTATGATATTCCTAGTTTATGTATTTACTGTTCATTGGTATGATATTCCTAGTTTATGTATTTACTGCTCATTGGTATGATATTCCTAGTTTATGTATTTACTGTTCATTGGTATGATATTCCTAGTTTATGTATTTAATGCTCATTGGTATGATATTCCTAGTTTATGTATTTACTGTTCATTGGTACGATATTCCTAGTTTATGTATTTACTGCTCATTGGTATGATATTCCTAGTTTATGTATTTACTGTTCATTGGTATGATATTCCTAGTTTATGTATTTACTGTTCATTGGTATGATATTCCTAGTTTATGTATTTACTGTTCATTGGTATGATATTCCTAGTTTATGTATTTACTGCTCATTGGTATGATATTCCTAGTTTATGTATTTACTGTTCATTGGTATGATATTCCTAGTTTATGTATTTACTGTTCATTGGTATGATATTCCTAGTTTATGTATTTAGTGTTCATTGGTATGATATACCTAGTTAATGTATTTACTGCTCATTGGTATGATATTCCTAGTTTATGTATTTACTGCTCATTGGTATGATATTCCTAGTTTATGTACTTACTGTTCATTGGTATGATATTCCTAGTTTATGTATTTACTGTTCATTGGTATGATATTCCTAGTTTATGTATTTACTGCTCATTGGTATGATATTCCTAGTTTATGTACTTACTGTTCATTGGTATGATATTCCTAGTTTATGTATTTACTGTTCATTGGTATGATATTCCTAGTTTATGTATTTACTGCTCATTGGTATGATATTCCTAGTTTATGTATTTACTGTTCATTGGTATGATATTCCTAGTTTATGTATTTACTGTTCATTGGTATGATATTCCTAGTTTATGTATTTACTGTTCATTGGTATGATATTCCTAGTTTATGTATTTCATGCTCATTGGTATGATATTCCTAGTTTATGCATTTAGTGTTCATTGGTATGATATACCTGGTTTATGTATTTACTGTTCATTGGTATGATATTCCTAGTTTATGTATTTACTGTTCATTGGTACGATATTCCTAGTTTATGTATTTACCGTTCATTGGTATGATATTCCTAGTTTATGTATTTACTGTTCATTGGTACGATATTCCTAGTTTATGTATTTACTGTTCATTGGTATGATATTCCTAGTTTATGTATTTACTGTTCATTGGTATGATATTCCTAGTTTATGTATTTCATGCTCATTGGTATGATATTCCTAGTTTATGCATTTAGTGTTCATTGGTATGCTATACCTAGTGTATGTATTTAGTGTTCATTGGTATGATATTCCTAGTTTATGTATTTAGTGTTCATTGGTATGCTATTCCTAGTTTATGTATCTCATGCTTTTATCATTATGTATAAGATTAAGGCATTACCTGCTCAGTGGCATGATATCCCAAAATGTTGCATTTACTACTATTTGGCATGAAATACCAAATTTATGAATTTCATTTTAATTGGCATGATTTACCTAGTATTTGCATGATATTCAAGGTTTATGCATTAATTGTATTAGCTTACTGGAAAATCCATCAGAACTCCTTTTACTAAATACTTGCCTAGTTGTGGACATCTCCTTTGCTGATTATTTGTTAGGGCAAAGTTACTTCCCCGCAGAATCTTATACACTGCAGTCTGTACTTGGAGTTCCAACCAGCACACCACACCAACGACATTGGAGAACTGACTGACACACAGCACCAAAATAGTGATGGTTCAAATCAACTCTGAATTTTATTGGCATAACATAGTTTATATAGATGTCTTAGCACACTGTATTTGATCACATTATTACAGTAATCAGCGTCGGAAAACATCTTGGACGATTGCCAAAAATAATTCATTACCGCAAGACAGACACCACAGTTATTTTCGGATTAAAAAAAGACAATAGGGTACATTGAGTACAAGGATCAACCTGACCACATTCTGATTTAGTCATTTTGTCTGTTCCCTAAACTATCTGCTGAACAGGAAGTATCGGTTAGGAGAAAATGTAAGTACAAGGTCACTTGTGCAAGCGAGTTGTTATTGAAATATATATTTATACTCTCTTGATATACTGTCTCGATATAAATGATCAAAAGCTTTGAGCAGTAAACAAAAAAAGGACCCTGAGTACAAAATGGTATCTGAATATAAAGGAGGCCTTATGACAAAATGATGGGTAAGTACAAAATGGCGGGTTAAATATTTTTATCTTATAATTAGTGAAATTCAAGTGTCGAGTGGTCACGGCAATTGCTCCCCAGGCTGCTCTCCAGCCATTTTTCACATCTAAATGAATCATTTCTATTCAATTTTCTTGTATGTCTATTAGCACATCTGTTTTTTGTGTGATTGAGTCTATTGCTGATGTTAATGGGTGGGTTGGTAAAATTGCACAATGGGCCACTAAATAGTTTTCGTCTCCCATACCACAAGTTTCCCGTCCCCCTTTGGGCCTATATGTGTGAATGCAAAAACATATTTCAGTGAGCAAATGTAAAAAAACAACTTATGAGTAGTGTAAGGTCCTGAATGTATGTTGAAGCAACTTTGGGTGTTTTACATGGATGTAAAATATATTTGTAAAAGAAGGAATGTATTTGTAGATGTGTGAGAATGCAAACATATTTGAATGTTATACTAATCTATATAAATGCAGAATGCCAGAATAAAGATATGGGTGTACCCGTGTGAAAGCAAGATAGAAACATAGAAAGATAAAAAAATACTCGAGGATACAATATATAAAGAATAATGTACCAGCGCTAATATTTTGTGATAGGTTTTATACAATAATATGTTAATACTTAATATATAAGCCACTATATCACCTCGATTTTAACTTTTAGTGTTAGAATCCAAAAAAACAGTTTAATTGTGGAGCGCTAAAATAATAGTAAATGGAAACTGTGTGTAGTAGTGCTATAGGACACAGTATATAAAGAAATATACCTTAAGAAGGTTCCCTACTTTGGAATGCTAGTACTTGCGTAGTATCCCTTTAAAAAGGAAACATAAAAATACATATCATAGTGCAGACTGTGCAAAGAATATTATATAAGGTATTATGCCAAGTAACCACTCACAATTTATTGAGCTAAAACCTTAGCTCACGTATGTATGCCTTAGGGTCCGTTGAGGTGACCCTTTCCCTTCTTTGCAGTCAGTTTTCTGGGTGTTCTATCATATATAATATTGTAAGAGGAAACATATATGGTGCAACATTTTAGTTTATTAAATGGATGGTCAATATAAAGTGAAATAATACTCACAAACCCAGAGCCTTCCAATAGGCTCAAATTAAATCGCATATGTGGTTAAGGACCGCATTCCTTCTTTGTAGTAGCAGGAAAAAATATCGTAAGTGTAATAAAAATTTATACTTTATTTACCACTAATATATAAAAAAAATATGATAAAATGCAAGACTATAAATACACTTATTCGGCAATAGTCCAATAACAGAGTCTTAATGCTCACAATTCCCAGTTCGCCAGTGGCTTCCTCAGCTGTGTAAAAAAGTATTTGTCAGCTCTACTTGGGCTACTTCCTGCTATATATCTGCCTTCAACAGGGGAATAATTAGTTTCTGGCATGTAATTTCGTGCGCAATCTCCATAGTAATGGAGACGCGATGCGTGTCAATCCTCGTTCTTAATTGTCCCATTCGATATGTTCCTTCCGGTTTGAATGCCAATACGTAATTTCCGGTCTTGCATTCCATAATGCGTTCCAGCGGCCATTATCATGCTTATTTTCGGGCAACAGGAAGGGATACACGAAATATAATAAAGAGAGATCCAATATGAATGCTCTATGAATACTCTTATTTTCTATAACCAATAATGTTACATTTTAAGAAGAATGTATCTCTGTACACAGTTAAAAGATCGGTCTTTTTTGGATAACATACATAATATACATAATTTGTAAATATCTAAAAGAAGGTGCTCGCTTTCAAAATAAATATTATAACTTTACAGTTAGTGTGTAATAAATATATGTGGCAGACATGATTTACATAATATCTATACATCTTATATGTTTATAGCCATACATCTTAATAATTCTATACGTATTCTTGATAGTTATTCTGAGGGAGGGGATCTTAATTAATAATTTATAATACATAATCCCATTGTAAAAACCATAAAAAAATATAATTTTTTTTTAAAATAAAAATATGAATAATAAAAAATTTTTAAAAAGGGAATAGTTACAAAGATAAAGATAAAAACATTATAATGTTGAGGGGAAACTTCATATTAGGAAATGACACATTTAGAAATCTGCATTTAATCCATTTGGAATAAGCGTTTTTAATCTAAAAAATCTATAATTACCAAGAAAAGTGAGCTAAATTGGTCTGTAAATATAAAGGAGAGCAAATGATAGTGTAGACAATCTGAATAAACATAAAAGAAAAATTAAGGGGGTATGAGTGAAGGGTATGAGTGAAGGGTATGAGTGAAGGAACTCACGTGTACCAGAGCCCTATCACCCCTGGCTCTGGGTTTTCAAAGCTCCTTTGGAGAGGGGGTATCCCCACACTGAAGATCGTTCCAGATAATGTATCCACTGGCAGTTCAATAATACTGTGTGAAATAGAGGATAAAGAAGGGCAGGACCTCCAATTGAATAATATCACAAGCAATTTATTTAATAACAAAAGTTAAAACCCTTACTTGGGATGTGGTGGGTATATACTCGCAGAGCCACCCACATAAAAGCATATAAAACAGCAAAGAATGCAAATCACTTCCTGGTTTCGTTCCGATCAAGTGATCCGCTTCCGGGTCCGCTGCCTCCAATGACGTGATGCGTTTCACCCGCCTCCACAGGCTTCCTCTGATGGATTTTTTAAATCTAAATATCCACTCCATTTCTTTCTTACTAAGTTTTAAATTGAAATTACCTCCTCTCCAATCCTTTTCTATTTTATTTATACCTAAAAACTTTGTGCCCTTTAATTCACTATTATGGAATTGTTTCTAATGTAAAGAAACACTATGTTTCTCAAAGTATTTAGTAATATTTCGGCCGTGTTCCTCTATTCTAATGTGTAGGGCTCTGGCAGTTTTTCCCAATATAATGTAGGCCGCATGGACATTGTATAAAATAGATTATATTTTTGGAAAACAAGTTATACATTCTTTAATAGGGTACTCTATCTCTTCCTTGGTTTAACATTTTTTATAATTTATTTTTATATTCTCTGTTCTTTTACAAGCCAGACATTGGCCACAACCAAAAAAATCCCCTTTACGTGGTTATAAAAGTGCTGGAGTTTCTCTTTTCTTTTATAAAACTTGAGGTAAGGGAGGTATGTAGATTACTTACTCCTCTATGGATAAAACGAGGTTTGTCAGTGTAACGGACCGTTTTGCTTACCAGAGGTTAAAAACCATTTAGGCGATATTCCCCTTTCCAGATACACCGACAGCTACTGTAAGCACCGATCTCCCGAACTGGAAACACATGAACACTGGAAATATCCGAACAGGAAAACCATACGAAAGGGTTACACTCCTGGCAGTCAGCATACAATCCAATTCCCCCAATAACGAGGCGGCACTTCGTTTGAGGGTCAAGCAGAATCTGGTTTACTGGGCTAACTGCCCGGCTTTTATGCAGGTCTCCCACCTGGTGGACACTCCCCTAGGAGACCAAATGGGAAACTGGGAAACATATTGGCGCTTAGCCAATCACATACATACACCTTTAAACACTCCCACAATTACATCACAATCCCTCCTCTCTGTCCTGGAGATAATTGGGAAGTAATCCAATTATCTCCAAAGACAGAGGAAAAACTCCATTAACCACATGGCAGTAACAATACAGTAAAAGACATAAAATTACATACAGTCACATTTATTACATAAAACATATACATTCTACATATCCCCAGATAGCTTAGATCTGAGCGCACATTACTACCGAATGGCGCTCAGATCACATACATACAGTTCAATCGCCATGGAGCCAAAGTCTTTCGTCTTTCGTTACACGAATAGGCTCCATGGCTTAGCTATCTGGGGGATGCTGTTCATCCGGCGAAACTACCGAATGAACAGTCATTCGGTTCTGCTTACCGAATGGGAAGGTAAGGAGGCTGGCGGCTCAGCGGTGTTCGCGCCAATAAGTGTCCGTTTTCAGTTCCATAGTTTGGGCGCTGAACACCGCTGGCCATTCGGGAGGTAAAATGGCCGCTGCCACGTGTTCGGCAGACGAATAAAGGCCACCCAGCGTTCATCAATTAAGCTGCGGTTAACCGCAGCTTCTGGGCGGTCAAATGACGGCACACTCCAGCTCCCAGGTGGTCCATCGTTTGGTGGTTTGTTCGGTAGTTGGAATCTACCGAACACCCTGGCAGAAAGAGACAAATAAACCTTTCAGCAGGGAAAATAACAGCTCTGAACTGCTGGGCCATAATCTAAAGGGAGCAAGCGAGCAACCAGTGTACAGTGGCGAGGTTGGTTCCGCCACAGTCAGGAAGGAAAGTTTTTAGAGTGGGATCTTGTAATAAGATGGGCCAACATTTGGAGACAATTCTTCTGACTTTATAATTGTCAGGGCTATAATTACTTACAAATGATACTTCGCTCATTTTGTTTTCTTTCTTATCTTTGTACTTCATAAGATTTTTCATAATGCTTTCCTATGGACACTGGCGTCTTCTCACTGTGATTTTCACAGTGAGAAGTACGCAAACGCCTCAATGAGACAGCCACTAGAGGCTTTAGAGGCTGGATTAACCTATTTATAAACATAGCAGTTTCTCTGCAACTGCTATGTTTATAAAAAAAAAAAAAAGGGTTAATCCTAGAGGGACCTGTCACCCAGACCACTTCATTAAGTTGAAGTGGTCTGGGTGCCTAGAGTGGTCCTTTGAGCCACTAGGAACCATATTATGATACTTTTTAAAGTGTGCTGAGACCAGTGGTGTATCCTGGTTTTGTGCTGCCCTTTACGTGGTGATCAAATTTCCCTTTACAGTGAGGAAAAAAAAGTATTTGATCCCCTGCTGATATTGAATATTTGCCCAATGACAAAGAAATGATCAGTCTATAATTTTAATGGTAGGTGTATTTTAACAGTGAGAGACAGAATAACAAAAAAAATAAAAATCCAGAAAAACACATATCAAAAAAGTTATAAATTGATTTGCATGTCAATGAGTGAAATAAGTATTTGAGCAAAGGCTGTATATTGGATATATACAAAAGCGCATCTTACCTGCTCGACGTTTGTGAGTGCTATACACATATCTGGTTCTTTTTATAATTTTTGCATTTACAGTATTACACTATATGTTTTTCTGTTTTTCTTTTTCATGTTGAACTAAGTACATTGTAAGTATTATATCCTTCTATATATATAGTGTGTAAATTGGTACAATAAGCACTTTAAATCATTTTGTATACAATTGTGAATGGAGCTTGCACTTTGCTATTTCTGCACAATATCGAATTAGCACTTTTTTGCTATTAAGTACTTTGATTGGAATTGAAATGTGCAAAAGTCTGTTGGCGCAGTTTTAAAGGCACAGCGCACTTTATTTTTGATGTTTGATATTTAATGTTTTTAATGCTAATACAGTAAAAATGAAAATCCAGCGCACTCGCTTATCTACTAAACAGTCATTTTAATGCTGAACAATTTCCAGTTTTATGAAAAACACCTAATCTAGGCAAAAAAATATAATGGGGGTTTAGTTACAGTATATGATCATACATTGTATAAGCCTGCCACAACGCCAATGTACCCCATCTTCGGCAGGTCCTACTCTGTCTGCTAAATGAGCTTCTCACTTGGGGAAATCCTTCCATCTCGAGGTCTCTGCAGTACAATGCTAAAACACTCATAAGGTGCTGCTAAGTCAAATATTTGTCAAGGTATTTTATATTTTAGAGAATTTACAAAGCCCCTTATATACTTGTCTGTTTTGTTCTAATGCACAATAAAACCATGTTCTTAAACAGACATATACGTGTAAAAGGCAAACTGACCAATACTGCAGTGTATTCAGAGAGAATCCATACTACTAGCTAGAAACCCCACCCCTTTTCTACGTACCACTCCCACTGCGCAGTAAGTGGCACTCATTACTCACGCAGTGCATTCCTTCTCACATAGGCTGCTGTATTAAATCACAAAGGCTTTTCTTGCTAAGGGGAGGTAGGACTTTAAACCAAGCCCCTTGTGCTGTCAATGAAAAGAAAGTAACCTGACAATATGTAATCTCATGGATTATATTTTTACATGTGTTACTAAACCTGCTCGAGGAACGAGGGCACATAAAGTCTAACATACATTTATAAGTTGAATTATGTTTTTTCCAAAGCCAAAATGCACATACTTGTATTCTATGATAAGAAAAAAAGAAAACACGTGACTAGAGAAATTAAATCAGATAATTAAAAATATTTATTAGAGAGCAAAAAAGACAAATGGCATAAAGAGTGCTATATGCAAACCGTAAAACTATAATAAATATACATTAAAAACTCCAACATGGTTTACATAACAATGAAATAAAAAGATATATGGAAAAATAAAAGAGATATAACCCTTTACACATTGTAAAAAACAGAAACAAAACAGAACCCCCAGCAGTTTCTGTTCTTTACTGACAATTACTATAATACTTTGGAATTAGTCAGCTGTTCTTTCCTCTTTGTGAGTCGTTATGATAGCACTTTAAATGTCTGATGACATCCTACGAGGGTGGGTTAGGTTATCTCTTAACCACAAGATGATAAACGAGATGTGTCTGGCAGTAGATTGTGAAAGCAGTCATTTCATTAGGGTGTGCACCCCGGAATTATTTTACTATGATATATATATAAATATTTTAAATACTTGAAGGGATACTATAGTGTCAGGAAAAGTGCAAAAGGGGCACTGAACCCAGACAACCTAAATGAGCTGAAGTTGTATTGGTGCCTACAGTGTCCCTTTAAATCAGTACTGCAATACTGCCACCCCAATAACAACGTATGTGCAGAGCGTGAGGACGTCCAGCATCAGATACCAAACCAAAGGTCCGTTTCAATCCAGGAAGCCCTCTAGTGGCTATCTGGGAGACAGCCACTGGAAGCAGACTTAGTGCTGCAAAGTAAACATTGCCGTTCTCTGGAATGACGTTTTACATTGCAGCACTAAGTGCAAAAGGGACACTGTACCTAGACCACTTCAATTAGCTGACGTGATCTGGGTGCCTACAGTGTCCCTTTAAGCATGGAGGCAATTGTACAAGTTCTGAACTAAAACAAAACCTGGAATTTGAGCTATATTTCTGTTCAACCATAATTTATCTTTTTCATACAGGAAACATACAGCTTTCATTTTACATCAAATCTTAATATGTGAAACATCATTTTAAATGGGTAAAATCTAAAATAAAGTGTTTTCCAAGTTCTGCATGACATTTTAACTGTGAATGTCCTAACACTGATAGCTTTTACTGCAATAAAACACATATTTTTGTCCAGCAATGCCCCACATTCTAGGAATAAGAATAGTATAATTAAAGAGAGCCGAATGGGTCATCATGTGCATCAGATATCTTTTATCTTATTTTAGGTTGTTAGGTCACCCAGAGATCTCCATTTCTATTTAAGGATAATTATGTTACAAGGCCCAGACAGATCCTCTAACCTGGATGTAGAGCTATAAATATTGTGCCTTCCATTAATGTAGATTGGACCTACCTGGAGAACATGCTTTTGTTGTAAGGTATAAATATTGCTCTGAGGCCAGCACTAGGGCTTTCATTGCTGCCCTCGCATTTGTATTGAAGTGAACCATCTCTTAAGAGAAAGCTGGGCCAGGTATAGCCAGAGTTGTTTAGACAGTGTTATGACAAGCTGTATAAAAATTATAAACTAGTAGAGGCACCGATAAGACGACATGCTGGATTTATGAATATCCTGTAAGACGAGTAACAAGGCAGAGCTGCACCAAGTACGAAAGCGCCATATTGAAAGTCAGTTTATTTTTGTATCTTACATGACTGGGCATACATGAAGGATATGATGGCATGTGATGTATGTTAAAATATGTTTAACACAGCTCAATGAGTGGTTATTAGAACCTATGTATCAGATTAGAGAGATCCACAACTACAGAGCCCCATTTATACACTCCTCCGTTTGGGGTTCTTCCTACATATACGCTGGGCAGTACTATCCACTACTATTTTCTTTAATTAAAGGAATAGTAAAACAAAGTGTGTTGGCACTTCTCTAAAGTAGTAACAAACAGTATGTGATAATTTTACATAATTAAGTCATTTTAATAATTACAATTTGTTGGACCTGCCTGATAACCCTGGCAGAGAGTCCAGAGAATTTAATTTGCTAGCACTATATTTAACCCTGTAACTTTCAAAGACACCATAAAATCTGGACATGGAGGGTACTATTTTACTTGGGAGACTTTGCTGAACACAAATATTAGTGTTTCAAAACAGTAAAAGTATAACAACAATGATATCGCCAGTACAAATTTAGTTTTTTGTATTTTTCACACACAATGGCACTTACACTGACAATATAATTGTTGTGATACGTTTTACGGTTCAGCGAAGTCTCCTGAGTTTAACAGTGCCCCTCATGTACAGGTTTTATGGTGTCTTTGAAAGTTATAGGGTTAAATATAGTGCTTGCAAATTAAATTCTCTGGACTTTCTGCCAGGGTTATCAGGCAGGTCCAACAAATTATAATTAATAAAATAACCCCCATGATGGCATACTATTTGCAAAAGTAGACAACCCAAGGTTATTGCAAATGGGGTATGTTTAGTCTTTTTTAGTAGCCACTTAGTCACAAACACTGGCCAAAATTGGCGTTCAATTTAGTTTTTTTACATTTTTCATAGACAAACAAATATTAACGCTAACTTTGGCAAGTGTTTGTGACTAAGTGGCTACTTAAAAAGACTGTTTTGAATTTGCATTTGCGAAAAAAAACTGAAAAATGTAATGTGCTATATTTGACCCTGTAACTTCCCAAAACACTATAAAACCTGCACATAGGGGGTACTGTTTTACACGTAAGACATCGCTGAATACAAATATGTGTATTTTATTGCAGTAAAAGCTAACAGTATTATGACATTCAGAGGTAAAATGTCATGCATAAATGTCATTTTTTTATATTTTATTCATATTAAATGTTTCATAGCTAAATATTTGAATAAAATGATATAATAAGTGTGGCTGCACTTAATATGAAAGAGGTGAATTACGGTTGAACAGACAGATAGCCAAATTGCAGGTTTTGTTTACGTTTTGTTTTGATCACAATGTGTACATTTGGCTCAGTCCTTAAAGGCTTAACTATGTCTGCCTAAGGAAATATACAGAAATTCCACTAGGTGGCACCCAAAGCCTTAATAATAATGTAATCAAGTCTGTCCCAAATTCTCTAGTTTTTCTGATGCAGAATACAACCAATAGTAAAAAAAAAAAAAAAAGTGTGTTTCCATCTGTTATATAAACTCCCTCTGCTGAAATAGTTGACAATATGAATGAAGATTCGATCAACTAAGCAGTGATCTATTACCCCAGGTAATTAAAGAAGATAAACAGTTAAACATGGTTAATACACCCCAAAAGTGGTATCACACACAAATACCTAATACAAGGTGTTGAAATCAAGTCGAACACAGCAATATAAAAAATACAAACAAGAGAACACATAGTGCTTACTGTATACATAAAAACATAGAATCAGGGGCATGGCCTGGTGGCTCGAAGAGGCGGTCACATGAGCTGTTAGCTCCTCACTTAACTGGCCCAACACATTGATTATAAAAGCACTGTATGCCCCAAACTGAACGTCCTATACCTCAACAGCTTCTTCAACCAGCATGTCATCGAAATCAGCAAAAAAATTAAAAAAACTGAGGCAAAAGCAATCCTTGCTACAAATGTCCAAGATGGCGTTGACATGCCATGATCACCGGTGGCCTACTCAGACCATAGTGATCTCACGTCAGTCTCAGCATCAATAGCAGCACCTGCAACAGACCTATCGGTCCACAAAACGCTGCAAGAATTGCAAACCTCATTACAGGCAGACATCACAAAAATGGCGCAAGATATACGAGCTGATATACAAGCACAGAACTGCGCATCTCAAAAATAAAACAGAAGAAATTATATCAGTACATAACACACTAGCTGAATAATATACTAAGAACAATGCAAAACTGGACCGCCACGCTGACAAAGTGTCAGCCCACGAGGACAGAGACAGGCGCAGCAACATATGCCTTTGTGTAATAACAGAAGATATTCTGCCTCAAGACCTTCAGGCATATGCTATAAGCCTCTTCCAAGCCTTGCTGCCAGATCTCACACAACAAGATTTCCATATTGACAGTCAATACCGGTTAGCGAAGCCAAATAACTTACTAGCCTCAGTCCCTAGGGACGTCATTACGAAGCTGCAGTATTATACAACAAACGAAAAAATTATGAGGGCCTCCAGAAATACACCAACCTTGCCAGAGAAATTCGCAGGTATACACCTCATCACCGACCTCTCGGCATCCACACTGCTGAAAAGAAAGGAATTAACTACCATTACGAGAGCTCAACATCTTATATCGATGGAAGATCCCAGCCCGCCTGACTATTAGACGCAATGGCATGGACCGCCACATCCTAACCATAGAAGAAGACAAGCGACTTCTCAAGGAATGAGCTATCGCTATACTGCAGCAGCATACTCAAGGTGCCGTGAAAGAGCCTCAGAGATCCCCATGCAAAGTTCCAAATGACTGGAGCATAGTATCCACAGCTACGTGACTATGTTGCACACACAATAAATTTACCTTTCATACCAGGGCGCACTGGCCCGTTACTCTCATACGTTGAGGTTGCCACATATTCCTAAGTTACTTTTTGTTTTTCTGTAATTATGTTCAGTTTACTAGACTTTATGCTAAGGCTTTGGGCTGGGCTTTGCTGCACCGTTTGGGCTCCAGATTTGGGCCCAGACGATGCTGTGAAGCAGAAGACTGGGGCATACATGATTCCTTTAGGTTACTAAGCTGTGACGAGACCAATCTCGCCACATTGCATTGGAGAAGCCTGGTTGCTCGCCTGTTGCCTTTAGACTATGGCCCCATGTTGAAACGCTGGATTTTCCCCTGCAAAGACATGAAAGCCGGGTCATTTGGTGCTTGCCCTATTTGAGCGGTGATACCCCAGATAGCTATGCCATGGAGCCCATTCGTATAATGAAAGACTATGGGAAAGACTTTGGCTCCATGGCAATTGAACTGTATGTGTGTGCTCTGAGCGCCATTCAGTAATAATGTGCGCTCAAATCTGAGCTATCTGGGGATATGTTGAATGTACCTGTTTTGTGCAATGGCTGCACAGTTATATGTTTTTATGTGTTTTATTGTCTTTTGCTACCATGTGTTCAATGGAGTTTTGCCTCTGTCCTTGGAGATAATTGGATTACTCACAATTATATCCCGGATAGAAGACTCTGTGGAACTGGTTTTGGGCAGAAAAGCCATGCTTCCATTGGTCACAAAGGACTACAATCTATCTTTTGAACCACTGGACCAATTTGTATGATTTTGACTGTATTTGGAGTATGCTGATTCTGAAAATGTAAGTTTTATGTGAATGTGATGCATACTTTTCAAGTTATAAATAATGTGTAAAAAGTGTATTTCTCTGCTTGTTATAATTACATTACCCATTGTGTAAGGTAATTGAATCACAGGCAGAGGGGAGGACTTTGTGTGGGAGTGTCTTAGTGTATTGTATGTGTTTATTGGTTGTGTTCCAAAACCCTGTGGTTGGTACTAATGTGTATATAAGAACAATAAACCCACAGCTCTGACTGTTCACTGCTTGACCCTCAACACAGAGCTTTGTCCCGTTCTTGGGGGGATTTATTATATGCTGTTCCAGTTTGACTGCTAGTAGTGTAAACCTATTCGTATGGTTTTTCCTATTCTGCTGTTTACAGCATTCGTATGGTTTCCTGTTCGGCGGATTGGTGTTCTGCAGTAGCTGTGCCTATGTCTCTGGAAGGGAAGATCTACTAAACGGCGGTTTAACCCTTTTTTGCCTGGGGGTGCTGTTACAATTGGTGGCAAGCGGCGGGATCGTTCCTACAGCCAGAATGACAGCTACAGGAGATTTTACAAATTGAGGGCAACGCATGTCTGAGTACCTTGACCCTGACAGCATCAGGATGGAACCAGCAGTGGAGTACGATGAGGGTGTCATGGATGACCGAGATGCAGTTCGCAAAGGCATCTGGTACCAGGCATTGGGCATTGTGGAGTACCAGTGGGGCGAGAGACTCCCCAAGGAAGACCAGCGATTGCAGAAGCGACTAGCCCTGCGGATGCCCTTCCTGGGAGAGCAGCCCCTGGAGGAATGGGTGAAGGAATTGGAGCTCCGGGTATGGCAGGAGATTTGGCTGGAAGATGCCTACCAGGCGCTCTGGTGCGCCACGTGCTGGAGATAATGGCGGCCATCTTTTTTTTTTCATATTTAATTTAATGTCGTAGAATTAATATACATACATATATATATATACACTAAAATTATTTTTATTTATATATAGGTATATATATAGTGATATATACATACAGTATCACACAAAAGTGAGTACACCCCTCACATTTTTGTAAATATTTTATTATATCTTTTCTTGTGACAACACTAAAGAAATTAAATACGAAAAAAAAAGATGGTCGCCATTATCTCCAGCACGTGGTGTTCAGCCATACGAACGGTGGCCACACAGGGAGAGCACTTAATCTGCAGTTCCCTTTGTAGTTAATGAGCCAGGGGGTGGTCGGTGTTCGGTAGTTTTATCTTTTAATCCAAGTTAACGAACAAAACAGGTTTGTTTCTTCACACACACATATAAATGCACTCAATGATTCAATGCATAAAATGCCACGTAGGATGCTACATTGGGGAAACCACCCAGCCATTAAATGGCAGAATGAATATGCACAGGCACTCTATTAAACACCACAAAGAAGAATCATACTGCACTCCTGTGGGACACCACTTTACCCAGCCTGGCCACTCACTGAAGGACCTAAAAATCAAAGTACTGAAAGGGGGTTTTAAAAATACCCCGGAAAGAAAAGCCTTTGAAGCCAGA
The DNA here is from genome assembly GCA_933207985.1 of Pelobates cultripes. Lineage (NCBI taxonomy): Eukaryota > Metazoa > Chordata > Amphibia > Anura > Pelobatidae > Pelobates > Pelobates cultripes. Next base: position 10,534,840 of record OW240917.1, read on the forward strand.
ATGATTAAATGGTTTAACAGCAAGAAGAGAGGACTAAATATTGATTTGGGATTCCTGTCCCACTACCAACACTTTACATGAACACTCTCCCAGCATTATCTTACTATTCTGTCATATGTACCAACACTTTAAAATGCATTCCTATATGTTTATTCTATCTATATACAAAGTACTATGTGTGGACCTATGCTTTCCCATACTCGTATGCATGTATGCTTATATATCTTACTGTGCATTTATATTTGTGTATATGAGTTCATGTGCATGTATGTACATGTGTTTATGCGTTCACATATACATATACTTTGAATTCTATGTGTCATTTTGCTCAGAAATGCTTCAGACTTGAGAAAGGGAGGTTCTCCCGAAAGCTTGTCATTAAAAAATTCTGTTAGTCCAATAAAAAAGGTATTACAAGATACGAATTTTATCTGTTTTTTACATCTACATCACTGGACTAATACGGCTACAATCTCTACACACACACATACATATAAATATATATATATATATATATATATATATATAATTATAAAAAATATATATATATATATATTTAATTAATATCATTCTACGTGTATTTTGATATAATATATATGATCTCAGTATATATTATTTTATTTTACAATGTTTTTAACCTTTATTGAACTTTATTAGAGGCAGCAAGGGGACTACCTGTCATTCCAGGCAGTCCCCCTTCTGGCCCTGCTATGGACGGCTATTCCGTCCATGTTATCATGATGCCAGGCAAGGGATTCGCCAGTGAGCAGGTAAGTCCCCTGGACGGCAGGGACGTACTATGCCTCTCGCCGGCGTTTAGAGCCGGGTCGCCAAGGACGGCATTGCACGCCCGCCGTCCTTAAAGGGTTAAAAGGATTAATACTACTGTTATAGGGGAACTCTGAAGAAGTCATGCACAGAGAGTCCGGACGCAGGTCAGTTCAGGAAGTAAAGGTCTTTATTCAAACCGATCGAATCTCAGCTGAACTCAGGTTCAAAATGTCTGAGCACTGAGCACATGGAGTACAGGCTTTTAATAGCTATTCATCCCCCATCTGTACTCTTACACCACTCTGCAAACAGTATTTACAGCATTACCTTATATGGATAGGCAGTATGGCACTAGGGGAATGGAATGTGGTTTTTCATCCAGCACATGCTCAGTACACTGATGACAGTCTCTTAGCTACATGTAACTAACTAACTAACAGATACCTGTACTTGTATATGCCACATGGAGATTTTAGGCCTACTAAATTTTGGGCCTAGCTGAAATCCCATTACATTCCCCCCTTTGATGCTTCTGATACTAAGTACTCCAGATGCATCACTTACCATACTCTGCCAATACTACTCAGGTACTTACAAAACAAGAGAGACCATGTGAGCATTCTAGCTGAATCTTATGAATTCTCAGAACTCACCGACCTGATTACAAATTATTTCTCTTTGGGCTTGAGGTTCATATCACGTGAGCTGCTGTCCATCACGTGAGCTGCTGTCTTCCTTTCTATAGTGCTCTCAATAACTAATGTATTGACTGAATTATTAATGGAATCAAGCAGGGTAGTAAGAGGCATATGATAATAATAAATACCACTCCTCCTACCAGTGCCTTTAACCCTCCAAACTGTTCATACCAGCTTCCAAACCAACTACCTGGATTATACTCATCCAGATATGATTAGGTACGTGCGTTAATTTAACCATGTGGCTAGTAAGGTCAACCACCTTCGTGATCTATATACAGACAGCAATCACTGAGATTACATTTCCGCACACACCTCCTTCTACCTCTAATAAGTACTCAAGGGCCAGCCTATTTTGGTAAATGGCTGACCTCATACGGGTATTTTGTTTTGACAGGACGTTAAGTACTTCAGCTGTCTCATTGGTTATGATCTCAACCACCGCCTGTAATCTTATGATGCGGTTGAGCATGTATATGGGGGTTCGATAACCATAAGTACCATCTTCAGCCCAAGTAGCAGGTCCATAGTAATTAATAATTCGCTGGGGTGGCCATTCAACATCTTCTCAATTACCTATATTTAATGGTACTCGCTTCTTCCTATGGTTTACATCATAGACCTTAACTCCCAAGGTCTCTCCTGTTTGGATTGGTAACAAGAAGAAGGATGGTTTGAGCATACCTAGCACACATGCCCACGCCCAATCTTGTGGTAGTTCTGAATATGCCTTCTTACCATAAATCCAGTATACATTTTCTGGGGCTCTCCAGTTAGATGTAGCCGATAGATCAAACCATGCCTCTCTTAAATTGGTGTAATTAACAAAAGGATTAGTAGGCTCTGAGATATTTGAAGCTGACCACCAGGTAGTATTATAGCTACTAGCATTATATGCTTTCTGCCCTAGACAAGTCAACTCGCCTACAGGTGCTTTATACATTTGGCCTCCCCTAGCTAAGTATACATGGCCGATTATGGATGTTTTTAATTGCCATTCCGATTTTTCCTGTATGGTTGCTTGATTACTGGGGTGGGAAGGCATCTGTTGCTCATTTGTCTCAGAACCAGGGTAACATACTTCTCTTTCTTACCATGGCCATTGGTCTCCCATATTTGAACCTCCACATACAAAGCAGTTAGTTATATTAAGACTACTTGCAATACTCTCAGCCAGATCGATGATCAGGTGTTTTACAGCATGGGGAACTTCAATATTCATCTCCTCATAACATTAATTGAATACCTGATGAGTTTGGGCATTCAGGGTCTTGGTTTCAAGGCCTATATATAGGATGGCTCCTGGGTCTGTCCCTGTTCCATATATTTGGAAACCGAAAAGATTCCCAAACTTATTAATAAATAGCTGGGGGTTATAAATTGTCATGTGTGCAGAATAACACTCCATTGATTTACAATGAGGAGTAGTAGGTAACCTCTGAATTATCAGGTCTTGGTCTACTGTTTTTCCCCAGGTCGTCCAACCTACAGTATGGGCAAAAGTTGAAGTCCCTATTTGGACAATCAGGATCAGTGGTTCTTCTATTAGGGCATAGGTATTTATCATTAAACCCATAGGTTTGTTCCCATTTAAGATTACCACATATGTTCCAAGGTTTTCCACTACCAGAAATTGCTTTTCATGCATTGAATAGTAGGATGCCTAGGGAAGAGGTGGTACTTAACAAAGTTTTATTTATCAATGCCCCCTGAGAGTAGGCATTTCGAAGAACCAGCCAGATTGTACAGGGTTGGAATTGGGGATCAAAGCACTTGGGTTCACCTGAAACTGGCTGACACACACTATAATCAGTGTCTAAGTATCTGCATTTAGACACAGGTCCTTTACATTCATAATGCGAGTGCCAAATAAGAGTTTGGGATATCTGATTACCTGTTTTTGTAGTCTTAAGACAACTATCAAAGCCTTGTATGTCATCACCTTTGCATTCCATATATATAGTAAAAACACACAAAGAAATACATTATGATGGAAGTCTTCATCCACATTTTCAACCGTGCGACGGCACCTCAGCTTCCCGCTTGTGAGGGCTGCTGGGAATGTTGTCCGTCTGATCCTCTCTTCCCTTCACAGAGGTCCCTTCGAGACACTCTGGCTATGATGCATTGGTAGGTGGTCAGGCTTTATTATAGCTGTCAAAACATCTACTTGCTGCTCTCTGATATCTCTCTCAACCCTCGATTTTTGATGTCACTTTAATCAAGCTTCAGGGTAGTTCACTTCAACCGGATCTTACAAGAATTCTCAGGCACTGGGGTAGCTAGCCAAGATTCTGCTGCTGGTTTAACCCTAGAGTGATGAATCCAGGGAGTTACTTCCGTCACCTTTACAGTTTACAAACGTGTCCAAGTATGTCTGTATGTTCTCTTTAGCCTGCTGGGGTATATGTTACTGGCGGAGGCTAACACGATGAGCCCCGCGTTTTAATTCAATATGTATGGGTGGACTATTAGGAGCAAGTCCTGGAGGATTGTTTTCTGCCCATACTCCTGGAATGTCAAATAATGACTCTTTGGGTCCAGATTTACTATTGCAGAATACAGACGCCATTCTTCTTCTTTTGGCATTAGTACAGCTGACATGCCCGGTGATTTTATTAAATTGCAGGGATGTTGATCCACTGGGTAGAAATGTTATCTGTGCTTGAAGCTTTGACAATAGATCTTGTCCTAGAAGTTGAATTGGACACTCAGACATATATAGGAATTGATGCTGAACAATATAGTGTGCACGTATGACTCCTGAGAACCGGTCTAATAGCTCCTTTCCCAGTAGCTCCTATTACAGTAACAGTCTTTCCAGAGGGAGGGGCTAGTAATTTGGTCACAACTTCAAAAGTCCACTAAACAGCACGTACATCAAAATTTAGTAAGACATACACATTATAAACCGGAGCTTAACTAGATGATATTTACATCAGGATCTAGCTACATTATATATATATATATATATCATGGTTTAACATGGTTTTCACATGGGAGCCCCACGAACGGAGACCGGCCAAGACACATTTCCCTGGAAATATTTTGGGCTAGCGTCTCATGTCTGGGTCTCTAGATATCTCAATACGAGGTTAATACCATCAGTGCATTAGCGTTACAGATAGGCAGGGATGCCGTCAGAAATTTTGAGACCCCTTACACAGCTCTATGCCCGGACCTCCGGGCTTGGCACCCAAGTCACCCACAAGAATAAGTAAATTCGATGCGGTGTGTGTTTATAGTGGATGCAGTGTGTGTGTGTGTGTGTGTTTGTGTAGTGTGTATAGTGAATGCAGTGTGTGTGTGTTTGTGTAGTGTGTATATAATGGATTGTGTGTGTGTTTATGTAGTGTGTATAGTGAATGCAGTGTGAGTGTTTGTGTAGTGTGTATATAATGCAGTGTGTGTGTGTGTTTGTGTAGTGTGTGTATGTTTGTGTAGTATGTGTATATAATGCAGTGTGTGTTTTTGTGTAGTGTGTGTGTAGAGATGTAATTTGTGTAAAATGGGGAGGGGCCATTTTAAAAAAAAAAAATTTTTTTATATTTAAATGTTTTTTGTTTTTTTAGTCCCCCCTTCCTGCTTCTTACCAGGGAGGGGGGATATAATATTCCCTGGTGGGCCGGTGGCTTGTTAAGTACTGTGGGGGCCCGCAGCAAGCTGTTACTTACTTTACCAGCCGCTCTCTTCCACTCCCTGTGTAAATCTTGTGGCCTGCATGCCATGTGGAGCGTTGCCATGGTATCCTGTAGCAACGCTCTGCGGCTGCGGGTCTCGCAAGATTTACACAGGGAGCTGCTGGGAGGTAAGCAACAGCTTGCTACGGGCCCCCCAGGACCGCCAGGCTTGTAATGGACCCGGCGGTCCTAGGAGGTATTATCGGCAATATCTGTATCTATATTGGACGATATCGATATTGACGAAAATACAGAATATCTGCCGATAATATCGGTAAAAGCGATAATCGGTCGATCCCTATTTTGTATATAGTGATGCAGTGCGTGTGTGTATATTGTGGATGCAATGTGTGTGTGTGTATGTGTGTATAGTGAATGCAGAGATATTGTGTGAGGAAAGTGGAAGCAGTCTGTGTGTGTAGCAGATGCAGTGTCTATGTAGTGGATGCATTCTCTGTAGTCGATGTAGCGTGTGTAGTGGAATGGGCTTCACCACAGTACCTTCATGTTGCTAAGGGCTGTCCACCCACCCTTTTGTTACTTTATTTCAGTTACCTTCCCTGTTGGTTACTTGTGGAAACAAGTAACAATATAATATTGGCTCTCGTACGTCTGGTTGTTCAGCAAGAATCCTGTTCAGCTATTTTTCACCATAGGGCTTGACGAACTAACCAACTACCGAACAACCAGGCTACCCAGGAGAGGAGCGTGGCATCAATTGACCTGCCTAACTTGGTTCACACTATTTTAATTGCCAACCGCACAAACTAACTGGGGGTTCCCTGGGTGGCCACCGTTCGTCATACGAACATGTGGCGGCGGCCATCTTAGCATACAAATTACACCAGAGGTGTTTGGTCGTTGAGTGTCTGGAACCAAAATCAGACACGCGGCGGCACCGCAGAGACTTCCATCCTCGCATACGTTTATGGGAACTCAGGGGAACAGAGCGACGTTCAGTGAAAAGAATCATACGAACTAGAGGAATTAAATGAACAAAGACACAAACCATTCTGTTATATATTTTCATGCATTTCAACTGACCACACGGCTTACACCTCGTGTGCGGTCGGTAAAACTAAGACATCCATAAGACATCCATAAAACTTTCGAACCCCTGAACCGATCTGGGTGATTTTTCAGTATGTTGCTCCCCCAGATCGGGGCTATCAGGGGATGTCAGGGAATTATGAATGTATGATATGTTTTTGGGGTATTTCCAGAAAAGTATGAAAATTTAAATTTTTCTGTTTTGGGATAATTGAGTTGATACAGTAATTAACTCAATTATCGCCTGAGCAGAGGGGAGGGATTGTGTGTAATGTATGGAAGTGTCTTAGGACCTGACTCTGTGTTTATTGGTTGTTGTATATTTTTATCGTTGCCCCACAAAGTCCACTTGGGTGGTAACCTTTGTGGCAAAACCTGCATAAAAGGCCAGCTTGGCCATTAAAGGTTCATTTCTGCTCCTAATACTGAGTGTCGTCCAGTTATTGGGAAGGGTGATGGGATATTTGTGTATCATCTTGCCTGCTGTCTTGAAGTTTCCTGTTTGTTCCTGGGTAGCTGTTGGAGTAACCAACAGAGAAGAAGCCCTGCTACCACTGCTCTCCGCTACACAGTGTCTTTGCTTAAGCAGTTGATTCAGTATGTGTAGTGAAAGGGTTAATGTTTTTTTATAGGGCAAAGGGGGGTTGGATAGCTTATAACACTTTAAAGCACAAAGAGAGACAAAGTATCACAACTATCTGTCTCTCTTCACTTCACAGCTCTGTGGTGGGACGCAGACCATATGTTCCAGGATCACTGTGGTTGTTGTTACTGGCTGTCACAGTGATCACATGATCTGGAACCGCGGCAAACTTGCATTACTTTTAGTATAGCCTCTAAGGAAGTGAACCGGAGTTCACAAAACACATAAGGCTTTACTTAATCGGTCGTAAACTTACACTTGTTACCGGGTTACAGTGGAACGCAGGAGGAGAGAACAGTGGAACGCACGCGATACCGCGAACCAACATCCCATTGACACTTGTCTCCAAGTCGGCCGGAGTCAGGAAATTCAAACTCTACTCCAAGATTCCCCTGCATTCTCACTATATGCCTGTTCTTATCTTCCTAAATGTAAGTGTTTTTAATCTTATTGGTGTAATAAATAAATTCATCACTATGGTCCCTCATTTTGTGTTTTCCATCGATGAAAAGACCCAGTTACCTTAAATCTATTCCAGTGATCTTCAAGGGTATGATCATTTGTACTTATACTTTTATTTTTATGTGAAGACCTTTGGCCAGTACGATATTATTATTACAGCCTGTCTGTAGAGCAATTCCAGCTGTGTTCCTATCTGTTTTCTTCTAATACAAGCAGACACTTTATCTGGACACTTTGTATCATCATTTTTGCATCAACAAGCTTATAGAGATTTAGCTACACAGGACTGTGTTCATTTTATCCCTATCCATTCTTATTTTTTATACTGTGTCTGAACTTTGTTTAGTAAGATTTATCATCTCCGATTTGATATATTTATACTCTACTCCTTGTACATTGCTAGAATATATCTAGTTGCTATTTCTTTTTTATTTAACACTGCCTTTAAGTGGGAGCCTGTTTTTCCAGTAGAGTGGACTTATTACTCTCTATTTCCATTTTCCCTTTTCTTACCGGAGTATTCCAATAATTATATAATTGATTATTCTATTACTTTTAATACATGACTGAAATTGTCAGTCATGTGTCTTTAATGGTAGGACTCATATGGTGGAAAATTTCAACACACACACACTGCTAGTCATGGGTCCTTCCCTCACACAGCTGTACCTGTTTTAATGACTAGAGTTAACATACTGAAGAGATGACGACAATTGGTAATAATGTGGCACTGTGGGATGGAAATAAGCAACTCATTTTCAAACTGCTTTGTCACCTTTTGTTTTTTTTTGTATATTTTATAAACCTGATGATGATATTGTTTGATGTGCGGTTGGTCAGGGGAGCAATGGAGGGGAGATACACTTACCTGATGCTGTCCTTTGTGAGAGCCACAATCTTCTCCACCAACCGGAGTCCAAATTAATTCTATACTCTTGCACATGATATAAATATCTAGTCTTTGATAAAACCTGCAATGTTTGGAAACAGAAACTGAAGACAAGACTTCAAATCCCAACATATTGTCATGGGCAATATATATGTCTTCATACAAAAAAAAAAAGGCTAAATGAAAGTCCTGCATTCCTGTTGTAACTAATACAACAAAAAAAACAGAATTGCAAAAAATATGGAAAAATTAAAAACCGCAACTCAATAAAATGAATCCATCTTCGTATCGTATAGTGCTGTGTGGTGGCACTGTGACATCTGTAGTATAGGAGAATTAAGTCTGTAGGGGAACAACAGGAGGAACAAGTGACCTTATAAAACAAGCATAACATGGTATTTAGGAAAAGCAATACAATTCTCTCCCAAGGTCGATTTTCCTTGAAAAAAAAAATAGAAACATCTTATAAGACCATTAGCCACGTCTGTTAAATGATCTTAGCAGAATGATCTGGCTTGTTATACCGTGAAGCAGGAGCATTATGGGAGCCAAGTCTAGCACTAGAACAGACAATATAGACTAGGCATTTTTCCATTGAAGCAATACACTGAGCTTACAATTCATTGAGCACTTACAGGATTGTTATATCACTGCACGAGGATATTGTAGGCCATGAGGATCAATCTGAAGATTCAATTTGGACATGTTTCCTTTGGACAATCATTAACCGCACACTGCATGGGAGGAGACTGGCTGCAAGTCTCTGGAGAGAGGGTTTTAATATGCTGAGCATGTAAGCTATATGTGTTGCCTAGATGGAGATATGACTATTTCTCATTGTCTGTTGTAGAGCACGACTTGGGTTCCATTATCCTCCTGCTTTATGATATAACCAGCCAGATCATTCTGCTAAGACCACAACTTATACGACAAAAATAAAAATGAAGATAATGCAGAAATTAGAAGAAATAAAAATGATGATAATGCACAAATTAGAAGAAATACATGTATTACGAAGCTGCATATATACTGCACCGAAACGCGCGTCAGGTTCTTTCCTATGGGTGAATTTTAACTTGCACACAGATGGACACTTCACTGCACTGTGCGATACACATTTTTGTTATGATTTAAGTTTTTCCTTTCAATTTTTTTCTTCTATTCCTATTTAGTAAGTTTAACAGGGAGAGGGGCTTTACTTTACTTTACTTTACCTTTGATTATTAGCGCTGCTGATCCTCTAGACAGTAACTTTTCTTCCTTTAGCATTTTTCCTGGTGCTCAGGAATTAAGGGGAGATCTACTAACACCTTATGCATTAAAAGGCCAGGACTAATAAAGCCTATATGTATATTGCAGACTTAGGAGTTTAGCACTTCATCTCCTCACTTACTTAGGCATGGGAGTTTGTTATGATTTATGATTTACATATTTTCTTCAACGAGAGAGGCTTTCTTTATTTTACTTTACTTTATCCGTCTGTCTACTTTTGATTATTAGGGCTGCCAATCCTTTAGACAGTGACCTTTCTCCCGTTAGCACTTTTTCTGGTACTTAGGTACTAAGTGGAGATTTACTAACACCCTATGTATTAAGGGGCCAGGACTAATAACACCTATATGAATACTGCAGACTTAGGTGTTTAGTAACTTTATCTCCTTACTTACTTAGGCATGGGAGTACCATTTAAGGCTAGTTCGGTATTTATTATTATCTGGAGTCACAGTTTATTTCTGTGTTGATACTTTCTGTTACTTCAGATATTTAGTGGTCTCCCTCGGGTTACATTGTTCCATACCACTGGATGCTTTGGTCTTTATCTCCAGTCAGCATTATAATTACAGTTTGTGAATTTTTTCTTCTTTGTTTCTGTTGCTAGTATCTAGGGTTAAGCCCTTGGGCTTTGCTAGAGTGCCCTCCTGGTGCATGGGATCAGTGTGGAGGTGGTGTTTATTCCCTTTTACATCCATTTTCACACCTATCCCATTTCTTTCTATTTTTTCTATTTATCTTTTTAAGAATGCAACTTTTTTTTACTTTGCTTAATTCCACAAGGTTACGTGTTTATACACAGTGTTTTCATGTGCACAGATACCAAAGCGGTTTAATGAATAACCCTGTTGGATATAATGTCATCTCATGAGACAAGGCTTTTTTTCTGTACCAAACATTCCACCAAAATAATCTAATAGTGATATCCAAGGTCACTTTGTATAGCGGTATGATAGTTCCAAAAGGTACAGGTGTATAGTTGGATAATTGAGGGCATACAGGGTCACTAAACAAAGGATCCAGTGTTCTCCTAAATGCCCACATGACTTGATATCAACATTTAAGGTATTTCACAATATTTGCACTCCTAAAAATAAAAAAGTAGAATAAACCTATAGAAAATAAAAATATATTTATTAGTATAAAACTCATATATATGTGTAAATAAATTAAATCATGAATAAAAACATGACCGCACTGATCTAATGCTGGTTGACAGAGAGTAATTCTAATAACGGCAAATACAGCCTAACAAATATAGATACCAAAATAGGCAAATTAAACCACCATAGACACAATGTATAAAACAAAGTATCTGATGGTTCAAATGCCTACAATGTAGGTAAAATAAAAAACAAATATATAAATACAGAAAGTACCTTGCCTCATTGTGGGCCCCACCGAGGTATAAATAAACAATGGTGGTAGAAACCTTGAGGGGATATAATCAGTAGAATGAGTGGCGAACAATTACGAATAGCAGACCCCCGTCAAACCCAAATAGGATCCGTCAATGGGGAATTAACTGTTGCACCGCGGTCGGGATCTTCTAAAAAGACCGCGGTGTGATAGAAGCAAACTCCCAGCTGGAACTGATAATGATCCGTCGGTAAGATATAAGCTGTTACACCGCGGTCGAGATCTTCAAAAAAGACCGCGGTGTAAAACAGCAACCCCCCGACAGGAATCGCTGAATATCTGCAATCTCCAAAAAACAAAAAGCTCTCACTCTCAATAGTTCACAAAACACTCCCAGCAACAACAAATCAGGAGATCAAACGATCAAGCGATCAGGTGTAGCGAGTCTACGCGTTTCATCCCTCCCACGGGACTTTCTCAAGACAAAATAGCTACCGTAGATCCTGGTTTAAATAACATCAGGTATAACATATAAAAGCCCCGAACTAAATTCATAATAATTCTCATAATAAAACATCAACATAATATCAAAAACATAAATATAAACATGGATAAATATATCAAATTAAAAAACTTATACAATAAACATTTTAGCAAACACTAAATTGTAGTTAGGCAACAAATAATAACTAATGCGAAATAAACGGGTCAGAATTAGTGAAAAAAAGGGGAATGAGATTATCATTTAAAGGAACAAACTCCATTTCCTAGGATGGAATTATATGCCCTTACTAAGTTCCAAAATTCCATCTTGAATAACCCAGATCAATATATATAAGACATTAACAGAACAAAAAACAAAAAAAAGGGGGGGGGGGGAGGAAGTAATAGTACAATGGTAGTATCCTATATATATGTACAAATAAAGGAAAACTGGACCACAGCAAGGAAATATGTACATAGAGAATGTGGAACATACAATGTATAATACTACTAGATCCTGACTGAAAAAAGAAACAATATACATGAAAGATGGCACAAATATACAGGCTAAGCTATAACCAGAACTTAAACGTTTAGAACAGTTCTAGCTCCTCATTTAAACCATTGGGTGTCAAAGAATTAAGCCTAAATATCCACACTGACTCAGCCTTAATCAGTTCCCTTTTCCTTTTTGCCCCATCCTGATAAGGGGGGATATAAACTATCCCCATTAATTTGATGCCAGATGGATTATTCTCATGAAAGGTTGCAAAATGTCGGGCTACCGAGGACCTTGTATCATTACGAATTATGGCTATTCTATGTTCACGAAACCTACATTTCAGTTGGCTGGTCATTTGGCCCACATATTGCCGCCCACACGGGCAAATTAGAAGATACACCACAAAAGGGGTGTTACAAGTAATTACTAGTGATGTCCCGAACGGTTCGCCGAATGGTTCGCCACGGATGGCGAACATATGCGCTGTTCGGTCTACCCCCTATGTCATCATTGAGTAAACTTTGACCCTGTACGTCACAGTCAGCAGACACATTCCAGCCAATCAGCAGCAGACCCTCCCTCCCAGACCCTCCCACCTCCTGGACAGCATCCATTTTACATTCATTGTGAAGCTGCATTCTTAGTGAGCTGTCCATGAGGTGGGAGGGTCTGGGAAGGAGGGTCTGCTGCTGATTGGCTGGAATGTGTCTGCTGACTGTGAGGTACAGGGTCAAAGTTTACTCAATGATGATGAATAGGGGGCAAACCGAACAGCGCATATGTTCGCCATCCGCAGCGAACCGTTCGGGACATCACTAGTAATTACTGATTGAACTGAAAAAATTTCAGAACTATTGTAGGGATTAAACGTAGAAATATGATGGCAAATATAGCCACATGTAAGGCATTTAGTGCGACCACAGCGCTTGTTAGCTAAACCCTCCTTTTTAACTGTCATATGTCTCTCATTAGGATGATGTAATTTGGAAGGGGCTAGAATATTCTTCAAGCTAGGAGCCCTTCTGTATGTGACCCTAGGGACCTCTGAAATACAAAAAGACAACCAAGGGTCCTTAGTTAGAATAGGCCAATACTTGTAGAAAATCTCAATGATATCATCAAAGCCCTTATTAAATGTCATAGAGAATATGGGTGTTGTACCTACCTCTTTGGTGCTGATGTTGTATTTGGCTTTTTTCACAGTGGAGACATAGGTATCACCTAATAATTCAAGGATCAAATAATGCTCTTTTGTATGGGACTCCTGTTCCAAGTGCACAGTTGGAATAAAATAATTTGAACTAGGAAGACCTGTAGTATGCGTCTTGGACAAAGATGTAACATTATGATTAAAACCTTTCAAATATGCATTCAGTACCTTATTCGGGGGGTAAGATTTTTCTAGAAAGCACTCGGATAACAAAAGGGACTCCTTCTCGTAATCAGACACAAACAAACAATTTCGTCTGATTCTGGTGAATTGTCCTACAGGGATATTCTGTATCCATGTGGGATGGTGACCACTTTTGGCATGTAAATAACCATTCACATCCACACTTTTTTGATAGGTCTTAGTGGGGATACTTCCTTCACAAACCAGTAAGAGTTAAGTCCAAGAAATCAATAGTGGACCTATGTTTCTTGTATGTAAAAGAAAGGCCCCAACAATTGCTGTTAATGTAAGACACAAAGTCTTGTATTTCATTCCAATCACCCCTCCAAATGATGAGGATATCATCGATGAACCTGCGATAGAGGGTGAGTCACTCCATCCAATATGGGTCTGCAAAAACCATAACTTGTTCCCATTAACCCATAAACAAGTTAGCATAGAATGGGGCAAAACTCGCCCCCATCGCATTTCCCCTTGTTTGTACAAAAAAACTTCCCATTGAATTCAAAATAATTGTGTTTCAACATAAATTCTGTAAACCTAATAATGAATTCAGACTGTTTTTCCGGAAGGAGGGGATCTGATCCCAGATATAATGAAAGGGCTTTTAAACCCAGAGTATGGTCAATATTAGAGTATAGAGCTGCCACATCAATGGTTAGCCAGCAATAATGTTCTGACCATTCAATCTCCTTGACAATGGACAACACATGTCCTGTATCCTTCAGAAAAGAAGGCAGATGTGAAACATACCTTTGCAAGTGAAAATCAACCCACTTAGAAATGGGTGAAATCAAAGAACCTAAACCTGATATAATGGGGCGGCCTGGGAGGTTGGTAAGGGATTTGTGCACCTTTGGAAGGTAGTAAAAAATGGGGATATCCCCCTGTGCTGAGAGGAAGAAACTCCTCTCTTTTTTTATCAATGGCATCTTTCATATTGGCCAATTCTATGAGGTCTCTCAGTTCCCTCCTAAAACTTAAGGTAGGATCAGACCTTAAGATCTCATAGTAATCTTCATTCCCCAAAATACGATCCACTTCCTTTAGGTAATCCACTTTGTCCAATAGAACACCTTGTCCGCCCCTTTAATAATTAGGTTGTGATTATTTTTCAGGCTGGTAATTGCTGCTAATTCAGAATTATCCAGGTTATTACAGACTCAATCTTTTTTCTTAAAGAATTCACTAGAGAGGACTCTCAAGTCCTTTAAGACCAATTCATAGAACATTTGAAAAAACGGGCCTTTATCCACCTGTGGATAGAATGTAGAGGGAGGTTTTAATCCCTCTATTATGTTTGGCACATCCTCATTAGCCTCTATTATGTTTGGCACATCCTCATTCTGTCTTTGGATGTCCTGTTCCTCCAAAAGTGAAATTAAATTATAAAAAATTATTTTATCTTGTGGGGTATTGAAAATCTTAGGGCATTCTTCTCCACCTTTTGCCTCTCTGAGATTGAATGATTTGACAACAATAAGTTTCCTGACAAAATGATTGAGATCTTTAAACAGGTCAATTATATTAGGCAATTTATCTGGGGCATATTTAAGTCCTTTATTCAAGAGGGAAATTTCCCCAGCATTGAAGATATATGATGATAAATTGAATTTATCTACCTATACCTATACCTTACCCTACCTTTACTACCTATATTTATTACTTGAAATTAGGAACATGTTATACATGTTTTTGGTTTTAAACTTATAAATTTGAAATTAGGAATATATTGTGCCTATTTTTGGTTTTAAATATGGATTCATAATATGTATATATATGTTTTGTTGTGTTACTAATACTGCTTTTATATTTTGAGCTATTAAGATGGACTTTTTATCCCATACATTATGTCAAAGTGTGACAAGTATAGAAATTGGATCGTACAATTTATAACGAGTAGTGGAGCATGCTGGGATTTGTAGTAGGAATTGGAACCCGGAAGTGATTTATCGGCAGATGCAAGCCGACCCGGAAGTGACGTCACGACGCCAAACCGGAAGTGACGCCAAACCGGAAGTGCCGTCATGACGCTAAACCGGACGTGAAACCCGGCGGCCGAAAAAGGCGCAAAAAAAGGAGGATATGAAATTGGACACTAAGGATTTACACAAATACAGACTGAGGAAGCCGAAAAGGACGGCGAAACGTGTTTCTGAACTGAGGAGGGAGAGGATTCTTCTTTTTTATAATACATATGTATATTTTATTCATGTTTATTTTATGTATTAATAAATTATATTGTTAGTTATCCATACTCCATCTCCTCTCCATATTTGTGGTATCCATATGAGGGAAGTGTCATCTGGTTACTGATATCCATGCCTACAATACTTAGAGCCAGTTTAAAAGGCTCTAAATAAGGTGAGCAATTGAGCGTATACATTCATTTTGATTGTTTACTATTAGCTCATACTATCTGCACTTTCTCTGTTTCATTTGGAGATATAATTCACCAACGAAAAGAAAGGAAGAAAGCTCCTGTTTTTAAGGTATTATTGCCTACCTTTAAAGGCAAAGACGCTGTTGTGTTTAGAGACTATATCCTTACAAAAGGCTCTTTTAAATGTGAGTCCTATTCTTCTTATTTATTCGATATATTCTTAAACGTATCAGACAATACTACTTTATATACGTTTTTTTCACATGTACACCCTATATATATTGTAAGGGGTAGCGCTGCACTTACATCAAGCTGTGTTTGAGGTCTTTTTGCACTTTGCTCACTACTTGATATTTTTTTTTGTATGTTTTATAATTATAGTGTCTCGTGGAGTATTCACTAAAAAGTGCACATAGCAGCTATATTCTATAATTCACACTAAACAATATTCTAAGCGCCTTTTTATCCACATCCACTTCTGTGTTTTTTTCTTGATACATTTTATACTCCGTATTGGGTGTGGAGGCAGCTATCACTATGACTTTGTTTGAAAAAAGGAGGAATTATTGCATATATATGTTATTGCTAATATTGATGATGTGTTTGGTACATCTTCCATGATTTCCAGCCCCCACAATCAGGAAATAAATGTTTATGAATCCCAAAAGAAATTGACGAGAGCAATGAATCAAGAAATACGTATAATATGGGAGGTAGCTACTCTAGAGAAATATATCAAAGAAAAAATTACACCTCAGGGACTCAGATATAACAAATACCCTACTTTTGATAAAGGAGAGGAGGATTTCATGGAAGAATGGAATGAAATGCTAGAGTCTTTTTCATTTACAACTATGAATATGATTATTAAAAGGAGAAAAATTACCTTAGAAAAATTAGATCAGGAAATTAATACAACTCAAAATGTACTGCTAAATCACACAACAGCAGATGAATATGAGGAAATTACTAAGAATGTTCAAAAACAAATAGAGAGAACTGAAAAGGAAACAATAGAAATAAAAAAGAAAAAATATAAAAGAGATAAATTTGATTATGAGAATAAGTATATAATAAGTAAGTATAGAGAGAGACCTAATTACATCAATGCATATGGCAATGAAGCAGATAAAAGAACACCATCGAGAGGAAGAAAAAATTCCTATAGAAATAAATCACCATCTAGGCAGAGGATTCTGAAAACAGGACACTACGTAGAAATCTCTCATCTGAGAGAATTCAACCTAAAGAGCAGAGACAAGCAAGAGAGAGGAACAGAGCTCCTATTATAACGAGGAATAGGAAAGAAATCCATGAAAGACCTTTACCGTTACATAATGGGTTCGAAACTCTTTCAGATACTTATAAAGAAGATTTTTTTCAGGAAGGGAGACAAAAAGGAAAATTAAAAACCAACCAAGAACCCCTACACAAAATAACATATCAGAGATCACTATCCAAAAGATGGAGAGATATGGAATTAGAGGAAAGAGAGGGGGCAAGAAAGTAAAAGACAAATTAAACGCAGTTGGAAAAAGATAAATCAACTATTTTTAACTACCCCCTAAACAAAATAGAAGAGCAAGTCCTTAAAAAAGGCCTAAAGTTTGCTCCAACTAAACCTCTAAATAAATTTGAGTTTTATGTAGATTTTAATAAATTTAAACGTCAACTGTGTCAGATTCTTATTCTATACAGATCCCTCAATCCAATTATGTACACATTGATTTAAGAGAAAAGTCTACTTTTTTCCCAAATAATTTAATTTCAGATGAAATGATTTCCTTTGAGAAATCCGTTATGCAAGACATAAATCAAGTTAAAGACAATAAAAAACGTATGAATCTTAACAAACAGGAATGGTTAACCCTAAAAAAATTACAAAAAAGATAACAGTAGGGTAATAAAACCAGCGGATAAAGGAGGGGGATAGTAGTTATGGATACAAAAAAGTATATCCAGGAAGGTTTGAGATTAGTAGAGGACCCTAATACGTATTGCAAGCTACCAGGAGATCCAACAAATGACATAAGTAAAAAATTTGAGAAATTATTTTTAAAAGGTAAAGAAATAGAAATATTAAATGATAACGAGTTCAAATATTTAAATAGCAATAAACCAAAAATTCCAGTACTATATCATCTTCCTAAAATACATAAGGACCTCATAAATCCACCTGGCAGACCGATAGTCTCGGGGATTGATTCAGTCTCTAGTAGACTTTCTGAATATTTAGATCGATGTTTACAATTGGTAGTGAAGGATACACCTAGCTACCTTAAAGATACACTTAATGTCTGTGGCGAAACCAACCTCGCCACTGTACACTGGAGAAGCCTGGTTGCTCTCCTGCTGCCTTTGGATTATGGCCCCATGTTAAAAGACATCTTTTTCCCTGCAGAAAATACTTATTCGTGATTTTCTGCCGGATGTTCGGTAGATTTGTTTGAGTGTGTTGTACCCCAGATAGGAATCCCATGGAGCCCATTCGCATGAAACTGACTGTGTAAAGACTTTGGCTCCATGGCGTTTAAACTGTATTCGTGTGGTCTGAGTGCAATTCGCTTAATAATGTGACCTGAGCTATCTGGGGATATGTAGAACGTATATGTTTTATGTACTGAATGTAACTGTATGTAATTTTATGTCTTTTATTGTCCTTTGTCTGCCATGTGGTTAATGGAGTTTTGCCTCTGTCCTTGGAGATAATTGGATTACTTCACAATTATCTCCAGGACAGAGAGGAGGGATTGTGATGTAATTGTGGGTGTGTTTTACGGTTCCCCTGTAACTATTGGTTGTACTGTGTCCCACTCTGTGGGATGTCCCCTTGCATGGGGACTTGCATAAAAGCCAGTGTGTGGCCATTACAGACAGTTCCTGCTTAACCCTCAAAGTGAAGTGTCGTCTCATTATTGGGGGAGGATTTATTGTATGCTGTTCCAGTTTGACTGCTAGGAGTGTAAACCTATTCGCATGGTTTTTCCTATTCAGCTGTACAACATTCATATGCTTGAGAGCCTTCATATGCTCCTACGGTTCGGTAGTTTTGGTGTCTGCTGCAGTGCTTGGAGTCCTCAGGAAGTGCTAGGAGCATCCTTCAATGGAGGTACCCAGTCGGGGTGCCAGGTGATCCGTTACAATGTCATCCAAGTTTTAAAACATATAGAATGGGAACCTCACTTCATTTTAGTTACCGCCGATGTAGGGTCTTTATATACCATTATATCTCACCAAAAAGGGTTAGAAGCAACTAGATTTTTCCTCGAACAAGCACAATTTTATCCGGATGAACAAATCCAATTTATCCTCCAAGGGATACAACTAATTTTGGAAAACAACTATTTTTGGTTCCAAAATGATTTTTATCTGCAGAAATGCGGTACTGCTATGGGGACAAGGTTCGCGCCCAGTTACGCTAATTTATTTATGGCGTTTTGGGAACACAATTACATCTTGGGAGACCCCAGTTGGTGTGCGAACCTTGTCATCTATAAACGATACATAGATGATATTTTATTTATCTGGAAAGGAACGGTAGAGGAACTACAAAATTTTCTCCGTTTTTTGAACAATAACCAATGGGGAATAGTTCTTACCACAGAATATAGAGAAAGGGTAAATTTTTTAGATTGAACTATTTATGTAGAAAATAATGTATTAAAAACCAAAAAGTTTTTAAAAAAAGTTGATGTAAACAATTATATTAGTCTTAAAAGCTGCCATTTTTCCCCTTGGCTGAAAAATATCCCAAGATCACAATTTTTAAGAGTCCGGAGAAATTGTACAGATATAGATACTTTTAAAAGTCAAGGTCATAGAATTAAGAATCAATTTGTAGAAAAAGGGTACGAAAACACAACATTACAGAACATTATGAAGGAAGTAGAAGAGATAGATCGACAAACTCTTCTAGAATATAAACCTAAGAAGGATGAAAGTTTTAAAGAGATCTCTTTTATTTGTGATTTTAATCAAAATAATAATATAATAAGAAAAATGATGAGAAAATATTGGCCTATTTTAAAGAATGATCCTAAACTACATGGCATACTACCTGACCAACCTAAAATCATATATAGAGGTGCACCAAATGTAAAATGTTTTTTAACAAATAATCATATAAAAGAAAAAAAACAACTCCGTTCTTTCAGAAACAAGGTTTTTTTGGGTGCGGTCAATGTTTGGCTTGTAGAAATACTAATAGTGATAGGAGGCACCTTACATCTTTTGAAAATCCTCAAAATAAAAAAGAATATAAATTAAAAACAATGACTACATGTTTTTCTAAAAAAGTCATTTATATCCTACAGTGTCCATGTGGTCTGTACTATGTGGAGAGGACAAAACGTGCCCTGCATGTACGCATCAATGAACATGTGAGGAACATCAAAAAAGGTTATGACAAACACAATGTGTCTTTGCACTTTTAAACACTACATAATAGTGACCCTACTCTTTTAAAATTCTTTGCTATTCAAAAAGTAGAGATGAATTGGAGAGGAGATAATGAAATAAAAAAATTAGGTCAAATAGAGATGAAATGGATTTTTAATCTCAATACTCTTGCCCCTTTTGGCCTCAATGTAGATTTTGAGTTATGCCATTTTTTATAACTCATATATTTTTTTTTTATATATTTTTTTAAATAGTACTGACGTTGAGGTTACTGAGATCCGTTTTTTTTTTTTTTATGATAACATAGTTTAAAAAAAATACTATAAAATACTTAAAAATACTACTTACTATTTAGGATTCTGTATGTTAAATGTATTTACTACCTATATTTATTACTTGAAATTAGGAACATGTTATACATGTTTTTGGTTTTAAACTTATAAATTTGAAATTAGGAATATATTGTGCGTATTTTTGGTTTTAAATATAGATTCATAATATGTATATATATGTTTTGTTGTGTTACTAATACTGCTTTTATATGTTGAGCTATTAAGATGGACTTTTTATCCCATACATTATGTCAAAGTGTGACAAGTATGGAAATTGGATCGTACAATTTATAAAGAGTAGTGGAGCATGTTGGGATTTGTAGTAGGAATTGGAACCCGGACATGATGTATCGGCAGTTTCGAGCCGACCCGGAAGTGACGTCACGACGCCAGACCGGAAGTGACGCCAAACCGGAAGTGGCGTCATGACGCTAAACCGGACGTGAAACCCGGCGGCTGAAAAAGGCCCAAAAAAGGAGGATATAAAATTGGACACTAAGGATATAGACAAATACAGACTGAGGAAGCCGAAAAGGATGGCGAAACGCGTTTCTGAACAGAGGAGGGAGAGGATTCTTCTTTTTTATAATACATATGTATATTTTATTTATGTTTATTTTAGGTATTAATAAATTATATTGTTAGTTATCCATACTCCATCTCCTCTCCATATTTGTGGTATCCATAAGAGGGAAGTGTCATCTGGTTACTGATATCCATGCCTACAATACTTCGAGCCAGTTTAAAAGGCTCTAAATAAGGTGAGCAATTGAGCTTATACATTCAATCTGATTGTTTACTATTAGCTCATACTATCTGCACCAAGGAATCTCTTTCTCTGTTTCATTTGGAGATATAATTCACCAACGAAAAGAAAGAAAGAACGCTCCTGTTTTTAAAGTATTATTGCCTACCTTTAAAGGCAAAGACGCTGTTGTGTTTAGAGCCTATATCCTTTCAAAAGGCTCTTTTAAATGTGAGTCCTATTCTTCTTATTTATTCGATATATTCTTAAACGTATCAGACAATACTACTCTATATACGTTTTTTTTCTGTTTATTTTCACATGTACACCCTATATATTTTGTAAGGGGTAAGTGTATCACATTTTATAACACTGTTTAGCGCTGCATTTACATCAAGCTGTGTTTGAGGTCTTTTTGCACTTTGTTCACTACTTGATATTGTTTTTTTGTATGTTTTATGATAAATTGAATAAACCTTCATCAAAGACATCTCATTTTGGCAGGGCTGTTTCCCCCTTCCTCTTGTTCCTCTATGGGGCCCCCCCTGATGGTTTCATTTGCATATTTTTGTATCTATATTTGTTAGGCTCTATTTGCGGTTTTTTGTAGATAGAAAGTAAATCACCTTGTATTAACCAATCAACTCCAAAGATGAAAAAACGAAGTATGAGGGGTAAATACAATGGCAAATGGTCAGGTGGTGGTGCCAGCACCACGAAGGGCTTGTACCCTAACAAATTAATAAACTGAAAAAAATAAAGAAGACCTCCAAAAATACGGAGATCTAAAGCTGGCAACATCGTAAATAGACAACAATAGTAGAATTGTACCTAAAGACTCTTAGTGGTTATGGTATTCATGAGTGGGGGAACATGAACAACATTCAATTGTATTTA
>OW240917.1:10557206-10588986 GCA_933207985.1 Pelobates cultripes
TCATAATATCTACAAAGACCAAAAAATACAAAATAATAAGTATACTATAAACAGACTGCCATCCCTTCTCATCACTCGTTCCCCAAAGGTGCTGGACTAGTAAGTAGAAAATGATCATCTGAAGAAAAAAGGCTCTCTAACACAATCCTCTTATATAACCCTAAGTCTCCTCCAACACCTTCGTGGGTGTTCTAAGCTAAACACACTCTGAATGATAGGACCTTCCTAATCTGCCATAGCCATAACTAACTAGGAGCCAACACTATAAGAAAATAAAAATGGGTCTAAATACCCATATGGTGCAGTGAAATAACCCAAAACTGTGAAGTGAAAAAAGAAACAAACGAGCTAACGCCCGACGCGCGTTTCGATGTATGAGAACACCTTCGTCAGGGGCTAAGATTTGTCAACCAGAAAGACCGGAACTTTTATATACATAATAACCAATCAAAAATGGGATCCCCTCTATCGTCATCAGTGACGTACGAGGTTAGTCCGAAGTCGCTGATGACGCACCGTACCACATGACGGTGGGTGGTAGCATGAGAGGAATTCCTCTATTAACATGCCACACCACATGACAATGGGTGGTAACATGGGAGGGATTCCTCTATTGATATACCATCCCATGTAGCAGTGAACGGCAAAGAGGGAGGGATTCATCTATTGACATCATATGATTGGCAGTACTGCCTGTCAATATTAGCCATTCTCAGGCTGATGTAGATATGGTTAATATTACAATAATATGAGATCAGTTTAAATGAATGAATATTGGATATGAGA
This sequence comes from Pelobates cultripes, assembly GCA_933207985.1. Taxonomy (NCBI): domain Eukaryota; kingdom Metazoa; phylum Chordata; class Amphibia; order Anura; family Pelobatidae; genus Pelobates; species Pelobates cultripes. Next base: position 10,557,993 of record OW240917.1, read on the forward strand.
CATCCTCTTCTTTAATGGATTTCTTGAACATTATATATTAATCAGTCTAACCCATAGTAGTGCCGTTATTATCAATTTAAAGCGCACCCCTCTCATAATTTATAACATCTAAATTGGATTACTTTATGTTATATATGGTACCTTCTAACACCGGCTAGTGAATTAATCAATAGTTAGAAATGTTTTTTTACAAAAATGATGACATAGTTGCTAACTTAAAATTACCTCCATTCATTATGTAGGTATGTATCAAATATTAAGGAATTTTTGCCAATATGAATTTAGAGAAATGTCTATAGTTTTAAGGTAACATATTTTATTACCAACTCTAGGGTGATTGAGGTGACCATGTGACCATGTGATCCTACAATTGATACAATTGATCATACAGTTTATATTACCTCCATATATTATATAGAGATATTTATGATAGTGGTAAAGAGGGGAGGGATACAGTTTGTTAAGATGGCATCTATTTATGTTAAACCTATGGGTTACTCAACTTAGAATAATGTGTGCTATAGTCCTTCCAAGTATGTATCCCTTACTCAATACTTAACTTGTAAGTGGACTATCAAAGCTGTAAACCTATGCAAAAGGGTCTCCTGGATTTAGGAGCTAAATTATAATTACACACCATTCTTCAAGTGTTCCATAATAAGGCCTGTGGTGGCTATATTATCATTCATCCTGTATATTAACATTAGACAAAATTGAATTGGTTATTTATATAGAATGTTTAAATGTGCACAGTGTATTTAGTGTATTGATTTATGTAAGATAATTATTTACAGTACGTTCTACTGATTTAATTATTGTCAATATTTACTTTGAGAGATCATGTGATGAATGGGGAATAGGTGAATCCCTCATTCAATCCGTTTGGGGACAAAGTCTGTAGTTGATAAATCCAGTAGCACTCCCTCCTCCTAATGCGTTGATCCCAGTTACCCTTCCTTTGGTCCTGTCTTATGAGTGCTATACCTTGGAACTTCAAGACCGTGGGATCGCCCCCATGCATATTTTTGACATGTCTGGAGACCGGAGTCTCAATATGTCTTATTGTTTTGACTGAATTGACATGTTCTAAAATTCTTCTTCGGAAAGGACGAAATGTTTTTCCCACTTATGACATCGGACATTGGCAGGTAATCAGATAGACCAAGCCCTTGGAGCTACAATTGAAGAAAGAGGGGGTTTCAAAATGTAGACTTCTAGAGCTATTGGTGAAGTTTTTTGAGTCTTTTTTTATATAGTCACAAGCCTTGCATCTGCCACATTTGTAAGTACCTTTGAGGTTGTTGGATAGCCAATGAGTGGATACTGCAGTTCTCTGAAAATGGCTATGTACAAGGGAGTCTTTAAGATTCTTACCTCTCCTTGCTACCAGTGATATTTGTGATGGAATAAAGTCCCTTAATTGTTCATCCTGTCTCAACAGGGGCCAGAATCTATGCATAATAGATCTTACATGGTCCCAACCTGCATCATAGGTAGCTACACATCTGAGTTGTTTGCTATCTGCCTCCTTCATCCTCCTATGTGTAGGAGGTTCTTCTCTTATAAGGCTCTCCCTGTCTGTGAGGAGTGCTCTATGATAGGCCCTCTTCAGACATTTATGGGGATAACCCTTTGATCTAAACATGGTACGTAGATCTCTGGCCTTTATTTTAAAGTCCTTAATATCTGTACAGTTACGCCGTAGGCGTAAATATTGGCCAATGGGAATCCCCTTTTTTGGGGGGATTGGGTGGTGACTCCTCCAATTAAGTAGGCTATTTGTGGCCGTACTTTTCCTAAATAGATTAGTCCTTATAGTCCCATTGGGATTCGGGATTAGAGTGAGATCTAAAAAGGTCAAGGTGGGGGTTCCCACCTCTGTTGTAAATCTGAGGTTTAAATCATTGGTATTGAGTGTCTGTACAAAATGGGAGAATTGTTCAACTGTACCTGTCCATATGATTACAATGTCATCTATGTATCTTTTCCAGTAGTGGATGCATTGAATTAAATCATTATTCGGATCTGCAAATACTATTTGCTCTTCCCACCACCCTAGGTGCAGGTTAGCGTATGAGGGCGCACAAGACGTCCCCATCGCTGTTCCCTGCACCTGGTGGTAGTACACCCCATCAAATAGAAAGAAGTTATGAGTCAAGATAAACTTGAGTAATTGTATAGTAAAATAACTATGTTTATCTAAATGTATACCTCTTTTCCGTAAAAAATGGTTGGTATGTTTTAAACCTAGGGAGTGAGGAATTGAGCTATAAAAGGACTCAACGTCCAAGCTACACAATATGGAGTGTGGGGGCATCTGAATTTTCATCAATTCTGCCAAGGTTTGCTTTGTGTCTCTCACATAGGACAGGAGCCGGATGACTAAAGGTTTCAAAATTTGATCTAGATATATGCTAGCGTTCTGTGTCAGATTGTTGTTGCCTGAGACTATTGGCCTCCCAGTAAGGCTGTTATACTGCTTGTGTATCTTTGGTAGACTATAAAATGTCGAAATACGTGGACTATCACCTAGAATTAAGTCATATTCATTTTTGGAGATCAGTTTATCGTCCAGTCCTTTTTGCAGGATTGTTTTTAACTCATCTAAAAACTTTTTTGTTGGGTCATGTTGGATTGTCTTATAGGTATTGTCATCAGTTAATATTTTCTTTGTCATCTCGACATTATTAGAGGTGTCCATAATTACAATGTTGCCACCCTTATCGGATGGCTTAATTGTAATATCTTTATTGTCTCTGAGGGAGTTCAAGGCTCTTACTTCTGCCGTAGTTAAATTAGAATTAGGTTTCAGATTTAAGTCAGAAATTGTAATTTTTTCAATCTCATTACATACTAATTCTACAAATGTCTCAATGTATTTTGAGTCATCAAGTTTAGGACAGTATTGGCTTTTTTTCTTTAAATTCGTGAGAGGAAGTAATGCTTGTTCATCATTTTCATTCTCTTCAAGTTCTGCAAGTAACATGGTCATTTTATAATCTCTGGGGTCTAGACCTAGTGCCTTTGCTTTTTTTATCCTCCATAAGGAGATAGTTTTTGTGTAGTAGTAGTTTACGGGCAAATAGATTAATATCTTTTACCCAAGTGAATTTATCAAAACGTGGAGTAGGCTCTTACTTCTGCCGTAGTTAAATTAGAATTAGGTTTCAGATTTAAGTCAGAAATTGTAATTTTTTCAATCTCATTACATACTAATTCTACAAATGTCTCAATGTATTTTGAGTCATCAAGTTTAGGACAGTATTGGCTTTTTTTCTTTAAATTCGTGAGAGGAAGTAATGCTTGTTCATCATTTTCATTCTCTTCAAGTTCTGCAAGTAACATGGTCATTTTATAATCTCTGGGGTCTAGACCTAGTGCCTTTGCTTTTTTTATCCTCCATAAGGAGATAGTTTTTGTGTAGTAGTAGTTTACGGGCAAATAGATTAATATCTTTTACCCAAGTGAATTTATCAAAACGTGGAGTAGGTATGAATGATAACCCCTTTCCTAATAACTCCAATTTTGACTGAGTTAACTTATATTTAGATAGGTTAACCACCTGATTTTTATTTAAAGCTGATTTCTCAGATTGAATTGTCTTCTGGGTCTCAATCTTGGTTAGGGGCGACCCTCCCCCTGTTTTTCTAAAAAAGTGACCCCTTTTTTAAGGATTCCCCTATTCGACTCATCTGAGGTGGAGGTGGAGGGTTGAGAATCTAATTTAGACTCACTGGATTCATACTCTGAGGTCGAAAATTGGTCCCTATCTATTTTTCTTCTCCTCTGGAATCTCCTATAAACATTGCCTGTTTTAAAGTCTTTTGTATCCCTCAGAAATTTTTGATGTTTGCGTTGTTTTATTGTAGATTGATATTTCTCCAGGTTATTTTCTAACTTAGATTAAAGGTGGGGTCTGTCTTAAATTGTTGGACCTTATCTACCTCTTTTTCAACCTTTTTCTCTATATCCTTTAATTTTTTGTTTTCATATTTGCAAATTATTTCCATAAATCTTGCCGAACATTGTCCAGCGGCCTCTTCCCACTCCTTGATAAAATCTTCCTCTTCTATATGTGTTGTAGTTGTTGTCAGGACTCTCAAACCCCTTGGTATTAACCCTTTTTTCAGGTAGTTTTCTAAAGATGCTATCTCCCAACTCGTTGTTTATATAGCTGAGTCAAAGTATTGAAACCTGCTGTTAGAGAGTAATTAGACTCATCAGGTGGTAAATTAGCATCTGAAAAAATTATGCCTGCATCTTGACACCACTTTGAAGTATTTGGTAAGTTAGAAAGAAAACCTGCCATTTAATCCTCAATGTTAGATCTCTTTTTTCTGACCAATACAGAAATGGGTCTTAAACCCTTAAAATTAGTTATAGATAGAAAGTAAATCACCTTGTATTAACCAATCAACTCCAAAGATGAAAAAACAAAGTATGAGAGGTAAATACAATGGCAAATGGTCAGGTGGTGGTGCCAGCACCACCAAGGGCTTGTACACTAACAAATTAATAAACTGAAAAAAATAAAGAAGACCTCCAAAAATACTGAGATCTAAAGCTGGCAACAGCGTAAATAGACAACAATAGTAGAATTGTAGTGGTTATGGTATTCGTCAGTGGGGGAACATGAACAATATTCAATTGTATTTAACTAGTAACCTTGTCAAACAAAATGAAATTATTGAAATATGTCTTTATTGGATCCTTACTAACAAAGGAACACTAAATTCGCTCCCCCTTAATGGCCAAAAATGGTACTAAAAATACCTTAATTGATATTGCCAACGGGCAGGGAAAAAAAACCCCTTCTACTGATGTATGGATATAGGCAGAGAGTAAAAATCTAAAGGGAGGCTGTCATAATATCTACAAAGACCAAAAAATACAAAATAATAAGTATACTATAAAAAGACTGCCATCCCTTCTCATCACTCGTTCCCCAAAGGTGCTGGACTAGTAAGTAGAGAATGATCATCCGAAGAAAAAAGGCTCTCTAACACAATCCTCCAACCCTAAGTCTCCTCCAACACCTTTGTGGGTGTTCTATTTGCCGTTTTTTTAATTACTCTCTGTCAACCAGCATTAGATCAGTGCGGTCATGTTTTTATTTATGATTTAATTTATTTACACATATATTCGAGTTTTATACTAATAAATATATTTTTATTTTCTATAGGTTTATTCTACTTTTTTATATTTAGGAGCGCACATACTGTTTTGACCTATGAGCCCACACTCATTCTTAGTCGCTTGTGGATGTATGTAGCTGCCCATATCTTATTTTATTTTATGTTATTCGTTACACCTTTTTTCACTAGTTTTATATTTCACAATATTTAATAGATAGCAATAGAGAAATTGTGAAACAAGGAATGAAGTTATTGCTCATAAAACTGTCAGAGTCCTTATGTATACAAATGAGACAAAGCCCACTGTCTCCAAGAAGTTATAATGCTCTTGGTGCTCTGAGGAAATGAAAAAAACTCCATCAGAAACATCCTGATATCATTCAGGATGATATAATACATTGCTATTAAAACACAGGATAGATGGTATATCGTGCCAGCAAAGCTGGCACATGTTGGGAGATCTCTTTCATCGAGATGTTGGAGATGCAGCCAGGCACCTGGCACAATGTAGAATAAGTGCTGGCAATGTGACTTGGTGCAAGCTTTCTGGGTTAAAGTTATGCGTCTGATAACAAGTAAAACAGGAATACCATGAACCCTATAAGTGGAACTGTGTTTACTCTTCATTAATTCAATGGGACAGATCCAACGTTCTAAAAAGAATAGTCTTTCATGTTCTAATAATCAGCATTGCATTACTAGCTAAATTTAAAGAAAACCACAGTATTTCTGAGGTAGAGCTCATAACTGGGTGATGGGTAGTATTGTTATAATCTCTGGGTAACTCTCACAAGGGAATATAAATGAATGATAACACCTCAAACAGATAAACCTACAGGTAGTTAAGAGGTTGTGGGACCAGTGGAGAGTCCACATAAAGCTTGATAGGAAACCTTCATGACTTACAAATTAACAACAGAGAATAGGTTGCGTCTACCTAGAGCAGCATTTCCCAATTGTTGTTTTGCGGAAGCTTAGGGTTCCGCAAGAACAAAATTGGGGTTCCGCGGAATTTTGCCACATCCAACATGGCCGCCGCTACCTGCTGTTCCCGGAAGGTCGGAAACAGCAGAGATTGCGCAACCCCAATCTCATAATAGATTTTGGGAACGCAATCTTAAGCCCGCATTGCCGTCAGCCCGACTTACCGAGAGCTCGCCCTGCCGCCCGCCCTGCCATCAGCCAGCCACTTAGAGACTTAGCTCGTCCATGAAAGAGCACACCCAGCCGTCAGCCAGCCTACCCAGCAGTCAGCCAGCCCTGCCGTCAGCCATTTTCTATCACTCGTGGTAGAGGAGTGATAGAGAGTGGAGCTAAAAGTTAAAGCTCTGTTATTATCAGATACAAAGCTCTGTTAGGTAGGGACATAGAAAGCTCTGTTAGGTAGGAACATTGAAAGGCTCTGTCAGGGGCATTGAAATACTCTTTGAGGGGCATTGAAAGACTCTGTCAGGGGCATTTTGTAAAACTCGGCATGAGTGCGGCAGAAAACATAATTGGTGTACATTTTGTAAAAAACATTTTATACCTGTCAAGGAGAAATTATCACCTCTGGCCGTTGAGGCTATTGAGGCTGTCAGGGGCATTGAAATGCTCTGTTCTAAGACCCGGTAAGATGTTACCTTTTAGTTATAGGTGTGACACAGTTCTACGTGCTGGATCAATTAGTAATCCTGACATTACGACAGGGCCATAAATCCTGTAGAATTGTGTCAGCACGGCACAGGAGAATGATCACCATATGGATCAATTTGCCGTGGCTTTCAGTACGCTTCTTACTCGAACAGAGGTTTCTCCGACTATGTCCTATGTCACCACTGCCTATAGTATCTTCACCACATAAGGCACCTATCTCCTCCCCCGCCTTTTGATTGTAATATCCAAGAATGCTGGTGATTTCTGAATCAAATTGAGTACCACTTTGAGGCCTCACCGGGATCTTTTCCCTCGGATAGAGGGAATGTGGATACTTCTCTAGAAAGTTGTTTCCTGTTGAGCGTAATTATGATATATTAACAGAGAATTGTTGGCCATTATACTAGCGCTTAAAGAGTGGTGACATATTTTAGAGGGTTCCAAGGACCTCCTTTTGATCATTACTGACCACAAGAATTTGGCTTATATAGGGGATGCTAAACGACTGTCTTCTAAACAGGCTAGATGGTCTTTGTTCCTATCTCGCTTTAACTTTCTTATAACTTACAGACCTGGTCCCAAAAACGTGAAGGCGGATGCCTTATCTAGACAGTTTGATACTGAATCAGTACAGGAACAAGAGACACCTGAGTGTATCATCGCTTCCACTGTTTTTTCCTTGTCATCTCCTCTGCTTGGCACTATCATGGAGGCTCAGTCTCAGACACCATGCAATAAACCAATAGATAAATTATTTGTTCCATTGGATGAAAGGGAGAATGTCATGAGGGTGTTTCACAACAACGTGACTACTGGACACCTGGGGATTAATAAATCCATATCCATGATCATGAGATCATTTTGGTGGGATTCTCTCAGCAAAGATGTTAAAGAATATGTGCAGCCCTGTTCTGTTTGTGCAGTTTCTAAGGTACCTCAAATGCTTCCATGTGGATTGTTGCATCCACTTCCCGTACCTAGCATTCTGTGGTCCCATTTGTCCATGGATTTCATCGTAGAACTTCCTAGTTCTAATGGCTATACCACAATACTTATGGTGGTTTACTGCTTTTCCAAGATGGCTCATTTTGTTCCACTCAAAAAAATGCCATCCTCTCAAGACCTGGTTCTTATTTTTATACGTGATATTGTCCGACTACGTGGCATTCCTCACAATATTGTATCTGAGAGAGGTTCTCAGTTTGTGTCTCAGTTTGTTCAATAAACAGTTGGGTATTGAATTGTCATTTTCTTTCTCTTATCATCCCCAAACCAATGGCACGGCTGAGAGGGCTAACCAGTCATTAGAATTGTATTTGCGTTGTTTTGTTTATAGCACTCAGGATAATTGGTCTTCATTACTACCCTGGGCTGAGTTTGCTAGGAACATGCATGATTCTTCTGGTCACAGTCCATTCTTTGTTAAAAACGGTCGTCATCCTACTGTTCTGCCGGCTGTTTTCTCTGACACGGCTTTTGTGTCACTTTACCCCATTCCCTCTAGCATGTAAGCTCATTGAGCAGGCCCTCAACCCCTCTGTTCCTGTGTGTCCAACTTGTCTGGTTACAACTCTTTTTCGTCCACCCATTGAAAAGAGCTGCAGAATTTGTTGGTGCTATATAAATAATAACATAATAACATAATAACTAATGGGACACAGGGAGAGCTGGGGGGGAACTAATGGGAGAAAGGGAGAGCTGGGGTGGGGTAAACTAATAGGAGAAAGTGAGAGCTAGGGTGGGGGACACTGATAGGAAACAAGGAGAGCTGGGATGGGGTATAGGGAAACATGGAGGGCTGTGAGGAGGCTAATAGGATACAAGAGGGATGGCAGGAATACCAAATCATTTTAATGAATAACCCTTTTGGATACAATGTCCTGTCATGAGACAAGGTTTTTTTTTTTTTTGTACCAAACATTCCACCAAAAGAATCTAATAGTGATATCCAATGTCAATTGTATAGGGGTATGATAGTTCCAAAAGGCACAGCTGAATAGTGTCACAGTTCTCACTGTGACATCCAGATGGCCAAACGTGGTCATCCCAGAAGTGCCCAACAGGGGATTTGAACATCTGGTCTTCATGTGTCCTGTTCCTGCTATCATTTCTCTGATCCACTTCAGAACTTGCTTATTCTAGTATTGTCTGCAGCACTAGGGTACTGGACTTCACCCGTGGCTCCTACCTGTTTATCAAAGTCCACCTGAGGCAGATTGATCATTACACCAGGTATAAAACACTGCCTCTCCCCAAGGGCAGTGTCAGTTCGTTGTATCCTGTTTCCTAAGACTGACTTGGTGTCACATCCTGCTCTGTTCTGCGGAGATGTCTGGCCTTGGCTTCTGGTATTCAGTACTCTTTTTACAATTCTTGTTTAGTTTTTCTGGTTTTTTTCTGGTTTTCTATTCCATGTCTGGTTTTCTTTATGCTGGGTTTTCTGGGTTCATTTCTGTATTCTGTTCCTGGAATTCCCAGTCTCTTGGATTCCAATGAGTTTGTCTGTAGTAACCGTGTGAGTGTCAGAGTTTGTACTGTGTGTGTGTGTACCAGCAACCTTGTCTGTATGTTTCAGTGACCTAACTTTTAGAGCTGTGTCTGACTACTCTTCTGGGTTTGCCCTTGTCTGTATCGCGTATTGGAAACACCTTTCAGGCACAGCCCCCATGCACAGATTCACAGTCCTGGTGGTTTCTAAACTTATCACCTTGGACTGCGTGTATCTGCAAGGGTGAGCACAAATCTCTGCCTACCGGACTCCCAACTAAGGTAAGCCGTGACATATAGTTGGATAACTGAGGGCATACAGGGTCATAAAACAAAGGATCCAGTGTTCTCCTAAATGACCACATGACTTGATATCAACATTTGAGGTATTTCACAATATTTAATAGATAACAATAGGGACATTGTGAAACAACGAATGGAGTTATTGCTCATAAAACTGTCAGAGTCCTTATGTATACAAATGAGACAAAGTCCACTGTCTCCAAGAAGTTATAATTCTCTTGGTTCTCTGAGTAAATTAAAAAACTCCATCAGAAACATCCTGATATCATTCAGGATGATATAATACATTGCTATTAAAACACAGGATAGATGGTATATCGTGCCAGCAAAGCTGGCACATGTTGAGAGATCTCTTTCATCGAGATGTTGGAGATGCAGCCAAGCACCTGGCACAATGTAGAATAAGTGTTGGCAATGTGACTTGGTGCAAGCTTTCTGGGTTAAAGTTAAGAGTCTGATTACAAGTAAAACAGGAATACTATGAACCTTATAAGTGGAACTGTGTTTACTTTTAATGTTTAAGCGTTTCATAGGGTTGCAGCTGTACTTCAGAGACAATTTATTTAACTGGACCACATGAGTGGTTATACCGGGGAAGGGGGAAAACTCCTTCAACAGATGCAGCAATTATTGAAGCTCATTTAGTTGATCAATTAAGGACTTGGTGGTTTAAGCAGTTCTTATGATAAATAAATAAAAAAACTGTGTATCTGTTAATTACAGTAGTAACAAAGTGGAAAATTTGTTGGAATATTTCAATAAAATTATTATTAAAATTTTAATGATAATAATAAAAATCACAATAGAAACAACAATAAATATAAAACCATAATAAAAAGCTTAAAAATTACCGTAAATACATGCAACTGAAGAGAAAATGGCAATTATCTAAACAATATGAGGTTACTGACAAGATTCTGCAAAAAAAAGTCTACGTATTCTGATAGATTGGCGATTAATGAACATATCCCTGAAATTATAGGTCTGCGGTTTCTGTAGTCTCTTTTTGGCTAATGATAGAACATTGGTAACCTTGGATATTGGATGTATAGATACTTGAATTCTCTCTTGTTCAAGATGTCAGTCTCTTTGCTCAATTCCAGTGCATCCTTTTCTAAATCTTTTCTAAAATTAGAATATGTGTAAAGGAGTCATTATCAAATTGGAGCAATTTAAATAGAGTCCAAGAGAAATGGGATTATTTAAAAGTTGCACTGCTGAAGGCAACAGAAAATTGCATTAGGCTTGTCAGTAAAAGCAAAAAATTCAAGAAACCACTATGGTACTCCGCAGATGTGGCCAAAATAGTTAAAAACAAAAAGTTAGCATTTAGGAATTATAAAAAAACCCAGAGTGAGGAAGACAAAATGATCTATAAGATTAGGCAGAAAGAGGCTAAGCAAGTTATAAGAGCTTCCGACTCACACACAGAAGAGAAAATAGCACAGTCAGTAAAAAAGGGGGACAAAACTTTTTTTTAGATACATAAATAAGAAAAGAAAAGTAAAACAAGGATTAGTTAGATTAAAAACAAAAGAAGGAAGGTATGTAGAAGAGGATAAAGGTCTAGCTGACTGCCTCAATGAATATTTTTGTTCGGTATTTACAGATGAAAATAAAGGAAAGGGACCTCAGTTAAGAAAAAGGATAAATGAGTCATTTATTACATGTGAGTTTACAGAGGAAGAGGTTCTATTTCAACTGTCAAAAGGAAAGACAAATAAGTCAATGGGACCGGATGGAATACACCCAAAGTTATTAAAAGAGCTTAGTGGTGTACTAGCAAAACCAATTTAACCAATCCTTGTTAACGGAAGTAGTCCCAGAAGATTGGAAGTTAGCGAATGTTTTGCCCATTCACAAGAAAGGTAGTAGGGAGGAGTCGGGCAACTATAGGCCAGTAAGCCTTACTTCAGTTGTGGGGAAAATGATGGAAACCATGTTAAAGGATAGGATTGTTGAACATCTAAAATCACATGGATTTCAAGATCAGAGACAACATGGATTTACATCAGGGAGATCATGCCAAACTAATCTTCATGGGCGTCCGCAGGAATTTTTACAGGGGGGGGCATAATTGTAATGACATCCATGCTTGGCCCCTTTTTGCAGGGCCGGACTGGGGTTATTATTATTATTATGATATTTATAGTGAGCCGTCAAATTCTGCAGAGCTTTACAATGGGTAAATGGGTTACAAAGCAGCCTTGGAAAAAAATGTATGCCAGCCCCATAAGTCATTGTGCCATGTAGTGTGAGTGTATTGTGTGTGTATATATGTAAATAATATAATATATAGATATAGATATTATTGGTATGTTTCTTTTTTTAATTCAAAACATTGCTTCTGTCAGTGTAAAAAAAAATGTAATTATACAGTAAGCATACTCACATGCAGAAAGACAATCTCACTGACACAAGCACACAGACTCAATGATACACAGCTTCACAGACCGACAGTCTCATTGATACATATAAGCTCATTGACATAAAAACACAAGCTCACTTCTACACATTTATAGGCTCACTGACAATCTCACTGAAACATACAGACAAGGTTGCTGGTACACACACACACAGTACAAACTCTGACACTCACACGGTTACTACATACAAACTCATTGGTATACTAACACAAAATTACTACAGACAAGCCTACTGTCACACACACACACAAACACTCACTACAGACAAGCTCACTGGCACACACATGCTCACTACAGAAAAGCTTGCCGTCACACATGCTCACTACAGAAAAGCTCTCTGACACACACATGCTCCCTACAGACAAGCTCACTGACACACATACACATGCTTATTATAGACAAGCTCACTGACACACATGCTCACTACAGAAAAGCTCACTAACACACAAATACATGCTCACTACAGAAATGTTCACTGACACACACATACATGATCACTACAGAAACGCTCACTGACACACATGTTCACTACAGACAAACTCACTGACACACACAAACATGCACACTACAGAAAAGCTCACAGACACACACAAACTCACTTACAGACAAGCTCACTGTAGTGGGGGGTCAGGGCCAGTAGTGCGGTGGGTCTGACCTATAATGTGGGATCAAAGGCTGAAATGGGGGGCAGGGGGGATCAATAGGAAGGGTGAGGGGACAAAGGGGGGTTAGGACCTGTGGTGAAAGGTGAGGGGTAATAAGGGGGTCAGGACCTGTGATAAGGGTCAGGACCTGTAGTGCAGGGGTCAGGACTTGTAGTGGGGGATCATGGGCAATAAAAGGGGATTAGGGGCTGTAGTGGGTGGTTAGTGGCAATAGTGATGGGTTAGGGGCTGTAGTGGGTGCTTAGTGACAATAGTGTGGGCTTAGGACCAGGTGAGAGAGCCATGGACTGTGGTTCTGCCTAAAACTGAACATAGCTTGGTTCACTAAATAGTGAACTGGGCTATGTGAAACTGATAGCTGCTGTGGTACTATCTGTGTGGTAAATATATATACAGAATTTGAGTATTTACCCCACACACCTGTCTTTGTCACCACTTACTTTCTCACAACACTACACCCCACACTACACCTCCCCCAGCTGTACCTCTGCCTCCATTAATCATTTATTAATCTCTTCCTTCTCAAGCCCCCCCTTTTATTTGTTTTAACTTACCTATTACTTGAGTCTCTTCTCTACACCAGCCCTTGAGCAGCATGCCTCTGCAGTAATCCTGCCCACAGTGTTTCCTCCTGCAAGCAGCTCATCCTACACGTGCTGGGAGCACACAGCATGCTGTCTTGTCAGGTCTAGCTCTAGAAGATAAAGGGTGGTGAGGGTTGATACTTCACTGGTCAGAGATCTTTGATCCCCCAAGAGTGCCCCCTCTGCCCCGTGGATGCCCATGCTAGTCTTATTGATTTTTTTGATTGGTAACTAAAATAATAGATCAGGGTGGTGCAGTAGACATTGCTTACCTAGATTTTAGTAAGGCTTTTGACACCGTTGCACATAGAACGCTTATCAATAAACTGCAATCTTTAAGTTTGGATTCCAATATTGTTGAATGGGTAAGGCAGTGGCTGAGTGACAGGCAACAGAGGGTTGTAGTCGATGGAGTATATTCGAAGCTTGGATTTGTCACCAGTGGGGTACCTCAGGGATCTGCACTTGGACCCATTCTCTTTAATGTTTTTATTAGTGATATTGCAGAAGGTCTTGGTGGTAAGGTATGTCTTTTTGCTGATGACACTAAGATATGTAACAGGGTTGATGAACCAGGAGGGATAAGCCAAATGGCAAATGGTTTAGGAAACTAAAAAAATGGTCAGAGTTGTGGCAACTGACATTTAATGTGGATAAGTGCAAGATAATGCATCTTGGACGTAAAAACCCAAGGGCAGAGTACAGAATATTTGATAGAGTTCTAACCTCAACATATGAGGAAAGGGATTTAGGGGTGATTATTTCTGATGACTTAAAGGTAGGCAGACAATGTAATAGAGGGCTACAGAGGAATTGGCAGAAGGGACAATACCTGCCTGGAAGAAGGGCTGCAGCGGAATAGGCAGAGGGAAGAAGAGCTGCAGCTTGGTCGGGTGGAAAAGCTCCAGAAGGACTCAAGTCAAGCCACTGGGGCAGAAGAGCGGCAGCTTTCTCCAGTTCCAGCTAGGAAGCGATCCTGGGCAGAGGTACCCAGCCGGGGCACAGGGAGCTCCGCTAGAGTAACCAAATATCTTTATGCACTTGAAAAAGACTTTACGTTGAAACGCATTGTGCTGCCTTGTTTTTTTTTTTTTGTGTATTATTGTTCCTCTTTTGGCTGCTTGATCCAATACATTTATCTTTTGATCAAGACACAGTCTCTTGCCTGACTCCAGATATTGGGGCTGGATTACCTTAAAGGGACACCAGCCATCTAATCTACATGCTATATGAGGCTCAGGTTCATGTGAGTGGTTCTGTGAAAAGCTACATTTATCACATATAGGTATTGCAATATTGTTTCTTGTTATATCGTCTATACAGATATAAATAGAATCAACTGTGATTAAGAGCTATTTACAATACAGTGAGTATATTTTACTGTTATCTTTATGTTTGGTTTGCATTCCCCTATTGTATTGTGAGTATCTCACATCAGTGTGTTTCTTATCTTTGTCTATATAGTGCTGTATGGATTTATATTTTTTTAGCTATCATAAGGACTCATTAAACCAAGTCCTTAAATTATATATTAGTTGGGTTTCAATTATCCCTGCAGCAGTTTAAGGGGTTACCCTCTTCCCCTATATACCCACTCATCTGCTCCCGTTAACAAGATTGCCTCTGAGAAAGTAGAGCTGCAACTCTATGAAATGCATTAGGCTCCCATGTTACCTTAATCTGTTGAATTTTGATTTGTCGCATTGACATGTTAAAATCATTCGGTCCATCATATCAACCTGTTCGCAGATCTTATACTTTGTACTGCATCCAATTAGCATATGAATTTAATTTGCATATGAGGCAAACTGGTGGAACCCACAAGCAGACACAGTAAAATGCACACAGTCTTGGTCTCAGGGATGGAACCGTTAGGCTAGATAGACTTGGGAAGATCGGAGCTCCTATCATATCCATCCTTGGAACATCACATCGACCCGCATGTGGGGTAATGATCCTCTGTTAGACCTGTCTTTACTCTACCAGTTGTGAGACTTTTAAATATTTTGTTTTAATAAAGTAGTAATTTTACTGTGAGCGCTATGGACTATTATTTTTAATTGCAGGTATTTTGCTGCCATCTAGTGGAATTCTGTGGCACTGCATGCAGTCAAATCATGCTATATTTAACTGCACCACAGGCTTACTGTACCTGCCTGTGTTTTACTTATATAAAGTATTACAGATATTCAAGTGACAGGTCAGCTTGACGTTTTTACATTTCAGCTACCACCACCATTTTGGTAATGCTATTATTCAGACCTACTTGCCATACTGTTCCGGGATTGTACTATTTGATTTTATTTGATTCTAATTTTTTTTTTAGTTACCACGTCAGTTTATCTCAATTATGCACTTTCGATATATATATATATTTAAATCCTGGTATATATAATTCACCCTACGGCCCTCTTTTATTCCTATTTTGATCTGGTATTTACTTGTATTCCTTGTATTGCCATCTTTCATTGTACTGCATTGTATTTGGGATCCCCGTTTTAATCTATTTATAGACTGGTTATCTTTATTGGAAGTTCATTGAAGTATAAACTCCTATTTTGTTCCCCACTACTTCATCTCGTGGATATTAGAGGGACAAAGGTTTATAAATAATTAAATTAGAGGGACAAAGGTTTAAAAATAATATCAGGAAGTATTACTTTACTGAGAGGGTAGTGGATGCATGGAATAGCCTTCCAGCTGAAGTGGTAGAGGTTAACACAGTAAAGGAGTTTAAGCATGCGTGGGATAGGCATAAGGCTATCCTAACTATAAGATAAGGCTAGGGACTAATGAAAGTATTTAGAAAATTGGGCAGACTAGATGGGCCGAATGGTTCTTATCTGCCGTCACATTCTATGTTTCTATGTTTCTATGTTTCTATGTATTGTGTTTTACTCCTGGGAATAACACAATTTCCTTTGCTGTTGTGTATTTTACGCCCCAGTGTTTAATCACATCTATCTCTGTAGCCCTCCCACCCTAATTTAGATACAGCCCTATGCAAAACACTAAAGAGGACCTAAAAAATGTCTGTTACTTTTTTGTTGTTGTTTCTGCAGATATTAGTGTGCCTGATTCAAATTTAGAACCAGATTTTGTTAAAAAAAAAAAAAAAGTGACATTTTCCAAATCACCTTTTTTTGCAAAGACTTTTCGTTTGCTATAATTTTCTTTTTGGTGAAGAAACTGTCACAGGGACATTAGGATTTTTTTTGACTACCAATACACTGGTATATTTATGCTTCACCAGACCATTTAAAATTAAACCAAATTAACATTCTAGGCATTCAGTGATGGCCAACCTTGACACCATAAATTGATTCTGGACTACATTTCCCATGATGCGCAGCTAGCTTTTAGAGGCTAAAAGCTGAGCATCATGGGAAGTGTAAAAAAATACAAATAAGGTAAAGGAATCTGACTAACAAAGGTAGAAACCCCCGTTACTGAAATTACCACCTAAGTAGTCATTCAAAGGTAACGGCAAAACAACAAAAATAATAATAAACGTTATTTAACCCTTTAAGGACAGCAGGCGTTCTATGCCGTTTTTAAGGGGCTGGCTCTAAACACCGGCGGGCGGCATAGAACGTCCTAGCCGTTCTTGCCGCCCACGTGGCCAGCGCCATTCGCTCGCTGTAGATCGCAGTCGGGGGGCATGCCTGGCCACCCAGGCACCCCCCCTTTGGCCAGTGACCACGATCTGCAACCTCTGATCGCAGTGACTACGATCAGTATTTACTATGTAAATCGGCTGACACACATGGCCGCGGCATTCTCCCGCTTCAGATCGCTGTCGGTGGACATGCCCCATGTGGTCAGTGACCGCGACCTGCACAGCCTGTCACTGCGTTCAGTGTTACTATGTGTCAGTCTATTGGCTGACACATGTAACTACCTCCATTATCCCCCTGCAGATCGCGTAGGGTGGCATGACTGTACCACCCAGGCAGCCCCCCTTTGGCCAGTGACCACGATCTGCAGCCTGTGATCACAGTGACAGCCAGTCACCGTGATCACTGTTACTATATGTCAGCCAATGATCTCAAATCACTGGCTGACACATTGTCTCTGCCTCTCTCCTCACCTCACTTCAATCTGAGAGAGAGAGGCAGATAGATCGTTGGTTTAGCAGCTCCTGTGGAAAAAAAGTTTTTTTTTATATATATAAATCTTTATTTTCATTTTTATTTTAAAATTCATTCAAATACAGATACAGCTTTCAACTGTAGTTTTAAACACTGTAGAAAATTACTTAACAGTAAAATAGTACATATGAATAACAGTAAAACCGTGCATCAAATATACATCTACCAGTTTTCTGCTGTATCTACAGCCGTACAAACATACCATACATACAATTCATCTTATCCATACCACATTTTCACTACTACCTACAATTAGCTATCTATAGGGGGGCAGGGGGGTTTGAGTTTTTATAATTAATGTATCTAACCCAAGGGACCCAAACTTCATTATACTTTTCTCTAGATATCTTGTTTGAGGCTATGCCAGCTTCCATGCTACGTTGGTAATCTATCTGTGTACAAATATCGTGCCAGTTTAACACACCCATTTTTCTCCAATTTCTAGCCATAACTATTTTTTATTGCCATACAGATGTGGATCATAAGAATTTTTATTTTTATATTGCTTTTTGGCAGGTCTAAATGAAACAAAAACATTTGAGGCGTAATCACAGTCTGAATCTCAAACACAAAATCCATCAATTCCGCTAAAATTAATTTCATAGGTTTCAACTCCTCACAGTCCCACCAGATGTGGGAGAATGAACCTAACTCCCTACCACATCTCCAACAATCTGGTAGAAGTGTGGGTTGAAATCTATGAAGGCGGGTAGGGACCAAGTACCAACGGTATACTAATTTGAAGTATACTTCCTGTATATTCACCCCATGTATGTATCTTTTTACTGCTTGTAAGCCCAATAACCAGTCCTCGACCGAAGATGAAAAATTAAGTTCTTGCTCCCATTTATTCATTGCTGGCACTTTATCTATTTGCCTTTGACTTCTTAAAAATTGATTAAATCTAGATACAACCTTTTTTTTATAATGGGATTCTATGAACTGGTCAATTGGAGAAGTTTCCGAAAGAACTTTTCCCATAGTAAAAGATTTTATTCTTAAATAGTTAAATATTTCCTTCGAAGGAAGGTTATATTTAGACTGAAATATGGGGAATGGCAATATTTTATTATTATTTAAAAGATCTGCTATTCTTACTATTCCACAGTGTACCCATTCTTGGATATTTATATCCTTTATGTAATATTTTAAGCTTATTAATGGGGCATTTGATGAAATATGTTTTGTACCATATTTTTTTTTCAAGTACTTAACAATGTAAATCATTGTATTGTTCATCGGATTGCTAGATCTTATATTTTTTAGAAATTCACTGTCGCACCACCAGAGGAATAGAGGTTCTATGTCGCAGAGATCTACTTTTTCAATGTCCAACCAATTTGGTCTAGACATTGTAAAGTTATCACACTTAATTAAATGTGCAACCATATTATTCATATATAATTTCTGTATGTCTGGGAAACAAATCCCCCCTTCTTTCCAGTCTCTCTGTAATATTTCCAAAGACACTCTAGGTCTCCTCTCTTGCCAAATATAATTTGATACTTGCCTTTGAAGACCACGTATCGTCTGGCATGACACCCTCAATGGGAGGTTTCCAAATACAAATGTCAACTTGGGGAGGAGATAGAAGTTTACTGCTTCAATCCTTCCCAACCAAGAGAGTTCTAATCCCTTCCAGTTTTTTAAGGTGTTCCTAAATTGGATAGCAATGTCTGTATAATTAAGTTCTCCAATTTCTCTGTAATCTAGCGATAGTTTTACTCCTAAATATTTTATTTTCCTTACTTCCCAGTCACATTTGAAATCTATTTTGAGTTTGTCTACCTCAGATCCACTTAAACCTTTTATCAGGATTTGTGTTTTCTTTATATTTATTTTATAACCTGAGTATTTACCATACACATTAATGAGCCAAAATACGGCTGGGATGGATCTAATAGGGTCTGCAAGGGTCAATAAGACATCATCTGCATAGAGTGCAATTTTATTCTCCATCCTATTCACTTTTAGCCCGCTGATGTCTTCATTCTGTCTAATCGCAGCTGTCAACGGCTCTATAGAAAGGATATATAACAGGGGTGCCAAAGGGCATCCCTGTCGCGTCCCATTTCTAATTGGAAACCAATTTGATTGGAACATATATCCTGATACTTTAGCTTGAGGGTCTTTATATAATGCCATTGTGCACTCCTTGAAGAAACCCTCGATGCCGAAGGCCCTCAGTACTTCCTCCAAATACTTCCAGTTAACCCGATCGAAGGCCTTCTCGGCATCGAGGGTAACCATAGCAAAGGGAGATGAACTTTGGTTCGCATGATATAAGACATTCAATAATTTCCTAATGTTATCAGATGTGCCCCTACCCTCTACAAATCCGGTCTGATCTAAATGTACTATATTAGGTATGTTTTGTTTAAGTCTATCGGCCAGAATTCTGGAGTAAACTTTGATATCCAAATTGATAAGAGAGATTGGTCTATAATTCGAAATATATGTTGGATCCTTATCTATCTTAGGAATTGGTATTATAGAAGCCTGGAGTAGTTCTGTTGGGATGGCTTTATGATTAGCAAAGTCTTCAAATGTTCTTAATATATATGGTGAAATTATATCACTTAATTTTTTATAAAAAATTGAAGAAAAGCCATCTGGGCCTGGTGCTTTGCCTGCTGTTAATGCTTTAATAGTATTGCTAATCTCCTGAATGGAAAATGGGGCATTTAATTGACTTAATTTCTCCATCGATATTTTTGGTAAGCTCAATTTATCCAGAAACTGTTTTGTTTCGCCCTCAGGTGGCTCATTATATTTTATATTATATAGGCTTTTATAATAGTCTTCAAATGCTTTAGCTATTTGAGTTGGAGAGAGCATTTTTCTACTTCCGACTGTTATATAGTTTATAGATTGTAGTTTATTTTTATTTTTTAATTTGTTTGAGAGATTTTTCCCTGTTTTATTATTTCCATAATACCATCTCTGTTTTAAGATTAACATGGCTTTATTAATCTTTTCTTGAGTTCTTACTAATATTCTTTCCCTGATCTCTTTAATAACCTCCAAGATTTTATAGTCAATGGTGAGTTTATGTAAGCGTTCTTGTTTTGCCAGATCAATATAAAGCTCGTTAAGCTCCTTTCCTTTCTTTTTTTTTATAGTGGCACCCAATTTTATGAGACATCCTCTCATATATGATTTAAAAGTACACCATAACATGGCGTTAGAGACATCCCCTGTATCATTGATTTCGAAGAATTCTCTAGTCTGAGTGCGCAGTTCTTCTACATTAATTTCTGATTTTAATACATTTTCATTTAGTCTCCATTTATCTCTACACTTGTATTCAGCATTATTTTTTATAACTAAGCTTACAGGTGCATGGTCGGACCATGTTATCGGTCCAAATGTCACCTTCTTAACTCGCTCCAAAGTTTCCGATTTAACCAAAAAATAATCAATTCTGGTATATGTCTGGTGGACACTTGAAAAGAACGTATAGTCTCTCGCTTCTGGACTATACGTTCTCCAGGCATCATATAAACAATTTTTTGCCAGAAAAGTCTGCATCATTGATAGACCTGTTCTTTGCTTGCCGTCTATATGAACAGGCTTAGTTCTGTTCCTATCTATTTTATTATCTATAGTGCAATTAAAATCCCCACCGATAATTAGGCTGCCAGACGATACGCGGTCAATCTTTTGCATCAGATTTCCCAAAAATCTGTATGGAGATTGGTTTGGAGCATAAACATTTACTAAAGTATACACAACATCGTTAATTCGAGCTATCACTATAAGGAACCTACCACCCGGGTCGGCCTCCTCATAGATCAGGTCATATTTCAAACTACCTGAAAAAAAAATTGCCACCCCTCTTTTCTTATTCTTTCCTGCCAAATTAGATCTATGGACCACTGGGAATTTTTTGTAGTTCCATAGTTTAGGCATAGAGTTAGTCCAGTGTGTTTCTTGAACGAAACCAATATCTATTTTACTGTCAATCAGTAGTTTATATAAATAACCTCTTTTCTGACCTGAATTTGAGCCCCTTGTGTTAATAGATAGTATGTTTAATGACATACTACCGCAGCTCTTCCCACATCCTCTCCCCCTCTAGCCTCCCCTCAGATAGCATCCAACACTCAGATCCATTCATACCTTCCCCAGTCGGCCCTATGTATTTGGACCTCCTGGTGAAGCTCCAACTTTCTATTACTACATTCAATCCATAATATGAAGTTCTGTGTACAGTCTTCATATTTAACCCTGCTGCCGTCGCAGGACCCTGGACCAGAATAGTAGGCAATGTCAATGCCTTAACTCTGTAGGCAATTTATTCTTTATTATACTCCCTCTATCCTTCAACTTATTCTGCCCTTCTTTTCCCTTTCCCTTTCGATTCCTATTTTTAAAGGCGTTCCGATGTTCTTTCCCTTTATCCAACCCCAAGATCTATCTACTGGGTTCCCCTGCTACTGACTTTTATTTTATCTAGGACAACTCGACTATCCTCATGTTTGTATTCTCAAGTGATCCTTTTCCCTAGCTCTTGGATATAGTCTCCCTACTCCTCCCTTACTTCCACCAATGTGCCAATTTCATACAAAATTTAGTTAAACTTATAATTATTGTGAAACTCACTTCATTCATTTCATTCACTTAAGTTAGATAATGTATCCATACATATATATTGTGTTTTAAACTCATCTTCCCTATTCATTACACTAGATATAAATCTATAATTATTTTCATTATATTCGTGTATAATTAACCCCTATAACATACCTAAAACAGATATACACCATTTCTACCCATGTCCAAAAATCTTATAAATTATTTTCAATACTTCTATGTGTTATAAACCTCTTTTTGTTCAATTCATACTACTTAAGTTATCTTATGTGTCTTTATATCAATTTATCTATTATAACTATAGCTCTGTGGTTACCCCTTTTAACTTTGCCACTTCTATATAATGAGGAAAAGAAAGAGAAAAAAAAAAAGAAAAGGAGGAGTTCGATTAATTGAGACTAAGGAATAATTTTCAAACTTATCATCTTCTGCTTTATTGCCAAGTTGTCTCTGAAGATATATGTTTTATCTTTGAAGAAGACCATAATTGCCGTCGGGAACAGCCACTTGTATCTAATCTCCAAATTCCTAAGAATAAGCGTTTCTTCGGCAAAAGTTCTTCTTGCTTGTCTTGTCTCATAGGATAAGTCCTGATAAACTTTTAAATGTCTCCATTCTTCAGTGTCTATGATCCCGTTCCTTATCTTCTGCATTATTTGATTCTTCATCCAAAAACTAGCGAAACAAATCATAACATCTTTTGGATAGGACTTGTCGGTTCCATTTGATCTTGCCAGTCTATGGAATCTTTCAAATGTCTCAGGGCCCAGCGTCTGTCTGGATAGTATTTTTGAAAAGAAATTATTCAAATACAAATATAAATCTTCTTGTAGAATTGATTCCGGTATGCCTCTGACTCTTACATTGTTTCTCCTTGAGCGATCCTCTAGATCAGTCAGCTTGATCTCAGTATCCTGCAGTCTCTTCTCTAGCTGTATATTAGATGTTTTGATTTGTTCGTATTCCTCTTGTACTTTTTGTAATATGTTTGCTTGATTTGAGAGTTTCTCAGAGAGAGTGGCAATTTCCAGTCTGATATCTTTAGAGTTGTTTTCAATATCCGTTTGGATCTTTTTATGTAAATTGTCCAGCATTTGGGTTAAAAGTTGTTGCGTCAATCCCTGTGGGGTTTTTTGACAGGTATGGTAAGTCATCCTCTAATATATTTGATAATTGATGTGCTGAAAGCTGAACATTTTCTAAAGGCAGAGACTTTCGTTGCCTCTCTGGTTCTATACATGCAGCTTTGGGTGAATAAAATGAACCAATTGTTGCCTTCTTTTTCTCCATATTTTGGGCTCTCTCTTTTTTCGGAGCCATATGTAGTGCTAGAACACCTAGGTTAAACTTTATACTCCACTAAGAATGGCTGTGGAATTTAAATTACTTTTTCACAATTAACCCAAATCTCTCATTTCCTCTTCACTGCAACGCCAGACAACTGTCTCTTTAAATTAACTCTTGTTTGTCAGGTATGATATAAAAATCAGTGAATAATAAGAGTATATTCAGTAATCAATCTTCTATTTATAAGTATAAATACCTTCAGTCTGTAGGTTTATATGCACAATATCAGCCCAAATCGTACTTGAAGATTTCTCTTCCTCAGTGTATCAGCAGGCCCCAATACCTCTTGTTTGTCAGATATGGAATATAAATCAGTAGCAGGAAAATGCCTCAATGTAGCTGCTTTTATAACTTTGTATCCGCTTTACAGCAGCTGCTCGGCCAGTTAACATACTCGTGGGAATCAATGGCAAATGTAACTGCTTTTATAACTTTGTAGCTTTTGTAACTTTGTGTCCGCTTTACAGCAGCTGCTCAGCCAATTAACATACTCGTGGGAATCAGTGGCAAATGATTGTCTCAGTGAATCAACTTTGTAGCTTATGTAGCAACTTTATAACAACTATTCAGCCGATTGCCATACCGTGGGAGTCAAAAGGGGATATCGAATTAATACCCCCCTATATCAGCTTGTATCTCTATATCGGCTTTGTGGCAGCTTTTCAGACGCTTCTCCTACTCGTGCCTCGCTGGTAAAAAGCTTCAACGCCGTTCCGCCTGGCGTCCTTGCTACCTCGTTTAGTTCGCCTGCATCATTGCCCCACTACCTGGTCCATGGAGACGCGCGGTCCTGGCGCTTACGTGCACGCCAACGTCACGTACCGCCCGCCCATCTGTGAAAAAAAGTTTTAATACTTTTCAAAAGTTTTAAAAAATATATTTTTTATTTAACCCTTTCAGTGCTGATCACAGGATATTACTGTCATCAGCTTGATTAGGTCATTTAGTACTTTTGTGCTATATAAAGTTTTATATAAAGTTTTTTTTTTTTGGGTCAAAAAATTATTTTCCATTTTTTTTACCTTTGTGTAAGTCGCAGCAACTCAAATCCCGCTTAACCCTTTCCCCGCTGCCGTGATCACTGTACTGTACAGTATATCTGCTGTACAGTACCGTATCAGTGATCACTGTGATCAGACTGACCTTTTTTTAGGGTTATTTTTATATAAATGTGTTGCTTGCCCTTCGCTTCAGAGATAAGAAGGATGTATACATGCTGTCTACGATGCACGGTGAAAGTACAGTGCCAGTGTCTGTGAGAGGTAGCACTGAGCATCTGGAAAAGCCGAAGTGCATTGTAGACTACAGCAAGTTTATTGGGGGAGTAGACTTGGCTGACCAATGCATACAGCCCTATCTGGTGAACCGAAAATTTAGGACCTGGAAAATTACGTGAGCCAGATTGCAATTTTCAATGACTTTGTCCTCTATAAAAAAGAAGTCATAGGTAAGCCCTGACCTTTCCTAGAATTCACTGTAAGCCTTTTGTCCCATATATTTTTTACCCAGCCCTCCAATCCCACTTTGGAATCAGGAGATCTCCAAAGACTTTGTGGCAAACACTTCCCTTCACGAATCCCACCCACCCCCAGTAAAAAAACTCCCCAAAGAAAGTGCCATGTTTGCTACAAGGAAGGAGTCCAAAAGGACTCCAGTTATTATTGCCCAACCTGCCCATCTCTACCCCGCCCTCTGCATAACAAACTATTTCAAAGTCTACCATACAGAGCTGAACTTCTGAATCACTCTGCATAGGACTTTGGCAGTTTGTTTGCTTGATTTCCCTGGATTCCCTGACCTCGGCTTGTCCTGACTACGCTTTGTTAGCTGCCTGTACCGACCCATTGGCTTGTTTTACCAACTACTTTGACTTCTGGATTCCCCTGACCTTGGCCTGTCCCTGTTTATGCTAGCCATTCTAAAGTGGCTACACCAAACATCTCAAAGTACTACATTTGTAGTTCTTGTAATGTGACTTCCCCCCAAAAAAAACCCTAATCACAGGGTTAATGCTGCGGTTAGCACTGAAAGGGTTAATAAAATCGCTATTTAAAAAAAATAAAAAATAAAAAATTTTAAACTTCTTAAACCTTTCACACAGTAAATCTCTATGTGAGATCAAAGATCTCTCTGCCTCCAGATCAAAATGTATGCGGGAGTACTGTTCTATTCCTGTGATATAATAAAAACCTGGAAACATGGTACATGTGGGTACTGTTATATTCAGAAGGCAGTGTTAAATCAAAATACTGAGGTTTTATTGCAATAACTAATATCAGGATTATGACATTTTCAGTGAAAATGCAATTTATCTGATTAAAAAGACAAAAATAAAAGTAGAAATCGCTACATGGGCCCAGCATTTCTGTTAAAATGGCTAGACCAAACATCTCAAATTATGCCATTTGTTATACTCTGGGTTGCCTTCTTTTGAAAATGGTATGCCATAATGGTGGAAATATTATTACCCAGGCTGCCATGCTCTCTGAAAAGCCACATAGGCCCAGAAAATCACTTTGGCAAACTTACAAGCTGAAAGGGCATCTAATATTTATGTCCCCGTGACTTCCCCCCAAAAAACAGAAAATCTGGTACATGGGGGTACTGTTATATTCAGGAGACAATGTTAAATAAAAACATAATCTGGTACATGGGGGTACTGTTACATTCAGGAGACAATGTTAAATACAAACAGAAAATCTGCTACATGGGGTACTGTTACATTCAGGAGACAATGTTAAATAAAAAATAGTGACGCTTTATTGCAATAACTTATATCAGGAATATGAAATGTCCTGTGAAAATTGAGTTCATGTGTGTGAAAAAGCACAAATAAAATTATAACCGCTATGTGAGCCCTGCGTTTCTGATAAAGTGGTTAGACCAAACATCTCAAATTATGCCATTTGTTATACTAAGGGTTGCCTACTTTTGAAAATGGTATGCCATAATAGTGGAAATGTTATTACCCAGGCTGCCATGCTCTCTGAAAAGCCACATAGGCCCAGAAAATCACTTTGCCAAATTTCAATGTGTAAAAACATAAATGGATAAGCTGTATATATGACCCTGTAACTTTACAAAACCCCATAAAACCTATACATGGGGTACTGTGGTGCTCGTGAGACATCACTGAACAGAACTAGGAGTGTTTCAGGGCAGTAAACTATATACTAATCATAATCAGTGAAAGCACAGTTTTTATGTGAAAAATGCAAAAAAAAAAAAAATCTTAACACTAATTTTGGCTAGGGTTTGTGCTTTAAGTGGCTACTACAAAAGACTGGGCATACTCTATTTTGAATACCCTGGGATGTCTACTTTTTCAAATTGTATGCCATGATTTTCATTTCTGGGCTGCCATATGGTCTCAAAGGCAACCTAGGCCCAGCAAACCAATCTCTCAAATTTCTATGTAGAAACAAAAATAATGGACAAGCCGTATATTTGACCCTGTAATATTCCAAAACCCCATAAAATCTATACATGGGGGGTACTGTTTTACTTGTGAGACATTTCTGAATACAAATATGAATGTTTCATTGCAGTAAAACTGAACAGTATTCTGACAGTTAAATTGCCATGCAGAACTTGAAAAATAACATTTCTTAATTTTTTAAACAGAATGGAGAGTACAAGCGCTTATGTATATAAATTTAAATCTAGATTATACCAAAGAATTTGCGTGTGCTGCTATACCACCATGCTTATCTTTCTATCAGAAGTAGTGAAAAAGGAAGGGATATCAGGTGTAGCGCTCTGATGGTAGTGGATATATAGGAATAATAAAGGAAAACTTTGCTGTACCTTAATGGGTCATAAACACTTAAGGGTAGTCCCAATATTTTCATGTTTACCTTAAATCAAAAACACAAATATACAGAACATAGTGTAACCTGTATACAAACTATAAATAAGAATGAAGTGCGTAGATAACTAACTCACACTTTACTGAGCTAATACGCTAGCTCAGGTATATGCGCCTAAGGGTCCGTAGAGGCGACCCTCACCCTGCTTTTGATCCAAATTTCTCCAGGTGCAGTGTCCTAGGTAATAGGTATAGGAGGGAAAATATAGCGTAGTACAGTCTGTGTATAGGGTGTATATTATGAGATAATACTTATATACTCACAAACCCTGAGCCAATATATTGGCTCGCTTCATAAGATGTATGTGGTTAAGGACCACATTCCTTCTTTGTAAAAGCAGGTAGGAATAAAAGCCGTAAGTGTAAAAAATGTATATATGTAATTTATTATATATAAAAAGTATAATTTAACATGAAATATAAAAATAGTATACAAATAAAATAACACTTGTGGCTATAGTCCAAAAGCAATTCTGTCTGCTTACTGTTCATCCAGGACGCGTTTCACCAAATTGGCTTCCTCAGCTGGAAAAATGTTCATGAGACTTTAAGGACTCCTTCCTGCTTATATACCCTGTTGATTGTAGCTTTAGGCTTGTATTTTTTGCGGGCAATCTCCATGGTAACGGAGATGCCCTGCGTTTCAAGCCTCCTCTTCATCCGGTTACTTCCGGGTATGATCACTTCCGGTTTCGGCTCATTTTGCGTCATGCGTTCCACGGTGCGTTCCACGGTGCGTTTCACCGTGCGTTCCACCTTATGGCCGTGTTTCAAATGTCCTGTGCCATATTTGAAGATATATTCCTCGAAAAATTTATAGTAATATATCAAGAGATATAGAGCCATAGATGGCCAACATGACTGGGTGGAGAACTTGGTTACCTATGGCCGTTATATAGATGATATCTTTTTTATATGGGAAGGACAAGAAGAAGACTTATCCACCTTTCTAAACATTTTAAACTCCAACACATGGGGGATCCAACTTACAAGTAATTGGAGTAAAAAATAAGTTATCTTTCTAGATCTACATATATACATAGAAAATAATTTTATCAAGACAAAAAATCATTTTAAAACTGTTGAAGCCAATAGCTTTATAGGAAGAGACAGCTGCCACTTTTTACCATGGCTGGAAAATGCCCCTAAGAGGCAATTCCTTAGAATAAGAAGGAATTGTACAGATGTAGAAATGTTTGAAATTCAGTCTAACAAAATTAAATTAGATTTTATGGAAAAGGGGTATGAAGGAACTAAATTAGAAATATCAAGACAGGAAATTAAAGAAATAGAGAGAACTAGCATCTTACAATATAAAAAGAAAGAGGAACATAACAATGAAATTCCGTTTATATGTACGTACAGCTCGAATAATTATAAAGTGAGAAAGACTGTGTCGAAATATTGGCATATCCTCCTCCAAGATCCTGTGTTAAAAACTTTTCTCCTGGAGAAACCTCGCTTTATACATAGAGGAGTCAATAATTTAAGGCAGTCTTTAACTTCCAGTTTTATAAAAGAAAAACCCAATACGAACACAACTTTTTTAAATACAGAAAAAGGTTTTTTTGGATGTGGGATGTGCTTAGCCTGTAAAAGAACTAAAAACAAAAAAAGCCACATTAAAAAATGTAAATGTAATGAAGGGCACGAATATCCGATTAAAGAATTTATAACGTGCCATTCTAAAAACCTCATCTACCTCATACAATGCCCATGTGGGCTAAACTACATAGGTAAGACCACAAGAGCTTTACATTTAAGAATAGAAGAGCATGGTAGAAACATTAGTAAAGGTTTTGAAAAACACAGTGTGTCATTACACTATAAAATCCATCACAATTGTGAGATAAAAGGTACAATTTTTGGGGGCATTAATAAGATATTTAAAGATTGGAGAGGAGGTAACTTTAATTTGAAATTAAGTAAAGTAGAAATGGAATGGATATTTAAATTTAACAGCCTTATCCCTAATGGTTTAAATTCAGATTTCGAAATGTGTCACTTTTTAACTGACTAGTTTTATTATTACCTTACTCCTCTTTTTGCCCCTTTAGCATATATTTAATTATATATGATATTAGATTGTCTTTTTTAAGCCTCTTTATTTTATACTCTTTTATATATACACATTCTCATATTATTACCCTTCTTTTCCAGATTTTATCTGTTTTTACTTTTGGGGTCTATTTATCATATTTGGAGTTTTTTTTTATAATTTTTATAATTGTTTCCTTTTTAACTTTTCATATGTATTTACATTTACTTGCTTTCATATGATATATCTATATCCTTTTATGTTTTTCCCAAGAAAGATATCTCCAGATATTGTTAGTCCTTTTTTTTGTGTGTTTTCTTTGATACAGCTAAAGTTGTGAAATGTACATGCTTAATATATGTATATATATATATGATTTTTTTTTTAATTACTAGTGTTGCATAAGTCATTGTATTAGAATCAGAAGAATAACTACACTCTCTTGATATATTACTATAAATGTTTCGAGGAATATATCTTCAAATATGGCACAGGACATTTGAAACACGGCCATAAGGTGGAACGCACGGTGAAACGCACCGTGGAACGCACCGTGGAACGCACCGTGGAACGCATGACGCAAAATGAGCCGAAACCGGAAGTGATCATACCCGGAAGTAACCGGATGAAGAGAAGGCTTGAAACGCAGGGCATCTCCATTACCATGGAGATTGCCCGCGAAAAATACAAGCCTAAAGCTACAATCAACAGGGTATATAAGCAGGAAGGAGTCCTTAAAGTCTCATGAACATTTTTCCAGCTGAGGAAGCCAATTTGGTGAAACGCGTCCTGGATGAACAGTAAGCAGACAGAATTGCTTTTGGACTATAGCCACAAGTGTTATTTTATTTGTATACTATTTTTATATTTCATGTTAAATTATACCTTTTATATATAATAAATTACATATATACATTTTTTTACACTTACGGCTTTTATTCCTACCTGCTTTTACAAAGAAGGAATGTGGTCCTTAACCACATACATCTTATGAAGCGAGCCGATATATTGGCTCAGGGTTTGTGAGTATATAAGTATTATCTCATAATATACACCCTATACACAGACTGTACTACGCTATATTTTCCCTCCTATACCTATTACCTAGGACACTGCACCTGGAGAAATTTGGATCAAAAGCAGGGTGAGGGTCGCCTCTACGGACCCAAAGGCGCATATACCTGAGCTAGCATATTAGCTCAGTAAAGTGTGAGTTAGTTATCTACGCACTCTATTTTTATTTACAACTTGTATACAGGTTACACTATGTTCTGTATATTTGTGTTTTTGATTTAAGGTGAAAATATTGGGACTACCCTTAAGTGTTTATGACCCATTAAGGTACAGCAAGGTTTTCCTTTATTATTCCTATATATCCACTACCATCAGAGCGCTACACCTGATATCCCTTAATTTTTTAAACCTTTATACATTTTATTCATATAAAATGGAGTTCCATATATGAATGTTTGATATGAAATGAAAGCTCCGTTTCCCCTGAACAAAATGATATATAACAATTGTGGGCGCACTTAGTATGAAAGAGGTAAATTATTGTTGAACAGACAGAGAGTCAAATTCTGTGGTTTGTTTACATTTTGTTTTGATCACAACTTATATTTGAAAGAAAAACGAAAAAAATGGTTAACCTAGAGCCAGGAGATAATTACATGAAGGTAGAAAGCAGAAACAAGGGGGTAACCCCTAAATAGTGAACATTAATAGAGAAAACGCAAAAGAAAAAAATGCAATTCTACCT
>OW240917.1:10599020-10614533 GCA_933207985.1 Pelobates cultripes
AAATGGAGTATATGGAAAAATAGAGAACATAAAATAACTTTAATAGATAAATATAAAATCTATGAAAAAGAAGTATAGCTAAAAATGCAAGGAGAAAGGAGAAACTTTTTAATAATATAGCTCTTAGTAAAATAGATAGGGCAGATTGCGATAGTTGATATACTAATGTAAGTATGAGTACGTTTGCAATATGCTCTTGATACAGTACTAAAAGCAACGTAGCAGAATAATGTATAGATGCCACTACTAAATATACTTAGCTCATCACTGGCGAAACATGCTCGTCAGGGGCTCTGGACACACGTTGACACATTATTGGTGTCGGTCTCTCACTCTACGCTCACCTTTTTGCGGACCTACCGATGCTAAGTTCATTCATGTCCAGCATCTTAGGAGTTTTTAACACAATGGAGACTCTGTGGCTCATAACTTTTGTATGCATTCTATATACTTTATTTATTTCCATTTTTGTTTAACTTGGGGGGACGCAGGCTAGAGCTAGGCATTTTGATAAGGGGTGCCCTCGAAGGCACAAGATTTAGGAATTACCTCTATTGTTTCTATTTACTATCTACTATTCACTAGACAGCGCATTACAATTTTGCTGATATATTTTTTTTTTTATTTTTTTTTAATTTAATTTCTTTTTATTTAAGAATTTTTAGTATAACAAAGGATTGCGTATATCAAAAGTTTACAATAGGAATATCAATCATATACATCAGGTAATAAAGCATTCTTATGTGTACATTTCAGAACAACATTTATCACATATTCTTCTTCAACAATATTCCTTTAATGAAGTGTTAAGTAGATGGGAGGGGGGGGGGAAGGAGGAAATGGGGGCTGATTAGGGTTGGGGGGGAGTGAAAGGAAGGGGTGAGAGAATGGGGGGGGGAGAAAAGAAACAAGTGATAAAATACAAAACAACTTTGTTCAACTGACTGTCATGTAGCCCTACATTGGGCATAACCTTGTCCATTTTCCTCTGTAGACACTACCTTCTGAAGTGAGGAATCGAGGGTCAAAGGCATCCGATCAGTTATATCCCTTCTCGTGTCACTAGAATATTTTCATAGCTAGCCGTACTGTCATTAGATTCTTTATTACGGTCTGATCT
Organism: Pelobates cultripes; assembly: GCA_933207985.1. NCBI lineage: Eukaryota > Metazoa > Chordata > Amphibia > Anura > Pelobatidae > Pelobates > Pelobates cultripes. Next base: position 10,600,141 of record OW240917.1, read on the forward strand.
TTGCCGCTCTCTATGGAAATGTGCTCACCTTCTAACGCTCTAAAGAGAGAGATATTTCAAGATATTTGTGAGTACAGGTTATAACTCCATATAGGTCTCTGTGGTTACACTAAGAGGTAATACTAGGATTCGAGCGATGCCTCCCTGTACTGTAGCCTCATGGAACAAAAGCACAGCTTAGTGGAAAAGGGCCTTGACAGGGGTTAGGAGGCGGGCATAGGAGGAAGCTGAGTAGGAGTGGTTCATGGAGAGGTTAAGGGACTGGGCCATATAAGTAGGCAGACATCTTAGGAAAAAAATCACTTTTAACTTGCCTGCCTGGCTGAGTTTGTGTGCACCTCGTTGCGAATGGGTGAATTTCACCAAGTGAATAACTACACGAATCGACTTTAATGTTATTTTACTGTTTTTATGCGAATGCCCGAAACTACCGAACGGGAGACCACCCCGGGGTGGTCGTTTGTTTCCAATTATCTGAGCGATACAATGTTGCAAAGGGATTAAGTACCTGTATGTGTGGCCGCCATTTCGCCTACCGAACACGTGGCGGCGGCCATCTTACGCACGAACAGTGGTACTTGGTTGTCGAACGCTTGGAACTCAAACCGGGCATTCGACTAACCAAGCACCGATAAGACCTCCAGCATGCTCCGACAGCACGAATCAAACACACGAACGCCCCGGCGTTCAGTAGATAGATTCCCCTAAACGAAGGGATTCATACGAATGCTAGTAGTCGCATGGATGGCTAAGCTGTTCGGGATTTTTCATTCACTAAAATAGACCGAGGTCAGTCAAATCTTTAACTGTCTATAACTCCTGAACCCTGGTCCGATCTGGGTGAATTTAGAGTATGTTGCTCACCCATATCAGCCCTACCAGGGGACCCCTTATTTGTCCTTGTACCCCCTGTATTTAGGGGACATCCAGAAAGTGGGGAAAACTCTGTCCCCACTAATCTGTTTAAGTGCTAATCTAAGGGGAGGAGATGGAGGGGAGGTGACCGTGTTACAATTGGCTACTGTAATAATTATGAAAGTTACCTCCCTTGCATGGGAGAAATGCATAAAAGCAGACCTGTGAATAAAGCTGACAGTTGACTCCCAGACTATGTGTCGTCTAGTTCTTGGGGAGGTGGATTATGCTGTGTTCCTGTGGTTTTGTAAGCTGAATCTTTGTTCCCAGTGGAGAGCTATTGGATTAACCCATGATCCTCCGCTACACTCGTGTGTTCACTTATTTGGCCTGGTAGGTTTTTCTTTTTATCTCCCCTGCAGGATTGATGTCATGGAGAAGATGTTGTAGGGCCTCAGGACGGTGGCAAGGAACCGGGGTGCAGCGTGGATTCAGGCCCAGCTGAGATCGGTGCTGGCAGAGGCGGATGGAACGGATGGCGGCGGCGGTCGGCCTACAAGAACCAGGAGGCCTCTGTGACGTCTGAGCCCAGGGACGGGCCCCTGTATACCAGGACCGGGTTGTGAGGAGGCGGCAAATGCTGGCCGCGAACCGGGACGCAGGCGAGGCAGCCGCATTGTTGAGGCTCCGCCTCCTGGCACGCCACCGGAGCCTAAGCCTAAGGTCGGTAGTCATGCACACAGGCAGTGTGGGAGCAGTCCCTCTGACGACTCCCGCCTTCTGGTGAGCAAGGAGTGGGCCCGGTGGGGGGACAGTGGGAAGTGTCTATGGGGAAAGAGGGAGCGGGTATCTCCCAGGATGGTATGTGAGTCGGGTCCTGGGGTGGTTTGTCCCTCCCTGGAGGGCAGGGGGGTGCTGTCTGGGCCCCGTCTGGGTGATAGGGATAGTGGAGGTGCCCAAAATGGTGCTCGCCGGTGGGCAGAGAGGGGGTTTGTGGGCCAGTGTTCAGGGACTCACAGCAGGGTACAGGCTGGTCAGTCAGACTGTGTCTCAGGTGGGGAAGCAAGGGGCCAGGTTAGGGGGCAGGTTGACTTTGGCGGGTGAGGGTCCGCCTCCCAGGTCTCGGTACCACAGGAGGCGCCATGCACACAGCAGGTCCCTTAGGACGGGGTCCCCTAGGGAGTCACAAAGTAGTAGTTCCTCCCATGGATCGCCACAGCGGCACCGGTCTGTGTCGAGCAGTTCTGGGGATGGTTACAGGACCCCCGGGCAGGGGGCAGCGGGGCAGGTCTCCTAGGGGTGATGGCAGGAGTTGGAGCCCCAGGGGGAGTCATCAGGTTAACTCACGACAGGAGGCCTTGGAATTGGCCAGGTGCTCCCAGGGGCGGGACGGGAGGGTTGCTCGGGAACAGTGCACCCTGCCCAGGACTTATTTTTCTGTTTGCAGGTATCGGAGTCGGTCTTCCTCTGGTTCCTCTCGGCACCGGGCGGACTTCCCAGTTGGACAACGCGTTACGGATCTGGGGCATCCTGGATCGAATGTACACGGCGGAGCAGCCCCCAGGCCCTTGATGGCCAGGGGGGGACTTGGACAGTGAGTCAAACATTGCACTTCAGTCACACACCTTACCGAACACACTGCAGTCCCTGATTTTGTCATTACAAGTGAGGGGTGGCCAGGGAGCTGGCATGGGACGGGTATGGACTCAAGGGATGGAGGCCAAGGCGAGCTCCGAGTCGGGGGCAGGGGTAGGGTCGGGTGAAGTTGCGCCAGAGAGGGCGGAACTAATGGGGGGGGGAGTTATGGATGCGGTAGGGCAACATGCCGATGTATCTTTTGCAGGACCGTTAGGGGTTCACCTGAAGCAGGAGGTAAAATAGAAGCTGTGGAAAGGGGAGTTTTGCGAGATTTATACCCTCCTCCCTTTGGAGGAATTTCTTGACCTCAAAGAAGAGGACAAGAAAGACAAGAAGAAAGAGGAAGAGGAGAAAAGGAAGAGGTATCGTAAGATACCAAAATCCTTTGGTAACTGGTTGTGGACTTTTTGCATTCTGGCCAGCGTTCTGGGAGAGAAGGCGTCGGGGTTGTGCTCGTCACTATTTTGTTACTTAGATGGTATCAGGGAGGCGTACCATACATACGGCGGCCTCGCATGGTGGCGATATGACGAGCAGTTTAGACTGCGGCTGGCTGCTAATCCAGGCATGAGGTGGGACCAGATGGACCTACCCCTCTGGATGAAGGGTAAAAGTACCAGCGCTAATATTACAATACAAAGTGATACAATTATATCAGGAATACTATTGATCTCTAGCTGCTATAACACCCCAAACTTATCTTTCAAAATTGTAGTACAAACCGGTGTATGGGTGAAGTTAATGATGGCACAGAAGGAGCAACCCTTTCAGCAGACGGCTGGCACAATAGGACAGTCTGCCTCGTCGGCCGCCTTGCAAAAGGGTTTATGCTGGCTCTTCAATGAGGGCCAGTGCAAGTGGGGGGGGTGCGTGTCATTTCAAGCATGAGTGCTCGGGCTGCGGGGGTGCCCACAGCCTCAATCGGTGCTTCATGCGCTCCAGACCCGGGGTGTCTGCATCGGTGGGAAGTGCACCCGCTGCCGTGGGGACTAACACCAGTGAAGCTAGGCACAATGCTGCCGTGGCTAAGCCGCTACGCTGATTGGCCAGCGGCTGAATTGCTGCGGGAGGGTTTTAAACCAGGTTTTTTCATTCCTTTCCGGGACCGGGAAGGGCCACGGGGGCTGCGCAACCTTCGTTCAGTGGCAGAATTCCCAGAGGTGGTGCGGGAAAAGCTGGTGAAGGAGGGTCAGTTGGGCAGGAATGGCGGGTCCTTTTGGGGAGCCGCCTTTGGTTAATTTACGGGTGTCGCCTCTAGGGGTGGTCCTGAAAAAGAAACCAGTCAAATTTCGTCTCATTCACCACCTATCCTACCCAAAAGAGGAGTCGGTGTATGACGACATTGACGAGGGTCTTTGCTCTGTCTCCTACGCATCATTCGACCAGGCGGTCTAGCTGGTAAAGAAGGCCGGGCGGGGGACCTTGATGGCCGAGGTGGACGTGGAGGCGGCTTTCCGCTTGCTTCCCGTTCACCCTAATTGTCACCACCTGCTGGGTTGTTATTTTGACGGGGGGCACTTTGTCGACTTGTGTCTCCCCATGGGCTGTTCGATTTGTGCTGTTACTTTGAGGCATTCAGTTTATTCCTGGAGTGGGTGGTTAAGGCGGAGGCTGGGAGTAAGTCGGTAGTGCACTACTTGGACGATTTCTTCTGTGTGGGCACGGCAAACTCGGTAGACTGATTTCACTTTCTGCGTACTATTGAATGGGTGGCAGTACAGTTCGGGGTGCCGCTTGCCGCAGGTCTCAAAATTGATTCGTTGGTCTCAAAATTGATTCGTTGCAGGGGGAATGTCGGCTGCCTCAGGATGAGCTGGTGTGGCTTCGGGGGGTCGTGTAGTAGGTGCTGCGGGCACGCAAGGTGCCTTTGCGGCAACTGCAATCGCTCCTGGGCAAACTTAACTTTGCCGGCAGGGTGATCCAAATGGTCTTAAGGGTGTCGGCAAGTATGCGGGCTGATCTGGAAGTGTGGGGGGCGTTTTTGCGTGACCTTAATGGCACGGTGTTCGTTCGGAAGGCGGGGATATCGGTGGAGGAACTCGAGCTCTTCACGGATGCTGCGGGTAGCATAGGCTTTGGGGCTTACTTCGGTGGTCGCTGGTGCGTGGAGCAGTAGCCAGCTGAGTGGAGTGAGAGCCCACTCACCTGGAACCTGGCATTCCTGGAATCGTTCCCATTGGTAGTGGCACTGGCACTGCGGGGCGATACGCTGCGGAACCGTAAAGTAGTTTTCTTTTCAGACAACATGGCGGTGGTACACGCAGTTAACAATCTGTGGGTGGCTTCCAAGCCGGTGATACGTTTGTGGCGGCACTTTATTTTGCTTTGCATGTCGTTCAATGTGGTTTTTCATGCGAGGCATGTGCCCGGGTTTCTGAACGTCATAGCTGACGCCTTGTCTCGTTCACAGTGGTCCCGGTTTCTGATGGTGGCGCCAGGAGCACTGGAAGTAGGACAGGCATGCCCGGAGGAGATGTGGCAGCTCGGAGTGTCCTGCTTCGGGGATATGTGAGAGCTTCAGTGGCACCTGGCACTTAGGCTGCTTACAGTAAGTTCTGGACAGCATGGGAAGACTTGTGGGCTGGGCTAGATCAGGCGCTGTTAAGGGAATCGCGACTGGACGCGTTGCTGTGGTTCACGTTTCGTTTGCCGTCCTTTTACCCTTATGATGGACCATAATCCCCTTGTGTGGCTAAACCGTGGAGCTGGCGACAATCCCAGACTATTGCGGTGGAGCCTAGCCCTTCAACCCTACAATTTTACAATGCAGTACCGGTCGGGCAAACAAAACGGTAATGCGGACAGTTTGTCGCGACAGACAGAGCTGGACTCCTGATTTAATTTTCCTGGACATCCCCAAGCCAACCCGGCAGGGTCTAGGCGGGTATACCGACCTATGGAACTAAAGGGGAGCAGTGTGAGGAAATCACTAAGTTCTTTCATTTATTTCCTTTTCTTTCATTCGGTATTTGTAACTACCGAACAGAGACCACCCTCTGCCTCATTAACTTTAAAGCATACCTTCAATTAAGCCCTCTCCCTGTGCGGCCGCCATTCGTATTGTCGAACGCCATGTGGCTGAGAAAACGGCGGCCATCTTGTTTGTGCGAACAAAGACAGCGGGACTTCGTCGTCGAGTGTCTGGGACTAAAATCGAACACTCGACTTCCCGAACACCGGTCCCAAACACACGAACAGAGCGCTGTTCGGTACTTTTGTTCATTCGTATGAGGGGAACAATCGCTGCTAGGAGCCAAGCCAGGGGGAACCGTTCGTGGATTTATTCGGTTTTTACAACCTTCCGAAATAGACCGGCAAAACCACCCAAACTTGTGGAACTGTTTTGGGCAGGAGCCTCGCGGTTAGCCAGTCACCTAAGACTTCCATAGAATTCGAAAAACCCCTGAACTGATCTGGGTGATTTTTTGAAAATGTTGGTCACCCACATCAGGGCTATCAGGGGATATGACTTTTGTGGGGATACCTTATGTTTTAAGGGGTGTTCTGAAAGTTGGGTAAAATTATATTTTTGTACTGGGAGTGTTTAACTATTTCTTTGTTGTTTGGTTATATGATTTATGTCTTGTGGGTGGTCCCCTTGCACGGGGACTTGCATAAAAAAGCCGGTGTGGCATCATTAAAAGTCAGTTCTGTTGTACCCTTCTTCTAGACTTTGGCTGATGTTTGGGTATCTGTCTACTTCACTAAGGGAATCTACTTGGGAAGCTGTTATTCGTATGGAGATCGCTTATTTTATTTGCCAAACTGAGAGTTATAGCCACTGACACTCTGGCCGTTCGAGAGGTAACTACCGAATGGGTATTGGATATACCAGGTTTCCTTACAGCAGTTATAAAGCTGCTCACAGCCCTTACAGGTGAGGCTAATGACCTTATTAGGCAGTGAGCATGACAGGGCCGTCTTTAAGGAGGGGCAAAATGGGCAGCTGCCCCGGGCCCAGTTACTCCTGGGGGCCCTAAGGCAGCTGCCCCATGGGCCCCCTGCAGCACCTGAGGTAATCAGGGGCCACAGCCCTTTAATACTGCTCTGGACCGGGCCCTTGTAATATGGGGGTTGGCTGAATACAAACACACAGCTAACCCCTCACACACTGCCCTGTGATCCCTTTTCTTCTCCCTGGCATGCTGGGAGGAAGTGAGGTCAGATCACTTCCTCCTCAGTGCCGCTGGGGAGGAGGCACACACCACACGGAGGAGGATGCAAGCATTGTTGGGGAGAGGGACTGAGAAAGCTGATGGCAGACTCCCATTAGCCTGGGCCAACAAGCTCCCACTGGACCCCAGGGAAGCCACCTTTCTGTACCCAAAAGGTAAGGAGACAGGAGGGTGGCTAAATATGTTTTGTTTTTTTGTTTTGCTAATTTCTGATATCACTTTTATTCAAGTGTTGGTGTTTGTAATGTAACACACAGGGAATAAGTACATGTTAAAAATCCTAGAAGAACCTGACAGTTCCTTATTAAATATAAATTTTAAAAGTATTCATTTTAACATATTATTGCATCAAGTGTTATCAAAGGCTGTACACCATTTTCAAATGTTACTTTTGCCAAATTCTGGACCAGGGTATGTAAGAACAGAGTTGAGACATTATATTGGCCAAGGTTGCTGGGAGTTGCTGTCCAAGAGCTGCTAGAAGGCAGAGATTAAAATATGTAAATGTACACATATATGTGTGTGTGTATCTGGCTGTGTTTATGTCCTTGTGTGTATCTGGCTGTGTTTGTGTCAGTGTATGTATCTGGCTGTGTTTGTGTCAGTGTTTGTATCTGGCTGTGTTTGTCTGTGTGTCAGTGTTTCTGTGTGTATGTATACCTGTGTATGTGTTTTGTGTGTGTGTGTGTGTGTGTGTATGTATGTATGTATGTGTCAGTGTGTGTAAGTGTGCATCTGAGTGTGTGGTAATAAAAAACAAATACACTCCATCTCTAGCACTGTACACAAATACACCCCTGCATTATACCTTTATGTATGTGTGTATCTGAGTGTGTGTGTACATACCTGTGTCAGTGTGTGTGTGTGTACCTCTGTGTGTGGATGTGCTAGTGTGTGTGTGTGTGTGTGTATCAAAGTGCTTGTATCTGTGTGTCAAAGGGTGTGCATCTGAGTGTGTGTGTGTATGTGCCAGTATGTGTCAAGGTGTGGGCATGTGTCAGTGTGCCTATGTGTGTATCTGCATGTTAATGTGTATGTGTATATGTGTTATAGAAATCACACAACATGCAAACAGAGCCCTGCAAACACAAACATTACATACAAACACACCAGTTTGCTGAAACACCAATACTACACACAACACTACATCCAAACAACCCCCTGCATGCAAATACAAACATTACATACAAACACATTCCTGTATTAAAACGCTAAAATTATATACAAACACCAACTCTACACACAAAAGTACACCTGCATTTAAAAGCCAACACTACAAACAATCACACATCCCTGCATTAAAATGCAAACACTACACACAAGTACACCACTGCATTCCAATGGTAACAGTACATACAAATACACCCCTACATGCACACATACACTCTATACAATAACATGCTGACATTCAATTGTACAAACACTGCTCAAAAATACAACCCTGCAAGGATGGTAGATCCCCACCTGGCATAGCATCGCAGGAGTTGTATGACAGATGGGGATCTATCTTTTCTTTACTCTTGTGCTACAGGGCAGGCCTGAATTATAATTTTTTTGCACCAAGGCACTCTCTACATTAGTTCCGCCCTAGGTTGGGGTGGAGGGAGTGATTGCATGCCCAGGGGGCCCAAGAAGATGCTTGCCCATGTAAGCTCATTGAGCAGGGCTCTCAACCCCCTCTGTTCCTGTACGTCAGTGGTCTGATCTCAGTTATGTGTCTGTTAGTCCACCCATTGTACAGCGCTACGGAATTTGTTGGCGCTATATAAATAATAAAATAATAATAATAAAGACGGCCCTGGAGCCAGAACTCCTCAGGAAACCTGGGCTGGACTCATGCACAGCCACTCTGACAGTGGGGTGGAAAGTCGGCCCACCCTGCTCTTCTGAATACTCCACTCCAGGGACCCAAATAACAACATAGAAAAAAAACTACATATAAACTTAACTTTCCCTGTGGCTGAATGTGCTAACCTTTATGTCAGGATAGCGGCTGCGCAAATGTCTGGGTGCCAGATATACACCCCTGACCACCATCCCCAACACTCTGTCACAATACATATATATAGAATTAAACCCAACAAAAGATAGGCATCCTGACTGTAGTTTTGGGTTAATTCCCTGATTCCATTAACTGTGGAACTCAGGACTGAGATGGAACGCAGGGAGGAGATGGAAAAAAATAATCTGGATGAAGCGGAAATGTTGTAACTTGGAAATGAGTCTTGAAACGTGATGCTCCTCCTAGGAACGAGGGAAGGAATGCAATATGGATACACCTGACGGGATTTTAAGAACCTATAAATGAAGGGACTTTTGGCCTGCTATTATGTCACTGGATTGAAGCAGTTTTATTGGCAAAACACGCCTCTGGGACTTGGCATATTATAAATATAAATAGGGATTTCTGACCCCACTTGGGTGACATGTTTATTCATTATTCTTGGGTCCTCTACCAGGGCACTGGGATTTCTACACAGTATCTTAGCTGATCCTAGAACTACACTCTTCTGGACAATGATATTAGATGTCCCACCATCTGAAGATACAGTTTTGAGATGATTCCTTTATACATTCACTAACAGCACACTGTATCGGAGCATAGCGGCTGCAAGTATCTGAAGTGTGGTCTTTCATATATTGAGCCTGTAAGTGATTGTATTGCCGAAATGGAACTATGCCTACTTCTTAATGTCAGATCTAACTTCTTACTGTCTGATTTAGCGCAAGACCTGGCTCCCATTATCCTCCTGCTTTATGATATAACCAGCCAGATCATTCTGCTAAAACCATATGGTGACAGACATGGCCAGCAACTTTTACAACACAAATGATGATTTTGCACCATCAATCTACAAATTAGAAGAAACATTTATCTTTTTAAGAATGTAACTCTTTTTACTTTGCTTAATTCCACCGGGTTACGTGTTTATACACAGTGTTTTCATGTGCACAAATACCAAAGCGGTTTAGTGAATAATCCTGTTGTATATAATCTCCTCTCATGAGACAAGGCTTTTTATTGTACCAAACATTCCACCAAAAGAATCTAATAGTGATATCCAGGGCCGGCCTTAGGGGTGTGCGAGCTGTGCAGCCGCACAGGGCGCCATGGAGCAGGGGCGCCATGTGGCCGACACAGCTCGCACATGGCCAGGTGACATGAGTGCAGAGGAGATAAACAGGTACTCTATAACCTGGTCTATTTTAAAAAAAGAAAGAAAAAAACGAGGCAGCGGGGGCAGGGCTTAATGAGCGGTGGGGGTGGAGCTTATCGTGAGGCGGAGGCGGGGCTAATACCTCCCCAAAGCCACTGGTAACTGCTGCAGAGGAAGAGGGAAGAACATCAACTGCATAAGGGAAATAGGAAAGTCTCTGTGTGTGTGTGTGTGTGTGACTGTTTGCCTGTGTCTGTCTGTCTGTGTGACTGTCTGCCTGCCTGTGTGTGTGACTCTCTGTCTGTGTGTGTGACTGTCTGTGTGTGTGAATTTCTGCCTGTGTGTGTGACTGTCTGTGTGTGACTCCAGTTGTGTGTGTCGCTGTAGCTGTGCTGTTGTGTGTGCCTGTGCCAGTATGTGTGACTATCTGCCTTTAACTGAGTGTGTGTGCCTATAAGCGTGCATGAGTGTCTGCATGCCTGTAACCGAGTGTATGACTGTCTGCTTGTAATGGAGTATGTGTGACAGTCTGCTTGTAATGGTGTGTGTGACTGTCTGCTTTTAACTGTGTGTTTGGCTCTGTGACTGTCTGCCTATAACTGAGCATGTGGTGATTGTATACAGGCAACTTGGGGGGGTGGGCGCCGTGAAGACTTTTCGCACAGGGCGCCTAATGGCCTAAGGCTGGCCCTGGTGATATCCAAGGTCACTTTGTATAGAAGTATGATAGTTCCAAATGGCACAGGTATATAGTTGGATAATAGAGGGCATACAGGGCTACTCCTAAATGCATGACTTGATATTGACATTTGAAGTATTTCACAATATTTCATAGATTACAATTGTGCAACAATGAATGGAGTTATTGCTCAAAAAACTGTCATTATTCTTATGTACACAATTGAGACAAAGCCCTCTGTCTCCAAGATGTTATTATGCTCTTGGTTCTCTGAGGAAATAAAAAAAATCCATCAGAAACATCTAAATAACATTTAGGATGATATAATACATTGCTATTAAAACACAGGATAGATAGTACCTCGTGCCAGCAAAGCTGTCACATGTTGGGAGATCTCTTTCATCGAGATGTTGGAGATGCAGCTAAGCATCTGGCACAATGTTAAATATTTGGTGGCAATGTGACTTGGTGCAAGCCTTCTGGGTTAAAGTTATGAGTCTGATTACAAGTAAAACAGGAATACCATGAACCCTATAAGTGGAACTGTGTTTACTCTTAATGAATTCCATCGGACAGACCCAACATTCTAAAAAGAATAGTCTTCCATGTTCTAGTAAACAGCATTGCATTACTAGCTAAATTTAAAGAAATCCACAGTATAACTGGGTAACTCTCACAGGGGAATATAAATGAATGATGACACCTCAAACAACTAACCTCCAGGTTGTGGGACCCGTGGAGATTCCGCATAGAGCTTGATAGGAAACCTTGGAACCTAACACTAATGAACAACAAAGAATAGGATGAATCTGCATAGAGTCACAATGTACAAATTATTCAAGAACATACCATCAGCTAAATCAACTTATGAATCCACCAACTTCTCACGATTATTATACTGGCCAGTCCTAAAACACATGTTTAACCTATAATAATAATATACCGTATTTTTCGCTCCATAAGACGCACCTCACCATAAGACGCACCTAGTTTTTAGAGGAGGAAACCCAGAAAAAAAAATATTCTGAACAAACTGTTCCATAGTGTTTCTTACCATGGGACAGTTTGTTCAGAATATTTTTTTTCTCCCCTGTCCCATAATGATCTTTAACCCCCCTTTCCTCTGTCCCATAGTGATTGTTAACCCCTCCTACCCTGTCCCATAGTGATTGTTAACCCCTCCTACCCTGTCCCATAGTGTTCTTTAACCCCTCCTCCCCTTGTCCATTAGTGTTCTGATCCCATAGTGTCCCCCCCTCCCATTGTGCCCCCTCCCCTTGTCCCATAGTGTCTCCCCCTCCCCTTGTCCCATAGTGTCTCCCCCTCCCCTTGTCCCATAGTGTCTCCCCTCCCTTTCTCCCATAGTGTCCCCCTCCCTTTGTCCCATAGTGTCTCCCCCTCCCCTTGTCCCATAATTACTTACCTGTCTTGGAGCGTGGGCCGGCTTCACAGCGCGCTCCGCGGTCCAGGAACTTCTATTTCAGGTTCCGGTTTCCGGCGGGACTGAAAGGAAGTGTGCACTTCTATTTCAGGTTCCGGTTTCCGGCGGGACTGAAAGGAAGTGCACACTTCCTTTCAGTCCCGCCGGAAACCGGAACCTGAAATAGAAGTTCCTGGACCGCGGAGCGCGCTGTGAAGCCGGCCCACGCTCCAAGACAGGTAAGTAATTCTTCACATTCGCTCCATAAGACGCACAGACATTTCCCCTCACTTTTGAGGGGAAAAAAAGTGCGTCTTATGGAGCGAAAAATACGGTAATACTCAGCAGTAAATCCAAATCCATAATTCACTTGTGCATCCAAAACTCCAATTTAGATTCAGCACTATGCAAAACACTAAGGAGGAAACCAAATATGCCTCTCTTATTTTGTTTTTGTTAATGTGTCTGATTCAAGTCTAGTACTGAAGCTTGTTAAAAAAAAAAATTTTTAAATTGACGGGGTGGACCCCGACCGCCATATCAAACAGTCGCATCAACTCGGAGCTCCGGGCTAAAAAGCCAAAATTAAGCCCTTACTCATATTACCTTGCCGGATTGCCCGGGCTTAAAAATCACGGTTTCCCACAGTCAGGGGAGGGCTGGCAGCCTTGGGCCTGGGGGGCAAACCCAGTCAAGTGGCCCATTGCACCACCAAATCAGTTCACCATCCATGCCCACCTGGTTTTATAACGGATATTGATGTTATGCTAATCAGTAGCTCTTTGCCATACCCGCTCCTTCACGGCTCTGACTTTCAATGTTGTCAGAGCGCAGGCTGAGAATCTCTGAGCCTGTGCTCCGACTCACTAACTGAGCGCCAGAACCACGAGGGAGAGGCTATAATCTGACTGCACCTACTGATGGTGCGCACCAGTGGACCACCAGCGAATCATTTAAATTGAATATGCTGGGGTCCCCAACTTGTGAGCTGTGTTGGCCGCCGGGCGCCTCTGTTGTCATGGCACCCTGCGTGACCGCACAGCATGCACACCCCAACGGCTGGCCCTGCTGACACATACTGACGTTACTACTTAGAAATCCCTCAATATTAATACAGACATCAGAGCAAACACCAATAAACTGTGCAAACAGAGCTGATCCCCCCAAAGATTTGCTTAATGGATTTGTTGTAAGATTAAATCATGCCTCCTCCTCTCCCTCTCCCATGCGCTGCGCTGTAGGCTGGGAGGAAGTGAAGAGTAATCCCATTCTCCCAGCACAGCGCCACCTGTGGCTGCATGGGGAACAGCTGTTTAATGTAATCCTTGCAGGACGGCCACCTGCTGCAGAACCTCTTTGTTCCCGTCTCTGCAAAGGGCTCCAGGCACTGCTTGCTGTGAGTGTGAGCCACTGTAAATTAGGGGCAGAGGGCACTTGCACTGCGGTAAAGACAGGTCTGGGCAGGAGGAGAGTGCAGTGCAATCAGTGCACTCCCTTCCTGTGGGTCACCAGTAGACACAGTGTAGACACAGTGTGTGTTTACGTTAAAAAGCCTGCAGGGACCGGCTATAGACACCAGAACCACTTCATTAAGCTATAGTGTCCCTTTAATGTGAGGTAAATTATAGATTAGTGTCACTAATAATATACTAGATTGCCTACTTACAACCAGATGAGGATGATGATGGGCTGCAGTCTGGCTCCACTGGTCTGGTGTAGAAGAGGATCTCTGAAGGCTGTTTGTAACTGTGGTCACAAAATTCAAAGTTCTAGTAGAATGGGAAGCAGCTCCATTTTTTTGGGGCCCCTTAAACAGCTCAAGGTCTGGGTCCCAGGGCCTGATGGTGAGTATGCCCATAAGGCCTAAAAGTCCACCTACATGTTCCACCCATGAGTTCGCTCACAGGGAGTGGAGTGCAGGGATGGGCACAGAGGATCTAATGTGTGTGCTTATGGTATGTAGTGTATAGGGATACCAGTTTGTGTAGGTGATGCAGTGTATTTATAGTGGAGGCAGTGTGTGTTTGTGTATAAGCGATGTATTGTGTGAATCTCTGTTTGTATGCATAAGCGATGCAAGGTGTGTGCATTGAGGGTGTAAGAGAAGCAGTGTGTGTATTTGCATGTGTGTGTAAGGGTTTGCATTGTGTGTTTCTGTGTATGTGTGCAAAGGATGCATTGTCTGTGTGTGTAATGGATGCATTGTGTGTTTCTCCGTGTGTAAGGGAAACATGTTGTGTTTCTGTGTGTGTAGGGATGCTTTGTGTGTTTGTGTATGTATAGGGATGCATTGTGTGTGTGTGCGCGTAGTGTGAAAGCGCTCCCTGTCCTGCCCCCTGTCCTATAGAGCTCTCGTCTGCCCCTTAGAGGTCTCTCCCCCCCCTCTTCCCTAGCAGTCACTTCTCACACCCACCCACCCTCCCTGTGCTCTTCTCACTCCCCCCCCCAAACCTCCGGTATTCTTTTCA
>OW240917.1:10614633-10628107 GCA_933207985.1 Pelobates cultripes
TTCTTAATTTCCCCCCTCCCCCATTCTTATTAACCCCCCCTCACCTTCCCTCCCCTCCCCTCCCCTGTAGCGTGGCCGAGCTGCTCTGCTGTGCGCGGTGCCGGCCGGACTGATAGGAAGGAGTGTGCACTTCCTGTCAGTCCGGCCGGTGACAGGAAACAGAAACTCCTGTTCCGCGCGGAGTTTCTGTTTCCTGTACCCGGCCGGACTGACAGGAAGTGCACACTCCTTCCTATCAGTCCGGACGGGCACCGCGGACAGCAGAGGAGCTCGGCCAGCTACAGGGGAGGGGAGAATATGTGCTGCAGCCGCCTGAGGCTCTAAACAGAGCGCTCAGGCGGCTGCAGCATTTAAAGGGCCGGCCCTGTAGCGGCCGGTCCCAACAGAATTTAGGGCGGCCTGGGGGGCAATTGCCTCCCTGCCCCCCGGCCCAGCCCGCCCCTGCCCACAGTGCTACTGTTGGAGCCGAATTAAGGAATCACGGACTCTAGGTGAAACTGGTGCAGCTCAGGCATTTTTCGGTCTAGGTGGTGGGATGGACACGGGAGAGGCGGCCGATCTCTCCTCACATTGTTCCCGAGCCAGAGCCTGAAACTGCTTCAGATAACTTGCTATCCCCCTCCACCCCATGCTGGTGAGGGATATCCAGGCATAAGCAGTACCCATCACAGATATAGCGACCTGAAGAACATCTCAGGGAGCAATAATCTGGACCCCGTCCTGCCCAAAATGACCAATGCTGTGCTACACTCAAATGGCCACTCAGCCTCCAGGGGTCTGACCTCCCATACTCTGACTAACCTGGATAACATTTTTGCAGACTTCTGGGCAAAGCTACACAGGAGAATGACAGTCTCCACATCCGCGGAGCAGACAGAGCCTGTACCCTTGCTTAAGGTCGTTGGATAATGCAGCTGAAGATGGCCGCTGTATGGCAGTTGCAGTCTGGAGTCAATGATGTCGGGGCAGGAACCACAGGCAGGCATGGAGAACCCATCAGCAACACCATCTGCACTCTCGGATGGGAAACCGAGATGTCAGACTACTGCTGCAGCTAACCAGCTCTACGTACTTTCCCGACCCTCAAGCAGCATTGGTCTCTACCAACATCACACTCGCTGGGCCTACGGTATCCTTTCATAGTAAAACGTTTAAATACAGTAAGCATACTCACATGCAGACACAGACAATCTCACTGACACACACAAACTCATTGATACACAGCCTCATAGACAAACAATTTCACTGATATACATAAGCTCATTGACATAAAAACACAAGCTCACTCACTAGCAGGTACACACAGCTTAATGTAGTGGTTATGGTGTCTATAGCCTGTCCCTACAGGCTTTTCAATGTAAACACTGACTTTTCAGAGAAAAGGCAGTGTTTACATTGCTTCCTAGTGACACCTTTAGTGAAAGACAATCAGACGGTCACTAGAGGTGCTTCCTGTGTCAGTGCTGCATAGTGTGCAGCACCTACATTCAGGGTCTCCACGCTCTGGAGGCGCTGAATGTTCCCCATAGAGATACATTGATTCAATGCATCTCTGAGAGGAGATGCTGATTGGTGTAACGTTTAGCAGCCAATCCTATGGCAAAGCATTGGATTGGCTGTGAAAATCAAGCTTGATGATCTCAGCCATAGAGGCAGGGCCAGTCGAGGGGAGACCAGCACGGTGTGAAAAAAAAAAAAGGTGAGTAAAAACACTATTTTTAAAACACACACAGACACACATACATACAATGACACACACACACATACCATAACAGACAGACACACACACACACACACACATATACCTTGATAAACACACATACCATGACAGACTCACACACCTTGACAGACAGACACACACCATGACACAGACACACATTACATGACATACAGGCAGACACACTCAAAACAACAGCACATGGAGAGACAAAATAGTATAAGAACAGCCAGGTGCAAACCATATAAACACTCCCTCAAGTGATTTAAATATTCAAATGTATATAGAATATAGAATGCACACTATAACAATCTCAAAAAAAACTTTGCTTTATTATGTACAAAAAAGTACCAGAGTGAAAACATATAAGAAAAGATAAACAAAGTGACAGAAGCAAGGGCAAACACAATAAAACAATAGTAAATTACCACAAAAATTCTTACAAGCCTCCAGACAGAAACACGAGTCACCAAACCCCCCAACGTTTCGGCACCAACTGGCTGCCTTTATCAAAGGAAGGAACGCAATATGGATATACTGATGGGATTTTAAGAACCTATAAATGAAGGGACTTTTGGCCTGCTATTATATGTCACTAGATTGAAGCAGTTTTATTGGTGAAATGCACCTCTGGGACTTTGCAAACAGCCCACCGGGAAATTTCCCGGTATCCTGGTGGGCCAGTACGGCCCTGGTGGGCCAGTACGGCCCTGCACCCCTCATACATACACACACTGCCCCCCTCACCCATGCACAGACACTGCCACCCTCATGCACGCACACACACTGCCCCCTCACACACACTACACCCTCTACACACAAACACAGCACCCTTCACACACAAACACAGCACCTCACAGACACTCAACAAAAAGAATAGAAAATAGAAAAAAAGGAAAAAAATTGATTTAAGTACATAACTAGAAAACAAACAAATCCTACTTTCTAAATAAAAAAATAAAAAAATCAATAATAAACAGAAAAATTCGCACTTACACTATAAAATTTGTTACTGCGTCACTGGTGGGCATTAAGGACATTTTACCACAAACAAAGATGCAAAAGTGGGCGGTAGATATTAAAAGGTTGACTACCCCTTTTTATCACAATATTTTCATGTTGCTGCTTGATAATGTTCTTTAACAGCTTTTGCCAATTGCATTTTATCATTTCCTCCGATTTGGAAAAGAAAGAGTTGTTGAAAAACAGAAATCCCACTTTCATCAAACAGAGTGAGATGCTGTGGGTCAACAGACTGCCACAATCTCTCACCTAAGCTAGTAACCTGAACCCCAGAGTGCGCGGTCGCCTTCCAGAGATGTAAGACTGCTTTAAGTGAGGCACCTGTGTTGGCAGCACCGAACCATACTAAACAATTTCTTGTGCACACAGATGCCTCCATGTTTGGGCTGTGAGCCGTGTTGAACCAAGTGAGGTACAACGGCATGGAACACCCGGTGGCATACCTCAGCCGTAAACGTTTGCCCAGATAAGTCAGCTATGCCACCGTGGAAAAAGAGTGCCTAGCCCTAGTCTGGGCGCTGAATAAATTGCAGCCTTACCAGTATGGCCGTGCTTTTACCCTTATGACGGACCGTAATCCCCTTGTGTGGCTAAACCGTGGAGCTGGCGACAACCCCAGGCTATTGCTGTGGAGCCTAGCCCTTCAACCCTACAATTTTACAATGCAGTACCGGCCGGGCTAACAAAACGGTAATGCAGATGGTTTGTCGCGACAGACCGAGCTGGACTCCTGATTTAATTTTCCCTGACATCCCCAAGCCAACCCGGCAGGATCTAGGCGGGTATGCCGACCCATGGAACTAAAGGGGAGCAGTGTGAATAAATCACTAAGTTCTTTCGTTTATTTCCTTTTCTTTCATTCAGTATTTGTAACTACTGAACAGAGACAACCCACTGGCTCATTAACTTCAAAGCAAACCTTCAATTAAGCCCTCTCCCTGTGCGGCCGCCATTCGTATTGTCGAACGCCATGTGGCTGAGAAAACGGCGGCCATCTTGTTTGTGCGAACAAAGACAGCGGGACTTCGTCGTCGAGTGTCTGGGACTAAAATCGAACACTCGACTTCCCGAACACCGGTCCCAAACACACGAATGCTGGATCTTAATTTCCCGAACAGCTAGGAGAGCGCTGTTCTGTACTTTTGTTCATTCGTATGAGGGTAACAATCGCTGCTAGGAGCCAAGCCAGGGGGAAACGTTTGTGGATTTTTTTTCGGTTTTTACAACTTTACGAAATAGACCGGCAAAACCACACAAACTTGTGGAACTGTTTTGGGCAGGAACCTCGCGTGGGGATACCTTATGTTTTAAGGGGTGTTCTGAAAGTTGGGTAAAATTTTACTTTTTCTGCCTTGAGATAATTAAGTTATTACGTTATCAGCCCTAATTATCTCCAGGTGTAGGGGAGGGAATTATAAGTTTGTACTGGGAGTGTTTAACTATTACTCTATTGATTGGTTATATGATTTATGTCTTGTGGGTAAAAAAGCCGGTGTGGCATCATTAAAAGTCAGTTCTGTTGTACCCTTCTTGTAGACTTCGGGTGATGTTTGGGTATCTGTCTACTTGGGAAGCTGTTATTCGTATGGAGATCGCATATTTTATTTGCCAAACAGAGAGTTTTAGTCACTGACACTCTAGCTGTTTGGGAAGAAACAACCAAATGGGTATTAGATATACCAGGTTTCCTTACAGCAGTTATAAAGCCCCTACAGGTGAGGCTAATGACCTCATTAGGAAGTGAGACAGAACTCCTCAGGAAACCTGGGCTGGACTCATGCACAGCCACTCTGACAGTGGGGTGGAGAATCGGCCCACGCTGCTCTTCCGAATACTCCACCAGGATAGTGGCTGCACAAATGTCTGGGTGCCAGATATACACCCCTGACCCCCATCCCCAAAACTCTGTCACAATACATATATATAGACTTAAACCCAACAAAAGATAGGCATCCTGACTGTAGTTTGGGTTAATTCCCTGATTCCACTAACTGTGGAACTCAGGACTGAGACTGAGGGAGGAGGTGGAAAAAAATAATCTGGATGAAGCGGAAATGTTGTGACTTGGAAATGAGTCTTGAAACGTGATGCTCCTCCTAGGAACGAGGGAAGGAATGCAATATGGATACACCTGACGGGATTTTAAGAACCTATAAATGAAGGGACTTTTGGCCTGCTATTATGTCACTGGATTGAAGCAGTTTTATTGGCAAAACACGCCTCTGGGACTTTGCATATAATACATATAAATAGGGATTTCTCACCCCACTTGGGTGGCATGTTTATTCATTATTCTTGGGTCCTCTACCAGGGCCCTGGGAGTTCTACACAATATCTTAGCTGATCATAGAACTGCACTCTTTTGGACAGCGATCTTAGATGTCCCACCATCTGAAGATACAGTTTTGAGATGATTCCTTTATACATTCACTAACAGCACACTGTATCGGAGCATAGCGGCTGCAAGTATCTGAAGTGTGGTCTTTCATATATTGAGCTTGTAAGTGATTGTATTGCCGAAATGGAACTATGCCTACTTCTTAATGTCAGATCTAACTTCTTATTGTCTGATTTAGCGCAAGACCTGGCTCCCATTATCTTCGTGCTTTATGATATAACCAGCCAGATCATTCTGCTAAGACCATATGGTGACAGACATGGCCAGCAACTTATACAACAAAAATGATGATTTTGCACCATCAATCTACAAATTAGAAGAAACATTTATCTTTTTAAGAATGTAACTTTTTTACTTTGCTTAATTCCACCGGTTTACATGTTTATACACAGTGTTTTCTTAGGGGTGTGCGAGCTGTGCAGCCGCACAGGGCGCCATGGAGCAGGGGCGCCATGTGGCCGACACAGCTTGCACATGGCCAGGTGACATGAGTACAGAGGAGATAAACAGGTACTCTATACCCAGGTCTTTTAAAAAAAAAAAAAAAAAAAAAAAAGGGGGCAGGGCTTAATGAGCGGTGGGGGTGGAGCTTATTGTGAGGGTGAGGCGGGGCTAATACCTACCCGAAGCCCCTGGTAACTGCTGCACAGGAAGAGGGAAGAACATCAACTGCATCCACTCTCCCTTCCAGCCATAAGGGAAATAGGAAAGTCTGTGTGTGTGTGTGTGACTGTCTGCCTGTTTGTGTGTCTGCCTGCCGGTGTGTGTGACTGCCTACCCGTGTCTGTCTGTCTGTCTGTGTGACTGTCTGCCTGCCTGTGTGTGTGACTCTCTGTCTGTCTGTGTGACTGTCTGCCTGTGTGTGTAACTGCGTGTGTGTGTGTGTGTGTGAGACTTTCTGCCTGCCTGGGTGAGTGTGTGACTTTCTGCCTATTTGTGTGACTGTCTGCCTGTGTGTGTGACTGTCTGTGTGTGACTCCAATTGTGTGTGTCGCTGTAGCTGTGCTGTTGTGTGTGCCTGTGTCAGTATGTGTGACTATCTGCCTTTAACTGAGTGTGTGTGCCTATAAGCGTGCATGAGTGTCTGCATGCCTGTAAACGAGTGTATGACTGTCTGCTTGTAACGGTGTGTGTGATTGTCTTCCTGTAACTGTGTGTGTGACTGTGTGCCTTTAACTGTGTGTGACTGTCTGCTTTTAACTGTGTGTTTGGCTCTGTGACTGTCTGCCTATAACTGAGCATGTGGTGACTGTATACAGGCAACTTGGGGGGGTGGGCGCCGTGAAGACTTTTTGCACAGGGCTCCTAATGGCCTAAGGCTGGCCCTGGTGATATCCAAGGTCACTTTGTATAGAAGTATGATAGTTCCAAATGGCACAGGTATATAGTTGGATAATAGAGGGCATACAGGGTTACTCCTAAATGCATGACTTGATATTGATATGGAATGGAGTTATTGCTCATAAAACTGTCATTATTCTTATGTACACAATTGAGACAAAGCCCTCTGTCTCCAAGATGTTATTATGCTCTTGATTCTCTGAGGAAATAAACATTTAGGATGATATAATACATTGCTATTAAAACACAGGATAGATAGTACCTCGTGCCAGCAAAGCTGGCACATGTTGGGAGATCTCTTTCATCGAGATGTTGGAGATGCAGCCAAGCATCTGGCACAATGTTAAATATTTGGTGGCAATGTGACTTGGTGCAAGCCTTCTGGGTTAAAGTTATGAGTCTGATTACAAGTAAAACAGGAATACCATGAACCCTATAAGTGGAACTGTGTTTACTCTTAATGAATTCCATCGGACAGACCCAACATTCTAAAAAGAATAGTCTTCCATGTTCTAGTAAACAGCATTGCATTACTAGCTAAATTTAAAGAAATCCACAGTATAACTGGGTAACTCTCTCACAGGGGAATATAAATGAATGATGACACCTCAAACAACTAACCTCCAGGTTGTGGGACCCGTGGAGATTCCGCATAGAGCTTGATAGGAAACCTTGGAACCTAACACTAATGAACAACAAAGAATAGGATGAATCTGCATAGAGTCACAATGTACAAATTATTCAAGAACATACCATCAGCTAAATCAACTTATGAATCCACCAACTTCTCACGATTATTATACTGGCCAGTCCTAAAACACATGTTTATCCTATAATAATAATATAATACTCAGCAGTAAATCCAAATGCATCCAAAAATCTAGATCAGCACTATGCAAAACACTTAGGAGGAAACCAAATATGCCTCTGTTATTTTGTTATTTTGTTTTTGTTAATGTGTCTGATTCAAGTCTAGTACTGAAGCTTGTTAAAAAAAATAAAAAAAATTGACGGGGTGGACCCCGACCACCATATCAAACAGTCGCATTAACTCGGAGCTCCGGGCTAAAAAGCCAAAATTAAGCCCTTACTCATGTTACCTTGCCGGATTGCCCGGGCTTAAAAATCACGGTTTCCCACAGTGCTACTGTGGGAGCCGAATTAAGGAATCACAGAATCTAGGTGAAGCTGGTGCAGCTCAGGCATTTTTCGGTCCAGGTGGTGGGATGGACACGGGAGAGGCGGCCGATCTCTCCGCACATTGTTCCCGAGCCAGAGCCTGAAACTGCTTCAGATAACTTGCTATCCCCTATCCCCCTCCACTGGTGAGGGATATCCCAGCATAAGCAGTACCCATCACAGATATAGCGACCTGAAGAACATCTCAGGGAGCAATCATCTGGACCCCGTCCTGCCCAAAATGACCAATGCTGTGCTACACTCAAATGGCCCCTCAGCCTCCAGGGGTCTGACCTCCCATACTCTGACTAACCTGGATAACATTTTTGCAGACTTCTGGGCAAAGCTACACAGGAGAATGACAGTCTCCACATCCGCGGAGCAGACAGAGCCTGTACCCTTGCTTAAGGTCGTTGGATAATGCAGCTGAAGATGGCCGCTGTATGGCAGTTGCAGACTGGAGTCAATGATGTCGGGGCAGGAACCACAGGCAGGCACGGAGAACCCATCAGCAACACCATCTGCACTCTCGGATGGGGAAACCAAGATGTCAGACTACTCCTGCAGCTAACCAGCTCTATGCACTTTCCCGACCCTCAAGCAGCATTAGTCTCTACCAACATCACACTAGCACCTCAATCACACGCTGGGCCTATGGTAACCTTTCATAGTAAAACGTTTAAATACAGTAAGCATACTCACATGCAGACACAGACAATCTCACTGACACACACAAACTCATTGATACACAGCCTCATAGACAAACAATTGGAACGTAGGGAGGAGGTGGAGAAAAAGAATCTGGATGAGAACCAGAAATGATGTTGCAAGTGCATAGTGACATGGAAATGAGTCTTGAAACGCGATGCTCCTCCTAGGAACGAGGGAAGGAACGCAATATGGATATACGTGATGGGATTTTAAGAACCTATAAATGAAGGGACTTTTGGCCTGCTATTATATGTCACTAGATTGAAGCAGTTTTATTGGTGAAATGCACCTCTGGGACTTTGCAAACGGCCCACCGGGAAATTTCCTACACACTGCCCCCCTCATGCACGCAAACACACACTGCCCCCTCACACACACTACACCCTCTACACACAAACACAGCACCCTTCACACACAAACACAGCACCTCACAGACACTCAACAAAAAGAATAGAAAAAATAAAAAAAAGGAAAAAAATAGATTTAAGTACATAACTAAAAAACAAACAAATCCTACTTTCTAAATAAAAAAATAAAAAAAATCAATAATAATAAAAAAAAAATCGCACTTACGCTATAAAATTTGTTACTGCGGCACTGGTGGGCATTAAGGACATTTTACCACCAACAAAGATACAAAAGTGGGCGGTAGATATTAAAAGGTTGACTACCCCTTTTTATCACAATATTTTCATGTTGCTGCTTGATAATGTTCTTTAACAGCTTTTGCCAATTGCATTTTATCATTTCATCCTATTTGGAAAGGAAGGAGTTGTTGAAAAACGGAATTCCCACTTTCATCAAACAGAGTGAGATGCTGTGGGTCAACAGACTGCCACAATCTCTCACTGACCACTTCATTCGCTAAATGTATTAACTCGTTACTGTCTTTTGCTAATGTATTAAAGGGATCCTATAGTGAAAGGAAAACAATCCCGTTTTCCTGGCACTATGGGCTCTTGGAGTGCCCCCTCACTCGGTGCTGAAGGTTAAAACCCCTTCAGCCACTTACCTGAATTCAGCGCTGATGTCCCTCGGCGCTGGGCCAGGCCTAAGACATAATGCGCATGAGCGGCAATGGCCACGCACGCATTAGACTTCCCTGTAACGGACCGTTTTGCACACAAGGGGTTAAAACCGTTTAGGCGATCATCCCCTTTCAGATGCACAGGCACAGCTACTGTAGAACACCCAAACACACGAACCGCATGTAAGGGAATGCTCCAAACTCCCGAACGGCATACACTGTAACAATCCAAACTCACGAACTGGAACCATACGAATCGCTGCTAGCAGACGAATAGGAAAAGCATCCAAGCGGCTTACACTCCTAGCAATCAGTCTCTATCAGCATACAGTAAATCCTCCCCAAAGACGAGACAAGGCTCCGTGTTGGTGGTCAAGCAGTGGTCTGTTTAATGAGGGCTACCTGCCCAGTATTTATGCAGGTCTCCCACCTGGTGGACACTCCCCTAGGGGACCAAATGGGAGACTGTGACAAGGGACAGACGAGTAGCCAAATAGGACACACAGTCACATTGTATTCCAACAATGCATCCCGGCTTCCTCCCCTCTGCCCTGGAGATAATTGAGAAGTAATTTAATTATCTCCCAGGACAAAGGCAAATCGCCATTATGCATGTTTAAAATGGCTGCGACCTCGTGTTCGGTATACGAATGGCGGCCACCCAGTAATTGTCAATTGAGCTGCGGTTAACCGCAGCTTCTGGGAGGCTAATTGCCAGCTCCCAGGTGGTCTAGTCATTCGTGCGGGCAGAAAAGCACGAATAAGTCTTTTCTGCAGGGAAAAAGATGTCTTTTAACATGGGGCCATAGTCCAAAGTCAGCAGGCGAGCTTCTCCAATGCAATGTGGCGAGATTGCTCTCGTCACATTCCCCATGAAAGAGCATTATTCAATGATGACGCCCAGTATCAGATAAGTGCGATTTACTCAGTGTAAATCGCGGAAGCGGCCTTTGGTGGCTGTCAGGGAGGCTGGATTAACCTTGCTGTGTAAACATAGCAGTTTCTCTGAAACTGCTATGTTTTCAGCTGCAGGGTTAAAACTAGAGGGGCCTGGCATCCAGACCACTTCATTGAGCTGTAGTGGTCTGGGTGCCTATAGTGGTCCTTTAAGAAACCTGATGCTAACTTTCTCAAGGATCTCACTGCTTTTTATTGTTTATACATTGTGTTGCACCTCTAACAGTTTCAGTTTTTTTCCTGTAGTTGATATTCTAACTGGTGCAAACAGGGGTTTCAAAGAAGATTGTACACATTTTGTATAACTGCTTGTTTTTCCCATGTGATTTTTTAATTTTTTTAATTTGTATTTTATTGAGTTAATATCATCAACATACTTATTTTCCATATATGAAAAATATGATAAAGCAATAACGTGAAAATATGTATGGGTACCATGAATAAGTCAATAAATATAACAAATATAACAGGCAAGGCTGTCAATTTTGTTGTCAGTGTCCTGAAGGTGTTTGGTTCTGGCAGCCTCTCTTCCCTCCAGTTCCTGCTTCGGAGGTAGGAGATGTAGCTCCCGAGCAGGGAGAGATGAGCTGGTCTTCTTCCTCCAGCGAGGCCTCTGATGGCTCCAGCGCACTGTAGATTTCCGGTGCTATTTTTGATTGTTGCTGCAGTGGTGGTCGCTCCAAAAAGAGAAGCCTGATATCAGGCTGGTGGTGCAGAGCCTCTGGGCGGTTGTGCCTCTTGTTCTTGCGCCCCATTGTCTCTGTGTGTGGGGGATCCGTTTCTGGCATTGTTAACTGTTGTTTTGCAGCATATTTTCTCTATTTTCCTGTAGGCCCAATCGGAGCTCAGGGAATATGCGTCTGCTCAGAAGCTCTGTAGGTCACGCCCCTCCCTTAGTTGTGATTTTAAAGTCCCCATGCTCTGTTGCAATTTACATTGATCACAGACTATTATTTTTCAATTTAAGCTTTTGCAACTAGCAAACTCTTACTTCACTTTTCAGCTTTTAGGTGCTGCCATTTAGATATTTCATCAGTAGAGGTTATTGTACTTATCAAAGTTACATAAACAGTTTCCCATGGTTTAAGTGGAGTATCGGACTCAACAATAAAAGGATCTTTGTAAGCCTCTGTTTGCTTCTTAAACCGATCCGTGGCCATTTTCCTGGGGTATTTGATGTCTTCTTCAATACTTTGGACTACGGAGAATTGGAAGACTTTGCCAGCTTTAGATCTTTCTTCCTGTGTTTTAGCAGCTTGAGATCTCACTGCCAATATTTCCTTTTTCTTTTGGGTAAACAGCAAAAATAGCTGTGAGAATGGCTGAGCTTTATGGATGAGTGTCTCTTTTCAGCCTATGTAACTGAGTTTTTGGCAGGCAAGACAAGACTCACATATCCCTATTTTTCAATCCGCATGCTCAGGGCCATCTTTAATTTAGATTGGACCCTGGGCGAGCATTTACTTGGGCCCCCTGACTACGTCTAGATACACACAAATACACTACCTGACACACATGCAGATACACACTGACCACATATAGATACACACAAGAACATACAGATACACACAGACTACATATAGATACACTGACACACACACAGATACAAACACTGACATACATGCAGATACAAAGGTACACACACTGACTACTTATAGATACACCGACACACACACTGACAGACAGACACACAGATACACAACCTGACACACATGCAGATATACAGATACAAACACTGACACATACAGATACACACACAAATACAAATGGACAACATACAGATACAGAGACACATTCTGACAGACGTACTGACACAGACTCACACACAGAAAACCATACTGAAACACACATACACAAAGACATACTGAACCACACAGACACTGATGGACTCTCACACAGACATACAGATACACTGACAGACATACTGGCACATATACACACAGACAGACGGACATACTGAAACACACATACACACAGACATTGACAGACATATTGACAAACACAGACATACAGAACCACACTGACAGACTCACACATAGACATACTGACAGACATACACACATTCTGGCACACACACACAGACAGACTGAAACACACATAGACACAGACACTGACAGATATACACACATACAGACATTTTGAAACTCACAGACAGCCATACTGAAACACACAGACACTGACAGACTCACAGACACAGACATACTGACACACTGACAGACATACTGGCACACAGACAGACATGCTGAAACACACATACACACAGACACTGACAGACAAACACACATCCAGACATTTTGACATACACAGACAGCCATACTGACCCACACAGACACTGACAGACTCACCCACAGACATACTGACACACTGACAGACATACACACATACAGACATACTGAACCACACAGACAATGACAGACTCTCACACACACAGACATACAGATACACTGACAGACTTGCACTCATGCAAAATTTGATAACCACCCTCCAGTTTCTTACCTTTTCCTGGAGGGTGGCTTCCCTGGGGTCCAGTGGGCTGGCTGGGGTGACTGGGAGTTAAGCCTGGCCCCCTCCGGAACAGCTGGTCCGCCTTCCTCCTGCGCGGCTCCTGTTTCTGTGGGAGGAAGTGACGCACGGCTGTCACTTCCTCCCAGTGCTGCCGAAAAGCAAGGTCCCGGTCGCGCTGTTAAAGCGCCACAGCGCCCGACCGGGCCCCTGCTGACACAGGCCCAGCGGGTGGCCCTAAGTGCATGGGCCACCCGATGGGCCCCCATAGTTTGCGGGCAGAGGGCAAACAGGGTAGTTACCTCGGGCCCCCCAGCAGGGACAGGGCCCGGGGCAGCTGCCCCGTTTGCCCCGCGTTAAAGACGGCCCTGCGCATGCTCCACCATTGTTACGGGAATATTCAGAGAGCAAAGAGATGTTTTCTTTTTCTCAATGTCAAGTTTATTTGCAGCCATCCATACAGTCAATGAATGAGAATATGCTGGTATGTTCACAGTGGGTTACATGGAATATTTGAGACATCTTAGCAATATTCTACCTAACAGAGATAAGAGAGAGATAAACTTGATTTTGCCAAATCGGATCTTGGATACAAAGGTCCAGGTCACGAACAATGATC
>OW240917.1:10636799-10691234 GCA_933207985.1 Pelobates cultripes
TGGCCATCCAGGGGAGCACTCATTAATTACTTCCCTTGTGATTTTTACACTTATGTTGCGAGTGGGATCTATATGGCCTCATTTTTAGTTATGTTTTTTTATATAGTAAATTAATCCCTGGGTAGCATCTTGTCTCTTATTGTCGGTTAGTCGGTCAGGGGGTAATGTAGCTGGGACTTAGTCAATGTCTGTCTTTAGACTTGAGGAATGGTGACCCGGGATTCGTTGATAATGGTCGTATACAGGGATATAATATATCCAAGTCTATTCTATAGTCAGGAAGGTGATGAGAGTATTTTCACTGCTGCAAGTGCTGGTAGTCCTTAGTGGGAAGAATTGTGTAGATTTGTTTTTGTATATGTTTATATTGAGCATGGTGAAGTTAGGTCAGCAATGGTGAGTTTCCTTATACAATCATTTTGCCCGATTTGTCATGTGCAACCTTTACCTATCTATCCCACAGGGATCATTCTTGATGTCATTTAGGTCGGCATCTGCGGTGTATAGTCAGGCATCTGAGCACTCCGGGCTTGACGTGGCCATCAAACAGTGTTTTCATTAAAAAGCCTGGAGGAACATCCTATACTCAACAGAACAACTACTACTAAGCTGTAGTTGTTTTGGTGACTACATTGTACCTTTAAATAACAAACCCAGTATGATTTATCAGGAGGTCAAAAGAAATTCAAAATGTTAGACCAAAATTTTCTTTCAATTTGAAATCCACTTTAAATTTAAATTTAAATTTAAATTTTATTTCTGACAGTTCACACTTTAATAAAAACCTTTAAGGCTTTTTGTCACAGTGAATAATGGTGAATTAAAAACAGGATTGCAATATTCAGTCTAAAATGCCCAAGTTGTGATTTGACAGTCAGTGAATAAATTCTTGCTTATCTATCAGGCTGCAGCAGTGGTGTAGAGTATGGCAGGCATGGCACATGGCACCACTTGAAACGGGTACTACTTTGGCTATGTTCGGGCCCTCCTCAAGGAGATCAAAATATCTGTCTCTATGGTGCTTTATAGATAACTCCCTGGTGCTCCGTGGTTCTGGCACCGTATGAGGGATTCCTAGCTCCAACCTGGATTTGACAAATGTTATATAAAATAAAAAAGCAATTACAATGTGGGGAGACTTTGTATTAACACAGCCTTCCCACATACTGTCACTCCCCACACTCACTTAGCCATATGCCAATGACATACATCATACAGATTATGGAACAGCACACTCATAAAATACATTTCTAAATGTCATTAAAACCGCCCATCTCAGCAAACAAATATGGAGATTTAGTTCCACCATATGGCCACATTGTGTGCGCTGTTCCTTGGTCTGTATTGTGTGTGAATGTTGGTCTTCACTTTGTCTTTACTATGTAAGTTTGGTATCTAGATTACTTTTGGGTTAAGCACCCTGCGCAAGGCCCTTTGGGGGTGACCATGGATATATATTTGTGGAGGTTTTGGATTTGGATAGTGTAGCGGGACGGCTTCCCAGTATCGCGTTCCCGGGAAGAGCCGACACCCAGCCCTGAAAGCTTAGTCCTTACCAGGACTTTTCCCCGTTGCATCCCCTGCAAATCTTCCTTCCCTCCAATAATAGGACGACACACAGCTTTGGAGGTTTAAGCACTGGACTCTGCCGGACTGACTCACAATCTTTATTGAACACAGACTTATTTTATGCACAGACCTCTGCAGAGGGGCTCCATTCTACACAATACACTTCCCTTTGTCCCAGGCAGGAGGGGGCTGGGATACAGATAAGCATCTCCCGCCCTGGGAGATACCACACAGTACACAGGGATACACTTTACATCACATTAAAGGGGGTTACACTTTGCGGCTTGGAGCCCTTGGAAGGGGAGAGGACACAGGGTTAAACCCCAGGTCCCATCTGGGATCCATGCAAAAGCGGGCGATCGGATGTACAGAGCCCGAGATATCAACGTCGAATGTCTGGGGCTCGAGGCTCTGTACATCCCCAAAATTAGTTCCATGGCGTTGCCTGGTTTAGTTCGGAGAATTCAAACTTCGTGCCTAAACCAAGCAACAACCAATCAGCTGAAAGGGCGCAAACCAAATCGCTCCAATCAGCATTCAGGGGAGGAAGGAGTTTTGTGGCCCAATCAGAAGATAGGGCGCAAAACCCGAAGGCACTAATCCGCTGAGATGTGCGAAACCTATTTGCGCCAATCAGCACCCAGGTACAAGAGGGGTTTTACTGCCCAATCAGAAGAATGGGCGTGAAAACCCCATTTGAACAAGTGCTCCTTCTCAGATTGGTCGCCCGCTTCCTGCGGCGACCAATCAGCGCTTTACTCGCGCTAACCCACCAGGAGAATGGCGCAAACCCAGTTTGAATGGGTGCTCCTTCTCTCATTGGTCGGCACGGACTTCCATGCGGCCAGCGGGAACCCTACAGTTGTGAGACCAACTCACAACCCCAGGGATTCCTTGCTGGTGCGCGTCCCTCTCTCCAGTGGATACCCACACTCAGGTATCCGCCGGAGAGAGCATTCTCCTGGCAGCCACGAGCATAGGCTCGTAGCTCCCAGGTAGGCAGGAAAGGTACTAGTGATTACAGCTCCCTTGAGATGTCCCTCTAATTTAAGACTATGTCCTCTTGTAGTGGTAGTTTTTCTTCTTTTAAATATAGTCTCCTCCTTTACTGTGTTGATATGTTTCTATCATATCCCCCGTGTCTCGTCTTTCCTCCAAGCTATACATGTTAAGATCCTTTAACCTTTCCTGGTAAGTTTTATCCCGCAATCCATGAACCAGTTTAATAGCCCTTCTCTGAACCCTACAAGTAAAAACAAAGGAAGGCTGTGCCAAGGAAAGTAGATAAATATTACACAAATAAAATTATGTGTGATTTAAAAAAGTAATATAAAATAAAAAGTCCCAATATCTATCTTTAGTTGTTGTCTCAACTGGTGTCCACTTCTCACAGGAAAAGAAATAAAAACAGCTCTCTGGTGACGTAATATAAAAATAAGTTGAAATAAAATAAAATGTACTCACAAGTGGAGTGCAGGCCTTTCTGCACTCTGATGATAGCATGGGTGGTATGATCCCCACCTTAGGATATGTAGAATGCCAGGAGAGATAAATAGAAATAAAATTGTATAGAGAAGTAATAATATGAAATAATTTATTAATGATACAATATATAAAAACCAATAACGCGTTTCGCCACAATGGCTTCATCAAATTGGAATGATATTAATAACCTGGCACATAAGGAGTATATATAGCTAGTTCACTAATTCGAAATTGGCACCCAAAAAAAAAACGTCTGCCAATCAGGGCTGTTCAAAATGTAAATTGAGTATACAGTATACAAAAGATAAAAATGATATTTTACATAGATGGATTAGGATATACAAATGTATGTCTGTTAATATGCATTAAAAACGAGGATGGCATAATAGGGTATAAAAAATAAATAAAAATAAATAATTTGGGCGCGTCACGTGACCCGCAATGCACCTTAAGAGTTGAACTAGTTGAATTAGTGAACTAGCTATATATACTCCTTATGTGCCAGGTTATTAATATCATTCCAATTTGATAAAGCCATTGTGGCGAAACGCGTTATTGGTTTTTATATATTGTATCATTAATAAATTAATAAAGAAAGAGAGGCTATAGAGGCAACCTCAGATTTACCGCCGAATTTGGCGGCTCATCTCTGAACTTTTTAGATTTAACAATTTCAATCTGTCAAGATGGTTCCCTTAAAACAACTTTATTCAGGAAACCATCTGCATCAAATTCCTTATTGAAATGGGATAGCCATCACCCAAGAGCCCTTAAGCAAGGGATTCCGACGGGACAATATTTCAGATTGCAACGAAACTGTTCAGACTTTGAAGAATTTCAGATTAAAGCTAATCTTCTGAGGCATCAATTCAAAGAGAAGGGATACCCGAATAAATGCCTCAAAAAGGCATATAGAAGGGCACTTATGACAGATAGGGCGGATCTCCTGTCAGACTCCCATAACTTAAAAATCACCTCAAAAACTCCCATCAGGATGATAGGAACCTTTGACACTGGCTGGAATGAAGTTAAAGAGTCTCTGAGAAGATTTTGGCCTATTCTACTTAAAGATGTTCATCTAAAAGAAGTATTAGGGCCACATGTTACAATTACAGCTCGAAGAGGCAAAAATCTTCGTGACATCTTAGTTTCTAGCCATTTTTCGGTCAAACATAGTCCCCAGCCTCATGGCTGGGGCGCCAAATCCCAACAGGTACGTATAGCTGTGGAAGGTGCGTAGCCTGTAGGTACATTCTGAGGAACACAACGAAAGTCAGTGATAGTGAAGGCAAACAGTCCTTTCAAATTAGACATTTTTTCAATTGTAATTCTGAAGGTGTGATATATCTTCTCACTTGCAGTTGCAAATTGATGTATGTGGGAAAGACGTTCCGGCCCTTTAAGGAACGCATTAAGGAACATGTGAGATGTACAAAAATCGTCTGGAGACTCCAATCTCCAGACATCTTAAAGAACACCATGGGGGATCTTCTAAAGATATACGCTTCTGTGGCCTTGAATTGGTCAAGCGTGAACAAAGAAGGGGAGATTTTGATAAAATTTTACGCCAAAAAGAATGTAGATGGATTTATAAATTAAATACCTTAAATCCAAGAGGCCTTAATGAAGGTTTTTCCTTCTCTCCCTTCATTTGAACGTTTAATTTATATAATACACATAATCCCTATTCTGTAATTAATCCTTTTTCCCTGTTTCTGCTGTTATATCCAATTATATTCTTTAAATTTTGTCTAATGAACTTAGAATAAGTGATAATTTTATGTAACATTTTTTGTGGGGTGTTGTAACTGTTAGAAAATATGACGAGATGGATTTATGTACTTTGCTGAATAATTCCACCCCTTATGCTCTTTAATAACATTATAGCCTATTTTGATTACACCTAAAGATCCATTTATGTCTTAATAAAGGGATCTAGATTTATACCTGTCTCCTTCTACGTTGCATTATTGACTAAACATGTAAACTGGCCATTTACCAAGTTCGTGTTTATTCTTCTCCCATGTTAATCGGATTAAAAGATATTCATCATTATGGCACAAAGGTGCCCGTAATAATATACTTAACGGAGACAGGGATGTAACTCTTTTTTGATTGCTACATCACTTTGTAGCAATCGTGGTGTATCACCTCTCTATTTTTGTTTGGATGAGTGACGTGTCAATATGTCCCTCCCTCCGGATCCCATTGGAGGGCATATGAGCCCCATTGGGTCAGAGTATGGGAGCAAATATAGACACGTTGCTTCCGCCCATCGATCGGGACGTTACCACGCCCCCTGCGTACCCTATTGGTTGGAGAAGGTATAGACGGAGTTAGCGATAACGAGTACGCCCCTTTTGGGCGGATCTAAGATAGGGATCGGCTTTCTTTTTTGCGAGGGAGGGGAGGGAGGGGTTATTAATATCACCTCCCTTTATAATCAGCGCTCAGCACAGTTAGGGTTTAGCTCTTGATAAAGGCATGTCTAAACGCCGAAACGCGCATTGGGCATTCCTCTTTTGCCGATGCTATTATTTTACCATGTCTTTTTTTAGGCATTTGACACCTTTGCACTCTATTTTCTTTCTTTAGTTTAAATTTTTTTCTTCGTTTTCTACTTGTAGTACACCTACTTGATGCTATGATAGGGATATCTTTGAGGCTGCCTTGAAGTAGCAGTTTAGTTGAGTTTGCCATTGTGTGAGCTAGACAGTTAGTCCAGGGCAATTTTAGTTTTTTTCTGATGGATTCACTTGAGGGCGCCCCTCCCTCCCCCCTCTTGGATACCTACTGAGTATTACTAGCTCTGATTTCTCTTTTTTTAATGCACTGTATACCCTTGTGGGCAACATTTACTATTAGAGAGATTGAGCTATATGAAGTTTACATCGATAATACTCATATGTAGATGAACAGGCTCCTGTCTCTTACACTAGTGAGCATTTATCCTTCTTAACCTTTTGCCCGGAATAGTGACTAAGTCTTTTTCTCCCTTTGGTCTCACAACTGCTGCTAGGCAAAATATATGTAGCAGTTTAGTTGAGTTTGCCATTGTGGGAGTTAGACAGTTAGTCCAGGGCGTTTTTAGGTTTTTCCCTGGTGGGTGCACTTGAGGGCCCCCTCCTCCCTTTTTGATATCTACTGAGTATTACTGTCATGGTACCTGTAATTTCCACCTCTGAGGAGGTCAGGTATCTGGACAGGGTATCCCTCAAAGAGGCTTGCATGTCCAAACATTTCGGCAATTTCGGCCGTTTTCACGCCGGCCGCACTAGCTCCTCCCCCTTTTATGACGCGACGGCCAATAGTCGACGTCATGACGTCATCATCAGTGCGGCCCGCCAGAAACCGCAATTCCGGACCTTTTGGGGGCGTGGCTATTAATTAAGGTGACTAGATACTTAAAGGAATCCTGTGCTACAACTCATTGCCCTGTCGTGGTTCTAGCTTGCTAGTCACTCAGTGCGTTCCTCTCTTTGTGTTATTCGGTTTTGACGTGGCTTGTATTTTCGTCTTGTTTCTCTCTTCTCTCCTTAGACCCTGCTTGTTCCTCACTTACCTGTCCTCCGGCTCCCTCGACCTCGGCTTGTCTTTTGACCATTCTTGTC
This sequence comes from Pelobates cultripes, assembly GCA_933207985.1. Lineage (NCBI taxonomy): Eukaryota > Metazoa > Chordata > Amphibia > Anura > Pelobatidae > Pelobates > Pelobates cultripes. Next base: position 10,643,465 of record OW240917.1, read on the forward strand.
TTGTCTATACGTTAGTCTGGCCATTCTAAGGTCCGGTATACTTACCTCTTTCTGTCCGCACTCTGCGTATTGGATCCCTGTCACGATCCTGACATTACGACAGGGCCATATGGATCCTGCAGGTGCTAGTCCTCCTGACTCCAGATTTGAGGCCATGGACCATAGAATGGACCAAATGGCTCTAGCTTTGCAATCTTTATTAGCACGTCCCAGTACCCAGTCAGAAGAGATACGTTCCACCGCTAGCCACCCTGTAAGTACAGGTTTGGAAGTAGCCACAGTGGGTGCATCCTCTCATGTCACTTCCCCGTTACGATATGGGGGTTCGCCTGATACATGTCGAGGTTTTCTAAACCAGATAAGCATACATTTTGATCTTCAACCCCGGGCATACCCTACTGACAGGGCTAAAGTAGGGTTCATTATAACACTGCTAATAGATAAAGCACTTAGATGGGCTAATCCTCTCTGGGAGAATGATAACCCTTTGGTCTATAATTATAATGCATTTGTCACATCTTTCAGAAGGACTTTTGATCCCCCAGGAAGGAAGGCTAATGCAGCCAGATCTCTGTTACGCCTTAGACAACATAATAGAACCCTGGTAGAATATGCGCTAGAGTTCAGATCCCTGGCGGCAGAGGTTAAATGGAACGAACAAGCATATATGGATGTATTTTTGAATGGTTTGTCTGATGAGATTCTAGACGAGATTGCCACAAGAGAATTTCCGGAGAATTTGGAAGATTTAGTGTAATTTTTTTCCAGAATAGATGAACGTATGAGACAGAGGCAGAATACTCGAGATAGAGCCAGTAGACTCCCTATAAGACTTGCTCCTTCCTTCCAGAACCCAGAACCTATGCAGATAGGCAATACTCGCCTATCTGAGGACGAGAGGCAATACAGGAGAAGGGAGGGTCTATGTTTATATTGTGGGCTGAGAGGCCACCTACGTCTAAATTGCCCTAAACGCCCGGGAAACGCTCGCACCTAAGTTCCCCTAGAGGACGGGCCTTGGGTGTTTCTATATTGTCCTCTATGTATAATGATAAAGACCATAGGCTTCTTATTCCTGTCTCTTTAGCTTGGGAGAGTGGGACTATAACTATGATGGCTTTGTTAGATTCCGGAGCAGCTGAAAGCTTTATAGATCAAGCTTTCGCTAATAAGCATTGTCTCCCATCTCAACTAAGAGATACACCCTTGGCCGTTGAGGCCATAGATGGTAGACCTTTGTCTGAACCAGTAATATTTCATGAGACTAAACCCATTAAACTGACCATCGGTATCCTCCACGAGGAGATGATGTCCCTCCTGCTAATATCCTCCCCTGCTGTCCCAGTGGTTCTAGGGTATCCTTGGCTTAAGACATAACCCTATCATTGATTGGGAATGTGGAGAAATCATATCTTGGGGATCAGGTTGTAGGGAGAAATGTTTGATCAGAGTCACCTCGGTTTGCCCAGTAAACTCCTCTATCAACTCCTCCCAATCTACAGACTTACAGATACCGTCTCAGTATCTGGATCTCAAGTCAGTATTTGACAAAAGGAAGGCTGATACCTTACCTCCTCACCGGTCCTATGACTGTACTATTAGACTCTTGCCTGGTACTATGCCTCCTAGGGGTACGGTGTATCCTCTGTCGATTAAAGAAAATGTAGTCTTAGAGGATTACATAAAGGAGAATCTAGACAAAGGATTTATTAGAAAGTTTTCATCTCCAGCTGGGGCAGGTTTTTTCTTTGTAGAGAAGAAAGACGGTACTTTACGTCCTTGCATAGACTATCGGGGATTGAATAAGATTACCATCAGGAATGCTTACCCCATTCCTTTGATTACAGAACTCTTTGATAGATTGAAGGGCTCCAAGATTTTTACCAAGTTAGATTTGAGAGGAGCATATAACTTGGTAAGAATTAGACAGGGAGACGAATGGAAGACAGCGTTCAATACCCGTTACGGACATTATGAGTATACTGTAATGCCGTTTGGGTTATGCAATGCTCCGGCCGTCTTCCAAGATTTGATTAATGAAGTTCTTAGAGAATTTCAACACGAATGCGTTATAGTATATTTGGATGATATACTAATACATTCTAGGGACCTTGAGTCTCATCACAGACAAGTCAGAAGGGTATTACGGAAACTTTTACAACATGTATTGTATTGTAAATTGGAGAAATGTAGCTTTGATCAATCCCAGATAACTTTCTTAGGCTACGTAATCTCCAAGGACGGGTTTATGATGGACCCGATTAAACTAAAATCAATATTAGATTGGCCATTACCCAAGGGACTCAAAGCCATACAAAGATTCATTGGATTTTCTAATTACTACAGACGCTCCTATCACCAATATGACTAAACAAGGGGCTAATACCAAGACGTGGTCTACTGAGGCTCTATCTGCTTTTGCTTCAGCACCTATATTGGTCCATCCTGATACCTCTTTACCTTTTCTACTTGAGGTTGATGCGTCTGAAACAGGTATAGGCGCAGTTTTATCCCAAAGACAAAGTTTGGATAAACCTTTGCACCCATGCGTTTTTTTTTCCAAAAAATTATCACACACGGAAAGGAGATATGATATTGGTGACAGAGAACTCTTAGCTATTATTATGGCAGAAGAATGGAGACATCTGTTAGAGGGAACGGTACATCCTGTTACCATTTTGACGGATCACAAAAATTTATCCTATATTGGAGAGGCCAAAAGATTATCTGCCAGGCAAGCCCGTTGGTCATTGTTCCTTACACATTTCAACTACCTACTCACATACAGACCTGGTTCTAAGAACACCAAAGCAGACGCGTTATCCCGCCAACACGAACCTATTACCACCACGGAAGACGCATTGTCTCCTATTGTTCCTAAACAATACATTATTGCAAACACTAATGTCAAAATACACTCTCCATTACTTGAAGATATAATGAAGGAGCAATCTCTTGCTCCTGAACGTACCACTGAGGGACGGTACTTCGTTTCTCCTAAATTCCAAATGGATGTACTTTGTTGCTTTCACGATAGTAAGATTGCTGGTCACCCTGGTATCCACAAAACCTACTCTCTGATTTCCAAGGACTTCTGGTGGCCTGATATACGGAGAGATGTGGAAGATTTTGTCAAGGTTTGCGATGTCTGTGTTAGGAAAAAAACTACCACAGACACTCCCTTGTGGCCTATTGCAACCCTTAGTCATTCCCAACAAACCTTGGGCTAGTTTAGCTATGGATTTTATTGTTGATTTGCCTGTTTCTAATAAAAGCACAGTTATCCTCACGGTGATCGACAGGTTTACCAAAATGGCTCATTTCATTCCCTTGCCTAAACTTCCTTCCTCGCCCGAATTGGCCGAGATATTTGCGAAGGAGATGGTATCCCCAATGAGATTGTGTCTGACAGAGGTTCCCAATTCGTTTCCCGTTTTTGGAAATCCTTCTGTTCCCAGTTGGGTATCAAGCTGAATTTTTCCTCTGCCTATCACCCTCAATCTAACGGAGCTGCCGAACGCACTAACCAAAAAATTGAGCAATATCTGCGCTGTTTTGTTTCTGAACACCAGGGCGATTGGGTCGGTCTGATTCCTTGGGCGGAGTTTGCTCACAACAATCTTGTTTGTGATTCCACTCATAATAGCCCCTTTTTCTTAAATTATGGGTTTAACCCTACTGTTCTTCCGTCGGCATCACCTTCTCATGGTGTACCGTCGGTTGATGTTCATGTAGCCAACCTGAGAAAGTTGTGGGATCAGACTCGACGAATTCTTACCCGTAGCTCCGCGGTGTTCAAGATGCATGCTGATAAGTGTAGACGGCCTGCCCCTGTCTTTTCTCCGGGTGATAGGGTCCGGTTGAGTACCAGACATATTCGCTTGAAAGTTCCTTCCATGAAGTTTGCTCCTCGTTACGTAGGGCCTTACAAGGTATTGAGGAGGATTAACCTGGTTTCTTATCTGCTGGACCTGCCTCCTACTCTACGTATCCCTAACTCTTTTCATGTATCTTTATTGAAGCCTCTTGTATGTAACTGGTTTTCTTCCCACACTTCACCCCCTCGTTCGGTTCAAGTTGATGGTCAGGAAGAATATATTGTCAAGTCCATTCTCGATTCTCGTATTTCCAGGGGGAAGTTGCACTACCTCGTAGACTGGAAAGGTTATGGTCCTGAAGAGAGGTCTTGGGTTCCTTGTGAGGATGTACATGCTCCTCGTCTTCTTCGGGCCTTCCATATTCAGTTTCCTTCTCGCCCTGGTCCCGTCCGCCCGGAGGGCGTATCTGAAAGGGGGGGTACTGTCATGGTACCTGTAATTTCCACCTCTGAGGAGGTCAGGTATCTGGACAGGGTATCCCTCAAAGAGGCTTGCATGTCCAAACATTTCGGCAATTTCGGCCGTTTTCACGCCGGCCGCGCTAGCTCCTCCCCCTTTTATGACGCTACGGCCAATAGTCGACGTCATGACGTCATCATCAGTGCGGCCCGCCAGAAACCGCAATTCCGGACCTTTTGGGGGCGTGGCTATCAATTAAGGTGACTAGATACTTAAAGGAATCCTGTGCTACAACTCATTGCCCTGTCGTGGTTCTAGCTTGCTAGTCACTCAGCGCGTTCCTCTCTTTGTGTTATTCGGTTTTGACCTGGCTTGTATTTTCGTCTTGCTTCTCTCTCCTCTCCTTAGACCCGGCTTGTTCCTCACTTACCTGTCCTCCGGCTCCCTCGACCTCGGCTTGTCTTTTGACCATTCTAAGGTCCGGTATACGTACCTCTTTCTGTCCGCACTCTGCGTATTGGATCCCTGTCACGATCCTGACAATTACTAGCTGATTTCTCTTTGTTTCATGCACTGTATACCCCTGTGGGTAACATTTACTACTAGAGAGATTGAGCTATATGAAGTTTACATCGATAATACTCATATGTAGATGGACATGCTCCTGTTCTTTACACTAGTGCGCATTTATTCTCTTTAACCTTTTGCCCGGAATAGTGACTAAGTCTTTTTCTCCCTTTGGTCTCACAACTGCTACCAGGCAACACATATATCCCTACCAGTACAAGTCTTGGATTAAGGTCAATTCTCTTGACATCTTTAGAAAGGGTTTATTTAAGTAGGGAATCTACATGTATATGGATATGACTTAGAGTCATGCAACTTTGATATAACTCCCTATATGAGTGGTATACTTCAGTTTATTTGCACATCGAGTCAGTGCATTGTTGTATCCCTTTTTTGACAATTTTTCTATTATTCTCCAAGACTGGAGGAATTTTAACTTTATAATAAAGGTTTATATTCCCTTTTCCTTCCCCCCACCCTATGTTGTATTAACTTTAGGAGGTATACATCTGTGGAGGAGTATGAACTCCCCTCACTATTTGTGAGAGGTGTTCCATCCCTTCCACTTCTTTTCTTCATTAATAAATTATTTCATATTATTACTTCTCTATACAATTTTATTTCTATTTGTCTCTCCTGGCATTCTACATATCCTAAGGTGGGGATCATACCACCCACGCTATCATCAGAGTGCAGAAAGGCCTGCACTCCACTTGTGAGTACATTTTATTTTATTTCAACTTATTTTTATATTACGTCACCAGAGAGCACTATTGGCTGTTCTTATTTCTTTTCCTTTGAGAAGTGGACACCAGCACTCTCCAGGAGGACAAGCACCCCTACAAGCGGAGGGTTATCCGCTGTATGCCCGTTACACTAGAGTTGGCCATAGCTCATGGAAATGTGAGTGTGGAGTTTATATTTTAATTTCACGGATATTTATTTATACACTCTGCACGGTTGGTCTTTTCCCATTGTGTCTTTCATATCGTGAGACGGGCTACTTCCAACAGAGAAGATATTACACCAGTTGAGACAACAACTAAAGATAGATATTGGGACTTTTTATTTTATATTACTTTTTTAAATCACACATAATTTTATTTGTGTAATATTTATCTACTTTCCTTGGCGCAGCCTTCCTTTGTTTTTACTTGTATATTCTCACTGTAGAGGATTAGAGGGTGACCCTCTGTTATGCCGCTGCCTTTTATACATTTTATTATTAGCGCTAACCTTTTTATTTCCTTCTCTGAACCCTCTCTAAAGTATCAATATCCTTCTGAAGATACGGTCTCCAGTACTGTGTACAATACTCCAAGTGAGGTCTCACCAGTGTTCTGTACAATGGCATGAGCACTTCCCTCTTTCTACTGCTAATACCTCTTGTGGCTTCTCCAATGCAATGTGGCGAGATTGGTCTCGTCACACCTCTCCCTATACAACCAAGCATTCTGCTAGCATTTCCTGCTGCTCTATTACATTGTGCCTACCTTTAAGTCATCAGAAATAATCACCCCTAAACAGTGGTGTATCCTGGTTTTGTGCTGCCCTAGGCATGCTGCTGGGCGGGCGGCGCTGGCGAGGGAGCACTTTCCACTGAACTGTCAGGACGGCCGGGAGCCGGAATATGACGTCATTGGAATGATATTAATAACCTGGCACATAAGGAGTATATATAGCTAGTTCACTAATTCGAAATTGGCGCCAAAAAAAAGTCTGCCAATCAGGGCTGTTCAAAATGTAAACCATCTTTGCCACCATCTTTGTCACTCTCACCACATCTCATCCTGTCACAATCACTCCCCATCACTATCACATTCACCTTAACCCTGTGACACAGCCCCCAACTGTCACACTCACCCCTCTAACCATGTCACAGTCACTCCTCCTCACTATTACACTCACCTCCCCAAAACATTAACCCCAAACCTTGTCACACTCACCTCCCTCACACCTAACTTTCAACCTTGCCATACTCACCCCCCACTTACACATGAAACACAGCCTGACCATAAACACAACACACAAAAACCGAAAGCAGTTTGTCTTACATACAACCATACAACACAGCACAAACAACTACTCCACACACATAAGATCCCAGACACAGACATACACATGCACAGCAAAACAAAGGCACATTCACACACAAGGATACGCAGTCACATACACAAGTACACAGTGCCAGTGACAGACACACACTCAGTCAGATATGCACACAGACAACCTGCAAGCATATACGAAGGTGCACAATGCTAGACACAAAGGCACAGTTTGTTTTATTATTTTGACCCTGCCATGGCTAAGCGGCAGGTCTGTTGTGTTATGTATGTGAAACTCCCCCTGCAGGCCTGTATATACTGAGCATTACTAGAGGGTATCTCACCTTATAATGGATACACCAGGTAAGTGATCCCTGTGTAATGTCTGTGTATTGGGTATGGGGTGTTTACACGGCTGTATACTAAGTTGCTCAAATTTCTTTTTTCTTTAATGTGGTTGTTTAGTCAATTCTCATTGTATAGAATCTTTCTAAAAAGTAACCTTTTTGTTAGATCCCCATGCATACAAACTATTTAGTCTTTATATCTGTAACGGATCACCTGGCACCCCGACTGGGTACCTCCGTTGAAGGATGCTCCTAGTGCTTCCTGAGGGCTCCAAGCACTCCAGCCGACAACACAACAACCGCAGATCGAACCTCTCTTCCTTCAGAGCGAAGCAGGAACAAGCTCTTAAAAGAATTTAAGAGTGATTATAGCAAGGAAATATGCAGAGCCTAGCAATCCCTTGTAGCAGATTCCCCCAATAAGAGACGGAACTCCAAATTGAGGGTGAAGTAGAACTGAAGTTTGAATGGAACACTCGGCTTTTATGCCCATCTCACACACATGGTACCGCCTGCAGAGTTTTGTAAAACAACCAATAAAACACGTACATTACAGTAAAACACTCCCAGCAATTACACACAAACCCCCCCCTCTGCCTGTGATTTAATTACTGTACACAATGGGTTAAAGTAATTATCACAGGCAGGAAAAATACACTTTTTGTACTGTAACTTTAAAAATATACATCACATTCAAATAAACATACATTTTCAGAATCAGCATATTTTAAATATAAACATAACCAAAAATCAGACAATTCCACCTAGTAGTTCAAAAGTTAGCTGGAAGTCCTTTGTGCACATTTTCATGCCCAGAACAGTTCCATAGATTTGGGTTCTGCAGTCGGTCGGTCTGAAAAATGACTAAGTCCCATTTGAATGCACGAACGGGGCTGTTTGTGCAAATGGCTCAGTATAGCAGTGAGTTCAAATAGCCGAACAGGACTTAGTCTCTGTGGCTGAAAACTCGGTGGAGGAGACGGTAAGGGTCAGCGGTGTTCATGTGAAGCCGATTTCAATTCCATGAATTTGGCTGCACACACCGCTGACCGCGTGCGAATGAACAAAGATGGTCGCCACCATATGTTCGTTTGTACGAACGGCGGCCCCCCAGCGGTCGGCAATTTACCTACAGCAGGCTCCCAGCCTGGGAGGTAAATTGCCTGCACGCTTCCACTTCTGGGTGGTCCGCCTGTGTGGTACTTGCTTCAGTAAGCCCCATTTACTGAACCAAGTGGGAGAAAGCCACAAACAAAGGATTTTATAGGTTTGGGGACATAGTCTTAAAGGGGCATTGTCACACAGTCTCAATATGTCCCCAGACGGTTCTTAAAGGGCCAGCACGGTCCACTGTAAGTCCAAAAGCCCAAATGCTGTTCTTAAAGGGCCATATCTCCCAGGGGCCATAGTCCCAAGGCATTAGGCTGGCAATCAGTCCCCTCCAAAAAACAGTGGCGGGGTTGCTTTCGCCATAAAATACCCCCTTAATTATGTCTGAGGGAAATGTTTTGGATCTTCTCTCTGCAGGCGGATGTCCCTCCCTGGTTTGCATGTGGAATGGAAAATATCTTAGCTCTACTAGGAATTAATTATTGCTGGGGCATTAGCCTGGGCAGCTGTGATTGGATAAGTGTTAGCTGACTACATTCGGCATATACTAGCTCCATTGCAGTATGAATTGGGTACAATGATATGTAAATTCTGTTTTAGTCACACCTCAGGCATGGGGCTGTGGGAAGCCAGGGATCCTCATTATTAAAATACTAAAAAATGGAGGGACAGTGCCAGGGGCTGCAGGCACAATAACCAATTCAATGACTGGTTTAGCATTAAACCATTCATTTATCACTGAATGGCAAGGTAGGGCCATATATTAACTTGAACTGCTTCTCCCCAAATATCCCCATACCATGGTGGGCTTCAATATTATCTCTTTAGACTTTGATGGGCAATATTTAATTTATATTATTGTATGTTAATACATCGACGTCTTCTGGTAATGCTTTCCACTTCCTTCACTATTTCACTCCTAGCCCGGTCAGCCATATAGGCTTCTCATTCATGTTAGAAATCTGTTCTGTTTCTTCATTCCTTTGCTTCTCCCGATCAGTCCTACTGCATCTCTCTGAATGCCCCCACCCCCAGGGCAGCCCTATTGCATCCTCTCTGCCTCGTGTTTTTAGTTAAATATTTGTTTAATCTTGTTCATGAGCTATAACTTGCAACAGATGAACCAAAGCCTCATGTACTATGATAGATCAATATGAATATGAGTTGATAAGTTGTGCAAGCGCCCATCTGATAAATGTGGTGGGTGTCTCTCAGATGACATGTATGCTGTGCAACTAATAGATTAACTGCTTTTCATTAACTTTACCATTATGATGATGCAAAGTTAAATGATCGTGTGGTGTATTAACATATATTCCCGTTGGCTTTCAGGAACACTTCTCTTCATGGTAACCAGGTTATTTGTTGCTCGAGTTGGCATACCACCCGCTAACCAAACTGACAGCTATATTCAGCGAGCAGCTCCTGTTGGGAAGCTATTATTTACCTCAAGGATTTTCTTTCATCCTGGTGGAGATCTGTTTGCTATTCGCGGTAATGATCTGTACAGAGGACCTATGCCATCAGAGCAAGGCCAGGAATGGTTCGATGTTGCCAAAAAAGTGGGCACAGATGACTGGGGCAGCTTCAAATTTACCCTCTTTGATCCCAATGGTGATATGTATGCAGTAACAGACAATGGAGATTTATACAGGGGCCCCGCTCCAACTGATGAAAACAGTTCCTGGCTGATTCGTGAAGCCATCAAATTAGGATCTGGTGAGTGGAATACAGTAAAGTCCCTGTACTTTGATGCTCAAGGCACTCTGTTTGCAGTTATACCAAATGGCCAGCTTGTGAAGAGAAACCCACCAACAAACCTCCAGGATGACTATTTTGCAACAGCAATACCTGTTGGAAATGAGAACTGGCTCCAGTACACTCCCTTCATAGCTTTCAGCCCCGATGGATCACTTTGGTCTATCACTGAACCCTTAGGAAACCTGTATAAATGGTCACCTGAAGCCAAAGATTCCAATTTTCCCCATAAGGATGCCGAGTACATGGGCTCAGGCTATAATTTAGGCCTTTTCTATGCCTTCACTGTTGATAAAAGCGTTAGTAGCATTGAGAGCTTGGCATTTCTCCCAGCTGATGGTAAAATTGTATCCAAAGATCCTATGATGCTGAAAAGCCAAACATATACAAACTCGGGTGAGACCCCACTCAAACACCGCTTCAGGTAAGTAAAACCTTAAGGTAGATCTGATAAATGTTGGTATACATGAGCTGTCTTCAGAATGAGAAGTTCTATGGGTACCATGCAGGGCTATACCAGGACAAAAACAATTCAGTCCTGGCATTTAAAGTCTGTACATGCCAGTACAAGGGGGTGGAGATAGAGGGTGAATATTATGTTATCACCAATGACATGTTCACTGCCCAAAGAGGAAATGTCAGTTTGCTGCCCCTCTAAGGCAGCCCATGTGCAGAATCCTGCTGAAGAACTCTGGGATAGTGAAAAATCCCTATGATTTAATAGAGTGAATTTAATGAGCTGAGCTTCCTCTGCATTTGCTGGGGACTTGTTTATGACATTCCCATAAGTGGAGTACAGAGTGACGTTTTTAGTAAAAGATTCCAAAAGAGTAAACGCAGGCAATGCTCCAACAGTAAGGATGTTATTTTTATTATCGGGTGAACAACCCCATAGAAAGTGCAATGTTTTGCTCAGCAGCACCTTACTCATGAGTATGGATAACAAAGTGCAAATGTAACCATATATAACTCCACAACCAATTAATTCATCAATAGTAATAAAAACACATGTATTTTATCGACATACATAATATCAGTAGTAAAACGACGCGGAGTTTGTCAAAGCATGAAGCAGTATTGATAAATATAAGAATATATGGCATGGAATTTGACAAGGCATAAGGTAATGCGTCTAAATGTTGAAGGCATCAATATAAAAGTTATATTCCAGTAAACTAATTTAAATAAAAATTAGGGCCATCTTAATCAATATGCTACACATGGTAAAAGCAATACATCTATAACACACGTTCCATCTAAGGAAATCGCAGCTTATTATCTAATACATTGTCAGCAGGACATTATATTAATATTTATTCAAAATCAATCTATTTATCGCCTCGAAACAGATCATGTACAATATGTGAATAATATAGGCAAATAGACGCTGTGTTTTCTGAGTCAAATTCTCCCCATGTGATGCCGCCACAATCGTTGTGGACACAAAGAGTTGTGTGTGAGGTAAAGGATTGTGTGTGAGAAGGCAGCCTGTGGTTTTACATGCATTTTGGGAGCTGCTAGTTCTGATTAGTCTGAACGAGTCAGTTTGGAAAAGGGCAGATAGTGGTGTAGTGTTTCTGGTCATGTGGCTGTAGTGTGGGGCATGATGGGGAGAAAGGGAGTACAAGCTATATTTATATATTTAGCAAAAAAAACTAGTTTTATATTCCATGTGCCTTAGCTTGGACTGGGGAGAGGAGACCATGATCCTTTGTTGTCCAGTGGGAGATGTTCCCCCTATGGGAGCATACTGCTTTTAAGCCACAAAACGTATCATTGTTGCTGTGGTAGATATCTGCAACATTCTGATACATTACAAGGAGCAGTGAATGTGGTTCACGCCTGTTTCTGATGCCCAGTCTGGGCCTGGCTCCATGTATAACTTTGACATTCGTTAAAGAAGGCAGAGTAAGCCGCTATTTCTAGAATTTATCTGGTATACTACTCATCCTAGTCTTAACTTCTTTCCAACTGTATCTGTTCAAATTATCGGATTCTATGGTATGACTGACAGCTAAAGCAGTGCATGCTGGGATCTGCTGTCAATTACCAATTGCTGGATTCTCGCGAGTGAGTCGGCAATAGTCATTAATCGGCTTTTCAGAATTACCAATCACCAAGTCTAATCCAATTAGTGTTAGCATAAAATTTACTTTTTTTAATTTAAATATTTTAAGACATATAGTGGCCTGACTATACACCACTAATATAATAGGTGTCTTTGTCACAGTGAGGCAGTATTTGTCTAAACTCCAATGCAGCATCTTCCTGTGCCAGAAGCTTATTTAAAGGAAGACTCCAAGCGCCATAACAGTCATATCAATGAAGTGGTGATTGTGCCCATATTCCACCAGTATCTTCTTGCCTTCAAGTGTTAAGCTACGTTTTAAAGGAAACCGCATGGATGCTTCTGGGACTCAACTCAGTGTTAAAAATTGTTTCTTACTTGGAGGTAAGAAGACACCATAACCACTTAATGACACGAAGTAAACAGAATCCCTCTGAAGCAACTGAACTGTAAATGTGTCTTACCTGCTTCTTTCCTTTTATATCAAACAAAAAATTAAGACTAAATCAATCTCCCTAACGCAGTTTATGTTCTCTCATGCTAGGGTTTCTGAAACGGTTAAAGCGACCAGCACCTTCAGCCAGAAAGGTGGATACACGTATAAGGTTGGTGCTAAGGTGACAGTTGAAGCTGGAATGCCATTCATAGATGAACAATATGGGGAGATTTCAATCAAACCGGTTACATCTCTTATCTGGAACCTAGCCGAAACCAATGAAATCCAGGTAAAGGGACATGGGACTGGGTATGGGTAATGACTGAGATTATGGGGCACTCGTAGGATCTGCATGAATTCAGAGGAGAGCTTAAAACATTGTTGCCAAGTGAATGTCTAAAATATGCACTTCAGTTAGATTTACATAATGAGGTTTCTGCCTTGTAATAACTCCCATGCAAAAACTGTGAATCAAGAGCTATTAAAGGGACACCCGACTGCCCAGATAAAACATAATTACACGGTTTAGTAGATATACCCCAAATTAAAACTCACACACATTAAATAATGATATTTTTCCATTAGATATATTTAAAATCAGCTTGCAAAACCTGCAGATCTCTTGTCTGCTGCCTTTGCAAGCTCTCCCATTTTAACCCCGACAGGGCTTTCTGTCCAATCACAGACTTGCCAATGCAGCTCAATGAGATATATTTGTAAGTCAGGTACTCTGAGCAAATTGCTGCCTCTTAAGATCATCTGCATTAAGCTAAGAAAACCAGGAAGTAACATTACCTGTCTGCTTAAAAGCCAAGGGGTGTAACCAGGCTAATTAATAAAAGTGTCAAATTCTATAGAAATCTGCACTTTTTGCAAAATAAAAACAAGAGGACACACACTTTACACATAAAGCATTTCAGCAAAGTAAAGTTGTTTAGGGGTCTGGAGTTACCCTTTAAATGTCTCCTGGAAAAGCATATGCAAGTGTAGTCTTCAGAGACTGTGCTGTTAATGAAGGTAGAAAGGAAATATGTCCATATTGAATCTTCAGATTGCTGTTTTGGTCTACAAATCCTGGCTTGGTGATATAAGCATCTTGTGAGTGTAAGCTCAGTGTATTGCCTAAATCAGTGGTCCCATTCCAATATCAGTCTAGGCTTTAGGGTGGCTTTAGGGTGGTCAACTTAGAAAAACAACAACCTTAAACACAACTGGGTAGTCTCTAAATCCTGGACTGGTATGGGGTGGGTGAATACTGATTTGGGAACCACTGGTTTAAATTACAACATCCCTACTCCTAATTGTGTATTAATGAGCAGGATTTGACTAGCCTAATGATCCTGCTTTATGGTATAACCAGCCAGATCATTCTGACCATATGACAGACTAGGCTAATGGTCTAATAAGAGGTTTCTTATTGGTCATGGAAGGGTTTAACTGCCAGACTAACTGGTTCTTATATTTCTGTATTTTAAGGAAAATCTTTCATATACAAGGCCATTTATTCCTTCTGTTGTTCCCCTACAGATACCATTCTCCAGCACCACAGATGTCACAGTGCCACCACACACCACCATATGTGTTGTAGCATCCGTCACAAAGGTAGTGATGGAGGTGCCTTTCTCTGCCAAGGTCACAACCATTTTAGGCTATCAAACTACTGTAAATGGAATGTGGAAAGGGGAAGGTCATTATGGCATGTCCGTCTCCCAAGATAACTGCTCTCCTGTCTCAACATAAGTTCAGAATTGAAAACCATAATTCAAATCCCCTTACCTGTGCTCCATAGTCCTGAGATTAGCATTATGGTGTCAGTGTATTGGGAGTATATATCTATTCACTGCATGGCTTGTGTAATGTAAAATGTATCCTCAATAAACCTTCTTGCATTATTGGTGTCTGTTTACAGTTTTATCCTGTAATCCACATGTTTCAGGAGGGGTTCTTGTGTATATTTGTGTTTATATATCTGTTATCATCATATTTTATAATTAATACAGAATATGCTGCAAAAGAATAGAGAGAAGAAACAAAAGGGTGAACCATAGTAGGTGAACCCTTCTGAAATACGAGTAACCCAGATACAACGTAACTGTTAATTAATATAGTGTAAAAAATTGATGTAATAAAAAAACGAGAATAAGCAGAGTAAATAAAACTCCTAAATCACATAAGAAAACAATAAATAAAGTAATAATGAACTATAACCCTATTATTTGGATAACAAAGAATTAACATAAATAAATAAATAAGAATTCGATTAATATCACTCTGTGAGTCAGTGGTAGTTAGAAGTAAGAGGAGATACTGCAAGAAGTAGATACAGAATAACAGCCAATGTAACTGCTAGCAAAAGTAACAAATGCTGCCAGTCTAATAAATCGAGAGGAGGGACAAAGATAAATGCGGTTTGAATACCAGCAGAGCGGCAAGCCCTGCAGAAGATCATATATATGTATATATATAGGCAGGAGAGGAAGCTAAAAAAAGCTATATTGGCATATATTGTTAAAATAATATGGTCCTACGTGTTTCATTCACTTTAGGCAACTTTCTCAGGGACCAATATTATAAGAAATACAATAAAATACAATAAAAATACAATCAAGTGTACCAATAAGCCTTAGTGTATTTTATTGCAAATCTTACAATGTTGGTCCCTGAGGAAGTTTCCTAAAGGGAACGAAACGCATAGGACCGCTTTTTAACAATATATATCAATAAATACATTTTTCTTCTACATCTATACCATTTGGAGTGTGTGACCTTCCTGGTATCCAGATTGGAGCCATCATCGGCAGTGGGACATACCCCCCCTCCCCCCATACCACAGGGGAGGCACCCTGAGGGCTTGCTTCATATAACCAATCTGCGAGTGTAGCCGTGAAGTGTTGGGCGATTGAAAGGCTATAACAATATTACACTATGTTGTATTTTATTTATATGTTTTAGTGATACCAGCTGGATCCCTGCCTTATTTGCATTTTATACGGACTAAAACATAAGAATAATTTGGGGACCTACATAAAGACTCTGTTTTCTGCCCCAGGTAATGACTACTGTCACATCACTAGCTAGATACCATGGAGAATTTATTAAAATCTTAGTTGACAGCATACAAAAGAATAAAGATTACATTTTGCAATAGGGGAGTCTGTCATTCAGTAAAAGCAGGGCAACAATGGGAATGATTGAACAGGCAGCTCAATGTAGTTCGATTGGAGGGGGGGGGGGGGCGAAGGAAGGGAACAATTCTGAGACAAAATTGCAAATCTTGTACCTTTAATAATACATGTAGCTCAATATGGATTTATAAAGCTATTAATACATAGGTGTCAGGATTACTGATTGATCCAGCACATAGAATTGAATCACACCTAGGACTAAAAGGTAACGTCTTACCGGGCCTTAGAATGGCCAGACTTAACATACCAAAGAATAGTCGGGATACTAGCCGAGGTCAGGGACACAGAATGGGACGCAATGATAAGGGAAAGCCAAAAGTCAGGGTACCAGAATACAGGAAAGTCAAACTAAGCCAAAGTCAATAACCAGAAATAAATGCTCAGGAGCACACTCTCGGACAACCACTAAGAGAAACCACGGCAGGGCAATGAGGAAGAGTAAAAGTCCAATATTTCCCCGTTTGCCCAGTCAATGTGAGGATTGTGTTTAATAAGCCAAGTAAAGCCTAATATGATGGGGCAATAAGGGTTAAGCAATTACTTCCTTCCTTGTGTAAGGCACCAATGGAAATGTGGGTAATTAAGGGATGAGAGAGTGATCTCCCATCAATGGCCAAAGGTGATAATCTCTTCTTGATAGGTATAGAATTTGCTTTTTACAAAATGTACATTAATGAAGTTTCCTGCCACACCTGAGTCCATCAGGGCCTTGCATGAAAAGTTCTTCTTGTTACATTTGATCGTAATCAAGGAGTAATCTATTTTTGTTATTCCCAGAGGACGTATCCATCACACCTAACACCTGTCCCTGTTAAGGTTCTTAGGTGCGGAAGTTTTACGGACGAATAGGACAAGCACTCCTCATATATCCTTTTCTACCGCGGTATAGGCATAGACCCTCTTTTCTCCTGTATTGTTTTTCTGCCTCTGACAGTCTAGTGACCCCCAACTGCATAGGTTCAGGTTCGGACTGTACAGGGAGGTAAGGAACAATAGGTCTGGAAAAACTAGGTGCTAATGACATAGCCATACGTCTGGTTCTATATCTGGTAGTCTCTCTGGTTCTTAATTTGCACCAAACTCATTTAATTTTTTAGGTAGATCTTTGGCAGCAATCTCGTCTAGAATTGCTTCAGATAATCATTTTTTAAATGCAGAGATTAACCCGCTATTAGTCCAGTCTACCTCAGAAGCCAAGTTGCGAAATTCTATGGTATAATCTGAGATAGGCCAGTTCCCTTGTTTGATTTGCATTAGGGCAATGGAGCGTCATCCTCCCTGCCTAATGGTTTGAGTGTTAATTTAAATTCCATAAGGAATTCCTGGTAGTTATGTGCAATACTCCTATTACTCTCCCATAATGGATTGGAACAAAACAAGGCTTTATCTTTAAGTTGGTTCATTAGGCAACCAATCCTAACTCTATCTATGGGAAAAGATACCAGTGAGGTCTCAAAATGATACTCAATTTGATTCAGGAATCACCGGCATTCTTGAATATTACCATCAAAATGCGGGGGATGAGATAGGGAGATAGTAGGTGCCTTATGTAGTATAGGTGGAGGTACACTAGGCGGAGGTGACATAGTCGGAGAAGCCGCAGGCTGTAGATGCGCTGTTCGAGTAAGAAGCGTACTGAAAGCCTGGGCAAAATGATTCATATGGTGATCATTCTCCTCTAGCTTTCTCTCACAAGCAGCTATGTGCTGACATAATTCTACAGGATCTATGGCCATGTCGTAATGTCAGGATTACTAATTGAGCCATCATGTAGAATTGTATCACACCTGGGACTAAAAGGTAACGTCTTACTGGCCTTTAGAATGGCTGGACTTAACGTACTAAAGAATAGTCAGGATATTAGCCGAAGTCAGGGACATAGAATGGGACAGCCAAAAGTCAGGGATACCAGAATACAGGAAAGTCAAACGAAGCAAAGTCAATAACCAGAAATAAACGCTCAGGAACACACTTTTGGACAACCACTAAGGGAAACCACGACAGGGCAATGAAGAAAAGTAAAATTGAATTTAAATAAGCCCTTTACAATTTTGATTGGCCGAAATCGCCCTTTGACCCCAGAATGTGCGCGCTCGTCTCCTGCGTCAGTCCTCATTCCTGGTCAAATCTCTTCATCCCCCAGCATTAACAAAACAAAACATTAGAATAGAGGATATGTTCAAGTTTGGCGAGAGTCTCACCCAAACTTCCACTAATGGCAATAGGTATGTGGTCAAATATATTACCTGATTAATTAAATCAATGGAATATGTAATATGACAGGATGTGTACACTCAGTCACATTGAACAGTCAAATATTGTATAATACATTTAATAACTGACCACAAAATCTAAAATCTCATGAATGAAATGAAAAAAAAAAATTTCATGAAAAAGTAAGGCTGCCCTTACTTCGTCAGGGAAAAGTAATGGAGTCGAGAGTCCATTACTTTTCCCTGACGAAGTAAGGGCAGCCTTACGAAATGCGTAGGAACGATCGGCACATTGAAACAAAGACCCCACACCGAGATCCAGAGCGAGCAGCCGCACACACATAGCAGCTCAGTGCGACCTGCTCCAACGGTGTATCACACAGGGGAATCCCCAATACGCGACAAGCATCAGAAGAGGAGAATATACATCTTCAACTCTCCCACCAACAACCCAGAAGCACACCCGTGACCAGGAAATAGGATCCACACCAACAAATGAACAAGTGAAGAAACGGCTGACATCCACTCTATTCTGCAACAAAGGGGTTTTCTTTCCAAGCCTTCTACTAAGCTGCATACTCATATACCCACAAGCAGACTCAGGACACAAGACCAGAACAAAGAAAGCTCACTCTTCTATCACCAGGTTGGACTTTTTTGTTTATTCCTTTTTACATTCAGATTTTTTTTTTTACTTCTTTTCCCATATACTTATTGTTACTTTTTACTACATTTTTGGGTTTTTTTTATTTTATTTTTTTACATTGGTCCACTTTTGTTTTTTTAAGCTGTACCTGCAAATAGTGTGCACACTCTATTTATTACAACAGGTACCCGTTTTAAAATTATTGAATCTCAGCATATAATAGGTATATAGAGATTTAAACATATTTTATGTTTTAATTAGACAAATCTTTTATTTTATATATAAACGATTGTATGTTCTTTTTGCGCTTCTTTGTACCCTTCTACGGTTTGTTTTTGTATAAGAAAGTGTAGGGATACTTTCTATATAAGAAGCTGCATTCCCAACTTACTCTCAGATTTCCTTACTGGTTACACCCCAGATTAAGCCATACTTTCCTTTTAACATCACTACTAACATCATATAACACTTTATCACTTCCCAACAATGGGAGTATATTTGTATGTGCAATTTAAAACACGATCAGAGAAGATATTATTCTCTAGCTATCTCTTGTTTTTCCTTTTCTTTGTTCTGGTGTTCTTTCTGTGGCTCGTTTTCCTTGCTGGTATTATTTTTGTGTGCTCTCCCTCACGAAATATGGGTTTTGTACGCAGGTCCGCTTTTTCATTGAAGCACAATTTTGCAACAAGCTGCGAAAAAAATTCCTTCTTGACCCCAGAATGGCAGTCAAATTTATCCTTGGATCAAGCTATTATTACCCTACATTGAAAGATTATATCCTTGAATATTCTGTTCTTGCAAGTATGCATCTAGTAGCCGTTTAAACATCTGTATGGACTCTGATAAAACCACTTCCTCAGGCAGAGAATTCCACGTCCTGATTGTTCTGACAGTAAAAAAACCTTTCCTTTGCCTTAGACGAAATCTTCTTTCTTTCAGTCTAAAGGCATGGCCTCGTGTCCTATGTAAAGTTCGGTTTGTGAATAGATTTCCACACAATGGTTTGTATTTGCCCCGAATATATTTGTATAATGTTATCATATCTCCTCTTAGGAAATGTTTTTCTAAACTAAATAGGTTTAAATTTGTTAACCTTTCTTCATAGCTGAAATGTTCCATTCCTTTCATTAAGTTTGTAGCCCGCCTCTGCACTTTTTCTAATGCCGTAATATCCTTCTTTAGAACAGGTGCCCAAAATCGCACAGCATTTTCAATATGTGGTCTTACCAGTGATTTATAAAGAGGCAAAATTATATTCTCATCCCAAGAATGAATGCCCTTTTTAATGCATGACTACACCTTACTGGCCTTAGCCAATGCTAATTGACATTGCACATTGTTGCATAGTTTGTTGTCTATAACAATTCCCAAGTCCTTTTCGTGTGTTGTTATCCCTAATTTGCTTCCATTAAGGGGTTAAGTTGCTTGTGCATTCTTTACACCGAAGTGCATAACTTTGCATTTTTCAACATTAAATTTCATCTGCCATTTGAGTGCCCAGTCCCCCAGTCTATCTAAATTCCTCTGCAGCAAGCCAATATCGTGCTCCCAATGTATTACTTTACAGAGTTTTGTGTCATCTGCAAACACTGAAACATGACTTCCAATGCTTTTTTCAGGATCGTTTATAAATATGTTAAATAGAAGGAGTCCCAGAACAAAATTCTGAGGGACACCACTTGCCACCTCTGTCCAGCTTGAAAATTTACCATTAACAACAACTCTTTGTACTCTATTTTTAAGCCAATGTTCTACCCAAGAACAAGCATTGTCATCTAGACCGATTTCCTTCAATTTGAACGCTAATCTATTATGTGGAACTGTATCAAATGCCTTGGCAAAATCCAAATAGATCACATCCACTGCAACACCCTGATCTATACTTGTACTTACTTGTTCGTAGAACGTAATCAAGTTAGTTTGACATGACCTGTGCTTCATAAAACCATGCTGATTTTTGCTGATAACCATGTTCTTCTCAAGGAATTCTTGAATATTATCCCTTAATAACCTTTCAAATACTTTTCCAGCCACAGAAGTTAAGCTCACAGGTCTATAATGTCCATTTTTTACATTGTGACCCCAGGGCCGTTGCGCCCTAAGGCAGCCGCCTGATGGTAGCACTGGCCCTGCCTACAAGCTTATATAAAAGATCATAGTAAAGATTTGTGAGTTGCCAAGCTAGGCATCATGAGTAAGAGGCCATTAACTGAACTACCATTTCCAGAAGCCTCTTCTCGGATCATGAAGTTCCATATAAAAAAGGATCTGAGCATCCAAACTGGGGGCTCACTTCCTCATCTGATCATTGCTTGCTTCAAGGGAGGAATAATTACAAGTCAGAAACCCCACATGCATCTTGTCAACTATTGCTCCTTTAACCTTGGCAGCTAGGTTTAAGCAGCTACCGGCAAATCCTACAAGTATCCCTCATCTCAATCAGTAATTCACTCTGATAGAGTGGGATTATTATGCCATTTGATTTTTAACATGTTTGTGAATAAGCCCCTAGACTAACAAACCAAACTCAGTTCCATGTATAGAGGGTGTTTACCTCCCCCTAACCACACCACCCCCTTGCTGTTGATCTTCCTAGTAACTGCACTAAAAAGTCACCCCTTTTAACTACCCTCTATACCGCAAGACCAGGAGACAAGGGCCGGTGCAAGGATTTTTGGCTACACAGGCAAACACGCATTTGATGCCGCCACCCCCACCCCCCTTAAAAATAAATAGTTCCTTCACCGGTGTCTTGTAACCCCTTTATTGTATTCCATTTCTTACACGCTCTTGTGTATCTCAGTCCCTGTGTGTCTCTTCCCACAGGGGCTGTGGTAGGGGGCAAATCATGTTACATGGGTTGAGCAAGGAGGACAGAGGCTGTGGTGGGCAGGCAGGCCCTGAGAAGGAGTGACACAGGGGCTGAATGGGGGTAGGAGCTGGAGAGGAAACAGAAGTTGGAATGGGAGAGTGACACAAGGCCTTTTGTCACTGTTTTTTCACGTGGCAAACTACCCTGTTCCCGAGGCTTATGGAGAAGCCTGATTGCTAGCCTATGGGTCCTGGGAAGTATTGCCATTTAAAAACACTATTTGGACTTATTGGTGTTTAAGAGACTGTTCTGGCCCTTTAAATGAAACTGGCTGCTGTGTCCATCCTTAAGCTCTCATCAGCCCTTGCTAAACTTTAACCCCATGGCGATTTTATTTTGTTCGTGGGATCTGAGCGCTGTTCGGATATATTGAGCGCCAGATCCAAGCTATCTGGGGATAGATTGAATGTGGGGGTTCTGTTCAGTGTAATGGGAATTATGTATTTTTGCTGCTATTGTGAATGGAGATATTTTCTGTACCTGGAGATAATTGAATTTACTACAGTTACTTAAGCCAATTATCTCCAGGATATAGGAGACGATAGACCAGCTGCACCGCCTAACTCTGTGGAATTGGTTTGGGGCAGGAAAGCCATGCTTTCAGTCGGTCAAAAAGGACTTCCATCTAACTTTTGAACCACTGGACCAATTTGTATGATTTTGATATATGTTTGTATACTGCTGGTTCAGAATATGTAAGTTTTACGTGAATGTGGTGTATACAGGGCCGGCCTTAGGGGTGTGCGAGCTGTGCGACCGCACAGGGCGCCATGGAACAGGGGGCGCCCTGTGGCCGACACAGCTCACTCATGGCCGGAGTGCAGGGGAGCTAAAAGAGGTACCTGGCTGGAGGATTAATTATTCTCCACCCGGGTCTATTAAAAAAATAAAAAAAAAAAAATCGCGGCAGAGGGGGCGGGGTTTACCGAGCGGCGGAGGCGGGGCTTATCGAGAGGCGGAGACGGGGCTAATACCTCCCGAAGCCCCTGCTGTACAGGAAGAGGGAAAGATGCTTCCCCATCAGCCAACTGCATCCACTGGAAAGAGGTAAGTGTGTGTGTGTGACTGTTTGCCTGTTTGTGTGACTGTCTGTCTGTGTGTGTGTGTGACTGTCTGTGTGACTGCCTGTCCTGTGTGTGTGTGTGTGTGACTGTCTGTCTCTGTGTGTGTGTGTGACTGTCTCTGTGTGTGACTGTCTCTGTGTGTGACTGCCTGCCTGTGTGTGACTGTCTGTGTGTGTGACTGTCTGTCTGTGTGACTGCCCATGTATGTGACTGCCTGTGTGTGTGACTGTCTGTCTGTGTGACTGTCTGTCTGTGTGACTGCCTGTGTGTGTGAGACTGTCTGTCTGTGTGAGACTGTCTGTGTGTGTGAGACTGTCTGTGTGTGTGAGACTGTCTGTCTGTGTGTGTGACTGCCTGTGTGTGTGACTGCCTGTATGTGACTGCCTGTATGTGACTGCCTGCCTGCCTGTGTGTGTCTGTCTGTAACTATCTGTCTGTGTGTGACTGCCTGCCTGTGTGTGTGACTTTCTATCTGTGTGACTGCCTGCCTGTGTGTGTATAACTGTCTATGTGTGTGTTACTGTGTGTCTGTCTGTGTGTGTGACTGCCTATGTGACTGTCTGTCTGTGTGTGTCGCTGTAGCTGTGCCATTGTTTGTGCCTGTGCCTGTATGTGTGACTGCCTTTAACTGAGTGTGTGTGTACATGCCTGTAACCGAGTTTAAATTTCCCCCACCCCTTCCTGTCAAGGCCGCACTTTGACTGACAGACGCTCACTCACTGACAGACGCACACTCACTGACAGACACACACTCTCATATACACTGACAAACAATGACATACACACATACACTATTACTTGG
This sequence comes from Pelobates cultripes, assembly GCA_933207985.1. Taxonomy (NCBI): domain Eukaryota; kingdom Metazoa; phylum Chordata; class Amphibia; order Anura; family Pelobatidae; genus Pelobates; species Pelobates cultripes. The sequence continues at coordinate 10,666,858 of OW240917.1, forward strand.
ACACACACTGACAGATGCACACTCTCACTGACAGACGCAAGCACTCACTGAAAGATGCACGACTCCACTGACCGACACATACACACTGACTGACACACACTCACTGACCGACACACACTCACTGACCGACACACACTCACTGACCTACACACTCACTGACCTACACACTCACTGACCGACACACACTCACTGACGACACATACACACTCACTGACGACACATACACACTCACTGACGACACATACACACTCACTGACTGACACACTACACACTCACTGACTGACACATATACACTCACTGACCAACACACACATTCACTCACAGACACACACACATTCACTTACAGACACACACAATTACACACTTACAGACACACACACACACACACATTCACTTCAAAATAAACACTCACAGACACACACACAGACATTTCCACTAACACTCACAAACTAATATTTTTTACATTTATTTTAAATCCACCCAGCCTCCCTGGGAAAGCTGGAGTGGATTTCTTACCAGCAGTCCAGTGTGGCTGCTGGGCAGGCAGGCAGGGGGCGCACAGGCTGAGTAAGCAGCGCTTAGTGATGCCGGGAGCCGGACTGACGCCATATTCTGGCTCCCGGCTTCATTAAGCGGCGCAGAGGAAGCTGAGCAGGAAGAGCTCAGGTGAGTATGCTCCTTCGCTGCCCGCTGCCAGCCTTGGGGGGGCTCAAAAGTGGCCAGCCAGTCAGCTCTTGAGCCCCCCAGGATGCGAGGCAAGCAAGGGATCTGCCTGGGGGTTTGGAGGGATGCTTTTTTTTGCCGCCCCCTGCAAAGTGGCGCCCAAGGCAGATGCCTTGTTTGCCTCGTGATACACACGTCCCCGGTGCCTGTGTGTGTTACTGTATTCAGGCAACTTGGTGGGAGGTGGGGGGGGCGCCGTGAAGACTTTTTGCACAGGGCGCCTAATTGCCTAAGGCCGGCCCTGGGTGTATACTTTAAAGTTATGAATATTGTGTAAAACTATTTTCCTGCCTTACATTAGCCAATTGTGTACAGTAATTCTATCACAGGCAGAGGGGAGGATTTTGCTGGAATTAATGGATGTTTAACTGTATTATATGTGTTTGATTGGCTGTTCTACAAAATCATGTGGGTGGCAACATTGTGTAAAAATGTGTATATAAGAAACAATAAAACTCCTTTACTGTGTTAACCTCTACCACTTCAGCTGGAAGGCTATACCATGCATCCACTACCCTCTCAGTAAAGTAATACTTCCTAATATTATTTAAACCTTTGTCCCTCTAATTTAAGACTATGTCCTGTTGTTGTGGTAGTTTTTCTTCTTTTAAATATAGTCTCCTCCATTACCTGTGTTGATTCCCTTTATGTATTTAAATGTTTCTATCATATCCCCCTGTTTCGTCTTTCCTCCGAGCTATACATTATAAGATTGTTTAATCTTTCCTGGTAAGTTTTATCCTGCAATCCATGAACCAGTTTAGTAGCCCTTCTCTGAACTATTTCCAAAGTATTGATTTCCTTCTGAAGATACGGTCTCCAGTACTGTGTACAATACTCCAAGTGAGGGCTCACCAGTGTTTTGCACAATAGCATGAGCCCTCTTTCTACTGCTAATACCTCTCCCTATACAACAAAGCATTCTGCTAGCATTTCCTGCTGCTCTATTACATTGTCTGCCTACCTTTAAGTTATCAGAAATAATCACCCCTAAATCCCTTTCCTCAGATGTTGAGGTTAGGACTCTCAAATATTCTGTACTCTGCCCTTGGGTTTTTACATCCAAGATGCATTATGTCAGTTGCCACAACTCTGACCATTTTTCTAGTTTACCTAAATCATTTGCCATTTGGCATATCCCTCCTAGAACATTAACCCTGTTACATATCTTCGTATCATCAGCAAAAAGACATACCTTACCACAGCTCTGTCTGTTCCTGTTTTGACCCTCAACATAGAGCCTCGTCTTGGGGGATACAGCTGCATCTACACTGGGGGATTGCTATACTCTACATCCTCCCCTAGCTATAATCACTAAGCTCTTTTAAGAGCTTGTTCCAGCTTTGCTCTCTGCAGGAAGAGAGGTCCGGTCTGCAGTGCTTATGGTGTCTGGAGAAGTGCTTGGAGCCCTCAGGAAGCACTAGAAGCATCCATCAATGGAGGTACTCGGTTGGAGTACTAGGAGCTCCGTTACAGAGGGGCTGTGGTGAGGAGAGGCACAGAAGCTCTAGAGGTTGATATGAGCTGGGTGTGGGCACAGGGGCTGCCAAAAATAATAAAAATCCCCCTCCCTGAGGATTAACTTGGGCCAGGGGGATTGAAAGCCTGCAGCCATCACACAGCAGCAATTGAAGTTGGCTGGCCTCTCCTGATGCAAGAGGGCGTGACTTCCACTACTCTTCTCCCATCCGCTGTGGAGTCTGGGAGAAGAGCAGTGGAAGTCACGCCTCCACCTGACATCAGGTAATTAGAAAAACCCCCAGCCAGAGGTAAGGGATTTGGATTTGTGCACCCCCTGCTCTGGTGCCCTAAGGCAGCTGCCCGATGGACGCTCCACCCTACTAAAGACCAGGTGTAACCATCTGTAAGGCTGGATATTTCTCAAGTCTCAAATGGCCATGGACTAGTCACCAAGTTACTGCTTTTTGCTTATCCCTCAGATCTGGGGAAAACGTCTGTTAGAAATAACACAGGATAACACAGTGTATTTCAATCAAGCCTTGCATCCAATTCCTCACAGCAGAGAGGCTGTATTAGGTTGTCAGTCTAGGGTGATGCCAATTGCAGTTGGCACAGTTTAGTTTGCAAACCAAGTAGTTCCAACACAATTCTGTTTGTTGGAGTAGATAAGCAAGCCTGCTCAGCACAACTCAGGGTGCTGTTTAGTACGTGCTTTGCAAGCAAGAGAAAGGCAACAACTTGTGTGTCACTTCAGGGTGGCCTTCCCAGCACTAGTAAGAGATCGCAGGACAAACCACAGACTGCTAAATTACATAGAAGTCCAGGCAAAAAAGTGGTCAATTAGATCTGGATTTTGTTCTTCCATATACCCAGTCCCATGTTCATTTACCTCTGTTACATTGGTTTTGGTAAAGTTCCAGGTATGAGATGTAGTAGTGATGACTGAAATCTTCCCCCCTGTTTGAGCTACGAACGGGACTCCAGCTTTAAAAGTCAGCTCCACACCAGCCTGCACTGTGAATCCATGTTCCTCGCTGAAAGTGCTGCTTGATTTAACAGTTTTAGAAACCCTAGCATGAAAGAACAGAAACAGTTAGGGAGACTGGTTTAGTTTGATTATAAAAAGAAAAGGCTGGTGTTATGGACTTGGAGAATGACCAACATTTTAAACACAATGCGTTCTTTTATGCCCATATGTCACCAAGTTAGACTTGGCTTCACCATTTATACAGATAGGTCCTGCACTCAGACTACTCCTCCTGGGCGGCAGCATTGACCATAATATAGATCAACCCAATACTTCCAATAAAACCAAATCAAAGAGTTACCTGCACACAATCCCAAATCCCTATGCATATTAAGTAACTGGAGGTTATTAGTATCACTCCAATGGCCATTAGGTGGAAGCTCACCTGCCATGTCAGATTAATTATATAAAAATGGGGTATTTATCTAAACCCCTACATACTTATTAACCCTTACTAGAGAACACATGGGGTGGGTGGCAGCATTGTAGAGTTAAACCAGATACATTTCCCAGAGCTGGCCAAAAACAGACAGCAACAACTCCCACGAAATTACCAGGGCTCAGAATTAAACAGCCTTACTAGCCTCAAGTAGAGGGAGAACAAAAAAGGAAATCTGTATTTATTTTTAATGTCCCCCAATTCCCCACTATGGAAACTATCCCTCCACTCACTGTATGGATTATCCCCCTATATAATCCATTTGCCATTGTAATGTGATTATTTTTCTGCCTTTTGATTAGTGTATAGAGTGTGTTTGTTTACATGCTTGGACTTTATACATGGTTTCCTCCCCTCGGCACACCATCCCATTTGCTGCTGATCTGCCTAGTAACAGCATTAAAACCCAAACTAATCATCCTCTTTAACCACTATATTTGAGGACCAGGTGTAACCGATTGGATAAAGAATAAAAGTACACAATATAAGCTGTGATATGCAATAAGATCTTTAGAGAAGTTACTCTGAACAACTTGGGACTGCCAGTTCATGATGAACCCCAACGCTGGAAAATGATTGTAGGACAAGACAGAGATTACCAAGTTACATAGAGGTCCATGGCAAGGTAGTAATTATTTAAAGAGATCTACATTTTGTTCCAACACCCATTATAGTAGGGGATAGATGCTGTAGTCTATAAGTGGAATACAAGATAGGAGAAAATAACCTCTGAGCTGAGTGACCGTCTTCTAATGGCGCTCTGCGAGAACCTGCACGCGATCCTTAGTCGGGCATCACAAGCCACAATGGCATAACCCAAACGCTCACTATCTACCCAGAGGCACGAAGGGCAAACACACAGCTGGAAAATTGGGGGCCCTGACTAAATTCTTCCATGATAATTCAGACTATTCCAGGCCCCAACATGGCGCCAGAGTCCTCGCAGGATGGATCAGCACCATAGAGCCCAGAAGGCTCTCACCATACCACCGATTGAGATTACAGAAGCCCTCTGCAACTTCCCTTCACAGCATGATCTGGCCGCAATGCTGGGGAAGCTGGAGAGGTCATTCCAGATAAAGCTGGAGACTACAGGTGCAGACATCTGTTGAAGACAGAGTGAGTACTTTAGAGGATAACAGATCTCCTCTCCACACACACACACACAGCAAATGCAGAGCTCAAAAGGGGCCCAAGATACTTACGGATCCCTGGATGACAGATAACATGGGCAAGTTCAACAACTTGCACATTAAAGGCCTCTCTGAACAAGAACATCTAACATCACTCACTGAACCTTTTAACCTGTTTTTAGGCAGAGCGCCAAAATACACAGATATAGACAGGGCACACAGAGCCCTAAGGCAGACAGCCCCCCACTCAGTGAGGGATATCTTCTGCTGTATACATTACTTCTTCATGAAAAAGGATATCCTCTGAGCACCCAGACAGACCTCACAACCATTACTGTTCCATAATGCCCCAATCAAAATCTACCAAGACATATCCTATGCTATGCTTCAAGGGAGGTGGACATTATGGCACCAACCAATTAAGATTGAGAATATCAGATACAGATGGGGATTTCCCTTTGCCTTAATCACAACTCACAAGGGCACTTCACACTGGCATCTGTTCAGGATGTGCTCTTTCAACCACCACAGCCCTGGCTCCAACAACTCTCCCAACACCGTCCAAGAGAGGAATGACCAGAGAACCACCAAATCAGAGATGAGCGAGAAGTGCCCAATCCTCTACATAAACCCTACAGACGCCCACCACCAGAGATTGGGCTCCTACAGATCAACCTTTGTGCTATTTTAGGGGTCACTGCGATTTTTGGTAATTATTAGACATGTGCAATTCGTTTTGGTCTATATGAATTCGGATGTATTTCCCAAACCCTAGTCAACCCCCCCCCCCCAAAAAATTTTTTATCCCCCTACCTAACCACCTCACCCTAAAAATAATGAGGGGAGGACCTTTAACTAAGTACCTGTAAAAAAATAAATAAAACTTACCATTCAATGTTTTCTTTCTTCTAAAATCTTCTTCCCAAAAAAGGCCAAATAAATAATAATAATAACCGACGCAATTAAAAAAAGAGTGCAAAAAAAAAATATCCATCTTCACCTATAGAGGGCTCCGCACAGACTGAGCTCTGCAGGGCGGGGGAAGGCTTATAAAGCCTTGCCCCGGCCTGCAATTAGGTTAAGAGCACCAATCAGAGTGCTCTGACAGGTAAATGAATCGACTGAAAGGTAAGGTTTAAAATCCACCAATCAGAGTGCTCTGTGTCATTTTACACCATGGGGAAAGTTCTTTGGAATTTTCCCACGCTGTGTAATTTGACACATAACTCTCTGATTGGTTAGTTAATCAAATTGGAGGCACACTGCTGAGATCATTAAGTTGAAATTATATTCCATTTAATAATTCTGAGGCGTTGCTTTTTGTGCAATTCATGCAATATTAATCTTGATATAGAAAAGAGTTTTGTATTGAGGTTAAATCAATGTGTAGAAATATGGCTGAATCCAGCACTTCATCTCAATCAGAGAATGGGAAGAAGTTATTAGATATGCAAGTTTTTCCTTTAAGCATCTTATATAAGCATCTAAAGATTAAAATGGATTATAAAGAGGGGGCACTCCAAATTAGAGAACAAGTTTATAATTCGATTCATGATAGATCGGGTAATTCACCTATGGTTAAACATTTTAGCAACATAGACAAAGACTCTACAATGCAGTCTGTTACCAAATCATGCCTGTTTTTCATATTGGGTTATTCAATTATGTTAAAAAAGCATAATGAGATAGAACTTAAATTGGACGAGTGTCAGAATGACCTAGTGCTCGAACAAAGAAGGTTCAACACTTTGTCTGATGAAAATAATATCCTTCAGGCTAAAAACTCTGACCTTTCAAATAGACTGGAAGGAATGAGCAAAATGATGGATGATTATGAACAGCAGATAAACCAGAGACTGATACAGTTAGATGAATATCATCAAGAAAGTGAAAAACCAATGGGAAAAGACCCAGGCGATTCTTCTCAATTCCCTGATATTCGCAGATCAGACCAGGTTTCCCTAAAACAGTCTCAAAGAAAAGATGTGAGTAATTCTGAGAAATCACCTGTGGAACAAGATTCCCCATCTCGAGACATTGCCAAACAACCCTGGCAATCTTGGGCAGAACAGTTTGAAAAGACTGTCTTGGCCAAGCTTGAGAGGGAGAGTCCAGTTCAAGGTGATGGGAGTGAAAGTGATTGCACTGTCCACTCTGAAGGCCATGTGACTGATATGCCATCTGCACTCTTGTACGGATCTAATTCCTCTTCAGCAGCCAGATCGCAGAGACCAAAAAGAAAGGAAAGTAGAAACGATCGTAAATCAACGACACCTTTCTTTGAAACGCCAAAGATCATTAAATTCCTCAAAGAGACAGTCCCACAATTTTCTAGAAGTTCAGGAAACATATCTGAACATCTGGAAAATTATGAAAGAGCCATGAATTCATTGGGCATGTATGTTGACATCCAAAAGAAATGGTTCATCACGTGGACCATTGATTCAATGTGCCGTGTTTATATAGAAAGTCTTCAAGCTATACAGCTAATGTCCTGGTCCAAGATGAAATATGAAATAATCATGGAATATGGTAAGTATAAAACCATTGCTTCTGCTAAGAAAGCACTTTATAACTTAAAGTGCCGTCTAGATCAAAGCCCCAGAGAATTTTTAATAATTCTTAAAAATGCATATTCCGTGGCCCAAAGGAAACCCAGGTATGAAACTACAGACTTCAAAGATCTGTATTTTCATGCCATGCCGGTAAACATACAAATGAATCTCGCAAGAGATTATGATTGTAAGTTACCATTAGAATGGCTAGCCAGTCAGTGCATGAAATTGTATACTATACACATCACGAAAATCAGCTAAAGGTTAAGAAACCTGGTGATAAAATGGTGTCAGAGACTAAAATTCAGTTATGTTTAGAAAACCAACAGAAAAAGAGGACCTATTCTCCAAAACCTCAGAAACAGGCAAATGCATAAGCAATACTGTTAATTCCTCTGGTAATAACTCTGAAAAGTCCAATGCCAATGGGAATAAACGCCCCTGGGTTAATAAGAACCAAGGCAATTCCCAATGGAGAAGGAATCCTCAGGGAAATAGGAGATATGGAAACAGAAATAACCAATCTGCTTCCAATAACTCCCAACAGTCTCAGCCATCCCAGCCTAATTCTAATGGACAAAGACAAAACGGCAATGGGGGAAATAATTTGCGTCGTCATGTTGGTCAATTGACAGACCAAATTTTTGCAACACTTTGCAACACCTAAATCAGAATAAGGGGGGGGGGGGACCTAATGTCCTAATGTCCTCCCCCCTGGCCCACACCCCTGAGCGGCGGGTGGGGCCCCTGATGTAAAATAGTGGGCCCCCACCCTGATGTATTGCCCTCCCCCCGGGCCCCCACCCCTGAGCGGTGGATGGGGGCCCTAAAGCATTTGCAACACTTACAACAATCAAGTAACACACATTCCTATAAAATGTAAGTTACTTAGCCAGTCAGTGTAATGACAGGAATGAATAAGATAACTCCCTAATTCCCACGTGTGACAGACCCATCTGTATGACTATTCTTCGTGGATTCATCTAGTTTGCCTTTCTTTCGTGGAAATTGCCTGTTTCTATAGCCCATGCGTACGAATGACTTTTTTACCGAACAAATCTACCGAACGGTCGGCCACCCAGAATAGAAGTGTGCTGCTGGTTAACCTCTTGATCCCAATTAGAACGTTGTGGTTAACCGCAGACACTTCTCAATTAAAACCGAATACAGGGTGGTCGTCATTCGCATGTCGACCACGAGGCAGCGGACATTTTAGATCGCACGAAAGACCAGCAGTGTTTGGCATTGATTTCATGGAACTAAAAACGAACACTTTTTCTGCCAAACACCGCTGAAACAACAGGTCACCCTTCTCCATCGACGAAAGCATGCGAACACCGGCCGTTCGGGAGTTTTGAATTACATGAAGAGACTTAACCCAGATAGCCTTCCCATGGAGTCAATCGCATACCGAAAGACAGTCAAAACTTTGACTCCATGGCGATTGAACTATGTGTATGGGATCTGAGCGCTATTCGCTAATAATATGCCCTCAGATCCAGGCTATCTGGGGATATGTGATGCGAATGTAAAATGTTCGGTACTTGTGTAATTATTTATTTTTGTGCGTTTTCTGGTATTTTACTTAAGATGGTGATGTGTCTTTGTCCTGGAGATAATTGAATTACTTCTCAATTATCTCCAGGGCAGAGGGGAGGAAACCATATTGCATTGTGGGAAAAAATTGTGCCTGTATGTCAGAAAAGTCCATGTGTCCATCTGCCATCACAGTCTCCCATTTGGTCCCCTAGGGGAGTGTCCACCAAGTGGGAGAACTGCATAAATACGGGCGGGTAGCCCACAGTAAAGCCAGATCCTGTTTGGTCTTGTTATTGGGGGGATTTATTACCGACGACTAGAGACTGACTGCTGGAGCCGAAAGCCGCTTGGTGGATATATTTGTTCGGCGGTTAGCAACGGTTTGTGGATTTATGTTCGGGAGTTTGGAACCGCTTACGGATCCCGTTCGGGAGATTACCGCTTCCCCTGATGGTGGTTCATATATAGCATACTATGCAAACGGAGATAGTGAGATTGCGAAGGGGGAAGCTTAACTAAACGGCGGTTTCCCTCACAAGCACCAGAGGTGTCTTACACCACGGTATTAGAGAGCTATCTACTAAAAGGCTGAAAGACCCACATTGGTCTTTCAGCCAAATTTACTAATACTAAGTAAAGATTACTTAGAATTAGTAAACTATGCCCCTACTCGCTATACCGCAAGTAGGGGCATGTTTATTAAACAGTGAGCAGGCTGCTCACGGTAAAAAAAAAAAAAACCCTGAGTGGTGAGTGGGGGCCCTAAATCAGAATAAGGGGGGGACCTAATGTCCTCCCCCCTAGCCCCCACCCCTAAGCGGCGGGTGGGGGTCTTGATGTAAAGTAATGGGGTGGACCTATTGTCCTCCCCCCGTGCCCCCACCCATTATTTTACAATATGTCCCCCCCATTATTTTACATCAGGGCCCCCATCCACCGAGCAGCAGGTGGGGGCCCTGATGTAAAATAATGGGGGGGGACCTAATGTCCTCCCCCCTGGCCCCCACCCCTGAGCGATGGGTGGGGACCCTAAATCAGAATAAGGGGGGGGACCTAATGTCCTCCCCCCTGGCCCCAACCCCTGAGCAGCGGGTGGGGGGCCTGATGTAAAATAATTGGGGGGGACCTATTGTCCTCCCCCCGGTACCCCACCCCTGAGCGGTGGATGGGGGCCCTAAATCAGAATAAAGGGGGGGACCTAAAGTCCTCCCCCCTGGCCCCCACCCCTGAGTGGTGGGTGGGGGCCCTAAATTATAATAAGGGGGGGGATAAGGGGACCTAATGTTCTCTCCCCTGGCCCTCACCACTGAGCAGCGGGTGGGGGCCCTAAATTGGAATAAGGGGGCGACCTAATGTCCTCCCCCCTGGCCCCCACCCCTGAGCGGCGGGTGGGGGCCCTAAATACCAATGGGGGGGATCTATTGTCCTCCCCCCTGGCCCCCACCCCTGAGTGGTGGATGGGGACCCTAAAAAAAGTTAATATCCCTCCCAGGTGTCCCCAAACCCCTAGTCACCCCTCCTCCCTCCAAAAGAATTTAACCCCCTACCTACCCCCCCACTCTAAAAATAATGAGGGGGGGGACCTTTAACTAAGTACCTGTAAAAAAACTAAAACTTACCATTCAATGTTTTCTTTCTTCTAAAATCTTCTTTTTTCAGCCCCAAAAAAGGCCAAATAGAAAACCATAACCAACGCAATTATAAAAAAAAAAAAAATCTCCAGCTGGCGAGGGCTCCGCGCAGACTGTGCTCTGCAGGGCGGGGAAGGCTAATAAAGCCTTACCCCGCCCTGCAATTAGGCTCGGAGCACTCTGATTGGTGGGTTTAAGCCATCCAATCAGAGTGCTCTGACAGGTAAGTCTCTACATTTACCTGTCACAGCACTCTGATTGGTTGGTTTGAAATCCACCAATCAGAGTGCTCTGTGTCAATTTACACAGTGTGGGAAAGTTCTTTGGACTTTTCCCACACTGTGTAATTTGATTCATAACACTCTGTAACCAATCAGAGGGTTATGAGTCAAATTACACAGCGTTTGGGGACCCCTAGTCACCGGGGGGGGGCATTTTTTTCTAGGGCCCCCACCCACTGCTCAGGGGTGGGGGCCAGGGGGGAGGACAATAGGTTCCCCCCTTATTAGTATTTAGGGTGGGGGCTCGGGAAGGGGGACCCTATTTTTTTTTTTTTTAAAACATTGAACAGCCTCAGGTTGCTCACTGTTTAATATACATTCCCCTACTTGGGGTATAGCGAGTAGGGGCAAAATTCACTAATACTAAGTAATTTTTACTAAGGATTAGTAAATTTGGCTGAAAGACCAATTTAGGTATTTCAGTCTTTTGGTAGATAACTCCCTAATACTTATCTACTAAGTGTTGAAGTGTTGAAGTGTCAAAGTGCGAAAATCCCGAATTTCGGAATGACGAACCGAGTCGAAAATTTTCCCCATGCACATGCCTAGTCCTTGCTAGGACTTTTCCCGCTGAATCCTCCACGAACTGGAACAAGTTGCTGAGCAGTGAATAGCCCTTCCTCCTTCCAGTAACTAGGTGACAAGTAGTACTCTGCCTTTTATGTACAGACCCCATGTTGTGCCTAATCATTAAAGTCATGAATATCAAAAAGCAATAAACAATTACCCCAAGGTTTTTAAAGATATTGGTGGGCACCAAAACCCTATTCTGGATGAGTGAATTGAGTATTTGAAAAAGGGAAAAACACATAGAAACATAGAAACATAGAATGTGACGGCAGATAAGAACCATTCGGTCCATCTAGTCTGCCCAATTTTCTAAAAACTTTCATTAGTCCCTAGCCTTATCTTATAGTTAGGATAGCCTTATGCCTATCCCACGCATGCTTAAACTCCTTTACTGTGTTAACCTCTACCACTTCAGCTGGAAGGCTATTCCATGCATCCACTACCCTCTCAGTAAAGTAATACTTCCTGATATTATTTTTAAACCTTTGTCCCTCTAATTTAAGACTATGTCCTCTTGTTGTGGTAGTTTTTCTTCTTTTAAATATAGTCTCCTCCTTTACTGTGCTGACATCAAGTACTTGTAAATAATCAATACAAACTTTATTGACTAACAATGACTTAATTAATAATCATTCAGCTTAACATTCAGCTTAAAGGAACAGCTCAAAGAAACAGCTTAATACAAAAATAGCTTAATAATACATCACTAGTGATGTCGCGAACACAAAATTTTTGGTTCGCAAACCGCGAACGAGAACTTCCGCAAATGTTCGCGAACCGGCGAACCGGGCGAACCGCCATAGACTTCAATGGGCAGGCGAATTTTAAAACACAAAAGGGACTCTTTCTGGCCACAATAGTGATGGAAAAGTTGTTTCAAGGGGACTAACACCTGGACTGTGGCATGCCGGAGGGGGATCCATGGCAAAACTCCCATGGAAAATTACACAGTTGATGCAGAGTCTGGTCTTAATCCATAAAGGGCATAATCACCTAACATTCCTAAATCACAATGGATATGGATTGACACCTGACATATGACATATTGACACCTTGACATATGGATTCACACCTGTCCTCAGAGACCCTGATACACACTGACACAGAGCAGAATAGGGACTGTTCCCCCTACATAGGGTCACTTGGCAGATATGGATTGACACCTGTCCTCAGAGCCCCTGATACACACTGACACAGAGCAGAATAGAGACTGTTCTCCTACATAGGGTCACTTGGCAGATATGGATTCACACCTATCCTCAGAGATCCCTGATACACAGACTGACACAGAGCAGAATAGGGACTGTTCCCCCTACATAGGGTCACTTGGCAGATATGGATTGACACCTGTCCTAGGATCCCTGATACACACTGACACAGAGCAGAATAGGGAATATTCACTAAATGCCAAACATTGTTATACAGGGGAATATTCAGTAAATAAGGATAAGGGGGACCTACTGTCCTGGCCCCCACCCCTGCACGGTGGGTGGGGGCCATAAATCTCAATGGGGGGGACCTACTGTCCTCCCGCCCTCCCCCACCCGTGAGCGGTGGGTGGGGGCCATAAAAATAATGAGGGGGGGGACCTACTGTATGATGTTGTATCGATCAGGTAGTGTAAGGGTTACGCCCGCTTCACAGTGACAGACCAAACTCCCCGTTTAACGCACCGCAAACAACCGCAAACAGTCCATTTGCACAACCGCAAACTCCCCATTTGCACAAGGTTGGATACCAAGCTAGCCATGTCCCGTTCCTTGTCCTCACTGATGTCATTGAAGGTCTCTCCCTCCACCCAGCCACGTACAACACCAAGGGTCCCCGAAAGGTGACAACAAGCCCCCTGGGACGCCTGCTGTGTTTGGTCTTCCACTTCCTCAAAGCCACCTTCCTCCTCTGACTCCTCTTCTTCAGACTCCTCTCTCTGCATTGCCTCTCTCTGCGTTATTATAAGGTGTGTTAAGTAGTATTATTCCTATCAGTTTAATCCCTGTTACGTCCCCTATCAGGGGACGTGTATATGGCATTCGATTTTAGGAACCGGGAGATGGAAAAAGATGCTTGGTCGGTCCTCCTACTTCAAATTTGGGGCACTGCGCGTGCAATCTAATGTGTCACCAGATAGGAGTGGTGTGTTAAGTAGTACTATTCTTATCAGTTTAATCCCTGTTACGTCCCCTATCCGTTGATGTGGAGCAAGACTATCTAAAAATCTAGCTCTATTCTCATAACTATCTCGTGAAGCTATGCATGACTGTGTTTTGTGGTTATTAACATTTTCAGTACTGTGTACCGGCGCCATCGTGACTATCTATAATAGTTTGATTTGCTCAATAGTGATCAATCAATCATTCCTAATTAATATGGAATAATATTATCACATTCCATCCCTTTCTCACTCAGTGAGCAAAATCTCACACATTTAGACATACCATTCAGGTTATCAGCCGGGGGAAAGCCCATTTACCGACTGATTCCCATATTGCTCCATTTACACCTGGAACCAATTCAAGCAATAAAGCTGTCCGAGTCGAGGGTCACCTAAGTTAGACAGTTTTAAACAGGATAAACCTGTAGCTTAAGCTTTATGACATACCTCTTCCCTCTTAGGATATACCTCTTCTAGTTCCATACTAGTATTACATTTCTTTATCTAGCCATTCTTTGAGTGCAGTAAATTGTAATTTTATAGCACAGATAAATGCAAAGTATAATAAAAATACACCACGCAATTCCTTTTATTATTTTCAAGGTGTCAGGGGTGCTTTTAGTGCAGTAGTATGTTGCACCACTATCCTCTATAATAGTGTAGGTTCGCTTTTTGCTCTGTTAGTTTGCATAACTTAATACCCAATATTGGCTAAGCTCGACGGCAGTTATTACACATTAGCTCTGTCTCCTGTTCTCTTGATGATCCCCTTACCTTGATGGGTAGAGTTTGATAAAAGGATATACTTATGAGCCACTTAGGCATCCATAGCAATTCAGATGTTTGATAACCATGCATGGATTATAGACAGACCAGTTACCGATCAGGGTGATATGAGCAATATGAACTAATAGACATACTATTTTGCTATACACTAGTTTTCCGGTTCTCTGTTCGATAGCATCAGGACTTTGTCTCTTTTCTCTACTTTATCTATACCAGGTGCTCTTGAAGGCACCTTTCCAACTATTTTTACATTTTTATTTTTTATACAGTTTTGTAAACTTAGCACTTCGGGTTCTTTATTGAGGTAACCAGCATATTACTGCCGGTTACACTCAATAGATTGACAATTCGATCTTCTTAATACCGGTGACCGGTGAACGGACTGTATGGGTATAGGCAGGTTATTTAATTGCCACTATATAGACTAGGCTTATTCCGACAGCTTCTTTTAAGCGGTATCCCCACAGGCTGTAGCTATTTATATCGTGTTAGTTACTTTTTTTGACACATTGACACAATACTGTATTGGATCTGTTTATGATACTGTGACGAAGTGCCCTTTGTCACTTGTGCCTGGAGAGGACTAATTGCCAGCCTCCTGCCCTGCGACTATGGCCCCTGGAAGATTTTGCCCTTTAAATACGTTATTTGGGCATAGTGGATTTTATTAGACTGGTTCTGGCCCTTTAAATGCTCTGACAAAGGATCTGCAGTTTTGCTATGCACTTCGGATGCAGAGTGTGAAGAAAAACCCTGTTTTATGGACTTAGTTTGACTGTTTTATTCCCCTCCCTCCTAGAACACCAGTTTAAAAACCCTTAATAACTGTCATATTTCCAAACGCTGTCTGTCTAACTGTCAGCTTGTTTTCCTCTGAGGAGGAGTTGTTTTTGCTGCGTGAGTGCTGTTGCTTTGGGTGCTCATTAAAACAGACCTGCTTGACCCTTTCTTGAAGCCTTGGCTCATGCTTGGGGGATGGGATAAGTCTGCAGTGATGATGGTGTCGGTTGGAGTGCTTGAAGTCCTCGGCAAGCACTAGGAGCATCGATTGGCGGAGGTACTCGGTCGGAGTGCCAGCGGGTCCGTCACATATACATTGATAATAACTAAACTTGATACACGCTGCATAGTAAACCTAGTGGGAATCTAATTAATTTAGATGATTTTGTGGGATTTTTCTTAATAATATTTCCCCTGTACTTGGACCTATTTATCAAGGCAAATTTATTTTGCTTAGTCTTGTTTTTATGTTTTTCGTTATATTTTCTCACCTTATTGTGTGTATATTTTTGCTTGAACTGCCACAATGGACTTCTCGATTGTCAGGCAGTCATAGCTAGGGTGTACGTGTTTTTGGTTTGACAATAAAGTATCTTCGAGATTTGTATTTATTATTTGTTTTTCCACCGTATGTCATACTTGATAGTGTGAGTTGAAACAGATTTTCGCCTCTTTTTTATTACTTGTTTAGGGTTACCCTCTTATCTGTTCCTATTGATATTGGGACATTGATCTTCTGGTCATTCTTTAATTTATTCATTTATAATTTAAGATGCTCACAGCTGTAAGCAAGTTATCTCTCCATTTGTGCATTGTCCCTTCACCAAGTTTTCTTAATTGTTGTTTCAACAACCCATTCATTCTTTCAATCAGACCAGCTGCTTGAGGATAATAAGTATCCATTCAACATTGTTTTCTACATAAAAGTCTTGTACCAATATTCCTTTAAAGTGACTTCCATTGTCACTCTGAATCTGTAATGGAATAGTACTGTATCATGGTTTCCAACATTTTTTTTTGTTTTTTTTGTTAAAGTTTGTCTCTTTTATTATTCTTTATTTTGTTATGCAAAAAAATCACAAATTGGCTTGCACTGCTACAACAGCATGTGTGAGCCCAAAATTGGTATACATTTGAAAACAAGCACATAGCAGGTGAGGAACATTGCACTTTTTTTTTTTTGTGTGTGAATATAAACATAGCTAGGTAGCGGAGCATGCATGGACATCAACTTAACAAAGCAGGTCTAGTTTTGGATGTCCCGTTAAAAAAAAACAAAAAACCCTCTATTGAGAGACATTGGGTACTAAGCTTCGTCTGCTACTTGTCGTGTTAATTTGAGTATTCTATTGGGGCCCTATGAGTTTCATCCCTGTAGTTTACTTGCCCCATAGGGTATTTGTTAGTCACCTAGTGTGGACCTTGAGCTATAACCGAAGAGAAATTGTTAAGAAGACACCTATCTGCAGGTAACTTTGTTCCCTACCGGGTGCTGGTGGATAAGTTTGCATAGTGGTTCCCTTGCGGGGGTATGGTAGGGGGGGGAGGTATGTGTGGGCCAATTGAGAGATACTAGGTCTGAGGGTTATGAGCGGATTAGTACTTGAGTATTTTCAAGGTAATGTGATAACTAGTCGGTGAGGACGTGGTGACAGTTACTGGTGAAACAGCGCCATGCAGTTACAGTAGTGCATTTAGGAAACTTAAACCATTAAAATAAAACAAGAAGAAAACATTAAGAAAACATTAATGCTGAGGAACGGGAGAGAGTTATCATAGAAGCCTGGTAGGCAACAAACAGTCCGGCACAGCAGTTGGACATCCATGCGGGCAGACCATCTCTGGCTCGGTCTTCTCGTTGGCGTTCAGGTCGGCATCGCGTTCAGGGTCTGTCTTGGAGTAAAGACCGCAATGTTTGCAGGGTTGATGTGGAGCAGAGTCCCGCTTGCCCCATTTGGGGTGGTGGTAAGACTAAGAGAACGCAGGTGCGCTTCTAGTTCTTGTAGGCTCCGTGCCTTGTAGGTAGTCCCTCCATGGGTGAAGAGCAGTGCGCGCGGGGTGCCCCATCGGTATGGGATGTTTTTGGTGCGGAGGTGTTGAAGCTGCGGCTGCAGTGATTTCCTCCAGGACAGGGTACTTTTTGTCACGTCTGGGAAGACTAGGAGCGTGGCCCGTTCAAAGGTTAAGGGGGGTTTCCAACATTTTAATAGTATTTATTTGGGTAGCCCTCTTGCAAGGGTGGACCAATAAATACCCTGAATGTATATCCACAGCCGTGCATACATATTGACCATTTTTACTCATAGGAAGCGGACCTCTGTAATCTACCTGCCATATTTGCCCTGGTGCTTTTCCTCTTTTTATTTGACCTTGTACCATCCGTGGAACATGTCTATTCTGCTCATGCTGACACACTGGACATCGCAGAATTACAGTTTTAATTAAATCATGCGGCAATAAAATGCCTCGCTGTTGTGCCAACCTGTGAGTGGCTTTCTCTCCCAAGTGTCCACATTTCTGATGGGCCCAATTAGCCAATCCCAAAAGTGAGTTAGAATCTTCACTGGATGCCTCTGAGATCTTGGCTTTCCTATTACAACAGAGTTAAACAGACGAACCAATGAGTCAGTATTGCAGTGAGCATCAACATGAAAGACTGTTTCCTCATTTTGATGTCCCATCTCCCAAATCTGCTCCCACAACTCTTTTCCCCAGACGTCCTTTGTATGAATCATGAACTAATGTGACTGCCATGCAGGCAACCATGTAGCCAGTCCATTGGCAACAGACCAGGAATCTGTGTATATATGACAACTTCCAGGCAGAGCCTGAAACACTGCATGTAATTCTGCATATTGGCTACTTTTTCCTGTTCCTGTTGTAGTCAATGTTTTCTTGTTTTCTGGATTGTAAGACACTGCTTTCCATTGTCTTTCATTATCAATGTATTTTGCTGAACCATCAGTAAACCAAGCATGCTTTGCTTGATCTCGTGTTAGTTGCGCAAAAGACTTTCTCCACTTTACTGGAGATTCCCCTGGCTTGTCTGCTTCTGGCAAATAACCAGGTTCTTGTATCAGTGCATCTCATTTCTCACGTAGTACAGCTGTACCACTATTTCCTGTTTTAGCTCTATCCTGTATGTACCACTTCCATTTTATGATACTGGACTCTTGTGCATGACCTATCCTATGTGTCTTAGGGGAACTAAGTACCCATTGCATGACGGGTATCTCTGGGCATAAGAACACTGTATGTCCAACTTTAGTAGCTGGTGGTAGTTGCACAGGGGGCATTAACAATGTTCCTACCACCACTGGTCTGGCTGAGATATAGGGTTTAGTTCCAAAACTGTAACAGCCATTCCCCAAATGTAAGGTCAATCCTTTAAGGATATCAATAGCAATGATGCATTCAGGTATGAGGACAAATAAAACTGAATACTTCTTCTTTGGCAACTTTCCAATTTTCAGTTCTACCCAGGTCTGGACTGCTTCTGTTCTCTTAACTAGTGATGTCCCGAATGGTTCACTGGCGAATAGTTCCTGGCGAACATAGCGTGTTCGCGTTCGCCACCGACGGCGAACATATGCGATGTTCGGTTCGCCCCCTATTAATTTACTAATACTAAGTAAAAATTACTTTGTATTCGTAAATTGTGCCCCTACTCGCAATACCGCGAGTAGGGGCATGTCTATTAAACAGTGAGCAGCCTGTGGCTGCTCACTGTTTAAAAAAAAAAGGCCCCACCCCCAGTGGGGGCCCTAAATACTAATAGGGGGGGGGACCTATTGTCCTCCCCCCGGCCCCCACCCCTGAGCGGTGGTTGGGGGCCCTAAAAATACCAATAAGGGGGGGACCTATTGTCCCCCCCAGCCCCCACCCCTGAGCGGTGGGTGGGGGCCCTAAAATGAAAAATAAGGGGGGGACCTATTGTCCCCCCTGCCCCCACCCCTGCACGGTGGGTGGGGGCCATATTGATAATGAGGGGGGGGACCTAATGCCCCCACCCCTGCGTGGCGGGTGGGGGCCAAATTGAGGTCCCCCCCCGGCCCCCACCCCTGGGCGGCGGGTGGGGGCCATAAAGATAATGAGGGGGGGGACCTACTGTCCTCCCCCTCCGGCCCCCAACCCCTGGGCGGTGGGTGGGGGCCATATTCATAATGAGGGGGGGGACCTACTGTCCTCCCCCCCTGCCCCCACCCCTGGGCGGCGGGTGGGGGCCATAAAGATAATGAGGGGGGGACCTACTGTCCTCCCCCCCGGCCCCCAACCCCTGGGCGGCGGGTGGGGGCCATATTCATAATGAGGGGGGTCCCCTACTGTCCTCCCCCCCCTGCCCCCACCCCTGGGCGGCAGGTGGGGGCCACAAAGATAATGAGGGGGGGACCTACTGTCCTCCCCCCCGGCCCCAACCCCTGGGCGGCGGGTGGGGGCCATATTCATAATGAGGGGGGGGGACCTACTGTCCTCCCCCCCCTGCCCCCAACCCCTGGGCGGCGGGTGGGGGCCATATTCATAATGAGGGGGGGGGACCTACTGTCCTCCCCCCCCTGCCCCCACCCCTGGGCGGCGGGTGGGGGCCACAAAGATAATGAGGGGGGGACACCTACTGTCCTCCCCCCCCGGCTCCCACCCCTGGGCGTGAGGGTGGGGAGACCCTAAGATAATGGGGGGGACCTGTCCTCCCGACCCCACCCCTGGGCTAGGGTCCCCAAGCCCCTAGTCACCCACCCCCCCCAAATAAAAAGTCCCTACCTACCCCCCTCACCCTAAAAAATAGTGAGGGGGGAATAAAATAACTAACCTGTAAAATAAAATTAAACTTACCATTCGGCGTCTTCTTTTTTCTCAAATCTTCATTTTTCAGCCCCAAAAAAGGCCAAATAAAAAACCATCATAACCGTCGAATTGAAAATAAAATAAAAATCCTGAGCGCAAAAAAAAAAACCTGACGAAAAAGAAAAAACCTGAGCGCAAAAAAATAATCCAACATCACCCATGGAGGGCTCCGCGCAGACTGAGCTCTGCAGGGCGGGGGAAGGCTTATAAAGCCTTGCCACGCCCTGCAATTAGACTAAGAACACTCTGATTGGTGGGTTTAAGCCAATCAGAGTGCTCTTTGTCATTTTACACAGCGTGGGAAAATTCAAAAGAACTTTCCCACGCTGTGTAAAATGACACAGAGCACTGTGATTGGATGGCTTGAAAAATGAAGATTTGAGAAAAAAGAAGACGTCGAATGGTAAGTTTACTTTTATTTTACAGGTTAGTTATTTTATTCCCCCCTCACTATTTTTTAGGGTGAGGGGGGTAGGTAGGGACTTTTTATTTGGGGGGGTGACTAGGGGCTTGGGGACCCCTAGTCACCTTGGGGGGGAATTTACTTAGGGCCACCACCCGCAGCCCAGGGGTGGGGGCCGGGGGGGCAGTAGGTCCCCCCCTCATTATCAATATGGCCCCCACCCGCCGCGCAGGGGTGGGGGGGACAACAGGTCCCCCCCTTATTTTTCATTTTAGGGCCCCCACCCACAGCTCAGGGGTGGGGCCGGGGGGGGACAGTAGGACAGTAAAATTCGCCTGCCCATTGAAGTCTATGGCGGTTCGCCGGGTTCGTCGGGTTCGCGAACATTTGCGGAAGTTAGCGTTCGCCATTCGCGAACCGAAAAATTCATGTTCGCGACATCACTAATCCCAACCAATAGTTGGTTTCCCTTCTTTTCTCCTAAGCAGATATTTACCCATAAAGCTTCCACATTTTCCTCATCGCATTCCACTTGCTTAAGATTTGGCTTTAAATCATGGTTGACATACAAACATACCCCACCGCCCTTCTTGTTTTTCCTATCCTTCCTAAATAACATGTACCCATTTAAGTTAACTTCCCAGTTATGTGTCTCATCCCACCATGTTTCAGTTATGCCTATTATATCATATTGTTTAGTGTATGCTACTGCCTCTAGTTCCCCCATTTTGTTATTTAGGCTCCTTGCATTAGTTAGCATACATTTGATATCATGAGTCACTTGTACTTTTTGTGAATTATCAACATTACATAGCTTCTCTGTTCTGAGCTTGCCCCTCCCCCATCTCCACCCCCCTTATACTGTGCTAAAGCCCATCTCCTTTCTGTACTATCTCCAATTTGTAGATTGCTATGACCCTCCCTCCCTACTACTAGTTTAAAATCTCCTCCAACCTTCTAGCCATCCTATCCCCAAGCACTGCAGACCCTCTCCTGTTTAGGTGCAATCCATCACTACTATAAAGGTTGTACCCAATCGCAAAGTCGGCCCAGTGCCTTCCTGCACCAAGACTAAAGCCACACATTGACCTCTCTAATCTCCCGCTGCCTTTCCACTGTAGCGTGTGGATATATATACACACATACATAATCACACTGCGTTTGGGCTTTAGGGTGCGCACCTTTATGCAATAGGCTGTGCACGCCTATGCCCCAGCTTTAAATCAGGCCAGTGCTCTAAAAATCTAAAACCTTTCTACTGTAGCACACAACACAGGTATTATTTCTGAAAAAAACTTCAGAAAAAAATCCTTGAATTCATTCTTTAAACCCCTTAATTTTACTCTGACCAATACAGTTGTTTGCAAGAAAACCATAGTACAATGCACACAATAAAAAGGGGTAATAATTCCTGCAAGGTGCTGAAGAAAGGGAGGGCCGATGCCTGTAGCCAAATAAATATCCACAAAATATCCATAAAAAGCAGTCCTTTATTAGGAACAAAAAAGCAGAGATGTTTTCCTAAATAGACTAGATAGGAGCCGAAACATTGTCTCCACTTTTTTGTTTCTAATAAAAGTCTGCCTTTTAGAAGAAACCTTAGGTCTGCCTGGATATTTATCCTTTCTTTCAACTGTTACCAATATGGACCATGACAGTCAGGTCATCTCCAGCCCCTCTCAATAATCCATCAACTCACTGTCAGCAACATGTCAGAACCGAGCACTGTATGGATGAAATCAGCAGAGCGTCAGATTACCCTATCTGCTCTCAATAATAGTGTCCTCTACCACCACAGCCTGTCAGTATTTCTTACATTCCCAACAACACCCATACTAGAGGGTCTGTTAGAAGCTTTCTCTAGTATAGCTACTCCTGAGCTGATGCACTCAACATCCTCACTCAAATGGGCAAATCTGTTAGGTTACACAAGGTCAGGACTAAATTTTTCTCTCTTCGCCCCTTCCCCCCACTACCAGGTGACACTGATACCAGCTACGTGCCTGTTCCCCAGCAGCCTTATCTCTTCCCACTCCACCAGATGCCCCACTAAACGCTGCTCAGTGAGCAGCAGACCCCTTTCAAGATTGTCACTCTGTCTTAATGTTGCAATTCGCTTCTCCAGATCACCAATACAAGCTTTCAGAAAAGCCACTCGCTCACTCCTGCCTCAGAACTATGGACCTTTGATTCATCTAGAGTCATACCTTCAATCTTGATAACACCCATTTCCACTGTTGCCTAAAACAAGCACAGGAAGTAAAATAAGTTACCTTGTTGGTTTAAACTCCTTGTTGGTTTAAACTCTTGATTTCAAACTCCTACTTAAGAGACTACATTTAAGAAACTCCAGTTACGGGTTATACAGGTATTCCAAAATTACATTAAAAGAAAGATGTATGCAGCTGCACTAAGACATCTTCCACAATGTAAATGACACCCACACATCAGAATTTGCAGCGAGGCTGCTTGAAGATGAAATAGTGGAGTCAGTTTAATAGAAGTCACCATTTCTTTAAGCTGTCAGAGCAAAATTCCATTCATTGGCCTGTGTACATGATCTCCGTCAACCATGTAACGAATAGCCTTTGACTAGAGTACAACATACTTGTCATTCTTCTACAAACACACATACTGCCAATCAGAACAAATATCTCTCAAACAATTCATTGATCAAGGTCCAGCTACTCTATGGTTGCCTACTAAATTGTCTGGTCAAAACATTGCCAGATGTGTTGGATGCAATAAAAGGGGGTCATTTTAACTAAGAATGAATGCTAGATCTTTCTCTGTTTTGCACATGGTTAATGCAAAAAGGACGTTTTTTATGCCATTATATTACCTTACATAACCTTACATATGTACATCGTCCACACTGTCCATTGATGCCATATTGTAAGTTGAAAAATAAAAATGAATCGCCTAAAACGTTCATATTTATTTATTTCTAAATAGAGATACTATTTTACCAGCTGTAACTTTTTTTTTTCTTCAACCATATTTTTTTTGCCAGCATCAGGCTATACTAGCACTTATGCTGTAAAAATGGTGAGCTTAATTGAAAGGTCAGACTATGAACTATGCTAGTAAACCATGCTTGTTCTTACTTATGGGTTGGACAAATTGTTTGAATTATGAGGGTTTTTACTGCAACTAATACATTGACTCAAGTGTTAAAAACAACAAAATCTATTTCTACATAAAAATGGACTGAATGTTATTTTCTTTTTCTTTGTAGTACTTGAACTCGGGAGCTGGTGGACTAGCTGGAGCATTCATCCATGAGAAACATATCTCCACCATTAAGCCATCGTATGTAACAGATAAAAAGACAATTCCAAATTAATTAATGCTTAGTGAGTGACACTCATTTCCAAGCTTGTAGTGCCAAAGATTGTTGATTATGTCTGTCTAAGCACAGGTTAATTCAATGGATTTAGTTATTTAGGTTGGTTAAAGTGCATGAGGCTTCCAGCTGAAAACTACTCTAAGTGATTGGATTGCATTTAAAGTGATTACATAAGTGGCAATTTATACTTCCTTGTGTAAAAATCTAAACTTAGAAATGTTGTAGTGCACTTTAAATGAAGACTGTAAGCACCCCACACACTTCAGCTCACTGTAGTGATTATAGTACCCACAGGTCCATGGTGCCTCTACCTGTCTCTACTACTAATGCAGTGAGATTGAAGTTTTTAAGCAGTAACTTCCTTGCACTATCTTGAGCTAAGTAAACACTCAGTGTTCAGTTTATATCAAGGTGCTTAGGTACAATAAATAGATTAGTGTGAGTTTGCACGCTGCTACACTCAGGAGGATATCTCCCAAATCCACCACAACGTAGACACCAACAATTGACAAAAGGAAGATGTATTAAACACCAACCAAATTAGTTGAGTGTGCAAAGTGTAATAAAAACAACACCTACTATTAAATAGGGACAGTGAAATATGTCTGGGGGGAAAAGAAAAGGCTAATAGTGTAAAATTGTAAAATATTAAAGTGTGTGAGTAATGTAAATGGTTCAACTCACATGAAAATGAGCCTCCCAAGAT
>OW240917.1:10691334-10716162 GCA_933207985.1 Pelobates cultripes
AGCTTGCGGTTAACTACAGAAACTACAGGTTAATTGTCAGCACACGCCAGGGTCTAGCCGGTCGTTGTTCGACAGTTCTTGCGATATTTGGTATATTGTTTGGACCAGTTAATTGCCAGCACACGTCTGCAGCGGGTTGGTCGGCTGTTCGTTTGTTCATTCGACTTTTTCCAGGTCACTGGGGTTAATTGGCGGCACACGCCAAGGGTTGGGTTGTCGGTCATTCATATATACGAACGGCTGGTTGATGGGGTTCGTGTGAAACAAAGTAGCAAAAAGGGAACAAAATAACTGTACATATCCAAATAGAGGGGATCTCTGTAACAGAGAGAGAGGGCTAAAAGGGGGGCAGAGGAAAAAGGAGGAGATGGAACCAGAGAGGCGTGAAAGGGTAAATGCTGTTCTGGACTCAACTCCCCTCGATTCTTGCTCCTTCGATCACCACATCAATTGATGGGAGATCTTGTTTAGCAAATAAGACACACAGACACGAAAGAGTGCATAACAAGTTCTCAATGAGTATATTTTCAGGGCTAGCATTTATACACAGTTTGTCATGCAAGCAGTGAGATCTAGAGTGTCCTTGTGGTTAATAGTACATACTTGTCGGACATGAAAAAGATAAGCATTTGGATGAAGACGAGACAGGAACATCCTAAGGTCAAGGAAGGTCATACATCCTGTAGAGGAAAGACCTTGGTACAAAATATATCTGCCAAAGTCAGCATAAATATTTCAAACATTATTTTAAAGCATATAAAGCAAAAAGAGTGAACCATTTCACTTCCTTACATCCCCCTCTTTGAGCAATACACTTGCTCATATCATTGAGAAGATCTTCCCAGGTCAGAGAAACTTCCACATGGTATTTTCAGGGGTGCTAGTCACTCCCTGCGGGACTTTCATTAATTTCTTCACCTCGATTCCCATGTGGTAATTCCTAAGGCCCAGTTTTAAAGATGGGTTGATAGCCTCCAGTGGCAGAGAGGAGAATTTCCAATTGTTTCTGTTCTGCATTATGGATTAATTTCTGTATTCTCTTCCTCAATGTACAAGTAAGATGGCAGTTATATAAAATCATACCTAATACAATCAGGTTTATAATAACAAGAGGATAGAAGAATGATTTCATTATCTGGGATCCAGTAGGGGACCAACCTGTAAAAGCATCGTACCAATGATGGGCTAAATCATTCTGAATTTGTGAACTCACCTTAAGGAGTTCTCCTTTTAGGATATGTGTGGCTACCTGTGTGTGTACTATAGCATCATTATGTGTAACAAGATGTTTAAACATATTTTGTTTTCCTTTCATTAAGGAGACAATAGTCTCAAGAGGTAGATGGTAATCTTTAAAAGGCAGAGAGCCTAATAGGGCATTAATATGTTTGTCTAAAGTGATTGTGTCGCTGAAATAATATTGGGTGTCATTAAGATCTAACCAGGTAACATTAGTCAAACATCCTGAAAAGGGGAGAGGTAGATTAATACTTGTATTACTAGTAATTATCTTTGTAGGGAGGTTAGTTGCCAAACAGATATGTCGTGTGCTTATTTCAGTCATGGTAAAATAATTTTCAGGATATATGTGCCATATGCACTTGTTAAGTTCATTTTGGAGTAAGCATGGTTCATAAATAGGGGACGAGTGTCGACATGCATATCCTTTGTCAGTGAGAACACAGTGTTTAAGGGAATAGGTCATATTATCTTTGGGGAAAATATAGTCCCCTGTGTATGTGGGTGCCCACCAGGTTAAATTCCTGGTAAAGAGATCATAAACTGGTACTGGTAATGTGTTAAATTGACAAGCTAATTTAACATCCTTTGATGATGTATGATATAGTGTAAAATAGCATGAGCATGAAAAATGTGAAACATTACCAGTTAACCATTCATTGCATTTAGTGGATTGGGGTTTTAGAAGTAACCATTCATTATCTGTGAGGTTAAGCATCCCTCTAATCTTCTCTAGTTTAGGAATCATTAGTGTGTCTTCTAATGCCAGTCTTTGTTGTTGCATCCATAAATACCTGATGGCACAAGTACTCCAGTTACCAAGATCTGTAGTGAATTTCATAGTTGCAACAGTTAAATTACCTAAATAGTTATACATTGATGTATCTAAATCCAATCCTGTAACCTGTGATTTAACAACAATTGGAGCCCAGTTTGCAGTAGCATGGAAACCAGTCCCTATATGCATGCTGGCCGTGTTTAACTTATTCTTGAGGGTCTCCATGTCTATACTATTTAGTATACCCATAGTGGTTCCAGCACCTCCTAACAGTGTGTCATACCATTCCCTTTTCTGCCTTTTGTTTGCTGTGTTACATATTGTTACAACAGGAGTAGTGATTTTTAATGACACATGTACAGCTTGTAAGAAGGCAGTTGTATTAACACATGTGGACGGAATAGGTGTGTGTGTGTCGTGGTTGACTTTTGGTTCTATGGTAGAGGATGAAGGACAGTAATAAGGTGTAAAAATATAAGATAGTGTACAGTTCTCAATCGCAGTGTCGTTCATAATGACTAACATTTGTCCCCTTTTCCAATTAATGGTACCAGTTGTATAATCATTATTAAAAATAATAAGGCCTGTCTGTTTACATTGATATGCAACCTTACTAATTTTCTTATAATATATATCCCAAACCTGTTTAGGTGTTTTTTTCTTACCATCAGAACTTATATTAAATAAGGTGGCACAGATGCTGGTGTAATTAGCAACCTTAACTGTGCACATTTCTGCGTTATAAGATCTAACAATTTTTCGTGAACCTTCAAACAAACATAATGCATCGGTTTCATTAGCTGTGGACACATTCCATATGGGTAACTGGTACTTATAAGGGTTATTATTTATCCAGTTCATCCATATGTGTTCAGTCAATGAGTGCTTGCATATTACATGCTGATAGATAGGTGGTGGAGAAAGGTTCTTGAGGGAGCGTGTGTGACGAGTGCTAGATGAGGGGCTAAGGCCTAATTGGGCTGGGGTATTGAAGAATTGTTCATCATGTCAGAGTCATTTCTCCAGAAACAAACAGGTTTCAAACTTCCCATTGACTTGTACTCATAATGGCATTCAAGGAATAATATCAGAGGGAGTATAACAACTCCAGAAAGCATAGCGCACAACATAATCTTGGTCTCAGGTTCGTATGATCCTCTCAATCTACGATATGGTGTGAAAGCCATGATGCTTCGCTAAGGGGAAATTCTTCTCTTTCCGAGTGAGGAGTGGTGTTGTCTTCCTTGGTTCCCCTCTTTGGACACAGCTTCACTCGGGATGCGTGAATCCAGATGTCGTGGGAATCTGTGAGGACAGCGGTTCTGGTTACAGCAATCACAGTAGCAGGTGGTCCGAAAGGGTATCCTCCTTTCTTGGTCCTATTCAGCTGACGGATATACACCTTGTCACCGGGCTGATATGGATGAGTAGGTTCCTGTGAAGGTAAGGGAAACTGCGAAGAAACATTGCCATATATACCATTCAGTTTTATCAACAATTCCTGTACATATTGTTCTTGTATTAGCTGTAAATCCCCAGACATTATAACAAGCGGTTCCCTGGCCCAGGGTGTGGGAAAAGGTCGTCCCATCAGAATCTCAAATGGAGATAATTTAGTCACCTTGTGAGGAGTCATTCTTATCTCAGCTAAAATAGCTGGAAGATATTTTGTCCAATTTACCCATGTTCCTGCAGTAGCTTTCATAAGCTTCTCCTTAATGGTCCTATTCATCCTTTCAACTACCCCTGAACTCTGTGGATGATAGGGTATATGAAACTTCCAGGTAACTTGCAAGAATTTAGCAAGTTCCTGGGTAACCTTACTAGCAAAAGCTGGGCCATTATCAGAGTTAATCTGCAGAGGGCAGCCATACCTGGGAATAATTTCAGTAGCAAGAATCTTCACTACCGTCCTAGCATCCTCCCTAGATGTCACAAAGGCCTCAGGCCATCTACTAAACTGATCAACTATGACCAGTAAGTATTGCTGTTTCTTACCAATTTTGGGTACATGAGTAAAATCAATCTGTAAGTGTGTAAAAGGAGCAGCTGGAGGGGGCAAATGTTCGTGCTGTGATTTGTGTGGAATATTCGGATGTGTTCTCATACATGGTTCACACAATCTAACAAAAGACTGTACATGCTGCCTGAGATTCCTAATATAAAATGAATTCATGAGGAATTGGATGGTACTTGCTATGCTCTTGTGGCCAGGACCATGGGCCTGACTGATAAAGATAAAACAGCTGGCTTCAGGTATGCCTATCTTCCCCTCTCTAGAGAAAAGATCATTCTGATCTTTTTCTAAACCTTGTTTAATCCAAAAATCAAAGTCAGATTGCGTTGCAAAGGCTTGGAGCTGCAAAAGCAAACTGTCAGTTGGGCATGTGGGAGGTATGAGCATAGCAGGAAACATTTCATAATAAAGAGTCTTGGCTGCAACTTCTTTTGCCACTTTGTCAGCCAAGGCATTACCTCTGGAAATGTCGTCACTACCCAGAGTGTGTGCCTTGCAGTGGATAACAGCTACTTCAGATGGGAGTAGGATAGCATCTAGGAGTGATTGGATGAGATTTGTGTGTGAAATGGCTTTTCCATCGGCTCCTACAAAGCCTCTTTGTTTCCAAATCACACCAAAATCATGCACTACCCCATGAGCATATCGTGAGTCTGTGTAAATGTTCACTTGCTGTCCTGAGAAAAGCTGACAGGCACGTGTGAGAGCAATGAGTTCTGCAGCTTGTGCAGACGGCTGGAAAATAGTGTCAGCTTCAATGATTTTATCAGGTAGCTGTACCACAGCATAGCCTGTGAGGTATGTACCATCATTTGGTCTGGAGCAAGAGCCATCCACAAAGACAGTGGTCACATCCGGGCCACTGAGTGCTGTGGAGGAGAGGTCTGCTCTGGGAGATGTAGCAATATGTATTTGTTCAATGCAATTATGAGGCTCAGATGGTATAGACACAGAGTCAGATGCAGAAGTGAGAATAGCATGCAAAACAGACATAGGACCAGAATTAACAGGACTATAAACAATAGACAGATTCTGGGTATTAAGAAGAATAATCTCATAACCACTTAAGCGCTGGGCTGTCATGTGTTGTGTGGTGAGATTTTTTATAAGCTGAGTAACCTGGTGACTGGTATGGAGTATTGTAGGATGCCCTAGTGTGATAGTAGTAGCAGTCTCAACAGCCATTGCACATGCTGCCAATGCTCTGAGACACGCCGGCATACCCTGTACCAGAGCTGGAACTACTTTGGAAAAGAATGCTATGGGACGCATACCGCCTCCGTGCTCTTGTGCACAGACCGCGGCCATGGTTTTACAGTTGTCCCGAGCATACAAATGAAATGGTTTACAATACACAGGTAGTCCTAAAGCCGGGGCTTGTACAATAGCAACTTTGAGAGCAATATACGCAGCTAGCATGTCTGGTGACCAACAGACATTTTCAGGGCTGTCAGAACGTACAGCCTCCCTTAGGATTGAGTCATAATGGGAGCATTCAGGGATCCATTGGCGACAGTTATTAATCATGCCGAGGAAGGTGAGCAACTCCTTCCGAGTAGTGGGTTTAGGAATCCTCTGAATGACCTCAATACGTTTTGGACTCAATTGTCTGGTGCCTGAAGCCAGAACAAAACCTAAGTAATCAACCTTTGATTTACACAATTGCATTTTGTGTTTTGCAACCTTGTGACCCACAGTTGCTAAGTGTTTGAGCAAACTGACAGTATCCACAGTGCTTGCCTCATAGCTAGGGCTACATAACAATAAGTCATCAACATATTGCAAAAGGACGGAACCATGACCGGGGGTCCATGTTTTTAGAGTATGTTGGAGTACCAGCGAATAAACGGCTGGGGAATCCACATAGCCTTGGGGTAAACGTGTCCAGGTATACTGACAGCCTTCAAAAGTAAAAGCCATAAGTAGCTGTGTCTCTTGATCAATAGGTATAGAAAAAAATGCATTACTTAAATCAATGACAGTGAAGCAAGTGGCATCATGTGGAATGGCTGTAATGAGGGATGTCACATCAGGGACAATGGGTGCAATGGGCACAATTAAACTATTCAGGGCTCTAAAATCCTGAACTAAGCGATAACCATTACCTTTAGGAACTGGATTAATAGGTGTGTTATATGGGGAAACTACTGTCTTTAGTATTCCCTGCTCTAGAAAAGATTGGATCATGGGGCGAACTCCCTCAACCTTGGCTTCTGACAGGGGGTACTGTTTAAGGTAGATAGGAGTTACATCTGGTTTTAGTTTGGCTTTGTAAGGGGTGCAGTTGACAAATCCTACATCTTAGATGAAGCCCACACTGAAGAAGGAACATCAGACAAATCAATAGTTTCAGAACACAACATAGACACATCAATACCACCAGAGGGCGTGCAAGTAATAGTAGCTCCCAGAATACCAAGAAGATCCCTCCCCAGTAAATTAACAGGACATTTAGGTACTAGACGAAAAGGGTGCACAGTAGAAGAACCATTAAGAGGACAGAAAACAGACAGTGGTGGTGTGACAAAAGTGGGGGTTGACACTCCATTAATACCCAATGAAGGTGTAGACTTCTCCCTTGTCCCCTGATAATAGGTATCACAGAGACTGGAACATGTAGCTCCAGTATCTACCAAAAATGGCAAGGATCTACCTTCTATGACCAGAATACAAAAAGGCTGATCATCATTAGTAGAGGACAAAAGTGGAAAAGTTGGAGTGTCACCTTCAAGGCAGCCCTATTGGGGCCATGGGATGTGATGGGTGTGCTGGTCAGTGGTACCTGTGAATGGCCCTAATGCAGTTTGGGTTTGCTGGAGTGGGGGGGGGAGAGGGAAGTGCTGGCCAGTGGTGTTGGGAGTGGGCCTGGTGTTGTTCTTGCCTACCGGGCGTATTTTGATAATTGTGAGGTTGTTGGGGCTGCTGGGGTTTCCTGGGGTGTGGACACTCATTCCTCCAGTGGCCATGCTGGCCACAGTTGAAACAAGTGTTCCTGTCTATTCCTCCTTGGTTACCCCTGCCCCTATAACCCTGATTTCCCTGTCTCCATCCCCTTGCCCCTCTTTGACCACCCCTTCCACAGGCTCTATGTGCTCCATCCCATCTTCTCAATTCAGTAGCTCCATCCAATTTATACAATTCAGTAGCTGTTTTAACGAAATGATTATCTATCTCCCAAGAAGAAAAATACTTGGCTCCCTGGCCCAAGCTACACGTGTATTAAAGAAGAAAAAGAGGAGCTAACGTAGTGTAGAGGATGAAAAATTAAAAAAAATGTCATAATGACAATCATTAAATACAATATAAGTTTAACCAGTTTGAGATTCATGAAGAAAAACAGTAGAGTTGACTTTGGATTAGAAAGATACTCCCCTTAAAAAGTACCCCTTTTTATAAGGGAAAACGGCTTCCTTAGTCCTCTATTCTTCTTCCAGTGAAAAAATCTTTTCCAGCGCTTGTCAGTTTACAATGGGAAATGTGGATCCAAGATTTAACCCCTGCGACTTTAACAGCTGGATTAGTGGTTAATAACACTTGAGAAGGTCCTTTCCACCTTGGTTGCAACGCGTGCTTTCGTGAATGGTCTTTTATCATAACATAATCTCCAGGAGCGATGGCATGCAAAGGTTGGTATTCACTTGTTCGCTGTACAGCTTTTACCTGCATATAGAGAGACTAATCGTTTTGTTAGCTACATGCAATACGTCATTACTAAACCATTATTTATCTCATGAGAATAACATTTTATAGGTACCCCTCCTGTGAAAATTGGTCTTCCAATTAGAATTTCATGAGGGGATAACCCTGCTTTCAAACTAGAGAGAATCTCATAGACATTAAGGCAAGAGGAAGTGCATTAAGCCACTTTAACTTTCTCTGCTGCAATTTTTGCAATTTTGTTTTTCAATGTTCCATTGGCCCTTTCTACTGCTCCTTCTGACTGAGGAGGATGAGAGCAATGTAAATGATAAGGGATTTGCAAAATTTTTGCTATCTGTTGCACTACTTTTCCTATAAAATGTGTTCCCTGATCTGAGTAAATGTGCCGAGGCAATCCATACCTGGGTATAAATTCTTGTAACAATTTCTTAAACATTGTAGACATATCGGCATGGCAACAAGGATAAGCCTCAACCAAACCTGAGAATGTATCTAATATTACTAGCACATACCGGTACTGCATTACCTTTGGTAATTCAATGAAATCCATTTGTAAATTTACAAATGGACCTCATGGACAGGGAGGATGATTTAGGTCTCTGACCTGCATTGTATTGTAAACAAATAACACATGAAGAACACACCAGTGCCAATACAGATTCTAGGCCCAGCCTTGACCATTCAGAATTAAACAATGATGGCAATGCTGGTCTTC
This sequence comes from Pelobates cultripes, assembly GCA_933207985.1. Lineage (NCBI taxonomy): Eukaryota > Metazoa > Chordata > Amphibia > Anura > Pelobatidae > Pelobates > Pelobates cultripes. The sequence goes on from OW240917.1 coordinate 10,699,744, forward strand.
CACTAAATATACATTCTCCCCACCAAAATCACTTACTTCTTCTTCCCTCAGTATCACATACAATCCCTTTACTTTCAAATGTACCATAGGTTCTAGACCTTGGGTCACAGGTACACTAACAATACATATTCAGACCCCAATCTTCCTCTACATCTAGTCTGTCTTTTTCTTCTAATTGCTTTCTTGCCCCCTTTACCTCCTTGCAATCTGTTGCTATATGACCATATCCATCACAATTGAAACATTTGATAAATGTTCTTACATTATTCTGTGGGGGTCTTCTGGCTGTGTTTTGTCTTGGCTGATGTGCATAATATCTAACAGGAATTTGTTCAGCTTGTAGCATTATGTGCTCAGCTTTTGCATTTTCCTTGATTTGAATAGCTTGTCAAATTTCTGATGCTGCACTTAATACAATATCAAGTGATTTATCCCGTCATCCCAGTAAGGATAACATCAATTGTTTTTTTTTTTTACTTTAGCATCCAAAGCATTTACTAAGGTATTCACTATGAACGGCTTAATTGATTCAACCGTGATATCTTCAAAACTTCCAAAAACCTTAATTGCTTCCCCATATTCATAGTGATTTTCTCCTTTCTTTTGCACTATGCTATGTATAGTCAATAGGCTGGGTAAAAACTGTTTTTACTTTGATGCTGAGGAATGCATACAAATTTTTTAAGAACAACATCACTCCTCTCATCAGGGCAATTTTCCCATATGTGTGCAACTGCTTGTCCCCCCACCCCTGCAGGCCATGAAAAAGGTGACTCGTCATATCCTGCCACCCATTTAGTATGTTCTGTAGGGGTTAATACTGTCTCCATTAACTCATTAAGATCTTATGTTGTGGGGAAATAGCTGGCACACATTATTTTTAAATGTTTTACAAACCCATTTGGATCTAGAGGGGGCAGGAAATGATACCTGTAAAAATGCTATGTCTTGTGGGCTCCACGGTTGACAAATCCTCCGTGGTCTCCCATCATTATCCATCTGTCCCACTTCTCTAATAGGTAAAATCATAGCCTCACTCCCATCACTCAGGCAACACATTTCTACATCCTGATAAACCTGATAGTAACCACAGCATGATCAGCAAATCTTTTAGGCAGTCTAATATCCCTCTCAGGTCTACCACCTCAATGCAACATGGCTGAGGCACCAGCTAAATTTTGGGGTACAAGCTGTGGTGCATCATTCATCTGCTGAGGGGAAGTGACCCAAAGAGGGATTCATAATCTCATGATTAATCAAAAAATCCTCATCATCATTATAAGGCGGAGGATTTTTAACATATTTTTTTAAATTGTACAGTGAGGGATACAAACAGGCAACACCAGTACCCTCTCCTTTACATGCCCCTCCTGTTGCACCTGACTGGGGGGAACATTCTTGCTTTTTCTTTTCAATTTCCTCATGCCATAACATATATGCAGACCATTCCAGTTTTGAAAGACTTTTTCCATTTAACAACATTGTTCTTAAACTTAACAACACCCAAGGGTCTAATGACCCCACCACTGGCCATGGATTTATATTATTCTTAGTTAACTTTGCCCATTTCTTTGAATACATAATATTTGAAGGGCCATATTTCTGGTTCATTAAATAAACTGGGGAATCACTGGGTATACTATCCCCATGATCAAGCTGCTTGCCATGATTCAACCCCATTTCTGTTACTTGTACTTTTACACACCACTATATCACCTTTTGAGAGATCGAAAGGTCACAATTTTCAGTCTGTATACTGACTGACAACTGGAGTTTACACAAAAATCTCTTCTCAAATGATGTCACAGTTTATCAAAATTTAAACCATATACACACAGTTATACAATTTTAACACAATACATCTTACTCAAGTGCTACGTTTAACCTATGAGTTTAAACAATTAATACAAGACAACTTAACTTCACCTTGCTACGTTTAGACTGGGTGAAATTAAGACAATAAAACAAAATAATCTAATCTCGCTTTGCTACGTTTAGACTTGGGAGATTAGATTCATGTGGCTAACCTCAACATTTAGCCACAATCACATGACAGGGATACATCATATCAAAGAGACTCTCACCAACAGAGCTACGTTTAGACTTCTGAAGGCCCACCAAACCCCTATTGGGTCTGCGAAGTTTAGTCACTTAAGTCTTCCTAGGGGACTACCTGTCAGTGCTACCACTGATTCTAGAATCACTCAGACATAGACACTAATACTGTAGTATATTTTACAACATAGACATAAATAGTAACGTTACAAATGGTCAATAAAAGGCTAAGAAATCAGGTCACACAGACTAGCATTTACCTGCACCGTTCTTTGTTTCATGGACACTCAAAAATTACACTAATGCCATGTTTTATAAATGGTATGGCTTACCTTTCATATGACCGGTCTGTTTGAGTGCCCACGAAATAGTTGGCAGGTGCAGGTGTTCCGCTGGTGTCTGTGGTATTCTGATCCCGGACGAGCCCCCAACTGTGGAAGTAGACAAAAATATTACCAGGTTCAATAAAAAGCGTTTAATTGACCATTACAATACACAGAGATATCTCATGGAGATTGGCAAGAAGCAATCTAACATCATGTTACAATTCCTCATATTTTATACATATGACCCGGAACTGGCCTTTCGTTTAGCTTGAATCAGAACTCCAAATATGGTCTTATTTCCTATTGGCTAAATTCTAGCATAACTGACAAATTTAAGGTTCAAAAGTTTAAGCATCCCATGATCTTTCTAACAGATAACTTGACCACAGTCATGCGTCTTACTTCGCTAAAATATCGCTTGTCTATGATAAGAGTTAACACATATAAACCTGACTTCCTCTTTCACAACTTTAGCACACATTTCACCTTTCCCCCCCTGGCAACATCTGACAAGACACGCTTTCAAAATAACTTTTCCTTTTGCAATCCAAAAAACTGTCCAGACATCCATTAATAAAATGTAGCAATAAAACATAGTTTCTTCTTATTTCTTAGAGTAAATATTCTTCTTTGATTATATTTTAAGATGATGAATAAACAGCAAAATGGCTGACAGCATGTCAGTAGCAGGTTACATATGTTCACATATGGAAATCATCATTAGCCCCACACCTAGGAAAAGGATCAGATGACTTCTCTGTCCATCCTGCTAAACTTGACACAAAGGGGATTGTAAGAAATCCTCCTTGTGCTCCTATTCTAGTAACATAATTTAGACATGACTCCCCTGGGTGGGGTAAAGGGTAAGAAATAGACTGATTATTTCCCATATTTCTGGCTCAGGGTAGAGACACTACCGACTTACCAATAGTGTGTCTCTACTTAACAAGCAAAATAAACACAAAGCAGACACAGGGTGACCAAAGGAACGAGAAGTTTGGGTTATTCTAGATCTATAAACCGTGTTCCCTAGAACACTTATAGTCTTAATAAACCGGAGGCTCCTTTATAGTCTCAAAACCTGTATCTACCTGAGATACCCTGTATCTATCTTAGATACTAACCTGGGTTACCAAAAACCCTATATATATTTAGACCAAATGTCTAATAAACCGGAGACCTATTTACAGTCTCAATATAACTAAGTCCTTATACCTTTCCTTTCTACTGGATACAGACTTACTAAACCAAAGGGGGTCATAGACAATTAGCGTCAATAAGACACAAAAAGGCTACTCACCCAATGGTTTTGCTGATCCCACTTCTAGACACCAAGCTGAAAGGATAAATGCTGTTCTGGACTCAACTCCCCTCGATTCTCGCTCCTTCGATCACCACATCAATTGATGGGAGATCTTGTTTAGCAAATAAGACACACAGACACGAAAGAGTGCATAACAAGTTCTCAATGAGTATATTTTCAGGGCTAGCATTTATACACAGTTTGTCATGCAAGCAGTGAGATCTAGAGTGTCCTTGTGGTTAATAGTACATACTTGTCGGACATGAAAAAGATAAGCATTTGGATGAAGACGAGACAGGAACATCCTAAGGTCAAGGAAGGTCATACATCCTGTAGAGGAAAGACCTTGGTACAAAATACATCTGCCAAAGTCAGCATAATTATTTCAAACATTATTTTAAAGCATATAAAGCAAAAAGAGTTAACCATTTCACTTCCTTACAAGGTCGGGGGGGGGGGGAACCAGAGAGAAACCAAAGAGGAAGGGACTCCCCCAAGAGAGGACCAGGAGTACACCACAAGGGGGGGGTGCAAGAGGGGGAAACGATGGACAGCCGCAGGGGGAGGAGAGGGGAACCCCCACCAGCAGTCCCTTGGACCCAGAGGACACACCATAACCAGGGGAGCACCCCTCCACCCCCCCAACAAAGGCACAGCCGTGCCCTGCTTGGCCCCATGGGGCCCACTCACAGGTCCATTCACCGTGTGGCTCCTAGGAAGGCCTCCAAGACACCCCAGACTGTCCGAGCGTGTCAGATGGGGCAGACACGCAGGCCTGGCAGTTCCTAGGGCCCGGGCTCAGGCTCCTACACCGGGCTCAAGGCGCTGAATCCGGACCCAGGGAGCAGGCGGCCAGGAGTGCTGACCCATGTGGCCTACATGGGCTGTAGCCACGTGGGAGTCCCCAGCAGAGTCCTGGCCGTTGGGGGTGACAACACCGGCAGCCAAACAAGGTTGGAGGTGAGCCAATTGCTCAGGAAGTTGTCTGCTATCATCCAGGGCAGCTCTGAGGGTAGCAGGACTGAATCCACATCCAGCCCTCGGTAAGCACTAGGAGCATCTGTCAGCAGTGTTACCCAACAGGAAGCTCCGTTACAGGAATCATGTCACAAATAAGGATACTTAAAGGAACACTCCAAACCCCTGTTAAAAGAAATGAACACTGGTTACTACCCCTTGCTTTTTAAGCAGACAACAAGTCTGGTTACCTTCTGGTCTGGTTATCCTAAAGTCTACTAAACAGTGTTTTTATTTAATTTTTATCCGACCAGTGGAATGTCTCTTTAAGGCTTTTCAGTTTATTAGAAGTTTACTTAGAACCAGCCTTCCAGCTAGGCTGCACACAGAGGAACAGATTAAATGCATTGAATTAGAAAGACATTTCCCCTCAGCAGATTTAACAGCTGGTTTAAGTATAGACATACTAAAAACAATCCAGTTAGGAAGAAAAAAAATTATATACACAAACATTTCATGCAAGAGACCAGAAGACAAAAGAAAAAGTAATGTGCGGTTAAGCCTCTAAGTGTGGTGGAGGGCTGGTGAGAGCACACTGCAACATAACTGAGAGCACAAGGCAAAAAGATAGTTACCTCTGAGTTTTTACAACCTTTACAGGCCTGGAAACCATTGTAGCAGAGCGCTAGTCCTGACAAGAACTTTTCCTCTGCTGGATCTGTGAAGACAGGAACAAGGCACTGAAATGCAAATAGCTCTATCCAGTCTCCAGTAACTAGATGACAGTTCTAAGAGTACAACTGATTTATTCCACACAAACATCCTTTTTGCACAGACCCCAGCATGGGGTCTCCATTCAGATGTACACAAGCCCCTGCCAGTCGTCCCATTGTCTGAGAGATGACGGAGTTTAAACTGAGTAACTCAATTTCTCAGGTACAGGAAAATATATAACATATACACAAACACCCCAATAACAGTCAGAATTCATAGGAACCACACCATTAGTGTATATATCCCTGAATAGCTCTGATCTGATCACCCAACATATCCAAAAAACACTCAAAACTGTTCAGTAGAACAGAGTCCCCATTCAGGTAAAGTTCTAACCAACAGGCCACGAGCAGATGGTCCAAAACAGTTCCAGAGAAATGGTGATGGCAGATCAACTGTCAGGGGTTCCTGTGCGAACACAGATGAATACTCCCCCTGGCTTTTAGGGAGCAAATACTTTCCCCAGTCGGTAGTTCATATCTCGCGAATGTCGTTTGTCTAGTCGGTCGAGAAGTAGAACAGGCAGTGGTACGAACTCCACCTGGGTTCGTGGACTTGCATGGCTGAAAATTAGTTTTAGGTGTTCGATGACCATGTACTGCTGCCGGTGTTCAGGAGACAGAATGGCCGCTGCATCACGTGAGTTGAATAATTTGATTTGTGGTTAAAAGCCAGGGAAGGTCAGTGTTCGAGGAGGTATGAAAGGAAACCACATACCATCCATTTGGGAAACTACCAAGGGGGTACAGACAACCACACAAAAGGGAATAAGCCTGCTACGACCATTATATTTTATTTTCACACTTGAATTTTGAGATTGCATTGCATATGGCACTGCACTCCGCAATCTCCCAGTGGAACGCATCGCAGCGTGTGTCCACTGCTAGGACCTCCCCAACCTATGCACAGAGCACACCTTCTCCATTTCTGGTACCTCACAGAAAGAGCAGAAGGTGAAACACAGGCACTCTGCGAGTGTTCCATCTAGAAGACGATAGAGCTCGGCCTCCTCTGAATACGCCAGGAAAGTGCCCCCAGCCACAGCACCTTATCCTGCCTAAGGCAAGTAGAGTACTGGGAGTTCAGAGTTATACCCAGGGGAGGAGCCTAATCATTTAAATTTTAGGTGTCTGCGTGCCTTTCCAGACTAGAGAATATCCCATGTGCAGTGTACTGCCTCGAAACTGGCAGGGAACAAAAACCAAACACAATTTAACATGTACAGCGAAAGTGCAAGTTATAAACAAGTCCCCCTCCCCCCCAAATCATACATTTTTCTGTAATAAGATTGCACAAAACATCTCAATCTGTTTGCGTAATCATGCATACCTCTGAAAGTTTCAAAACTAGAGTCTACATAAACTATTGCTTAGTTCCAATAGATTGGAGTACATATTCAACATGGCATCAGTCTGCATTTTTTTTCCCCAAGACATTGTGTGGAGAAACTTCAGATGGGTAGGCCAAAAGAGTCCATGGCATAAGAGCAGGTGTGAGCACACAGAAAAAGCTCCAACAGTATTGATATAGATCCAAATATTGATCTTTATTATATTCAGAGGAAGCCCAAATTATTATTACAAGTGCACTTGTAGGAGCGCGAATTAGACACCTGTTGGTATTCAAAATATTATTCATCAGCTGGATTTTATACATTAAAAAGTGCTTATGTGCATATACTCATAGGACAGTAGTAGGAAGGGAGTGAAAGGGTAAGAGTACAGATAAGACATATGTACATCATGTACCTATAACAATAAGTTCAGAGAAAGAAAGAACAGAATGATTAGAGAAGAGACATCTCAGGTGGAGGCCAACTGCTCCCGGAACTAGACATATATGGTCTTAAGTGTTGTTTTAAGTATCAGGCATTTCCTGAGTCCAAGTTAATCCAATTTTAATATAGGATATCATTACATTGACATCTATAAGCTTGAGTCTTGGAATCAAAGTAAATTCGATCACAGTATAATCCATTATAGTGTGAACATGAATAGTGAACACTGTACACCAATTGATCATTCCACCAATGACACATGAAAACCCAGATGTGTCTGCAAATAGCATCTAGTAAAAGGCTATAAAAAGGTTACAATAAAAAAAAATAAAAATAAAAATATATATATATATATATATATATATATATCATAACCAACATGCATTTCTCAAATTACTCCCACCCAGTGATTTCACGAGTCCTTGCACCTGTCTCTGGTATAAGGAAGATATGTATAGCATTCCCACGTATGCTAGATTCACGTGAGTGAAAGATCTTGTGATCAAATCTATCAATAAGATTATTTACGTAAACTTAGTCCAGTGCCAAACTGATGCAGAGACAAGTTGTACAGTATAAACATAGGAATAAAAAGGGAAAACAGAACAGATTAAACAAGTAGAGGGAATAGGCCCACTAGATAACAGAAGGGTTGAGGTTTAGAAATCACTGGGATAAATTGGGAATAAACAGATTAGCCAAATTGTACTGTGTTCAAAGCCTGGATTTTACAAAGCAGATGACAAGTTAGTGCATCTGGACTGCGACTGGATACACTGTTCTTGATCTGGTTATAGAAAGCCTGAACTATGTGCAAAAAGTAGCAAACATTAAGCAAGTAGCAAGACTTGGCAGTGAAGGCAGGGTCCCCACCAGGTTCCCCATGTGCCCAGGCCAACAAGGGAGATCCTTTCATGCCCCCTGCTGGTCTACACAATGGTGGCTGTAGCAGAACCCCTCTGGCTGTCCAACACATTTCCTTCATATTTTTTTTTTATTTGAACATAAAAGGTTTTAGTATGGAATTCTATTAGACTGTGTATAGATTGTGTATAGGAACACAATCTGCTCCTGTCCCATTGTTCTACAGCAGGGTGTTGTCCCAGGCACACTGCCAGACTAGTTGGAACCGGTTTGGGCTGGAAAGTTAGGGCTGGCAAGCCATGCTTCAGTGCTCCTAAAGGGGGACTCCACAAAACTTTTTAACCCCCGGTTCGATATGGGTGATATTTGAATATGTTATTATTAGGGGTGTACCCTATGTATTTATGATACATCTAAAATTTGGGGAAAAATATGTACATTTTAATTCTGTTAACAGATAAGCTGATGGGAGGAGATGTGTGGGTTGTACCCTGTACTTTATTTGTTAATGTACAAATTATTGTGGGTGGCTCCCTTGCACGAGTGCATTGCATAAAAGCAGGGGTTGTGTGATTAAAACGTTAGTCAAGTTCTACTCCTGATACTGTGTGTCGTCCAGTTATTGGGAAAGGTGATGGGATATTACTGGATTGCCTTGCTGATTGTGCTTGTTACCCTATTGGATTTACTACTTGTTCCTGAGCCATTCTAGGATACCAGCTGAAATAGGCTGTGGGAGACCAGCTCTCCGCTACAGTGGCCTTGATGTCTGCCCTCCTGGCCTGTGGAGAGATCAGAGAACTCCCCACTAACCTCAGGGCATTTAACCCAGGAGAGGGGAAGGGAAATGACCGATACAGGAGGCAGATTGTTTATCCTGTGATCAGGCAGTGCAGAGTGTTACCATGGCAAAGTTACTAATCAGTAAGTGACACCAGATACATTGTGGGGGACCAAGAAACAAGGGTTGAGAGGAATGCTGTGACACCCTTTTCAAATCCAAGAAGTCATGTCCAACTACATGGCACCCTGATAATTACATCCAGTCACCTCAGTATTGAAGTTTCCAGCAAGTCTCTAGCTTAGAATTAGTCCAGTGTAGATATGGGCCATAGCATAGACAATGACCCTTCCTGAGAGGGTGTGGGTTACAGAATACAAGTAAGACACCAATAATGCAAGAATGTTTATTGAGGATCCATTTTACATTACACAATTCATTGGATATAGTCCCAATACAACACTGATCTCAGGACTATTGAACACAGGTAAGTGGGTTTGAACTATGGTTCTCTATCCTGAGTTTATAAAGAGATCGGGCCAATGGTTTGTAGTTCTCTTGGGAGACCATGAGGTCAAAACAACTGGCTCCTTTCCATATTCCCTCTACAGTGGTTTCATAGCCAAACATGGTTTTGGCCCTGGCACGGTAAGGCACATCCATTTTTCCCTTCATGATGGAAGCTTTGACACGTACACTGGTGTGTGGTTCCAATGTGACCTCTGTAGTAGCAGAGAAGAGAGTCTGTAGGGGGACAGAAGAGAAGCAACCTTGTAAAAAAGAGCATACTGATCTTTAGGAAAAGCAATATGGATTTTTCTTACAATACAGAGAACAAGAGTCAGGTAGTTTGATAGTCATGCTGTGCCTAGAACAAAAAGAAGAACACAAGACAGAATTATGGGAGCAGATACAGTAATCCTAATAAGGATTAGGCATATTTCCATAGATCACTCACAGGATCATCAGTCACCAGCCAGGTCTTTTAGTAGGCCGCAAGAATCCATCTGAAGATTTAATTTGGCCTTTGACCGCCATAAACAAGACCAGAGTTTGAGCCACTATCCTCCAATCCATTAACACTGGGATATTGCAAGAGTCATACCAAGTACCATCACAACAAGCATTTTATGTCTTAATGTTGTCGGTCCATATCTGAATCTACCTATTGGGCAGCTCTGTGGTAGGTTTCTGTATTGCCAAGCTTGCCATTAATATAAATCCAGTAACTGAACTACAACTTCCAGAAGCCTTTTCTCTGGTCACTTCCTCATCTAGGCATCTGCTGGCTTCCAGGCAGGAGAAATTGCAAGGCAGTAACCTTATGTGCATCTCAGCCTCCATTAGCCTGGTCAGCTAGGTTTTAAGCTACTACTGGCAAATACTATTAATATCCCTCATCTCAAATCAGTAAATAATGTTACCTCGATTTCATTGGTTTTGGTAAAGTTCCAGGTATGAGATGTACTAGTGTTGACTGAAATCTTCCCCTCTGTTTCAGCTATGAATGGGATCCCAGCTTTAAAGGTCAGCTCGGCTCCAACCTGAACTGTGAATCCATGTTCCTGGCCAAAGGTGCTGGTAGTTTTTTCAGTTTTTGAAACCCTAGCATGAGAGAACACGGACAGGGTTAGTTTCTTTTCTCAAACAGACTAAACCAGTCTAAGCTTGTACAACACATGTGTGATTGCTTTAGAGGGCTTCAGTTTACCTTGTGTCATTAAGGGGGTTATAGTGACCTAGCTTCCAGAAGCCATTTGCTTCCAAGTGACAAGCCATTTTAACACTGACTCAATGCAACACAAAGCAATCAGGGCATACAGTTAAACCATAGTCCTGCCATGACTATTCTTGGAGAGGAACAGCCCAGTAATAGAAAGCCTGGAAACTCAATTTTCACTAAAGACATTTACGCAGACAGATGCACACAATTCTACATCTGAATATGATCTGATTGTAAAGAAGCAAAGTCTAAGACCATATTGTCTAAGAAATACATTGGGCAAATGTGTGAATACAACCCTACAAACATTGTTCTTACAAGCAGCATTCACACAAACATGCAACCTTACAAGATGCTTTCCCCTACAAGTAGTCCAACTAGCAGAGTTTCTTTGCTTGTCCCTATGACAGGAATGGCAGAAGTAGGAACACCATCCCCAGAATATGCATTTGAAGATAGTCAATAAATTAATTTTATCTCTCCCAGCGCTCTCCAAAACAGCATCAAAGTGAGGCACCAATTTGGGGAGGACATACGCTTGATAAAGAAGCGGTAGGGCCGAGACGTTGCTGCTTTTGCCCCAATAAAGCTGCTATTTTAGTGATCACAGAGTGCCTGAACCACTGTTCTGCATATATTGGCAGGGACATATCCACATTGGATTTGCCCTCTTGAGTTGGCTTTCAACAGGAACGTGCCCTAGTCCAATATGGAACCCATAGAGTTACCCATTCTGGAATGAGGTTTTTGAATACCTACGTGTGGTTTACCTGAGGTTTTTACTTACGTAAATGTATATTTAAGAGGAGCATCACTGGTGTTTGTGAAGGTTTCATTTTTCAGCACTGTAGGGTCTTGGGATACAATTTTACCATCATCTGGAAGAAATTCAAGGCTCTCAATACTGGAGATGATTTTGTCACAGGTGAAAGCAAAGAAGAGGCCTGCACTATAGCCCCAGCCCATGTACTCAGCATCTTTATGAGCAAAGTTGGAATGTACTGCTTGAGGGGACCATCTAAACATTTTTCCAGTGTAATCATTGACACACCAGAATGATCCATCAGGACTGAAAGCCATGAAATGAGTGAGCTGGAACCAGTTCTCATTGCCAACAGGTATGCATGTCGCAAACCAGTCATCCTTGGAGTCTGTTGGGGGGTTTCTCTTCACAAGACGGCCATCTGATTTCACTGCATACAGAATGCCTTGAGGATCAAAGAAGAGGGCCCTTAATGAGTTCCACATACCAGATCCTATTTTGGTGGCTTGGCGATAAAGCCAGGGCATGTTTTCATTGGTTGGAGCGGGACCCTTGTAGAAGTCCCCTTTGCCGGTTACTGCATATAAGACACCATTGGGATCAAAGAGGATAAATTTGAAGCTGTCCCAGTCAACTTTGCCAACCTTTTTGGCAACATTGAACCATTCCAAGCCTTGCTCTGAAGGCATAGGTCCTCGGTACACATCTCCACCACGGAGAGCAAACAGTTCCCCTTCAGGACTAAAGAAAACCCTGGAGGCATTCATTAGCTTCCCTAGAGGAACTGCTCTCCTAATATAGTTGTCATCTTCGTGACTGGGTGGCAATCCAGCTCCAGCAACATATTCTTTCCTGGTTACAATGAAGAGGAGGGTTTCTGAAAGGTAAGGGGAACAGATGTTAGGACCTAAACTACAGCAACAATTTGTTTTTATTTACCTTTACCTATAAACAGCATCATTTAGGGTTACAATATCCATCAACGGTGTGAGTGCTTGTACAATTTACAAGCTCAGTTTTAGCATGATCTAGCATTTGGCATAAGTGAATGAGGCTCTAACTCCTGCACAGAAAGGAGACAATAGAAGTAAATTCTAAGGAGACTGGCAATGTAGAACAAATACAACAGGACTGTATCAGAGGGGGGATTGGGGTTAGGAGAGATGTCAATCGGAATGATTGCAGAGGAACCAAGAGAAATGTAGAATGCACACATGTAACTGAACAAATTTCACAAATGGCATAAATGAGATTGGGTATACAGCTAACTGGGGATATTTGAATGGTGGCAGTGCACGGTGTAACTAGCCAGGGACCTGTTTAATATGAATGCTGCTAAACCATTAATAGAACATCTAAAAGACCCTTAGATAACTGCATTAATTAACTTCCAATCCAAATCTTATTTTAGTCCTATCCACACCTCCCCTGACTAATAGCCAACATGAAAAGTTTATTTTTACACACTTCCCTATGCCTGTGCTTACCACTATGCAGGCAAGGACAAAAGACCATTTCATTGTGGTGGAGCACAGTAAAGAAAAATGGACAGGTCACTATCAGAAGGATATCATCCTTTTACATCTGAGACAGGGGTCAGTCTGTGCCAAGGAAGTGACCAGAGGCTCTTTAAAAGGAAGCTTTTGTTTTGAGGTGTGAGCTTGAGGCTTTCCATTCATTGAGCTGTCCCGGAAGCCCAGAGACATTTGGAGAAGGCAGGCCACTATAGCACTTTCCTCTCACATAAGCTCTGTAGCGCCAGTGAAGTGGAAGATTACCTCCTCAGCTAGGCTGACTGCTGGTTATTTGGTTTCTGCAGAGATCTATAGAAGGGCATATTTCAAGTACCAGGTCCAGATTTAGAGACCAGTGGGCCTGGTGCAGACAGTAATGAGCCCAACTACAGAATATTCAGCCAAAGAAAGCCAGTCATACCTCCCAAGCATCAGGTATCTGATGGAGTTGGTGCTGGAGGGAAACTCATACACCATCCCTCCCCCCAGTGTCCAGTGAAGCTGAATGTCAATGGGCAGGGTAAGAGGGCGTGTCACTGAAGCAAATCCTAAAACCAGAAATGCTGAAAGTAGCAAACCTGCCCCAAAAATTGGAATGCCAACTTAACACGCTTGCTCCATGCTTTCCAAGGATTGCCCCCTTGTCTCCTTACTAGCAGGAAGAAGCTCCTGGTGTAAAAAAAATAAAAATGGTGTATGTAGGTAGTGTAGAAGAAAGGCGATATGCCACAGTGTTAGAGAGACCAAAGTCAGCATTACCTTAACCAATTTCACTGTCAACCAGTCAGCATGAGTTTTGTTCCCATACATCTCTTCAAGTTTCCATACTTAAGCAAGAGTATATGAAGAGTAGGGTTAAAAAAAAAGCCACACACCCCACCCCACACCCACCAAACACGCAACAGAATCAAATCAGTTCCTGTGTTAATCCAGCCCGGTCAGTCAGCACTTACACAGCCCAACAAACAAAAATGGTACATGGAATGTTCCTTTAAAGGGACATGCATCACTTTGGCAGAAGTGTCTCATTCAAAAGATTTAGCTGTTAATGAGAGTTGCCTAAAAAAAATATAAAAAAAAAAAAAAACCTACACGTAAACGACTACTATATACCCACTTTAACCTTTTTATGCTTTCCAAACCCACTCCAGGTGGACACTCATTTAACTAGTGTCAAATCCCCAAAAGTTGCTGGAAGAGTGCACTGAGCAGGCCTGACAGATTTACACATGGGCATTTGGAATATCTCTTCGTATGTTTCTAACAAGTGATGCAAGTCCCTATAGGTCAGACATTCTTAGCAGAAAGGAGAGATGTTATGCCACATGGAGAGCAAGTGGAGAATTTGTCTACAGAATCATCCAAAGATTCTAACTCTAGGACAATGTGGATGTGTAGGGAGTGGAGACAAGACAGTTACTCTGCCTGGAAATTTAACTAGGGTTGCCACCATTGTTGAAGTTAAAGCAGCCTTGCCAATTTTCATAAATTAGTCACATTTGGTGACATGGGATAAGTTGAACGAGGACCAGTCTCTAAAAAGGTTACTTACATTGTTTGTCAGTATAGGCATCGTTATGCATGTGTGGTAGTGTGTTTCAGTGCATGCACTGTGTAGAATTGTGACATTCTGGGTCTATACCATGTTGACGTTCTGACTGGATTTCTCTCACCGCTTTAAGAGACCAGGCACAGAGTTACCAGCTTTTACCTGGACAGCATTTTTGCAATACTAGCACCAAACAGACCAAGATACCAGCCAGGTGGCAACCTTAGAGATGACAAATCACTGGTCAGAAAAACACCTCCATTGACTAAAAATGATCAAAGCAGAAAATACAAAACAAAAACAGTAATGTGAACTTCCCATGCTACAGGGATCACTTACCTACTGTATCCATTATCACAGCAATCAGAATACAAACACACAAATCTCTAGCGTTCCAGCAGGAATTCCTCGTGTTTGTGTAGACAAGGAAATGTCTATAGATATCTCTGTACAAGGTCAATATCCCTAGTGCATTAGCTTTATAGCCAGCACCCCTCCCTAAACACAGCTGTACCTGATTTAATCAGCATGGTTACCATACTCTGTGCTTATCTGGTAAAGGAAGGGTTAACTCTATCATTATACATGTGATCACCCAATAATTGATCGATTAAAGTACAACAAAGAATATGGTACTTTTTTCTATGTAGGGATATAGAGGACATAAATAAAATATATATTTCTTTGCAGTCACTTTTTTTTTAATTTAGTATTTCTTTAGAAGGTTTCCTCGTCCATCCTACATTCTATTTGTGTTTTCCATATAAGCTGCCCTGCTTTCTACAGTTTGATAGATATGTATGTGTTTATTCACTAAATAATTTCCTGTTATCTGCTCTCCGGTTTTGTCCCTTGTTTCTGCCACCCCAACACTGATCTTTCCACTTCCGGTGACAGGGGTCTTCTTCCCATAATCCTCTATGCCCGAGGAACAAAGCGTGGGTGAGGGGGGTCATTGTCCCTTTGTCTCCCAGGCACAGAACTCTTCAAGAGCTTCTGTACCTGGGAGTCCCAGCGCGGAGTCCCAGCGCGGGAAAGAATCCTGCCTCCTGGGCTCCCAGGCACACAAAGACCTCCAAACCTGCCATTGTCCCCAAAGGATATCCATACCAACCCCAGGGACCATCACTGTGGCGAAACCGACCACGCCACGTGTCCTTGGAGGGGGCTGCTTGCCCGCCTCTTGCCTTTGGACTATGGACCAGAATTTATGTGAATGTGTTAACCCAGATAGCTATGCCATGGAGCCCATTTGTGTAGTTAAAGACTTCGGCTCCATGGCAATTGAACTGTGTGAATAGGAACTGAGCACTATTTGGTAGTTTTGTGCGCTCAGATCCCAGCTATCTGGGGATATGTGAAATGTCTGTGTGTTATGTGTAAAAGGTGACTTTATGTATTTTAAAGTGTTTTATGTCTTTTTGCAACCATGTGCTTAATGGCGTCTTGGGTCTGTCCTGGGAGATAATTGAATTACTTCTCACTTATCTCCAGGATAGAAGACTCTGAAACTGGTTTGGGCCGGAAAGCCATGCTTCATTTAGTCACAAAGGACTTTCCCTTAACTTTTGAACCCCTGGTCTGATTCGTACCATTTTTTTAATATGTTGTTCCCCTGAATGGATTGATTATGAAAATGTATGTTTTATGTTTGTGACATGTATATTTTAGAAGTTATAAATATTGTGTAAAAACTGTATTCCTCTGCCGGTGATAATGAGATTATCCATTGTGTTCAGTAATCATATCACATGCAGAGGGGATGATTTTGTGTGGGAGTGTCTAGGTGTATTGTACGGATTGATTGGTTGTTTTGTAACGCCCTGTGGGCTGTACTATGTTTGTGGATTGGGAATAAAAGAGACTGTACAGGAAGTTCCTGTTTTAACCCTCAAAGTGAAGCGTCGTCTCATTATTGGGGGAAGGATTTATTGTATGCTGTTCCAGTTTGACTGCTAGGAGACTAAACCTATTCGTATGGTTCCTATTCAACTGTCTACAGCATTCATATGCTTGAGAGCATTCATATGCTT
>OW240917.1:10725302-10750207 GCA_933207985.1 Pelobates cultripes
CTCGAGCGCAGGGCCAGCAGCTGGGTTTTCCGAAGGACCAGTTGGCAGTCCGATGGTTTGGGTATCGGGGATTTTGCTGGGTGGAGGTTTGTGGGGCAATGTTTAGGATGGTTGCAGGTGGGAAAACGCCGGACCTGGTGGTCCTTCATGCCGGGGGTAACGACTTGGGCCTCACGCCGCAACGACGGTTTGTGAAATGGATGAAGCAGGACATCAACAAGCTGAGGGACCTGCTTTCAGGGGTTATGTTAGTGTGGTCGGAGATCGTCCCAAGGCGTCGGTGGCGGCACGCGCGGGATCCGGTGGCTATCAATCAGTGCAGGAAAAAAGTGAACAGCTTGATGGCAAGCTTTGTTAGGAAGGTGGGGGGAGTGGTGGTACGGCATGGCGAGTTGGAAGATGGGTTGCCGGGGTACTACCGCTCGGATGGGGTTCATCTCTCGGAGGTGGGTTGGGATCTGCTGAACTTGGGTTGGCAGGATGGTATGCAGCGGGCACTATTTCTTCGGGGTGGCGGAGCTCAGACGGCTTAAGGGGTCAAGGTCTGAGCTTATGGCGGGATGGGGAGCTGAAGGAAAGGAAATAGGCTCCCCAGGATGAACGTAATGGAAAACAAACAAGTGGTGGTCACCGGTGGTTGATAGGTTTCGAGTCCTGTCGGTGGCTCAGAACCTGGTGGGGTAGGGGTATCTGGGTATACCCCTGCCGTGGTTAATGGATGGTTGGCACTTTACATCGGTATTGGTATAATGTTGATGTATGTTATATATATGTGTTATTTATAGGGGGGTCATTGCCCTTTATATGTTAATGGAAGGAATAGGATGCGAGGGCGGAGTATGGGGGGCAATGACCCATGTTTTACTTGTTAAGTTATTATTATTATTATCATTGTTATTATTATTGTTTGCTTAATAAAGCTGTGGACAAAATTTCCCATATCCCTTAGTGTCCGTGCGTTATTGGGTTAGGATATGGGGTGATTGTCCTGGATTCCGACTGCCCAAAATGGCGACTATACACCTGTCATGTAACGTATCCCCAGATAGTCTAGATCTGAGCGCACATTATTACCGAATGGCGCTCAGATCCAATACACACAGTTCAATTTCCATGGAGCCAAAGTCTTTCACACTGTTCTTTTGGTATACGAATGGCAAGATGGGATGGCTATCTGGGTTAAGTCTATTCGGGAAATAAAAGTCCGTATGCTAGATGACAAAGAAGGGAGGTCGGTGGTTTCAGCGGTGTTTGGGAGAAAAAGTGTCCATTTTGGGCTCCATAAGATTGTCGACGAACACCGCTGTTCATTCGTGCGTCTAAGATGGCCGCCGCCTCGTGGTCGGCATACGAACGACGACCACCCAGCATACGGCTTCAATTAAGAGGTGTCTGCGGTTAACCACAACTTTCTAATGAGGCCAAGAGATTAAACAGCAGCACACTTCTCTTCTGGGTGGCCGGCCGTTCGGTAGTTTTGTTTGGGAGTTTAAGAAATAAACGAACGGGGGAGGACGGGCAGGTAATTCCACGAATACACATTAAATAAACAAAATAACAAGATAGTTCTCAGACAGAGGAATCTGTCACGTTGGGTAATTTTTAAGTTTTATGAAAATTTTGTTTTTCTGCCTGTAGATAATTGAGTTATTACTTTATCTGACTCAGTTATCTCACAGGCAGAGAGAAGGGAATTATCTGGTTGTATTGGGAGTGTCACATTTTGTCACTGTATTGTCATTGGTTGTAAACTTTGTGTCCCTGTTCCCTACAAGGTTCATGTGGGAGTGCCCCTTACATGGAGACTTGCATCAAAGCCAGTGTGGCAACCATTAAAATCATTCCTGTTGTACCCTTCATGAAGTCTAGGCTCGTGTTTGGGTGACTGTCTACTTGCTGGGGAGAAAACTACTTGGATGCTGCATTTGTCTGGAACTGTACAAATCTGCACCCGAACTGCCTGCTATAATCACTCACTCTCAGCAATTCGTGAAGAAATAGGCGAACAGGGTATCTACTATACCAGTGTTCGTAACAATTATTTACATAAAATTGTGCGGTTATTCTGAATCCCATGCACATTTATTTATTACTTGTATTTATAAAGCACCAACAGATTCTGCAGCACTGTACAATTGGTGGAGAACATACCGTATTTTCCGGCGTATAAGACCACTGGGCGTATAAGACGACCCCCAACTTTTCCAGTTAAAATATAGAGTTTGGGATATACTCGCCGTATAAGACTACCCCTCTTCCAATGCACACCAAATAAAAATTAGCCATGATGTACAGTGAGCAGACAGAGCTACACAGCAAGACATTAAATAATGATAATCTGAAATAGCATTTAAAGCCCAGGTATGTGCCAGGCTGTTTGGGCATATAATCCATGCCTGCTGGTCTAGCACACAGGAGGCTAAATGCGATATATTCTTTTTACTCCCCCCGCTCCGTTCTTTTTACTCCCCCCCCTCCATTCTTTTTACTCCCCCCCTCCATTCTTTTTTAGTCCCCCTCCATTATTTTTAATCCCCCCTCCATTCTTTTTAATCCCCTTTCATTCTTTTTTAATCCCTCCATTCTTTTAATCCCCACCTCCATTCTTTTTTTTTAATTCTTTTTTTTTGCTTGTACATAAAATTACAGTGGATCTTGCATTGCCACAACAGCGAATGCGAGGGTTGCAGTACGATTAATGATACATGTTGAGTAGCATTGAAAAACTTTAGACATTACTTTGCACCATTCGAGGGGTTAGCACAGATTTTTATATTTAAGGTATTGTAGCTTGTTAAGCAGTCAAACATAACATAGTAATTACGAGTAAACCAAGCAGTCATTTTAAATATAGGTAACCTGAGTGGATTAAAATAATTTGGCTGAAAAACATAAACATAGTAGGTATCGTAGGTAAATTAGTATCCCTGGTGGTTGGTACAACAGTGAGCATCAGCCGTACAGGTACAGTAAGTAAGACTTTGTTTGCCTGTGTGTGGTCTGCGTGGGATCATTGAGGTTAAAGGGTGTACCTTATGATGTGCCTCTTATTGTTTAAAGGACCACTATAGTGCCAGGAAAACATACTTGTTTTCCTGGCACTATAGTGCCCTGAGGGTGCCCCCACCCTCAGGGTCCCCCTCCTGCCCGACTCTGGGAAGGGGAAAGGGGTTAAAACTTACCTTTTTCCAGTGCTGGGCGGAGAGATTCCTCCCCGTCGGCTGAATGCGCACGCGCGGCAAGAGCTGCGTGTGCATTCAGCCGGTCACATAGGAAAGCATTCATAATGCTTTCCTATGGACGCTGGCGTGCTCTCATTGTGAAAATCACAGTGAGAAGCATGCAAGCGCCTCTAGCGACTGTCAATGAGACAGCCGCTAGAGGAAATAGGGGAAGGCTTAACCCATTCATAAACATAGCAGTTTCTCTGAAACTGCTATGTTTATGAAAAAATGGGTTAACCCTTGCTTGACCTGGCACCCAGACCACTTCATTAAGCTGAAGTGGTCTGGGTGCCTAGAGTGGTCCTTTAAGACTATCAGTAAGTGCAGGGCGTATCTCAATATATACTTGGAGATGCAATACACTATGATGGTCCCTCCATTCTTTTTACTCACCCCCAATTTTTTACTCCCCCCTCCATTTTTTACTCACCCCCAATTTTTTCCTCCACCCCTCCATTTTTTTACTCCACCCCTCCATTCTTTTTACTCCCCCCCTCCCTCCTTCTCACCTCCCCTTCCCTGTGCAGAGTGGGTGGCCGAGCTCCTCTTCGTCCTGTCAGTACCGCGCGGTACATGAGATTCAGTTACTTGTTCCTGGCCGGACTGAAAGGAAGTGAGCACTCAGTGTGTGTAGTGGAGGACACTGGGCTGTCCTAGAAAATTCACGTGTTTTGGTGTATTTGTTTGAATTGCAATATTGTATGTATAAAATAGGCTGTATTCGTCTGGTTGTTCGGTAGAATCATGTTAGCAATTATGAGAATGAAACTACCGAACAACCAGACCTCCCCAGTGTGAAGTGTGCCTCCAATTACCAGTTGCAACAATGTTGCGAACGGGTAATTGGCAAGCTAAGGAGAAGGTCTTTGTTCTCGGAGTTGCCGCAATTCAGGAAACGAACACGTGGCGGCGGCCATTTTAAACTCCCGAACAGCAGTGTTTTGCCGTTGAGTGTCTGGAACCCAAAACGGACACTCGACTAGGCGAACACCGCTGAGACCTCCATACGCACGGTACATTCGCTTTTAAACTACCGAATTGGCCCTCATTCGGTAGAAAGAAACAACCGAACGAGGGGATTCAAGCGAACCCTCCTTGATCTCTATAACTTGCAGATTTCGTGTCTTTTGTTCCCTTGTATAGTGACCGACCACAGGGCCCCATCGCCTGGAACCGGATTCGGCTATTCTATCCAGCGCGGTCGGTCTTTTCTTCACTTCCACGAATTTCCTGAACCCCTGATCCGATCTGGGTGATTTTTGGATATGTTGCTCACCCAGATCGGGGCTACCAGGGGATGTAAAACGTAAAGGTTTAGGGGTACCTCCAGGAATGTGGGGAATTAATGTACTGTATATTGAGGGGAGGAGATGTGTGGGAGGTTACCGGACCATGATTGGCTACTGTATTGATTATTGCAAATCCCTCCCTTGCATGGGAGCATGCTTTAAAAGGCCACTGCTGGAATAAAGCTTTTAGTTCTGCTCCTGATACTGTGTGTTGTCCAGTTATTGGGAGTGCTGTGGGGATACTGCTGTATTGTTTTACCTGCTGGAAACTTTGCTTTATGGATTTATAATTACTTGTTCCTGAGCCTCACTGGGATCCTGAGCATAGATATCTTGTGGAATACTAGCTCTCCGCTACATTGGTTGACAGCGCTGGGATCCGGACTCACAAAGGAACAAGGATTAATGGAGATTGATTACTCCACACTAAAGAGATCCACATTGAAAGACCTTCTGGAAGCAAGGGGTATTCCAGCCAGCAACAAGACAAAAGCAACACTCATTTCGGAAGTAATGGCAGAGTACCGAACAGAGGAGGATTCGGTCACCGAACAGAGAGAGGCAAGAGAGGGAACAGAGCAGGAAGATTTCCAAAGACAGCTCCAATTTAGACTGTCATTTTATGGGGAGAACCCACCGATGGAAATAATCTCCAAGACGATGACAGAGGTCCAGGAATTCATAATGCGGCAAAGAGGACCACAAACACCAGAGAGAAATACAGCGGTGACCACGATACAAGAGGGTAAGACAAAAATTCCTTACCAAGCATTTAAAATGTATGTGGAAGCCGAAGAGGATATAGACGCATTCCTCCAAGACTTTGAGAGACTGTGTATGCTGCATAAAATAAATAGGGAGGACTGGGTCCCCATCTTGGCAGGACGGTTGACAGGGAGAGCTGCTGAAGCCTACCGTACCATACCAGATATGGAAATCAGAAACTATAGCCGGGTAAAATAAGTCATTTTATGCTATTACCCCAGAAGCGTATCGGAGACGTTTTAGGGAAATGAAAAAGGCAAACAAGGATTCGCATGCAGAATGGGCCTGCCGATCACAGCGGGCAGCCCTTGGCTGGGTGAAAGCGAACCAGGCGCGTTCCATGGAGGACCTATTACAAATGCTGCTACTGGAACAATTTTACGACGGGATACCCGCAGATCTACAGGAATGGGTAAGGGATTGTAACCCCACTTCGATTACAGACGCAGCTAAAAAGGCGATGATTACATGGACCCAAGAAGGCAGCAAAAGCCGGTAGTTATCAAAGCCGCTGCAAGGCCAGTCGGGCTACCTCAACAACACGGTACCCCCACCATGACAACTACCAACTCCACCAACACCGGCTTCACAAAGATTCCGTCCGCCCAGTTCTGTGCAATGCCACCACTGCCAGAAGTGGGGGCATTACAAGCGAGAATGCCCACAGCTCAAAGACCGGTCCACCTGGATCCGACCAGGACCACCACCACCGCAGAGAGCAGCTGCCCACTGTTATCAAGGGGAAGGCACAACCGCATATGGCGCGGCAGTCCCCATCACAACGATCGAACAGTGGGAAGTTCTTCATGAAGCTGATCCAGTACAGACCAACGCGGATAACAGTCAACACCATAGACAAACGGTGTACTTGGAGGGTAAAGCGGTCCAAGGGCTACGGGACTCAGGAGCTACTATAACCCTGGTGAAAAGTCACCTGGTCTCAGACCAGGCTAAGCTCAGCAAAACTGTAGCCGTCAGGGTAGTTGGGGGAGCAGTATACCGGCTACCTACAGCAAGGGTACATTTGCATTGGGGAGCAGGGTCAGGACACATGAAAGTGGGGTTGATGCCGCAATTACCAGCGGAGGTTTTGTTGGGGATCGATCTGGGGAGGCTCATGTCGGCTTATGAGCCCCAGACACCAACCACAGGAGAAGCACACCCGACAGCAGGCCCGCACCCAGGACTACAACACACTCCTGGAGGTTCAGGTGAGAGACCCTTCCCCTTCCTTAGAATGTGTCCCCTGGGTCCCCCCTAATGAATTTGCGGCCGAAGTAATCACTGACCCTACGCTGCAAGTTTATAGGGACAAGGTTGTCACTGACTCACCCGGGGGGGGAGGGAGAGTAATTTGTCTGGGACAAACATCTTCTATACAGGGAGACAGAAAAACAGATAGATGGGGCAGACCCCATAGTGACGAGACAGTTAGTGGTGCCACAGCGGTACCGAGCAGAGTTACTCCGGATAGCGCATGATATTCCACTATCCGGACACTTAGGAGTCAGTCGAACTAGATATCGACTGACCCAAAGCTTCTTCTGGCCAGGGATCAGTCAGGAGGTACGCAGGTATTGCAGCACATGCGATACCTGCCAGAGGGTAGGCAAAAGGGGGGACAGAAGAAAGTCGAAGCTGCATCCCCTACCTATCATTGAGGAACCCTTCAGCAGGGTAGCAGTGGACTTGGTAGGTCCCCTTAAGAAAGCTAGCCCATCAGGGAAAAGATATATTTTAACAGTGGTAGACTATGCCACGAGATATCCAGAGGCGGTGGCTCTGACCAACATCCACGCAGAAACGGTCGCGGATGACCTCATGCAGATCTTTTCCCGAATGGGGTTACCCAGGGAAATTATCTCGGATCAGGGTACCTAATTTACAGCCGAAGTCACCCAACACCTCTGGAGGATCTGCAGCATTAAGCCTATTATCAGTGCTCCTTACCATCCCCAGACTAATGGGCTCTGCGAATGGTTCAATGGTACATTGAAACAAATGTTCGCAGAGACCCACAAGGACTGGGAGAGATTCCTGCCGCACCTCCTATTCGCTTACCGGGAGGTGCCCCAGGATTCCACGGGGTTCTCCCCGTTTGAACTATTATTTGGAAGGGTAGTAAGAGGACCTCTAGATCTCATTAGGGAACATTGGGAGGGGGGCCGGAGCGCAGATCGCACTCCCATCATGCCATGTGTTGGCATTCAGAGACCGCCTGGAAGCGTTAACCAGGACAATGAAAGAGAATCTGCAGGCGGCACAAACTCGCCAGCGCACATGGTATGATCGGGGCGCCAAAGACCCTAGCTTTCAGGTCGGACAGAAAGTGTTGATATTAAAACTTGTCCGACATGACAAGTTGCAGGCCTCCTGGCAGGGACCATATAAGGTGGTAGAACAAAGATGTGATACCACCTATATAATCGTCTCCTGCACAGGGACTGGAGGGCGACGCATGCTCCATGTCAACATAATGAAGCCCTACCAGGAGCGTTCCGAGGAGGTGACAGCCATATGTGCACCCAACTCAGACAAGTTCGACAGCTTACCTCTCCTAGACCTACTGGGAGATGGTCAATTGTCGGGAGATTTAGGGGAGGTTGCACTGGGAGACCGACTGAGCCCATAGGAGCGTATTCTCTGAGGACAGGTGTCAATCCATATCTGCCATGTGACCCTATGTAGGGAGAACAGTCTCTATTCTGCCCTGATGTCAGCTCTTGCGCTGGGATAGCCGGCAGAATGTCAAGCTCTGTACAAGGGTCAAAGGGAGGGCAGAGGCCAACTGCACTCTGCCCAGCTGCCAGCTCTTCCACTGGTATAGGCTGCAGGACATCAGGCTCTGGACAAGGGACACAGGGAGGGCAGAGGCCGACTGCACTCTGCCCAGCTGTCAGCTCTTCTGCTGGGGTGCTGGGAACATAGTCCGGCTCAGTAGCCAGGGGAACATGGGAGTCAGTGGGGGTTAACATCTCCTCTGTTAACCCTGGGGCCAAGTTAGGAGTTAGCTGGGGAGGGGAATTCGTACTTACCCCCTCCTCCTGTTGTCCCTGTGAGGGTAGTTGGGGATCTGGACAGGCTGTCCAGCCTCCCTGTAGGTCAGGCACGGAGACCATGGTCCCTTCTGCGCCATCTGGGAGATTGGTGTCTCCCCTTGGTAGGGTAAGCTGCCGCTGGGGAGATAGGGTGCTGTGCTCCTCTCCCTGAAACACAGTCTGCCGCTGGAGAGGGAGACCGCCTGTCTCCACTCCCATAACATTGTCCTGCTGCTGGAGAGAGAGACCAACTGTCTCTGCTCCCGGTAGGACACACTGCTGCTGGGGGGGATGGACGACACCTTCGGCCCCCTGGAATTTACACTGCTGCTGGGAAGGAAGGGCGACACCTTCGGCTCCCTGTAATTCACACTGCCGCTGTGGAGGAAGGACGACACCTTCGGCACCCTGTAACTTGCACTGCCGCTCGGGAGAGAGACCGGTTGTCTCTTCTCCCTTGTCAACACACTGCCGCTGGGGAGTCAGACCGACTGTCTCAACTCCCAGTGATGATGGTTGCTGCAGGGACGAGGGACCGACAATCTCCTCTCCCTGGGATGCTGTCTGCCGCTGGGGAGAGAGACCGGTTGTCTCTTCTCCCTTGACAACACACTGCCGCTGGGGAGTCAGAGCTACTGTCTCAACTCCCAATGATGATGGTTGTTGCAGGGACGAGGGATCGACAATCTCCTCTCTCTGGGATGCTGTCTGCCGCTGGTGAGAGAGATCAATTGGCCACAGCCCCAATCTCCGCAATCGGAGCTCAAATTCCCATGCCGCTCGATTCTCCTCATCCAACTTGCGCATGGTTGCCAGGATCGTCTCTAACGAGGGATCCGAGCCATACCTGGTTAACCGCCTCTTTGCCTCCTCCCTGTAAGCGGCACCCTCAAAGCGATAGGTCATGTTTGCTGTGACCAGGGGCGCTGTACGAATACTAGCGTTGCCCTCAAATTGTAATTCCAAACGTTACCGGTGCCTCTGCGCTGCTTCTCCTCGCACTAGGACGCCATCCCACCTCTGCCACCACTGTGACGGAACCGCTGGCACCCCGACCAGGTACCTTCCGCCGACGGATGCTCCTAGTGCTTTCCGAGGACTCCAAGCACTCTGCCCGACACCATAACCACTGCAGACCCCACGAACCGCCGCAGCTTGGTTGGGGTCTCGCCGTCTCCACCCACTCTGGACCCAAGACCAGGGTCCAGCTTCCAGTAGGTCGACCTCTCCAAATTCCAGAGAGCAGGAACAGGAACAAGCTCTTAGCAGAGCTTAGTGATTATACCCTGGGGAGTATAGTGATTATAGCAATCCCCAGAGTGTAGTTTCTCCAATCCCCCAAACATGAGCCGAAACTGCATGAAGGTACAAGATGATCTGAACCTTTAATGGCACATACTCTGCTTTTATGCAATTCTCCGCTGCAAGGGAGACGCCCACATACAATTATACATTACCCAATCACACAATAGTTACATCCCACACATCTCCTCCCCTTAGCCTGAGAAGTAACCCAATTATCAATACATTTTAAAACACACTTTTTACCCAACTTTCATAACTCTAAAACCATACATCCAATATTAATAAAAGTCACATATTATTAATCAGCACATCCCAAATACAAACATACCCAAAAATCATGCAAATCCTTCCATTAGTTCAAAAGTTAGTTAGAAGTCCTTTGTGACCAAAAGAAGCATGGCTTTTCCTGCCCAAACCAGTTTCCACTGGTCTGGCAGTGTCCCTGGGACAACTCCCTGCTGGAGAACAATAGACAGGAAATGGGGGAGGGGAAGAAACACACCTTCCCATGGATTCCAATGGGAAGAAACTGTATTTAGAAGCCAATAAGCCCCAAATAGTCTTTTTAAATGGCAATACACCCCAGGGCCATAGTCATGAGGAAGGAGGCTGGCAATCAGGCTCCTCCAAAAGCCGGGGGCAAAGGGCAGCTTGTCACCTAACAATCCAGGGACAAAAGGCATTTCGTCACAAGGGGCTCTGAGGATAGGTGTCAATCCATATCTGCCAAGTGACCCTATGTAGGAGGAACAGTCTCTATTCTGCTCTGTGTCAGTGTGTATCATGTTCTCTGAGGACAGGTGTCAATCCATATCTGCCAAGTGACCCTATGTAGGAGAACAGTCTCTATTCTGCTCTGTGTCAGTGTGTATCAGGGGCTCTGAGGACAGGTGTCAATCCATATCTGCCAAGTGACCCTATGTAGGAGGAACAGTCTCTATTCTGCTCTGTGTCAGTGTGTATCAGGGGCTCTGAGGACAGGTGTCAATCCATATCTGCCAAGTGACCCTATGTAGGAGAAACAGTCTCTATTCTGCTCTGTGTCAGTGTGTATCATGGGCTCTGAGGACAGGTGTCAATCCATATCTGCCAAGTGACCCTATGTAGGAGGAACAGTCTCTATTCTGCTCTGTGTCAGTGTGTATCATGGTCTCTGAGGACAGGTGTCAATCCATATCTGCCAAGTGACCCTATGTAGGGGGAACAGTCTCTATTCTGCTCTGTGTCAGTGTGTATCATGGTCTCTGAGGACAGGTGTCAATCCATATCTGCCAAGTGGCCCTATGTAGGGGAACAGTCTCTATTCTGCTCTGTGTCAGTGTGTATCATGGTCCCTGAGGACAGGTGTCAATCCATATCTGCCAAGTGACCCTATGTAGGGGAAACAGTCTCTATTCTGCTCTGTGTCAGTGTGTATCATGATCTCTGAGGACAGGTGTCAATCCATATCTGCCAAGTGACCCTATGTAGGGGGAACAGTCTCTATTCTGCTCTGTGTCAGTGTGTATCATGGTCTCTGGGGACAGGTGTCAATCCATATCTGCCAAGTGACCCTATGTAGGAGGAACAGTCTCTATTCTGCTCTGTGTCAGTGTATATCATGGTCTCTGAGGACAGGTGTCAATCCATACCTGCCAAGTGACCCTATGTAGGAGGAACAGTCTCTATTCTGCTCTGTGTCAGTGTGTATCAGGGGCTCTGAGGACAGGTGTCAATCCATATCTGCCAAGTGACCCTATGTAGGAGGAACAGTCTCTATTCTGCTCTGTCAGTGTGTATCAGGGTCTCTGAGGACAGGTGTCAATCCATATGTCAAGGTGTCAATATGTCATATGTCAGGTGTCAATCCATATCCATTGTGATTTAGGAATGTTAGGTGATTTATGCCCTATATGGATTAAGACCAGACTCTGCATCAACTGTGTAATTTTCCATGGGAGTTTTGCCATGGATCCCCCTCTGGCATGCCACAGTCCAGGTGTTAGTCCCCTTGAAACAACTTTTCCATAACTATTGTGGCCAGAAAGAGTCCCTGTGTGTTTTAAAATTCGCCTGCCCATTGAAGTCTATGGCGGTTCGCGAACATTTGCGGAAGTTCGCGTTTGCCATTCGCGAACCGAAAATTTCGTGTTCGCGACATCACTAGTTGGATAGTCCGCCCCACATATTGTAAGCCACATATGCACGTTAATAAATAAATAATATTATTAGAACTGCAGTTTATAAATTCTTTAATGCTGTATTCCTTTTTTGTGGTATTAGACTGGAACTTTTCTGTTTTCTTAGTTAAAATTCTACTAGTTTACAAGCTCTACAGTTTCCGCAGTTATAAAAGCCTTTCAGAGAATTACCATATACATCCTTATTGGATCCTATTTTCTTAGGTATACAACTATGAGTTAAGATATTTTTAAGATTATTGGCGCCTCTATATATTATCCGTGGTTTATATCCTATAAAAGTATGTAAATCCTCATTTTGCTTTAAAATGTGCCAATGTTTCTTTAAAATTTTGTGGAAAGAATGGCTCTGAGAATTAAAATCACAAATAAAGGAAACTTTTTCTTCTCGATTACTATTATCTCTCTTTTTATAAATTAAAAGTTCTTCTCTGGGTTTAGTGCATACTGCTTTAACTGGTTTTTCTATATCGTCTTTCTCATATCCTTTTTGGTAAAACATTTTTTTTTTAAACTTCAGATTGATTTAAAAAGATATCTTCTTCCATACAATTTCTTTTGAGCCTTATGAATTGCCCTTTGGGGATATTAGAGAGCCAGGGTTTAAAATGACAGCTGTCGCAGTCAATATAACTATTGACGTCGACAGTTTTAAAATAAGTGCTTGTCACAATCTAATTGTTATTAATAAAAATCCTTAAATCCAAGAAATGGACTTCTTGATTGCTAATCTCGGAAGTAAGTTTAATGCCCCAAGAATTGGCATTGAGGTATATCAAGAATTCGTTAAGAGAAGGTAAGTCCCCCTTCCAAATAAAAAAAATGTCATCAATGTACCGCCTATAAAGGACCAAGTTCGCACTCTAGCCATGCTGAGCATAAATTAATGACTCTTCCCAATATGCCATAAACAGATTGGCATAGCTGGGTGCGAACTTGGTCCCCATGGCGCTACCTCTCTTCTGGATATAAAAGCTATCCTCAAACCAAAAAAAAATATTTTGTAAAATCATTTGAATGCCCCTAATGATAAATTCTATCTGTTGATCCTTAAAGGAATCAGATTTCTTCAAGATTGCTTCACAGATTGCTTCACAGCCTTTATGATGTTCAATAATAGTATACAGGCTGCTTACGTCACTGGTCACTAAAAAAAGTTCCTTTGACCAAATAATTTCTTGTATTGTTTAAAGGACATGAATAGAGTCTTTTAAATAAGCACGAGTGTTGACAACTAGAGGTTGAAGAAGGGTATCAATATAGTGAGACAGGGGTGACAAAAGAGAGTCTACCCCTGCCACTATAGGTCTGCCTGGGGGATGGATTGGATCCTTATGTATCTTGGGAAGGGTATATATTACCGGGATAACAGAGTTATCCATATTTAAAAATGTATGTTCGTCTTCATTTAAAATCCCTTCTTCCAAACCCTGGTTCAAAAATACAATAAAAATGTTTTTGGTTTGAGGATAGCTTTTATATCCAGAAGAGAGGTAGCGCCATGGTGACCAAGTTCGCACCCAGCTATGCCAATCTGTTTATGGAATATTGGGAAGAGTCATTCATTTATGCTCAGCATGGCTGGAGTGCGAACTTGGTCCTTTATAGGCGGTACATTGATGACATTTTCTTTATTTGGAAGGGGGACTTACCTTCTCTTAACGAATTCTTGATATACCTCAATGCCAATTCTTGGGGCATTAAACTTACTTCCGAGATTAGCATATACATCCTTATTGGATCCCATTTTCTTAGGTATACAACTATGAGTTAAGATATTTTTAAGATTATTGGCGCCTCTATATATTATCCGTGGTTTGTCTCCTATAAAAGTGTGTAGCATAACCTGCAGTTCTAATAATATTATTTATTTATTAATGTGCATATGTGGCTTACAATATGTGGGGCGGACTATCCGACCACTAAAGACTAGAATCAGTGAACATTTAAGGAATATACAGAATGGAGTATTAACCCATTCTGTATCTGCACATATTCATGAAAATCATAATGGAGATACAAAAGGTTTGCACTTTATGGGGATTCAAAAGGTTTTGAAACCCTGGAGAGGGGGTGACTATTTAAGGATCCTTAATAAGACAGAGATGAAATGGATCTTTGATTTAGAAACCCTCTCTCCTCATGGGTTAAATATTGATTTTGATATGTATAACTATATTTAATATTATGATTTTCCAAATATTACTATGTAGGTATTCTCAATTATTATCTCTCTTTTCATGCATGTTTTAACCTTTTTTATATGTTTATATTTTTCTATTTATGTATGGACTTTATTATGGACTCATATGGATCATAAGTTATGATCCATTAGTATTCAGATACTATATGCGTGGTATGTGGAACGCATGCGAACTATCATTGGCAGTCTGTGGAACGCATATAATCCGGAAGTAAAGCGCGAAGTACCGGAAACCGGAAGTAATTTGCCGCGGCTACAGCAACCCGACGGGACCAAAAAAGAAGACTACAGACAGCACTGCTGATTGGTTATCTGGCGAAGGAGGCGGGTTGGAAGTACCCGTTTCCGCGCTAATATGTATATTTAAATGTGTTTGAAGCTTGTGAAATGTTATTGCACCTGAGGAAGACGAGTGTGTTCGTCGAAACGCGTTGTGCTTATGGTATCTACCTGTGAACAGCATCATTACATCATTTTATGTAAGAATTTTTATATTTTTTTATGAATAAATGTGAATACTTTATTTTGTAATTGGTGTGCCTGTTCTACATTATTCATTTTGAGGAACAAGCTTCACATAGAGGAATACCCTTTGGATTTTTCTTCTACAAACACCATCACCCGAAAACAGACTGTCAGAAAAGGGTTATATCATTGAACCCCCCAGCATTTGATTCCTGGTTAACATCTGATTCTGTTTATATATTTGGGTATTTGTGTGTTTTTTATGGGGTATATATACCTCCACAGTGCATGTACTACACTCCATTCTGTGGTATCACATATTTGCTCTGCACACTATTCTTTTGTTTACATGCTCTTTATACCAGAGCAGGCCATTGCTCTGCATATTGTAAGTAGGATACCGCTTTTTATCCTTTACTTTGTGTAAATACATACTATACCATAAGACCTTACTATTGTGTTTTCTCATATATACTGGATGGAAAGAACGACCAAGAAAAGCTTCAAATATCCATAGACGGGGATTGTACCATCCAGGCACATTACAGCAGAGCTCTTAGCAGCTCTATCTATTGTGAGCTTGCACACTATATTTCTACCCAAAATAGGTTAACTGTTACATATTGCACTATTTTTGGTCCATTTCTGTTTCCTTCAAGATTACAGAAACCATCCTACCTCAGCGTATGTAGATTGAATCAACTGATGTAATTATATTTTTAATGTTATTTATATATGCTATATCTTATTATTATTATTATTATTATTATGATATTTATAGAGCGCTGTCAAATTCCGCAGCGCTTTACAATGGGTGGACGAACAGACATGTAGTTGTAACCAGACAAGTTGGACACACAGGAACAGAGGGGTTGAGGGCCCTGCTCAATGAGCTTACATACTAGAGGAAGTGGGGTAAAATTACACAAAAAGCTAAGGATAGTATTAGACTAGTGACAGTTGCAGAAGAGGAATCAGTCAGGAGCTATTAACAGTTTAATTCATACGCTTTTATGAAGAAGTGGGTTTTTAACGATTTTTTGAAGGAGTGGAGACTGGGTGAGCATCTAACGGAGGAGGGAAGCGAGTTCCACAGGAACGGTGCAGCCCTCGAGAAATCTTGAAGGCGAGCATCAGAGGTGGGAATACGGACAGAAGATAGACGTAAGTCTTCAGCAGATCGTAAGGGCCTAGACGGGACATACTTGTGTATAAGGGAGGATAGATAGGTGGGAGCAGCATTATGTAGAGATTTGAAAGCAAGAACCAGAATTTTAAATTGAGCTCTATATTTTATAGGAAGCCAATGTAGGGACTGACAGAAGGGTGAGGCATGGGAGGTGCGGGTGGACAGGAAGATGAGCCTTGCCGCCGCATTCATTATGGACTGTAACGGCGCAAGTTGGGAGCACGTAAGACCACTGAGAAGCTGATAACAGTAGTCAAGGCAAGAAAGGACAGTGGAATGGACCAACACCTTAGTCGCATCTGGCGTTAAGTAGGGGCGGATGCGCGCAATGTTTTTGAGATGGAAATGACAGCATTTGGCGATAGATTGAACATGAGACTTGAAGGAGAGGTCGGAGTCAAAGAGAACACCTAGGCAGCGATGACTTGGAGGGAGACAGACACAGGAGTAACAACACTTGAGGGAGGAAAGACCAGAATTTCAGTTTTGGTCAAGTTTAGTTCAAGGAAGTGAGAAGCCTTCCAGTTAGAAACAGCAGAGAGGCAGTCAGAGACACTAGTCAAAAGGGACGGAGAGAGATCAGGAGAGGACAGGTAGATTTGCGTGTCATCTGCATAGAAATCATATTGGAAGCCAAGGGAGCTAATGAGTTTACCAAGGGAGGCAGTATAGATGGAGAGGGACCAAGTAGGGCACCAAGGACTGAACCTTGGGGGACACCAACAGAGAGGAGTTGGGGAGAAGAAGCAGAGCCAGAGAAATAAACACTGAAAGAGCGCTGGGAGAGGTAGGAGGAGCACCAGGAGAGAGCAATATCTTGTAGACCTGTCAGGATATTTATATTGGCAGACATTTTGTGCTAAGCTAGAAATTAAAAGTGTTTATTGCCAGGGTCACTCAGAACAGAGCAGACTCCATTTTGGATTTCAGGCAAGACAGACACAAAATGTATTTCCTTTCTGTAACTAGCTACTAGCCTGAGCTAAGGAATGCATTATGTAAACGAGCCGAGTGATAAGCAATGAAGCAGGGGGATGGAATGCTCTGTTTAAATGTTAATGGAATAGAAATAGTTTTAAACACAGACACTAGTGACAGAGAAGACTAAGTAATTAATTTTACTCTCTACATTTTACAAAGTCCCATTGTAAGTAAGGGGTGAAATTGAGTTTAGAACTGTCAATTTTAGAAATTACGATCAAAGTAGTTGCCACAAAGACTGACAGTAAATTTAAGTTATGGTAGTCATTTTAGACAAGCCAAATGATGTCAAAATCGTCATCAGGAAAAGGTAACTCTTTCCTGGATAGGAAGGTTTAGTGAGGCGAGACTGCCCTCTATGGATCAAATATCTAAATTGCGATCTGCAGGTTGACCACACCTACAGTTTCCTATTGGCCTTATCGACTAATGACGTACAGAGAGTCTGGCCCTTTAAAAGTTAGGACAAAGGGAAGAGAGAAGGTTAGTTTGGGCTTTCAGATTCGGACATTGAGAGAGATACAGGACCGATACTCTGGCACTAACCCTCAAACTCTCTTGGACACAACTCAAGAAACACTCCTTGAATTTTACTATTACTTTCTAACCAACATCACTCTTCTCTATTACTTACACACCTCCATACAACCAATCATACTCGCATTCAAGTTCCTGGGACTACCTACTCATCTGATGAGAACATCTACCTAACTGGTAATTATGCTGGTTTTATTTAATTAATCTAAATTAATTAAAATCTAATAACATGATATATGACTGGATAAATCATGGTCAGATTTCAATATTTAGAAATCTTAGTTAACTAAAGAATATATAGTTATAAACATTCCATTCTGCAGGTGGAATTAAGAATAATTATATATTAATGTGATATTATCACGTGTTAGCATACCGCTGTTTTTATCCAGGTGTATTGATTTGCTCTAAAATAAGATAAGATATCTTTTTAGACAAATTAAAATTCGGCTTTTGTAAAAATCGGGTAGATTATTCTTATTGGATGGTTCCAGGAAATGATTATTGAGCTGGTTTGAATGTTATTTTAATTGAAAATTACATGAGAATAGGATATTATATGCCTAGGAGGATCTATCCAGCATTGAAAGGGTTACTCAGTTGATCTAACTGTTAGCCAGGGTTTTATGGCTTTTCGCTGTGCTGTGTGAAGTTTTGCTTTCTGTGTCTGTGGAGTACCCTCATAAATCAGTTGATACTGTTAGCCATTGGATTCTTTTAACATTGCCATTGTATTGCATACTTATGTTATACTAAATATTCACTGATTATATATCATGCATGCTGCCTAATTATTATTTTAAGTGTCACAATAAATTATATCTAGTTATATAACTTTATACTGCCTCTCTTGGTAAACTTATTGCCTCTTTTGGATTCCACTACCACCTGTACGCTGATGACTCTCAGATATACCTCTCCTCCCTGGACCTCTCCCCTGCCGTCCTGCAACGTGTCACTGCCTGCCTTTCTTCCATCTCTGACTGGATGTCCTCACGCTTTCTGAAACTTAACCTCTCTAAAACTGAACTCCTTGTCTTTCCTCCACCTAATACTGATCCTCCTCTCTCGCTCTCCCTTCAAGTCAGTGATATCCACATAAGTCCATCCCTGCAAGCGCGCTGTCTTGGCGTCATACTTGACTCTGGTCTCACCTTTGAGTCTCACATCCAATTTGTTGCCAAGTCCTGTAGGTTCCAACTCAAAAACATAGCCCACATTCGCCCCTTTCTTACGCAAGATGCTACCAAGGAGCTTGTCCATGCTCTAGTAATTTCCCGCATGGATTACTGTAACCCTCTCCTGATTGGTCTCCCCAAAAGCCGTATTGCCCGCTACAGTCTGTAATGAATGCTGCAGCTAGAATGATTTTCCTCTCTAGTCGGTCCTCTCACACCTCACCCCTCTGCCAGACTTTACATTGGCTCCCTGTATGCAATAGGAGTCAATTCAAAGTGCTAACTCATACATTTAAAGCACTGAACAATTCTAGCCCCTGTTATATCTCTTCACTAATCCATAGATATGCCTCTCCTCATACCCTCTGCTCTGCCCGTGACCACCTCCTGACCGCTGCTCGCACCCGTACGGCCAACTTTCACTTGCAGGACCTCTCGCGGGCGGCTCCTCTCCTATGGAATAGCTTGCCTACTGCCATCAGACTCTCCCCTAGTCTTCAATCATTTAAGAAGGGCCTTAAAACCCATCTCTTCAGGAAAGCTTATGGCCTCCCAGAGTAATCTCTACCTTACATACCTGTCTCCTGCTCTCTCCTATGGGACAGTGCGTTGCTCTCTCCTCCAGCTCTTCTTCACTCCTACTTGATATTTCCTGTCCTAAATACCCCACCTCCTATAGTCTGTAAGCTCGTTTGAGCAGGGTCCTCTTCAACCTATTGTTCCTGTAAGTTTTATTGTAATTGTCCTATTTATTGTTACATCCCCCTCTCAAAATATTGTAAAGCGCTACGGAATCTGTTGGCGCTATATAAATGGCAATAATAATAATAATAACAAATTGTGATTTTATTTGTATGGAATACATTTCACTTACATGATAACATAGTTACATAGTAGTTACATAGTTACATAGCTGAAAAGAGACTTGCGTCCATCAAGTTCAGCCTACCTCACATTTGTTTTTTGCTGTTGATCCAAAAGAAGCACAGCATATTCAATATGGGGTCTTACCAGTGATTTATAAAGAGGCAAAATTATATTCTTGTCCCGAGAATGAATGCCCTTTTTCATGCATGACAATACCTTACTGGCCTTGGCCACTGCTGATTGACATTGCACATTGTTGCATAGCTTGTTGTCTATAACAATTCCCAAGTCCTTTTCATGTGTTGTTATCCCTAATTCGCTTCCATTAAGGGTATACGTTGCTTGTGTATTCTTTACGCCGAAGTGCATAACTTTGCATTTTTCAACATTAAATTTCATCTGCCATTTGAGTGCCCAGTCCCCAGTCTATCTAAGTCCCTCTGCAGCAAAGTAATATCTTGCTCACATTGTATTGTTTTACAAAGTTTGGTGTCATCTGCAAACACTGAAACATGACTTTCAATGCGGTCTTCAAGATCATTTATAAACATGTTAAATAGAAGGGGTCCCAGAACAGACCCCTGAGGGACACCACTTGCCACCTCTGTCCAGCTTGAAAATTTACCATTAATGACAACTCTTTGTACTCTGTTTTTAAGCCAATGTTCTACCCAAGAACAAGCATTTTCAGCTAGACCGATTTCAGCTAGTTTTCAGCTAGACCGCGGTCTATCAACTTGCTTGTTGTGATCAGTTTTGTCAGTGAGATTTTGGGAATTCTAACAGATTTACTGCCACTCACCCACCTACATTGTTTGCAGTGAGCGCTTACTCCTATCTCTAGCTGTTCTACAATGCAATGTATGTTTTTGGAGGTAACAATAAAATGCATATTTATATATATATTTTCCATACCATGCCTACTTCAAGCCTCTACAATTCTACTGGCTCTACCCACCCACTCGCCCCTCCTCCTGCCCACCCAGGTTCCCCCTAACTTTATAGCATGCTCCTCCAGCTGTTTAAAATTATCACTCACTTACCTCTTCATTCCCTCTATATTCTACCAATAGCTGCAACTCTCTGTTTCCTTATTTAGCCATCACTTCCAAATTTCCCCTGCTACCTCTTGTCTCAAATCCCCACGGTATCCATTAGAATGTAATCTCACAGGCTATCTACCTATGCACTTTGCATAAAAGAGCTAAAATGGCAAGATTTCAGCTTACAGGCAGGGCCCTCTTTACCGTTTGTATTTGTGTGTGTGTATATTGTACCGCATTTTCCGGCGTATAATACGACTTTTTACCCCTGGAAAATCTTCTCCAAAGTGGGGGGTCGTCTTATATGCCGGGTATATGGCTGCTGGGCCCTTCTAATGCTGCAGCCGCCTGAGCGCTCTATAGAGAGCGCTCAGACGGCTGCCGCACTGCATTTCTTACCTCCCCTTCCCTGTGCAGAGTGGGTGGCCGAGCTCCTATTCATCCTGTCAGTCCGGCCGGGTACCGCGCGGTACAGGAGATTCAGTTACCTGTTCCCGGCCAGACTGAAAGGAAGTGCACACTGTAGCGGAGAGCTAGTATTCCAGAAGATATCTCCGCTCAGGATCCCAGTGAGGCTCAGGAACAAGTAATTATAAATCCATAAAGCAAACTTTCCAGCAGGTAAAACAATACAGCAGTATCCCCACAGCACTCCTAATAACTGGACGACACACAGTATCAGGAGCAGAACTAAAAGCTTTATTCCAGCAGTGGCCTTTTAAAGCATGCTCCCATGCAAGGGAGGGATTTGCAATAATCAATACAGTAGCCAATCATGGTCCGGTAACCTCCCACACATCTCCTCCCCTCAATGTGACTCATAATCCCCTTATAGAGTACATCAATTCCCCACCGAGGGCCAATTCGGTAGTTTAAAAGCGAATGTACCGTGCGTATCGAGGGCTAAGCGGTGTCTCGCCGAGTGTACGTTTTGAGTTCCAGACACTCGACGGCAAAACACCGCTGTTGGGGAGTTTAAAATGGCCGCTGCCACGTGTTCGTTTCCCGAATGGCGGCAACCCCAAGAACAAAGACCTACTGCACAGCTTGCCAATAGTGATGCACCGAACGTTTGGCCGGCCAACAGTTCCTGGCGAACATAGTGTGTTCGCGTACGCCGCGGACGGCGAACACATGCGCGGTTCGATCCGCCCCTATTCGTCATCATTGAGTAAACTTTGACCCTGTACCTCACAGTCAGCAGACACATTCCAGCCAATTAGCAGCACACCCTCCCTAGCAGACCCTCCCACCTACTGGAAGGCATCCATTTTACATTCATTCTCAAGCTGCATGCTTAGTGAGAGGAGGGAAAGTGTAGCTGCTGTTGATTAGATAGGGAAATGCATAGCTAGGTTAGGGTATACAGTGTCCACTACAGTCCTGAAGGACTCATCTGATCTCTGCTGTAAGGACAGCACCCCAAAAAGCCCTTTTTGGGGCTAGAACATCAGTCTGCTTTTTTTTTTTTTTTAATGTAATTGCAGTTAGTTGTCTGCCACTGCTGCCAGCTTCTGTGTCAGGCTCACAGTGGATACTGTGCCCATTTGCCCAGTCAGTGCCACCACTCATATCTGGTGTCACAATAGCTTGCATTTAAAAACAAAACACTTTTTTCACTGCTATAGATTGAATAGCAGTTAGTTGTCTGCCACTGCTGCCAGCTTCTGTGTCAGGCTCACAGTGGATACTGTGCCCATTTGCCCAGTCAGTGCCACCACTCACTCACTGGTGTCACAATAGCTTGCATTTAAAAACAAAAAACTTTTTTCACTGTTATAGATTGAATAGCAGTTAGTTGTCTCAAAGCGGGTGTGTCAGGCTCACAGTGGATACTGTGCCCAGTGCTACCACTCACTCACTGGTGTCACAATAGCTTGCATTTAAAACCCAAAAACTTTTTTCACTGTTATAGATTGAATAGCAGTTAGTTGTCTCAAAGTGGTTGTGTCAGGCTCACAGTGGATACTGTGCCCAGTGCCACCACTCACTCACTGGTGTCGCAATAGCTTGCATTTAAAACCAAAAAACTTTTCTCACTGTTATAGATTGAATAGCATTTAGTTGTCTGCCAGCGTCTGTGTCAGGCTCACAGTGGATACTGTGCCCAGTGCCACCACTCACTCACTGGTGTCACAATAGCTTGCATTTAAAAACAAAAAACTTTTTTCACTGTTATAGATTGAATAACAGTTAGTTTTCTCAAAGCGGGTGTGTCAGGCTCACAGTGGATACTGTGCCCTGTGCCACCACTCACTCACTGGTGTCACAATAGCTTGCATTTAAAAACAAAAAACTTTTTTCACTGTTATAGATTGAATAGCAGTCAGTTGTCCTTAAAGCGGGTGTGTCAGGCTCACAGTGATACTGTGCCCAGTGCCACCACTCACTCACTGGTGTCACAATAGCTTGCATTTAAAAACAAAAAACTTTTTTCAATGTTATAGATTGAATAGCAGTCAGTGTCCTTAAAGCGAGTGTGTCAGGCTCACAGTGGATACTGTGCCCAGTGCCACCACTCACTCACTGGTGTCACAATAGTTGCATTTAAAAACAAAAAACTTTTTTCACTGTTATAGATTGAATAGCAGTAAGTTGTCTGCCACTGCTGCCAGCTTCTGTGCCAGGCTCACAGTGGATACTGTGCCCATTTGCCCAGTCAGTGCCACCACTCATATCTGGTGTCACAATAGCTTGCATTTAAATACCAAAAACTTTTTTCACTGTTATAGATTGAATAGCAGTCAGTGTCCTTAAAGCGGGTGTGTCAGGCTCACAGTGGATACTGTGCCCAGTGCCACCACTCACTCACTGGTGTCACAATAGCTTGCATTTAAAAACAAAAAACTTTTTTCACTATTATAGATTGAATAGCAGTCAGTGTCCTTAAAGCGGTTGTGTCGGGCTCACAGTGGATACTGTGCCCAGTGCCACCACTCACTCACTGGTGTCACAATAGCTTGCATTTAAAAACAAAAAACTTTTTTCACTGTTATAGATTGAATAGCAGTCAGTGTCCTTAAAGCTGGTGTGTCAGGCTCACAGTGGATACTGTGCCCAGTGCCACCACTCACTCACTGGTGTCACAATAGCTTGCATTTAAAACAAAAAAC
The DNA here is from genome assembly GCA_933207985.1 of Pelobates cultripes. NCBI lineage: Eukaryota > Metazoa > Chordata > Amphibia > Anura > Pelobatidae > Pelobates > Pelobates cultripes. The sequence goes on from OW240917.1 coordinate 10,748,680, forward strand.
TTTTTTCACTGTTATAGATTGAATAGCAGTTAGTTTTCTCAAAGCGGGTGTGTCAGGCTCACAGTGGATACTGTGCCCAGTGCCACCACTCACTCACTGGTGTCACAATAGCTTGCATTTAAAAACAAAAAACTTTTTTCACTGTTATAAATTGAATAGCAGATAGTTTTCTCAAAGCGGGTGTCAGGCTCACAGTGGATACTGTGCCCAGTGCCACCACTCACTCACTGGTTTCACAATAGCTTGCATTTAAAAACAAAAAACTTTTTTCACTGTTATAGATTGAATAGCAGTTAGTTGTCTCAAAGCGGGTGTGTCAGGCTCACAGTGGATACTGTGCCCAGTGCCACCACTCACTCACTGGTGTCACAAAGCTTGCATTTAAAAAAAAAACTTTTTCTCACTTATTTATAGATTGAATAGCAGTTAGTTTTTCTCAGCGGGTGTGTCAGGCTCACAGTGGATACTGTGCAAAGTGCCACCACTCACTCACTGGTGTCACAATAGCGTGCATTTAGAACCAAAAAACTTTTTTCACTGTTATAGATTGAATAGCAGTTAGTTGTCTCAAAGCGGGTGTGTCAGGCTCACAGTGGATACTGTGCCCTGTGCCACCACTCACTCACTGGTGTCACAATAGCGTGCATTTAAAAACCAAAAAACTTTTTTCACTGTTATAGATTGAATAGCAGTTAGTTGTCTGCCAGCGTCTGTGTCAGGCTCACAGTGGATACTGTGCCCAGTGCCACCACTCACTCACTGGTGTCACAATAGCGTGCATTTAAAAAACAAAAAACTTTTCACTGTTATAGATTGAATAGCAGTCAGTGTCCTTAAGCGAGGTGGTAGTGGAGCTCACGGTGGATACTTATTGCCAGTGCCACCACTCACTCACTGGTGTCACAATGGTTGCATTTTAAAACAAAAACTTTTCACTGTTATAGATTGGGCCAGCAGTAAGTTGTCTGCCACTGGCAGCTTCTGTGCCAGGCTCACGGAGAGTGGATACTGTGCCCATTTGATCAGTTGCCCCACCACTCATATCTGGTGTCACAATGGCTTGCATTAAATACCCGCTGAAACTTTTTCACTGTTATAGATTGAATAGCAGTCGAGTGTCCTTAAAGCTGGTGTGTCAGGCTCACAGTGGATACAGTTGCTTGCAGTGCCACCACTCACTCACTAATTTTGTCTGTAAGCTTGCATTTAAAAACAAAAACTTTTTTTCACTGTTATAAGATTGAATAGCAGTTAGTTGTCTGCCAGCGGGTGTGTCAGGCTCACAGTGTATTATGTGCTTAGTGCCACCACTCACTCACTGGTGTCACAATAGCTTGCATTTAAAACCAAAAAACTTTTTTCACTGTTATAGATTGAATAGCAGTTAGTTGTCTGCCAGCGTCTGTGTCAGGCTCACAGTGGATACTGTGCCCAGTGCCACCACCCACTCACTGGTGTCACAATAGCGTGCATTTAAAAACCAAAAAACTTTTTTCACTGTTATAGATTGAATAGCAGTTAGTTGTCT
>OW240917.1:10750307-10761945 GCA_933207985.1 Pelobates cultripes
CCCCCCTCCCATTTCATTCCTTCTCCCCCTCCTCCCATCTCCCATTTCATTCCTTCTCCCCCTCCTCCCATCTCCCATTTCATTCCTCCCCCCACCTGACACTGGCGGCTTCCGGAGCCGGAAGACGTCATCTTCCGGCTCCGGCATCAGTACGGTGCGCGAGGGAGCTGAAGAGGAAGCACACAGAGAGTGCTCCCTCGCGCGCCGGACGGCTTTCAGGGCCAGCCTCTGGGGGGCCCTGAGGTGACCGGCTGCTGGGTCCCCCAGGAGAAGAGGCTGGCCCTGTGGGTACATACCGGGTCGCAGGGCCCCCTGCGACCCGGTATGTACCCACTGAATCTGGGGCCCGGACGACCTGAGCAGTCCGGGCCCCCCAGGACCGCCGGGCCCATGACAACCGTTGCGGTTGCCATGCCCTGATGGCGGCCCTGGGACCGGGTATGATTTACTGATTGAGATGAGGGATATTAAGGGGTTAAGCAGCTACTGGCAAATTCTATTAAGGACCAAACTTCTGGAATAAAAGGGAATCATGACATGTCACACATGTCATGTGTTAAGGGGTAAAAGGGACACTCCAGGCACCCACACCACTTCTGCCCATTGGAGTGGTCTGGGTGCCAACTCCCACTACCCTTAACCCTGCAACTGTATTATTGCTTTTTTTTTTTTTTACAAACTGCATTAATTGCCTTGCAGGATTAACTCCAACTCTAGTAGCTGTAGTAGACAGCCACTAGAGGGAACTTCCATATCCATAGCACAGGAAACCTGTGCTAGAGCATCGCTGGATGTCCTCACGCTGTGTGAGGACCTCCAGTATCACTCAATGTCCCATATGAAAGCATTTTCAATGCTTTCCTATGGAGAGCTCTAATGCCGGCCAACGTAATTAAAAAGGGGCGGTGGTGACCCGAAACCACTGCTGAGGGACATCGGCGGGGGTCTCAGGTAACTCCTAGAAAAGGTGTTGTGTTTTTTTGGTTTTTTTTCACCCCTCCGACAACCGGGGATTGGGAGGTGGGAGGGAGAGAGGACCTGCAGTGCCAGGAAAAAGGATTGTTTTCCTGGCACTGGAGAGTCCCTTTAAAACCTAGTTGACCAGGTTAAAGGAGCAGTAGCTGACGAGATGCACGTAATGTTGCTGCCTTGCAATCTTCCCTGCCTGGAAGCCAGCAGATGCCTAGATTAGGTAGTGAGCAGAGAAAAGCCTTCTGGGAATTTTACTTCAGTTTTTGGCTTTATACTAATGGCAAACTTGGCAATACCGAGACCTTTACTACCGAGCTGCCCAATAGGTAGATTCCCAGGTGTTGTACAAATCCCATGATGCTTTGTCATTCTAAAGGCATGCAAAGCATCATGGAAGTTGTAGTTCTACAACATCTGGGGATATAACTATTGGGTAGTCCTGCTTTACTACATTTGATATAAACCTGTATGGAGAACACAGCCAGAGGTGTGTACTATAGCTGGTAGGTGATGTTAAGGTTCCATTCTGCCAAATATCTTTGCATTGAACAGATAATGAGGCAGGGAAGAAGCACAATGCCAGGAAACTGTAGTCTTACTTTAAAAACTATGCGGATATGGACACGAAAACATTATGCCAAAAGCCATAAAATGCTCGTTGTGATGGTACTTGCTAAGATTCCCAGTGTTCAGGGGTTCAGCCACTATGCTCCAATCCATTGTCCAGTTTATGGAGGTCGAAGGCCAAATTAAATCTTCAGATGAATCCTCATGGCCTACTACAATTCCTGGCTGGTGATTGATAATCCTGTGAGTGATCTCTGGAAATATGCCTAATCCTTATTAGGTTTACTGTATCTGCTCCCATAATGTCTCCCATAACCCAATGTCTCAGTAACTAGATCCTTATGCTAAAACCATAGTGTGACACATGTCTTGTCTTCTTTGTTTTAGGCATGACTATCAAACTACTTGCCTTTTATCCTCTGTATTGTAAGAAAAATTCATATTGCTTTTCCTAAAGAACAGTATGCTTTAACAAGGTTGCTTCTCTTGTCTCTGTTTCTCCTCCCCCAGACTTTATTCTTTGCTACTTCAGAGGTCACATTGGAACCACACACCAGTGTACTTGTCACTGCTTCCATCATGAAGGGAGAAATGGATGTGCCTTACCATGCCAAGGTCAAAACCATGTTTGGCTTTGAAACTACTGTAGAGGGAATGTGGAAAGGAGCCAGTTGTTTTGACCTGATGGTCTCCCAAGAGAACTACAAACCATCTGCTCTTTCTCTTCATAAACTCAGGCTAGAGAACCATAATTCAAACCCACTTACCTGCACTCAATAGTCCTGAGATCAGTATTGTATTGGCAGTATATATCCAATTACTGACTGGTATGATGCAAAAGGTATCCTCAATAAAAAAAAATTCTTGCATTATTGGTGTCTGTTACTTGTATCCTGTAATCCACACCCTTTCAGGAAGGGTCACTGTGTTTAGGCTATGGCCCATCTCTACATTGGACAAATTCCAAGCTACAGATTTGCTGGTAGTAGAAATTTGAATATTGAGCAGGTGAACCTGCGTTGAGGTGATTTGATCTAGTGATCAGGGTGCCATCTAGTCGGACGTGACCTTTCTTGTATTTAAAAGATATGTCCCAGTATACCTTTCAATCCTTGTTTCTTGGTCCCCACAACGTATCTGGTGTTACTCACTGAGTACTAACTTTGCTATAACTCTACCGTAACACTCCACACTGCCTGCTCATGGGAAGAACAATCGGCCTCCTGTATCAGTCATTTCTTCCCCCTCCTTCCTGGGTGAAATGCCTGGAGGTCAGTGGGGAGATCTCTGATCTCTCCACTGGCCAGGAGGACAGACAGCAAGGCCACCATTGTGTAGACCAGCAGGGGACATGACAGGATCTCCCTTGTTGGCCTGGGCACATAGGAAACCGGGGGTGGGGGGGGGGGGGGGGCGGCTGCCTTCCCTGCCAAGTCTTTAGTGTTTGATACCTTTTGCACATAGTTCAGGCTTTCTATAACCAGATCCAGAACAGAAAGTAACCAATCCAGTTCCAGGTGCACTAATTTGTCATCTGATTTGTAAAATCCAGGCTTTGGACACCATACAACTTTGCTAACCTATTGATTCCCAATTTATACCAGTGATTTCATAACCTCAACCCTTCTGGCCCTATTTCCTCTATTGTTTAATCTATTTTCCCTTATTTCTGTTTTATACTGTAAAACTTTCCCTGTATCAGTGTGACACTGGACTGAGTTTCAATATCTTATTGATAGACTTGATCATAACAGACATCTCACTCGCATGAATCTAGCCTGCCTGGGAATGCTTTAAATATCTTCCCTATACCTGAGACAGGTACAAGGACTTGTGAAATCACTGTGTGGGGGTAATTTGAGTAATGTATGTTGGTTATGTGATCTTTTTATAGCAGTTTTCTGGATGCTATTTGCAGACACATCTGGGTTTCCCTGTATCACTGGTGGAATGATCAATTGGAGCAAAAGCTTTAATCAAGCCTTAATTAGCAGGGTATGTGGGGCAACCCCTAATATAGCAAACAGCAAAGGAATTGGAAATCAAAAATAAAATATGTAGTAACTACCGGTACATGTCACCAGAGGTTAGGAAAAAAATATCAATTGAGTCTTTCTATGTCTATTAAAACTTTTAATATGTTAATACATAAAATAAGTGTGACAAGCAATATTAAAAATAGGGTTTAGTAGTCACAAATCTGTCAGTAAGATACCTGTACAGATCCTGTTTACAAAGTTGAGTATATTTAACCAATAGCAATCAAAATTACTGCAGAAGATAATCAGTCCCGAGGTGTCACCCTTAGTTATATAAAGCAGTTCCAATTATTACGGAGTTTAACTAAGGATGCAAGCCTCATACTGTTTGTTTAGCAGTAACACAAGGCAGATAGACTTATCTCTGTGCTGTTAATATGGATCCATTTCTCGTGCTGTGTATTAAATCGTTACAAAGTAGCAGTCTTTGATTTATAAAGTATCTGTCAGGTTGGTTCTAAATAGACCTGAATCTCTTACATAGAATAGTGCAGACAGATCAGGAAAATGTATCAGTGAAAGAAACGGGTTTTATTCTATAGAACAGACCTGCTGTATTTCTGAGCTTCTATTGTATAGTTCACATTCAAATCAGCCACACAAGGAATGATCAATTGGTATACAGTGTCCCCCATTTACGTTCCCACTATAATGGATTCTACTGGTGGAGCTTCTTCTGTGTGCTCACACCTGCTCTTATTCCATGGACTCTTTTGGCCTACCCATCTAAAGTTTCTCCACACAATGTGTTGGGGCAAAAAACCCACACGGATGCAAAGTTGAATATGTACTCCTATCTACTGGCACGAAGCAATGGTTTATATATAGACTCTCGTTTTGAAACTTTCAGAGGTCTGCATTATTACGCAAACAGATCAGGCTGTTTAGTGCAATCCTAGTGCAGAAAAAGGTATGATGAGGGGACTTTTTTTTTCATGACAGTTTAGAGGCAGTACACGTCACATGGGATCTTGTCTAGTCTGTAAAGGCAGGCAGACGCCTAGAATGTAAATGATTAGGCTCCTCCCCTAGGTATAATCCCGGTTCTCTGCTTGCATCTGAGGATAGCAGGCCCTTTTGTGTCTTCAGGATAATGTGCTGTGGTTGAGGAGGGCACTTTCCTGGCACATTCAGAGGAGGCCAAGCTCCTCTTCTAGATGGAACACTCAGAGTGCATGTTTCACCTTCTAATCTTTCTGTGAGAAACGGAGAAGGTGTGCTCCGTGCACAGGCTGGGAGATCCTGGCAATGTACACATGGAGGTTGCGATGCGTTCCACTGGGAGACTGCAGAGTGCAGTACACATGCAATGTGATCTCCAAATTCAGATATGAAAAATAGAAAGTTAATGGTTGCAGCAGGCTTGTTCCCTTTTGTTTGGTTGTCTGTACCCTCTCGTTAGTTTCCTGAATGGATAGTATGTGCAGGGCCAGATTAAGAGCCCAGTGGGCCTGGTACTGACAATTATGAGGGGCCTAATTACAGAATCTTATCGACCAAAAACAGTCATACCTCTCAAGCGTTATGTATCTGGTGGAGATAGAAACATAGAATGTGACGGCAGATAAGAACCATTCGGCCCATCTAGTCTGCCCAATTTTCTAAATACTCCCATTAGTTCCTGGCCTTATCTTACAGTTAGGATAGCCTTATGCCTATCCCACGCATGCTTAAACTCCTTTACTGTGTTAACCTCTACCACTTCAGCTGGAAGGCTATTCCATGCATCCACTACCCTCTCAGTAAAGTAATACTTTCTGATATTATTTTTAAACCTTTGTCCCTCTAATTTAAGACACTGTCCTCTTGTTGTGGTAGTTTTTCTTCTTTTAAATATAGTCTCCTCCTTTACTGTGTTGATTCCCTTTATGTATTTAAATGTTTCTATCATATCCCCCCTGTCTCGTCTTTCCTCCAAGCTATACATGTTAAGATCCTTTAATCTTTCCTGGTAAGTTTTATCCCGCAATCCATGAACCAGTTTAGTAGCCCTTCTCTGAACCCTCTCTAAGGTATCAATATCCTTCTGAAGATACGGTCTCCAGTACTGTGTACAATACTCCAAGTGAGATCTCACCAGTGTTCTGTATAATGGCATGAGCACTTCCCTCTTTCTACTGCTAATACCTCTCCCTATACAACCAAGCATTCTGCTAGCATTTCCTGCTGCTCAATTACATTGTCTGCCTACATTTAAGTCATCAGAAATAATCATCCCTAAATCTCTCTCCTCATATGTTGAGGTTAGAACTCTATCAAATATTCTGTACTCTGCCCATGGGTTTTTACGTCCAAGATGCATTATCTTGCACTTATCCACATTAAATGTCAGTTGCCACAATTCTGACCATTTTTCTAGTTTACCTAAATCATTTGTCATTTGGCTTATCCTCCTGGAACATCAACCCTGTTACATATCTTAGTATCATCAGCAAAAAGACATACCTTACCATCAAGACCTTCTGCAATATCACTAATAAAATATTAAAGAGAATGGGTCCAAGTACAGATCCCTGAGGTACCCCACTGGTGACAAGTCCAAGCTTCGAATATATTCCAGTAACTACAACCCTCTGTTGCCTGTCACTCAGCCACTGCCTTACCCATTCAACAATATTGGAATCCAAACTTAAAGATTGCAGTTTATTGATAAGCCTTCTATGTGCAACAGTGTCAAAAGCCTTACTGAAATCTAGGTAAGCAATGTCTACTGCACCACCCTGATCTATAATTTTAGTTACCCAATCAAAAAAATCAATAAGATTAGTTTGGCATGATCTCCCTGAAGTAAACCCATGTTGTCTCTGATCTTGAAATCCATGTGTTTTTAGATGTTCAACAATCATATCCTTTAACATGGTTTCCATCACTTTCCCCACTACTGAAGTAAGGCTTACTGGCCTATAGTTGCCTGACTCCTCCCTATTACCTTTCTTGTAAATGGGCACAACATTCGCTAACTTCCAATCTTCTGGGACTACTCCTGTTAGCAATGATTGGTTAAATAAATCTGTTAATGGTTTTGCTAGTACACCACTAAGCTCTTTTAATAGCTTTGGGTGTATTCCATCAGGTCTCATTGACTTATTTGTCTTTACTTTTGACAGTTGAAATGGAACCTCTTCCTCTGTAAACTCACGTGTAATAAATGACTCATTTATCCTTTTTCTCAACTGAGGTCCTTTTCCTTCATTTTCATCTGTACATACAGAACAAAAATATTCATTGAGGCAGTCAGCTAGACCTTTATCCTCTTCTACATACCTTCCTTCTTTTGTTCTTTTATCTATTTCCTCAACTAGTAGATTATCTAACTCTTCAATTTGCCCTGGGGGCCTATAAATCACACCTACACGAGGTACTGTGTGATTACCAAATTCTAACGTAACCCAAACGGACTCTATGTTTGCCTCACTAACTTTTATTATGCTAGATTTTATGCTATCCTTCACATACAAGGCCACCCCTCCCCCTTTCCTGCCTTCCCTATCTTTCCTATATAAAGAGTACCCTGGTATTGCTATGTCCCAATCATTTTTCTCATTATACCATGTCTCAGTAACAGCGACTAAATCTACACTATCAGTTGCCATTATTGCCACAAGTTCATGGATCTTATTCCCTAAACTGCGAGCATTTGTAGACATAACTCTAAGCTTATCATTTTTTAACACACTTGCTACAGGCACCTTCTGTCCTTGTTTTGGGGAAAATTGGATTGATGTTTTATCACCCTTTTGCCCCCCCCTCCTAGTTTAAATACATCCTAGCAAAACCTCTGAACTGCTCACTGAGAACATTTGTTCCCTTTTGAGAAAGATGCAAACCATCTTTTTTATTTAATTTTTTTTTTTTTTATTCTTTATTTTTGCTGTGCACGTAAATTGTACAGGCTGGCGAGAGGTGCCCCAAAAGCAGTCCTCTGGCTCTTCCCACGCTTGACATGCGGGGCACATGAATGACAGGCACTTTTATTTTTTTTTAAATCAGGCTTAAACATTTGTGTGACGAAGTGCCCTTCACCACTTGGTCCTGGAGAGGCCTGCTTGCCAGCCTCCTCCCCTGTGACTATGACTCTTTGATGTATTTGGCTTTAAAGCCCCTATTCTACTTTCAGACAGACTATTTATGTAGGTTGCTTTATTTCTCTTATGTTTTAGTCACCCTGTACCCATTATAGGTGCAGGGTGTGTGTACTGTGTAATGTATTGCCTGCTCTCCTGTACTGCTGAGGTTTGCTACCAACTAGGTGGGTTTGGCTATGGAGCTTGTCTAGTGCCCTCTGTTGGTAGCAACAGCAATATGCCCTACCTGAATAGCAAGACTGGTTCATTTGCATATTGCTAATTCTGCAGACACGTGAGATATTTTCTGTTGGTTATTGTCTCCCCCACCTATTTGGAAATGTGCCATTGTGTTGTGATAAGTCACTGTGTGTTGCCTGATATGGTTTGACTGTTTGTGATTTTATTGAGTTTTCACAGCAATGTTGATGTGATGACCATATGGGATAGTCCCAAGTAAAATAAAGGTATAGACAGTTCTTCTTGATCCCTCTAAACGTAACCTTGTTTCGTGCACACGTGCAGCGCCCCTGGGAGCAGAGGTATCCAGCGACTTGGAGCAGACAAGTATGGAAGGCTCTGGCGATGATTGGATGGCCGAGGTGAGGGAGCGAGTGGCCCAGTATGGGGATGATTTACCCATGGAGGTATGCCGGGTGATCTGGAACCAGTTAAAGGCCGAGCGAAACACAAGGCTGGCCCGAGAATTCTGGCTGGCAAAAAAGAGAGAGTATGCTCAGCGGAAGGAGTGTCACAGCAGCCGAGTAGAGACTGCATCCGAGGAGGTTAGCCATCTTTCCCTGAGGCGGCCGGAGGAACCTGAAGTAGGGGTCCTCATGGACTGGTGAAGCAGGGCCGGACTGGGGATACAAAGCAGCCCTGGAAAAAAAATTTGTGCCAGCCCCATAAGCCACTGCGCCATATATTGTCGCGTGTAATATGTAAGGCTATGTCTTGCCAGGACAGATGATTGAGTAATATATATATATATATATATATATATATATATATATATATATATATATATTGCTTTTTCTAATATAAAATATTGGTCCTTTCAGGGTAAAATGTTTAATTATACAGTAAGCATACGCACATGCAGACACAGGCAATTTCACTGACATTTCAGTGACACACACAAGCTCACTGATACACAGCCTCATAGACAAACAATCTTACTGATATACATCAGCTCATTGACATAAAAACACAAGCTCACTCACTAGCAGGCACACACATGCAAGCAAGCTCACTCACTAGCAGACGCACACACACAGCTTAATGTGGTGGTACTGGTGTCTATAGCATGTCCCTACAGGCTTTTCAACGTAAACACTGACTTTTCAGAGAAAAGGCAGTGTTTACATTGCTTCAAAGTGACACTGCTAGTGACAGTCACTCAGACGGTCACTAGAGGTGCTTCCTGTGTTAGTGCACCTACATTCAGGGCCTCCACACTCTGTAGGTGCTGAACGTTCCCCATAGAGATACATTGATTCAATGCATCTCTATGAGGAGATGCTAATTGGAGTGGCGTTTTGCAGCCAATCCTATGGCAAAGCATTGGATTGGCTGAGATCATCAAGCTTGATGATCTCAGCTATAGAGGCAGGGCCAGTGGCGGTATGTATCACAGGGAGCTGAAGGTGCTGTCCTTCCTCCCAAGTGGCAGTGTGTTTCACTGGTAGTGGAGAGCAGCGTTCTTCCTCCCCAGCGACAGAGTGCCCTACAGGGAGCAGAGACAGCTGGTCTCTCTCCCCTGCGACAGGACACCTTATGGAAAGGGGAGACAGTTGTTCTCCCTCTACACCAACAGAGAGAGTGTCAGAGAGAGGAGCCTGTTATCCCCTCTCCCCAGCGGCAGCATTGCCCACCAAGCCCCCCACCAGCGCAGATGGGACCGTGGTCTCTGTGCTCAAGCTACAGGGAGTACGGACAGTCGGCCCTGCTCCCCAGTGGCAGAGTATTCTAAAGGGAGGGGAGGGCCTCGTTCCCCCTCCCCAGCGGCAGCCTAGCCCACCAAGGGGAGATGATAATACCCACACCGGTGCAGATGGGACCGTGGTCTCTGTGCCCAAACCACAGTGGGTAGGAACGGTCAGTCCTGTCCCCCAGCAGCAGGGCAGCCTGTCTTCCCCTCCAGCAGCAACACAAGGTCCAGAGGGAGGAGCCTACTAACCCTTCTCCTCAGCTGGGCTCCAACCAGGCTACTCCCGTGGTAGCACTGGCACCAGGGCAGAGTACCACTGGTTTCTGCCCACTCAGCAACCCACCGATCCGGAAGGCTAGTACCCCTCAGAGCCGTGGTGGAGCCCCTGGACATGGACAAGCTACCCACTACCCCAGGTACAGTAACCAATTCTTGTGGGTGAGCCACTCTGTTGATTATGTTTTATGGGTGGGTTGCTGGACTAACCAAGGCACTGACCGACAGTGTAACGGCTACCCTGCTGTAGGGGGGTATCTGCCGTTGGAGACATCCTTTTCTAGGCAAGCTGCTGTGCAATAATGGAGTTCTTATTCCCATCCACGATATCCAAGTGTATAATCCGGCAGTGCTGTAAAATGAGGCAGAGTAACGGTACCATAAATCCCCTCCAAGAGCGAGACGAGGCTATGTTTTGAAGGGTCAAGTAGAACTGATGTTTATTGACAGGGGTCTCCTTTTATGCAATAGTGCCCTCTGAAAGGCTACACCCACATAATTATCACAACAGCCAATTAGATACATGGTTCAACCCCCACGTCTCCTCCCCTCAGATAACATATAACATAATTAAAACAGATACAATTTTAACCACATTCTGGATGTACCCCAAAAACAGGGGGTACACCTTTAAGTCCAGCACCACTTAATAGCTCTCACTCAGGGGAACAATATATCCAAATTCCAGCCCATTCGGTTGAGGGGTTCGGGAGTTATGGATCTTTGAAGTTTTGACCGACCGCACAGGTTTTCTAGCCGAAAAGAGTTCCATAAGTTTTGGCCTTGCGGTCGGTCTCCGTTAGTGCATTAAAACCCCACAAACCCCTTGCCATCCACAGTCATCCTGGTGTTCGCTGGAATCCCTATGCAGGCTTAAACAAAACTACCGAACGGCCGGTCGTTCGGTAGTTCCAGCACGAACTTACGAGCTCCTGGAGGTCTCAGCTGTGTTCGCCTGTTTGCGTATCCATTTTTAGTTCCATGCGTTCACAGGCAAACACCGCCGTTCGTGTGTAAGATGGCCGCGAACATGTGTAAAGTCCCGAAATGGCGGCCATCTAACCTGAGCACAAAGGAATTCGTATGAACCATGCGAACGGCTCCACAAGTACTGGGAGGTAAAATATCAATTAACTGTTCCCCTGGGTGGTCTGATGTTTGGTATTTTGGGCTGTGTGTTATAGTAGGAATATTTCCACGAAAACTAGCCATTCGGTTTTTGTTTGACACATCCAGCAGCGTTGTTATTTAAGTCTAGGCAAAAGCATAGGCACAATCATAATTCTGTTACAGACAGGAGGTCAGATACCTTGTTAGTCTTTTTGGGAAAGAGGAGAAATGTGGCGAAACCGACCTCGCCACTGGGCATTGGAGAAGACTGATTTCCAGCCTCCTGCCCTGTGACTATGGCCCCATGTTGAAATGCTGGATTTTCCCCTGCAAAGACCCAAAAACTGGGTTATTCAGTACTTTCCCTATGTGAGCAGTGTTACCCCAGATAGCTATGCCATGGAGCCCATTCGTATAACGAAAGACTATGTGAAAGACTTTGGCTCCATGGCAATTGAACTGTATGTATGTGATCTGAGCGCCATTCAGTAATAATTTGCGCTCAGATCTATGCTATCTGGGGATATGTTGCATGTCTGTATTTTATGTAATAAATGTAACCTTGTGTATTTTATTGTATTTTACTGTCTTGTACTGCCATGTGGTTAATTGAGTTTTGCCTCTGTCCTTGGAGATAATTGGATTACTTCCCAATTATCTCCAGGATAGAAGACTCTGTG
>OW240917.1:10762045-10917877 GCA_933207985.1 Pelobates cultripes
TTTGAAGTTTTGACCGACCGCACAGGTTTTCTAGCCGAAAAGAGTTCCATAAGTTTTGGCCTTGCGGTCGGTCTCCATTCGTGAATTAAAACCCCACGAACCCCTTGCCATCCACAGTCATCCTGGTGTTCACTGGAATCCCTATGCAGGCTTAAACAAAACTACCGGCCGGTCGTTCGGTAGTTCCAGCACTAACTTACGAGCTCCTGGAGGTCTCAGCGGTGTTCGCCTGTTTGCGTATCCGTTTTTAGTTCCATGCGTTCACAGGCAAACACCGCCGTTTGTGCGTAAGATGGCCGCGAACACGTGTAAAGTCCCGAAATGGCGGCCATCTAACCTGAGCACAAAGGAATTCGTATGAACCATGCGAACGGCTCCACAAGTACTGGGAGGTAAAATATCAATTAACTGTTCCCCTGGGTGGTCTGATGTTTGGTATTTTGGGCTGTGTGTTATAGTAGGAATATTTCCACGAAAACTAGCCATTCGGTTTTTGTTTGACACATCCAGCAGCGTTGTTATTTAAGTCTAGGCAAAAGCATAGGCACAATCATAATTCTGTTACAGACAGGAGGTCAGATACCTTGTTAGTCTTTTTGGGAAAGAGGAGAAATGTGGCGAAACCGACCTCGCCACTGGGCATTGGAGAAGACTGATTTCCAGCCTCCTGCCCTGTGACTATGGCCCCATGTTGAAATGCTGGATTTTCCCCTGCAAAGACCCAAAAACTGGGTTATTCAGTACTTTCCCTATGTGAGCAGTGTTACCCCAGATAGCTATGCCATGGAGCCCATTCGTATAACGAAAGACTATGTGAAAGACTTTGGCTCCATGGCAATTGAACTGTATGTATGTGATCTGAGCGCCATTCAGTAATAATTTGCGCTCAGATCTATGCTATCTGGGGATATGTTGCATGTCTGTATTTTATGTAATAAATGTAACCTTGTGTATTTTATTGTATTTTACTGTCTTGTACTGCCATGTGGTTAATTGAGTTTTGCCTCTGTCCTTGGAGATAATTGGATTACTTCCCAATTATCTCCAGGATAGAAGACTCTGTGGAACTGGTTTTGGGCAGAAAAAACATGCTTCATTTGGTTAAATAGGACTTTCCCTTAACTTTTTAACCCCTGAAACAATTGCCCTGATTTTTGAATATGTGTATATTTCAAGTATGTGGAATCTGAATATGTAATTTTTATGAAGATTGGACGTATATTTTTAAAGTTATAGCACATGTATAAAAACTGTATTTTTCCTGCTTGTGATAATTATGTTAACCCATTGTGTAACATAATTATATCACAGGCAGAGGGGAGGATTTTGTGTATAATTGCTGGGAGTGTTTTCTGTAACGTACGTGTGTTATTGGTTGTTCTGTAAAACCCTGTGGGCAGTACTAAATTTGTGGATTGGGAATAAAAGAGGCTGTATGTGCCAGTACAGTCAGTTCTGCTTGACCTCAAAACGAAGTGTCGTCTCGTTATTGGGGGAATTGGATTGTATGCCAATTGCCAGGAGTGTAAGCTGATTGTATGCTTTTCCTGTTCAGCTGCTTACAGCATTCAAATGCTTCAGAGCATTCGTATGCTTCTCCAGTTCGGTGGTTGTGGTGTCTGCTGCAGTGCTTGAAGTCCTCAGGAAGCCCTAGGAGCATCCTTCAACGGAGGTACATAGTCAGGGTGCCAGGTGATCCATTACAATTTGGATTTAAACACATATAAATAAGTATAAGTAAGTAAGAACGGTGCTGTAATGATGCTATAAGCAATTCGAGTAATGTAATTGCGTATCATTAGTAGTAACATGCTACAAACATTAACATATAATGTAAAATATCCATTGCTTCACGGTGCTAGATTAGCTATGCTCATATATATAAAGCTTATACACAATAGTGTTGCTATACTGGTGCAATAACCATGCTATGGGCAATCCGATCAGTGTAATTGCGTATTGTGGCGGAACCTGCCTCGCCACCTGGAATTGGAGAGGCCTGGCTGCCCGCCTCCTACCTGCTGACTATGGCCCCTGGTAAAGTTGTACTTTTGAATGCAATATTTGGGCATATTGTATTTTATTGTGCAGCTACTGGCCCTTTAAGCACAGTGAATGGACTTACTGAAACTTTTTGGACACTTCCTCTTCCCCTCCCCCGGATCCATTGTTCTCCAGCAGGGTGTTGTCCCAGGGACACTGCCAAACCAGTGGGAACTGGTTTGCCAGGAAAAATCATGCTTGCAAGTGAAAACAAAGGACTTCGACCTAACCGTTAAACCCCTGAACCTATTCAAGTGAATTTTGGATATGTTTGTCCCCAAGTTATGCTGGTTAAAATAATATAAGTTTTATGTATGTACGATGTTAACTCACAAAGTTATAAAAATGTACAAAAAGTAACTTTTCAGTTTGGAGATAATTGAGTAGATACAGTAATTGACTCAATTATCTCCTAAGCAGAAGGGAGGAATATGCTGGGTGTGTTTCTATTTTCCCATTGTGTCTGATTGGCTGCTGTACTTGCATTGTATGTGTTGTAATGTGTTTATTGGTGGTTCTGCAAAACCCTGTGGCCAGTACTATGTTTTGTGGATTGTGAATAAAAGAGGCTGTATGTGTCAGTACAGAGAGGTCCTGTTTTAACCCTCAAAGTGAAGTGTCGTCTCATTATTGGGGGAAGGATTCATTGTATGCTGTTCCAGTTTGACTGCTAGGAGAGTAAACCTATTCGTATGGTTCCTATTCAACTGTCTACAGCATTCATATGCTTGAGAGAAGGTATACGCTTCTCTGGTTCGGTGATTGTGGTGTCTGCTGCAGTGCTTGGACTCCTCAGGAAGCGCTAGGAGCATCCTTCAACGGAGGTACCCAGTCGGGGTGCCAGGTGATCCGTTACACGTATTATTAGTTATAACAGGCTAGAAACATGAACATATGTCATAAGATAACCATCGCTTTACGGTGCTAGATTAGCTATGCTCATATATATAAAATCTATACACATTAGTGTTACTTATCAAGGAGTTTCTGCTATTCTGTTAACATGACAGGTACAGTGCACGAGTGAACAGAACTCAATAATATATGTTTAGCATTCGAGATCAAAGCTTTGCCATTGCATAGTATGCCTAGGTGATAAGTAGACACACAATAAGTTACATGATGCCGCTAGGCCAACGGTCCCACATCAGAGCCCCTGCCTGTCGACCCAACTTGGCCTGCAGCCAAGTTAGCCGATACCCTAGCTAGGCATTCGTCTTACATACGAGCAATGTCAACTGTGGCGAGCCATGCTGTTTGTCGAGAGCGAGGTACTCCCCATGCCCCAGGCTTGTTCCAGAGCCTGCACCATGTTGCCATGAACTTGGGTCCTCTTTGAGTCCAAATTCTTCCCAGCCGGGAGGTTGCAGGGGGCTTTACCATGTTGGCTTTGGCGTGTTGTT
Source organism: Pelobates cultripes (assembly GCA_933207985.1). Lineage (NCBI taxonomy): Eukaryota > Metazoa > Chordata > Amphibia > Anura > Pelobatidae > Pelobates > Pelobates cultripes. Next base: position 10,765,492 of record OW240917.1, read on the forward strand.
CCCTTCTGCATGTGTGGTCTGTCCTTCGAGGGTATTCCCCGGGTGACTCTAGGCCCAGGAGGGCTTAAGGTAGCGTGGTGTGACTTTTGTATGGTCGAGTTGCCTTTGGGGGATCCCTCTTGCCTCTTCTCGCCAAGTGTCAGTTTGCTCACCTGTGGCGGCGTTGCAAGGGGCACTCTTTTCATCCTCTCCATTAGGTTGGCCCAGAATTTTTTAAAGGCTGCATCCAGTCGCGCTTCGAAGTGATCAAGTGAGTCAATGATGTCGGCCTGATACTGCGCTGCTGTTTGAATCATAGGCGCATCCGCCATATTGGGAGCTGCACGGCATTTAGTTTGTCGTATGGGCAGTTCGCAATGACCCGGTAGGACTCCAGCGTGTGGCCCAGCGGGGACCGTGATGACCCCCACCGGCCCAGAGGGGGGGAAAGCGAGATCCAGGCTGCTTGCAAGTCGAGTAATGGACAGGAGACCGGCTGCATCTCCCGCCAGGCATCTATTAGTAGGCCGCAAGGCGTGCTCCTCACCACGGGCGTATTTTGCCATCGAGTTTTCACACCGATTCGTTGCCAGCATGCTCCTGAGTCATGGTATGTCCTTGCTGGGTAAGATTTTTGGGGTAGGTTGTCGTTTTTAGGCTTAGAAAGGCTTTAGGGTTGAGGAGCTCCCTCACCGTGCATCCTGTTCAGTCAGCAGCCAGGCCCCGCCCCCCAAACCATCTTTTTTGTACAGGTTATTTCCATTCCAAACAGAGCTACCATGAGAAATAAAGCCAAATCCTTGCTCCCGACACCATTCACCAAGCCACAAATTAAAGTCCCTAATACGCATCCACCTGTCGTTCTGAGTGTTATGCATGGTGCCAGAGGGAAACTGCGGATTCTCTCAAGAAAATGCAGATTCTCTTAAAATATGCTAATCTCTCGCCAATGCTTTCATCTTTCAAGTAAATCTATTCCCCCGAACAGCAGTGTCCAGTGAAGCAGGAAGTCAATGTGTGGTGTAAAAGGGTGGGCCTCTGACACAAATCACGTGACCAGAACTGCCAAAAGGAGCATAAATGCCCAAAAAGGGTGCATGTGTGCCCAAAGAATTGGAAGGCCAGCCAGGCATCAGTGTCCCTATGTGTCAGTGTCCCCATGTTACCCAGTCCACTAGTCTCCCAGTGCCTGTGTCCTCATTGCTCCCAGTGTCCCCATGTCTCTGTATGTCCTGTGTCACTAGGATACTAGGGGGACACAGTGAGACATGGGGACACTGGGTGACATGGGGACACTAAGACACTAGGGACACTGAGAAACATGGGAACACAGACACTGGGAGACCATGGGGACACTGAGACACTAGGGACACTGGCTGGGAGGCATGGGGACACAGACATTTGGGGACACTGAGAGACATGGGGACACGGACACTAGGGACACTGGCTGGGAGACATGTGGACATTGGGAGGCATGGGGGCACTGGGAGCCATGGGGACACTGAGAGACATGGGGACACAGACACTGGGAGCCATGAGGACACTGAGACACTTGGGGCACTGGCTGGGAGACATGGGGACACTGGAAGACATGGAGACACTGTGTCATTAGTGTCTCCGTGTCCCTATGTCTCATAGCATCCCTTATTGTCTCAGTGTCCCCAGGTCTCCCAGTGTCCCATAGTGTCTGTGTCCCCATGTGTCCCCTAGTTTCCCAGTGTCTCCAAGCGTCTGTGTCCCCAGGTCTCCTAGTGTCTGTGTCCCAATGTCTCCCTGCAGCCTTTCCCCTCATCCTTCACTTCCCTAAGCTGTAGGCTGTCTCTGTAGGCTGGGAGCTGCTGTCTGAACTTTGTGTTGTGTAGCTGCTCCCCCGCGGATCAGTGAGTAGAGAGAGGCAGGGAGGGATATGCTGTAACTTCCTATCCTTGCTTCTCTCCACACACACTGACCCCTACTGGCCGGCGCTGGTATTGCAGAGTAATCTCCGTTTATACCGAGAACAATATCTGCATTTGTATTGCGGTATTACTGCAATACCGGCACGGCCAGGCAGCCTCAAATACCACCTGTGCCAGTAAAATACCAATCAGGAGGAAAACCTAAGAGTAGGGTGTAAAAAAAAAAAAAATAATGACATTTGTGGACACTAAGACACTAGGGACACTGAGAAACATGGGAACACAGACACTGGGAAACATGGGGACACTGAGACACTAGGGACACTGGCTGGGAGGCATTGGGACACAGACATTTGGGGACACTGGGAGACATGGGGACATTGAAACATTTGGGGACACTAGGGATACTGAGAGACATGGGGACACACACTAGGGACATTGGGAGGCATGGGGGCACTGGGAGCCATGGGGACACTGGGAGACATTGGGGACACAGACACTGGGAGCCATGGGGACACTGAGACACTAGGGACACTGGCTGGAAGACATGGGGACACTGGAAGACATGGAGACACTGTGCCAGTGTCTCCGTTTCCCAATGTCTCTCTCAATGCCCCTATGTCTTACAGCGTCCCCTAGTGTCTGTGTCCCCATGTTTCCCAGTGTCTCCAAGTGTCTGTGTCCCCAGGTCTCCCAGTGTCCCTTTGTGTCTCAGTGTCCCGATGTCTCCCTGCAGCCTTTCCCCTCATCCCTCACGTAGCTGAGCTGTAGTCTGTCTCTGCAGGCTGGGAGCTGCTGTCTGGACTCTCTGTTCTGTGTAGCTTCTCCCCCACGGATAAGTGAGTAGAGAGAGGCAGGGAGGGATATGCTGTAACTTCCTATCCTTGCCTCTCTCCACACACACTGACCCCTACTGGCCGGTGCTGGTATTGCAGAGTAATCTCCATTTATACTGAGAAAAATATCTGCATTTGTATTGCGGTATTACTGCAATACCGGCACAGCCAGGCAGCCTCAAATACCAACTGTGCCAGTAAAATACCAGTCAGGAGGAAAACCTAAGAGTAGGGTGTAAAAGAAAAAAAAAAATATATATATATATATGTGTATTAAGGCAATTTGCCTGGATTTGTGGGAGGTGCTGGTTTGCTACCCCTAGCCTACTTAAGGCACTCGCCTTACCTTGCTCCTTACCGTTCGAGGTCAGCGTTGAATGAGGATCCACTTCCGGGTGCTCTCAGACGCCATCTTGGGTTCAGTATCCACGAGGTTTTCACCACGTTAGCTGTGTCCAGGAATCCTGTTCAGGCCTTTCCGCCCGTCCAGCTTCTTCTGACTCCGGTCTTCATCGTAGATCGCGTCCCAGGGACTCCTAAACCGTAAGTCAGACCTACCTGTCACGCCAGGGCCGGTTCCCACGGCGTACGGTACAGCACGGGTCCTCGCTTTTTCGGTTTTTCCCTGGTTATGACATGAATGTTTCAAGCCATTCGCGGGCTTTTTCATTCATACGGTCATTCGACTGAACAATTTAATCGTTCAATAGTCATTTCGCATATCACTATTTCATGTTATATTGAAACGAATTATCACTCAGTTGTTTTGTCGTTCGGCAATTTTCACATACGCTCAAACACGCTTTCAGTTCGCATAAATTCATACGGTTGAACTATTCTAACTTCTGTGTTTCCCTCACATTTGTGGTTAAGAATTGCTTGTTTAAATAGATTATTCTATTTTCTCTTAAATATTGTCAGTATTGTATTACGTCCATACAAATCAAGTCCACTTATCTGTATAGACCATTTGACTCCCACGCTTTCAGGGGTCTGCATTACTTGTCCATTCATACAAATGGACTCAGCCTACGTTACAGGCCTCATTTCTGTGTTATTACTACAACACATACAAAGGATACAGGTTCATTTAAGCAATAATTCTCGGGTTGATACGTCTTTTCAATACAAATATATCATATATATATATATACATCACTTTACATCATTTTAAATCATTTTGGGTATCCCTGCCTTTGGTTATTCTGCTACATATCATACATAACGCTCATCCATGTCCCTTTCTACAAAACCAGCTACATTTCTGTACAGATCATTTAACTCCCACGCCAGGAGTTTTATAATTATCCATTTCATTTCAAATTACTCAGCCTATGTTACAGGCCTCATTTCTCTGTCATGACGATGACACATAAGGCTTAATTCCTTTTTCATGCATACTCGGGTTGAATCACACGTACTGAACCAACCAATCATACGTTTCCTGCACAGTCATATACGTATGTATATAACCTACATTTTATGTTTTCCTTTACACACCATTATCACATAACACATAGATTGGTTGTACATAGGCCACGGCCTCCCTCAGATGTCTTATTCAAGCATGCAAACATTTCTGAGCCACTCATATCTATTCCCATGGTATCAACATAATTTCAAAACATTGCTGCTACAGGCTATAAGTCTGTTCTTTTCACACTCCACACTCATCATACTACTCTCTTTTACCCATTTTTAGGCTGTCAAGCTTATATATTTGCTCCACACGGTTTATTCCTGTGATTTGTCATACTACCAGGTACGTACACCTGCTCATATGGTATTCTACCATACATTTCATTTCGTCCCCCTAGTTTAGAGTACTGGCAATAGGGTCACAGGATTCCCATAGATATTTACCCCGTCTTGGCAGTCGCCATCAGTTAGTGGTCCCGCGAGGCCAACACCCCGCCTCAAACGTTCCAGAGGCAAACACCCATCGGGCCACATGTTAGCTAGCCGCCTCGCATGTTGCATAGAGAGGGCCTCACCTGTCACTCCCTTCCCCTGTTTTCTGTCGTACAGTCACCGAGAGGCCTAAAACCCCTCCCACTACGTCAAGTGGCCTCAATAACCCCTCGTGCCAACGCATAGATAGAGCCTCTCAAGCCGCTTGGCAATTAGCAGGGCCTCACCTGTCACCAAACAAGTAGAATACTTTCACCATCCGGCCTAGCTAGCCTGCCAGTACAATTTGGTGGTTCTATATACTAATTAATTGTTTTATTTATAGTATGTCTCAGGAAGGGGTAGAGGATTTCTCCCTGCCTAGCACCCCGGCTAGAGCTGTCACTCCCACACAAGGAGGAGAGCTAGCTAGTCCAGCATCAATCAGATCCTGGATGATCCCGCGTATAACCACGGAATTAAGGAGACGACAAATCCCCTACCCCACTACAGCAAGGAAGGCAGAACTTTTCAAACTGCTACGCACATCGACTAATAACATGGATGCCGGGGAAGGATCTAGCCAGTCCAACCCAGGGGACATACATGCCATGTTATCCTTACTCATGGCATCCATGAGCAAGGTCAACTCCAGGCTGGAGAAACTTGAGTCGGTCACCACGGCCCTCACTCTAGCAGGGCCACCCGCTGCTGCGGTACAAACACCAGCCTTGCCATTAGTCGCTCCAGCCAGCACCCTGTTAGTTAGCCCGGCCCACATGATACCTGAGCACATTAAAAGGGATGTCCTGGAAGGTAAAGACGTCAACCTGGCTTCCCTGTTGATTGCCTCCCAGGATATTGTGGAACATAAGACGTATGCTTATGATGATGTATCTGTTATTGTCAGATCTAGGGATGCCCGCCTGAACAGGAAACTGACTATCCCTGAATTTGTACTAGCGTTTGGTATTTACAGGGATGTCATCTGTGCGGCTTATCCCTACAGAAGAGAGGAGTTTGATCTCTATATGCACGAGCTGGTAGACCTGGGCAACAAATATGGAGGTTCGGCATTCTATGACTACCATAGGTCTTTTTCTGCAAAAGTGTCTGGAGCCTTCTCCCAGTACGGAACACGATCCAACTGGGGAAGGATTGATACCGTCTTATTTTGCAGACACTTTGCAGGTCTAAGAACACCAGCTTGTGCATACTGCTCCTCCACAGCCCATACTACTAATTTTTGTCCCAACACGGCAGACGGACATGCCTCCACGCAAGGAGCTAGTTCCTCTGGGGATCCAGGGAAATTATCAAAAGACAAATTGGGACGCCCAATCAAGTTTCTGGGCAAGTCCCAGCTATGTAATAATTTTAATGTTGGGTCTTGTAATTACAGTGGATGTAGACTATTGCATGTCTGTTCAAAATGTTTTAGGGCACATGCAAAGACCATGTGTCCAAATAAAATGTATTCCAAGCCTCACCTTACGTCCATTAATATGCCAGTATTCACAGCATTGATGTCTCAGCACCCATCTAGACACCTGTTAGACTTTCTTATTTCTGGTTTAGCAGAAGGCTTCCACACAGGTATCCTACACATACCAGCTGGAACTCTGGAATGACTTAACCTACAATCCGCCCAACACAACCCCACAGTGGTTGACACCCTCATAGCCCAAGAAGTGGATGAGGGCTTTGTATTGGGGCCTTTTAGAACTCCTCCATTCATAGAATGGCGCACCAACCCTATTGGTATTGTCACAGGGAAATCTTCCCAAAACAGGGACTTATCATTGACTCCCCACTCATCGGCCAACCCCAGTCTTAATTCCCTTATACCCTCTGAGGAATTCTCTCTGCAATACACCACCATAGATCACGCCATTACAGCTATCATACAAGCAGGGGTTGGAGCCTGGCTCAGTAAGACCGACATTACTAACGACTTCAAATTACTCCCCATCCACCCCATACTGTGGCACCTGCATGGCATCAAGTGGTCCGGGAACTACTATTTTTTCTCCCGGTTAACTTTTGGGTCCAAAAGTAGCCCAGCTATTTTCGACACATTTGCTGAAGCATTATGCTGGTTACTATTGAACATAGCCGGATGCCCTACGGTATTACATTACTTGGACGATTTCCTACTGGTCAAGGAGAATACTTCACCTCCCACTAGTCTCAAAGCTACCACTAAGCTGTTTGAGCAACTAGGTGTACCCATCTCCCCAAAGAAAACAGAAGGGCCAGACACGGTTATCACTTTTCTGGGTATCCAATTAGACTCTGCCACAATGCAAGCAAGCCTACCATACGATAAGATAGAGAATATTCTCACGTACATAAACAACTACCTACAGCTCGGCACTTTCAACGACAAAGAGCTAGAGTCCCTGCTAGGGTCGCTTGTAGATGCAAATATCCATTATGCTCAATATCCTAGCATGACATGACATGACATAATAAAATAAGTGTGTTTCCAAGACCTGACAAGTGAAGGCAACTTAATAACATATGTCTCCAGTTTGCTGTCCCTTTCTTATCAGAGGCAACTTGCAACCTTAACACAGCAAGACAACTCTTCCGAAACCTGGATTAAACAAAGCACTTTAGAACAATAGTAATTCACTTTGTTTCTCTAGTTGTTCTGGAAAAAATATTGTTTAAGTGGGATAACTGTATGGAGGTTCCACCATGTATTAAAACATGATCACACACATACAGAATTGGTGGCTTTTTGGACATCGGGATCTATAAATGGTTTTGGTTTCCAAAGATGTTATCAGGGTCCACAAAACTGACAGACTTCAGCATTTCAATTTTATTAAAGTAATTAATTGAGATGATCAAATCAAGGTTTAAATGTAAGAACAGCTTTTTATTGGGAATTATTCCAATATGTATATGTTAGTGTTTTAGTACTCAACAAGCATTTATATAGAATGAGTGCTTCTCTCATCCATACAAAGGCATTCTAAAGGGAAATTATGTATTAAAATTTTATAAAGGACAAATTCATTGAATTATAAGCAAAACTGAGAGAAGTACATGTTACACTAGTTAAGAGTTAACTTTAGTTTCTAATTTGAGTTTAGCCTAGATAATTAATTTATTGATGTCGTACTGATCCTTGTGTTTGTATGATTATAGAGACCGTACTGGAGTATTTGTGCCGCCTGATATTTGGGACTACACACCAATCTCTCTGGCTGACCTACCTTTTTTTGCAATTAAATTTGTTTGGTCAAAATCCATGCTGGCCGAAGAAACTGAGATGCTTACTTATGAGGGCATAAACTAACGTGGAAAGTCCTGAAGATGCAGTGCTGTCTAATGCCGCTATTTCTGTATTACCCTTTCAACAATAGGGGTGTTGCACAGAGTATTGTGGTGAACATCCAGCAAACAGAAGAATTAAGAACTATGTGGAAGCTGTCATTGTCTTGTTGTCAGCCATATTGCTACCCTTAGCTATGTTATGGTGTCTAAGATTATGGAACAAAGTTTATGGTGTCTAAGATTCTTTATATTCCTTGAAAGACTTATAATATTTTTCTGGACTATGCTGGACTATTGAACTATTTTGTTATTTTTATTTTTGTAGAGTTAGCCGGAGAGAGAGGAAGTGTTAGCTTACTCAGGCATGGATGTACTATGTGTGTCATTGATGTATGTTGAGTGTACTAAGGATGGATTCCCATGTATTAAGTGTGGATATGACTGGACCATCGAAATAGGGATTTGATTAGGAGGCATAGGACGCAAGGTCATGATTGGGATTATTGCTAGAATTGCAAACTGATTAGAAATGATCTTATGATTTAATATGTAAGTGGGCCTTTTCAAACTAATCAAGAAGTGTTTCCCAATCCCGATACCTGAGCTATTTACTTACAAAGTGCAGGTTTTATAAGTCACTAATGCTGTCAACGTGAGGGGATGACATGTCTACACAGTCATGGCCCTCACTTAGAATTTACCCAGATGTGCTTTTTGCCTCAGTTATGAGTTTTTGCCACTGGGTTTTTTGACCTGGCCCAAGTTCACTGGGTGCACTGGTAATCCAAGACCCTGGTCCAAAGAGGGGAAATAGATTTTATTCCCATTTTTGGTTATATGTGTTTATGTTGTGAATTATAATAATAATATTCCCGTTGTTGGGAATAATACACTTTGCCTGTTTTGATCCGAAGCTCAAGTTACAGATAACATGATGTGCAGTATGTTTAAAATTGGTTAAGATGTCAGCTGTTTGAAATTTTTAACTTGTACACTTAAAAGATGTGCACAACAGATGATAACAAAAGCTGAAAATCGACAGCTCGATCTCCTCTTAAAGGGAAAACCTACGGCACAGAGCAAATGGGGGAAATCGAGGTGAAGAAATAATGAAAGTCCCGCAGACGTGATTAGCACGTCTGAATATACCTCCTTTGGTTTCTCTGCCGCAGGCCTCCCATGGATATTCCGTAAGGTAGATCATCATATAATCTAAGAGGGGAATTGTAGATGCAAATATCCATTATGCTCAATATCCTAGCTGTTCATATAAGGGTTTAATTTGACCCAAGAATAAATTTGGAATTGTATCTCCAATTCTCGGAAATAAAACTTATCTTTTTACGGGAAATGTTATTGGAACATGAGTTCCTGGAAAAAGATATTTACATGACATGACATGACATGATAAGGATTCTGGAATGACCTTGTTAATTGTCCAAGATTTCGGTATTTGTAATCATCTGGGTTTTATCCAATATGCATACATTATGTAACATCGAATTATAACTAAAAACAGCTGTTTATAACTTGTGAAAAACAATGTCATTGTCACGCCCATATGCTCATTTTTCCCCCTCCCATCCTGCTATGAAAATGAGGTATAAATATAACTGACGTATGAATACAATTTGAATTGGTTATTGAACATGCTATTCATTTCCAATTTCCAGAGCTCTGTATGAGTTGGCAAATATCCATCATCCACAAAGGGCCCGGGCTGATTTTATCCCCAACATCACTAAATTTTGCTATGCGCATCATACCTCAAGGCCGCTCCTTTATTTCACGACTATTGCATCTTTTCCCACTTTTTCTAAATGACACGCACAGGTTGTCCTTAGATGCCCAAGCTACGGCAGATCTAAACATGTGGAAGAGATTTTTAACCACTTGGAATGGTAAAAGTATGTTCCTCCCTCAATTGACTGAATCATCTCCTACAATTTGGTCAGATGCGGCATCTACCACTGGTTTTGCATCAATTTTGGGAACGAATGGCTTTGGGGCAGCTGACCTTCAGCAGTTCAGGATTTGGAAAGTTTTTCCACTACCTCAGCTCTTTTTGAGATCTATCCCATAGTGGCGGCTGCCGTAGCATGGGGTCATTTATGGGCTAATATGCCAGTGCGTTGTTACTCAGACAACCAGACAACCTGTTACATCATCAACAAAGGTTGTTCCAAATCTCTTACGATCATGAGATTTCTGAGGAAACTCACTTGGTTGGCAGCTTGTCATAATTTCTTCCTATGTTGTTTCCATGTGCCAGGTGTATATACCACAGCTGCTGACAATTTGTCTCGCTTTAAATTTCAGGAGTTTCATCAAGCACTCCCGTCAGCAGCACCCACAGCCACCATCACTCCAACATTTCAACAACTCATACTGGACTAGACGTCATCATGCAGCATAGCAGGACATTGTCCCAATTGGTACTTTCAAACAATACAAACAAAACATACAGCAGGGCTTTCACACTATTCAAACGATTCCTTCTGGAACATAACATCATACAACCATTTGTTATGACATCTTTTCTGGGGTTTGCTTCCTTTTGCCACCTTAAACTCAAAATGTCATACAACACCATCAAACTCTATCTCACTGGCATTCAACACCACATGCTAATCTTACACCCAAATAACAACAGTTTCATGGCCTCTCACCAAATGAAGACCATACTGAGAGGTATTCAAAAATCAGAACCCACACATATGGCCCAGAGGCTACCCATAGATAACCATATCTTCAAAGCATTATCTAACCTACTTGACTTAAAACCGTTTGACACTAATACAAATTCAATCATCAAAACAGCAATATACATCGCTTTCTATGGATTTCTACGACCTAGAGAATTCACTACAACCTCCACGACCCAAACCACTCCATTCCTCCTCTATTCCCACTTGACAAAACATATGGATCATTACATCCTGTCTTTACCTCACTCCAAAACCAGTCAGCACATACCTGTAAACATTCCGTACTATCCCACGCACAACAAATGGTGTCCCGTCAAGGTTTTGATGCCTACATACAGCACCATCACTTACTGCCCTCGCAACCGTTATTACAACTACAAGGTGCAGTACTCACCACTACAACCTTCATGACCTACGTCAGGTCCTTGCTTACACAACTGGGCCTCAATGCAAACAAATACTCAGGACACTCCTTTCGTATAGGAGCCGCGTCCACAGCCTCCAGTGTCAACATCCCAACTCATGTTATCAAAACACTGGGGCGCCGGAAGTCATCCGCTTACTCACGGTACATACCGAACCCAGTACAAGAATTAAGGGATGCTTTCATAAACATGTCTGGTTGATAAAATTGTATATGTATTGGTTGTCTGTTAATAAATTTGATTACTTAATTTTTGCCCTCTTCTTTCTCAGGCCTACCTCATCGTCGGTTTCGGCACACCATAACCGACTTGTTCCTTTTATTATCCTACGCTTATTCATGGTATTTCACACTGTACTATCTTAAGCACCTAACACAAATATATATATATATATATATATATATTTTTTTTTTTTTTAAATGGGCCTATTCCATGGGCCTGGACCTGGAGCTGCAGTTCCATGAGCCCCTATGTTAATCCGGCCCAGGGTATGTGGTTACCTTCCATACCCCCTCAAACACTGACCTCACCTAGCTGTTAACCACAAACTAAATGATTAACTTGAGTGCTTTCCCTGGGTGTCCGCCATTCATATAGCTAAACTCACGTGATCCGGTGACCATTTTGCCCCAGGAAAAAAAAACCCAGAGGCAACTGTGTGCTCATTTATGTTGCAGTGTGCTCTCACCAGCCCTCCACCACACTCAGAGGCTTAACCACACGTGACTTTTTCTTTTGTCTTCTGGTCTCTTGCATGAAATGTTTGTGTATATATATTTTTTTCTTCCTAACTGGATTGTTTTTAGTATGTCTATACTTAAACCAGCTGTTAAATCTGCTGAGGGGAAATGTCTTTCCAATTCAATGCATTTAATCTGTTCATCCTGTGTGCAGCCTAGCTGGAAGGCTGGTTCTAAGTAAACTTCTAATAAACTGAAAAGCCTTAAAGAGACATTCCACTGGTCGGATAAAAATTAAATAAAAACACTGTTTAGTAGACTTTAGGATAACCAGACCAGAAAGTAACCAGACTTTGCCTAAAAAGCAAGGGGTAGTAACCAGTTTAAATTACAAGTGTTAATTTCTTTTAATAAGGTTTGGAGTGTTACTTTAAGTATCCTCCTTCGTGGCATGTTTCCTAATCCATTCACATCAAACATTTTTGGGCACAAGATCAGCTTTATTAAATAGGGTGGGAAATACGTGCACTGCCTCTAATCTTTATTTCCCACCCTATTTAATATATATTTTGCAGTTACTTGGCTGGTGTATTTTCTGGGGTTGTGACTTGGAGCTCTGAGTTATAACTAGGAGAGGAGGAGCCTAAACATTAAAATTGTAGGTGTCTGCCTAGTGCACTTTGCGCAGGAGGCATCCAGTAGCAACTATCTTCCTACAAGTGCCCTGTAACCCTCCCTGGACCAGTGGGGGTAATACAGGTCTATAACTGAGAGGCCACTATGATAATCAATATTTTGGCATGGTAATTCCACAATTTAGTAAGCTGTGAAACTGCCACTATATTGGTTCTAAGATTTTTATTTTTTTTATTATTAATTATCTTGATTTGTCAGCAGAAACGATAAAGTAGAAAGCAAAGACAATAGTACTAAATTAATTCCCTGTAATTTAATAAAATAAATATGCAGCAAGTAATGCTCTGTAACCCTGAGGGGGGCGTTGGGGGGGGAAGGGGTTGATAGCATATGCAAACTAAAAAAGTGATAAGCTGACATTAATCCGTAGCCCTGAAATCCAAGTAAAAACTTGTGGCAAGGCAACATTCAAGCCCAGAATTGAAAACTCCAGAGGCTGTTTAAAAAGAGAGAAATAAACTAATGGAAGCAATGTATGGGTAATCTATGCCCTAACTGCAGGTTTGCTCACCCTACATCTGTGAATGTACGTGGGAAAAAGGGGACTACTGCTCAGATGTCCTAATTTGGCAGGTGCTCTGAAACAGTGCCATGCAGTGGTGGAATGACCGCAGTAAGGGAGTCACATTTGCTATCGAAGGGAGTTTGTGGCCAAAACAGAGTGAGCCGATCCCCAACAATATGGTATGTTCTCTGTCTGAAGCCTCTTTGTTATGATTGGAATGCCTTGCACCTATCCCGTGTTTATCTACAGAGATCCTGTAGGAATGTGAGGCTGGATGACTCAAATTGCAGGGGTGTCTGCATCTGCAACATTTCCATCACCATCTTCTTATCTTTAAGTGAATCAGCACATCTCTGGGTACCCTAGCAGGTGCCTTAGGCAATTTAGGTGGGCAAAAGACTTCAATATGCGCCATTTTGGCCTGCTGCTGGGGTAGGATAGTTGTGTGTAAGTGTCGGAGGAAGTGTGGTAGATTTAACTATGCCCGTGACCCTGACATTTTAGCGTCTTCTGTAGTCAATCAGATAAGACAATAAGACCATGTCTGCTGCAAGGCTTGAAGTAGTGCTTGTTGTTCAGCAGCGCCTAGCTGTCTTTGGACTATAGCCAAAGTAGTTTTCTCTGTGGCCTGCATACAGGTTGCTATTGCTAAGATTTCTCCCTGACCACCACCAGGTCTGCATTGAAGAACCTCCTCATATTCTAAATCAACTCCATGATTTCACTCTTGGTGGCTGAGGTATTGAGGTCAGCCGCGTTCTAGAGAGTATTCAGGCCCCCGCATATTGGCATTGTGTTGGGCTTATCGAGGAGATCAGCCTCCAACGAGGTAGAGGAGCTAAGCATTTTAAAATCTTATAAAGACTACAATTATTTAGCAGTTAAAAACAATCAAGTAACTGGTTATTACACTCTAATCAATATTTGTTTGCTACACAGAAATACAAGTAGAACCTATCTTTTTGGCTATGCATTATTAACTAATCAATACAAAAAATCTTACAAAATTAGCATTAATAGGGACATTATTCTAAGTGTAAGATTTGAGGTGTGGCTTTAAACAAAGTTACTGGAGGTGTGTGATTCTTAGAGAAAGTTTTGAGAACTCGGGATGTCTTAAGAAATATTTATCAGTTAGAGCCACCCAAATAACTAGAATTACCAAATCACAATAAGGGGCGTACCTTATGATGAGTAAAAACACCACAAATTCTAGAACCTGTACACCAGATTGTAGAATTGTTCAAGGATTACTCTTTAATAAACACCATAAGTAAGTGTTAATTTAGTGACATTTTTTACATCACTGGACTGGTCTTTATAGCTGCCCAAATAATAACATCATAGATCAAAAGCTCTTCATCTTTACGGCAGACTGCGAGGCACATAGCTCCGACATAATTCAGTTATGACATGTATGCCCTCAACTTCATCCAAGTGAACAGAACATTATTGCTGATTTCATCCAGGTTTCCAACAATTTCTAGATCCTCATAAAGAATACTATAAGGATGAACCTATAATCTGTGAGACAGTTACGATATCACACTTTCCTCCATCTGTGTTTAAAATACAATGTGTCTATATACTAGTAACATGTGTGATTTATTATTCACATGCACATTTGTTAGCTAAAGAGATTACTTTTTTTTTTTTTTAAATCTATCAATAATAAAAAATAAAACCCTAACCCGGAATGTATTAATTCCCTTACCTACATATTCAATTTATACATATAATTAGGGATTATTCTAGCCTCGGTGAGGGAATAATCTAAATTTTATTAAAGACAGGAGGCGAATATTTGCTTTACCTTCTTTACTGAAACCTCCAGCAGCAAAGAAACAGTTAACAGAACTTTTCAAAACAACCAATCAGAACAAAGCAACAGTAGTATAAAACCCCTAAGCAGGCTCTTCCACTTCCTCTTTCTTTGATGAGGTCGAGCAGGAGAGCAAGGAAACCAACGAATCCACCTTGTAGCAGACACATCCAGAGAAACAATCGTCAAGCCCAGAGAGAAAACAGATTACACTGCAAGAAAACAGAAAACATTGTGAAAGTAAACTGTCAAGGCAAGATGTCATATCCATACAATATCACTTTCACATCATAATACCTGATGAATAAACAAAGTCTACAGATCTTATGAAGACCTAGTATGTACCTAAGCTAAAAGGCATTGACGAAACATAATTACAACACAAACATGATGAATAAAACGCACACGGACAACCATCACTGAATATTAGAAATAACCTTTATTATGTAAAACCATGCATTCACAAAACATAACAATATCCCCAATTATTTATAATAGAATAAAACCCAGATCCAGGGAGGGAACGTAAAAAAAGGGGGGGAAATATTCGCCTCCTGTCTTTAATAAAATTTAGATTATTCCCTCACCGAGGCTAGAATAATCCCTAATTTTATGGCAGGACAGGAGGCTTCATATTTGCAATTTTAACGCCCAAATAGTAGAACCAGAAGCAATATGAGATAGAGGACTGAAATAAAGGAGAATGGAAAAACTGATTCCCTAAACCAAGCAGCGGTGTAGAGAAAATGCAGAAGGGACCCAACGGCTTCCAAAATTGTTGAGGTGACAGCACCCCGAACCAAAAGTGTCCCAGAGGAACTCAAGGTCAGTCAATGAGAGGATCCACCAAATCCAACGGGCGAGCGAAGATGCAGAAACAGTCCAAAACGGCCGTACGCAGAAATAAGCAGCTGTCCATGAGTAGACGGACGAAAGAACCAGATCCTGGATCTACATGGTCGTGTACAATCTGTCAACAGAGCTGTGGCCTATCCGGAGAATAGGGGTACGACACAGAGGACGAATAAAAATGAAATATGTGTTGTGCAGAAGCCGATGTACTGAACGGCAAGAAGGAAGAAGACACGTCGATACCATGACGTCAGAACGCGATGAAATACAAGATGTACTGGGGGGAAACCGTAAGCGGAAAAAAACTGTCGAGAGATAGGGCTCCCGTACGGTATACTCCTCTTGGTAGACTGCAGACCAAGAGATCCTTAGCAATGCCAGAATCTTGAGAAAACGCACATGAGTCGTCCACTAGCTGACATAGGACGTGAATTGCCCCATACGATCCTACCCTGAGAGGGCAACTCAGCCAGACAATGGGGACAGCCATGATAAGGACCGCCATTGGGACCCAAACACAAGTCGTGGCAGGCTACCCCTGTGGATCCCACAAGGGACATTAAGAGACAGGGAGTCGTAGATTGCCTTCCCATGGCAAACTCCAGCAAAAAGGGGAAAGCACGCAGGACTCCTCCGAAGTGGTTTGGCCAGGCGAAACGACACTTCCAGGAATTCGGTCTGAAGCAAAACCCAAAGTATCCTGTAGGTAAACGGGATGCGTACGCCCCGAAGGAGACCAAGCTTGGAAAACTCGTCCCTCGCCTCGCTGAGGGTCCGGCAGCCAGTTGGAGAACCGCTCCATATGGCGGTTCGCACCGAATGTAATCATGCCAGTACTCGAGACCCTGGAGGGTGAGGCAACCAATCATTGGGGTCTCTCCATGGCCGGGTGAAGCCGTCCACCACACAGTGTCTCGTCCCGCATACATTCTGTCACAAATGACGAATACTTGTCCAGAAGCTATAGATAGCGATCCTATGTGAGATCCGACTGCAGTCCGTAGTGGGCAACCGGTGAGAAGTCCATGCCGGAAGGTAGCGAGCAATACTGTGAATGTTGAACAAACCTGCAGGTAGTTCCATGCAGTTGGCGTAAAGGAGTCCCTCCTCCGGAGTCATCAATTAAGTCTTAGATGAGCTTCATCCGAAGGTCACATGATTTGGTCATACCAGGCCAAAGACCCGAGAAAGCGCCATGTTGGAGCGGCTGATAGTACCGGATCCTTGAGGTATGGCTTCCATGGCGAATAGGCACCGGTCAATTAACCGGGTTGGGCCCCTAAGTGTAACCCGCAGGTTGCGAAGCATATACCTGGTATTTTCCTTGAAGACGGACATCTTGGTCCTCGGGAGGCGGAGCACCGCCTGGACCGAATATTCCATGAAAGACCGGAAACTGGGTTGACTTGGAGTGAGTCAGATTCAATATGTCCATGTTGATGGCAAAATCCATGCGGGTTTCTCTCATGTGCATTTGAGGGAGAGAACCAATCGTCAACGCCGAGCAGCTCTCAGAGGGGATGAGTGCCCTCCGTCTCAAAATGTGTCAACAGACGACATGCACTGGGAGCATGTAGCGTGGGGATGGGGCGGGAGTCCACTCCACCGCACCCTTTGCCCAGCATGGCAACTGCGGAATGAGTCGGAATGGATGCCTCTTTTGGTCATGCGTATCGCTCATGGAACGGTCTAAGGGGGGAACCCTCTGGGGCTAGTTAAGGGGGAACCCTATGAATAGAGACATGTCGGCTCAATTTGTACACGAGGGTAACTCCGGAGAGCAGACCCAGCACTTGGATGCTAAATCCATCAGTTTGATGTCCATCTTGGACAGGGGCCGTTTTGCAGTTCTCAGGGGTAGAAACCAACTAGGCGATACCTATAAGTCATATCGGTCCATTCCCAGTGGGAATTTAGTCTTCTCCGCTTTCCAAGCGGTAACGTGCCGTCCCAAGGAAACATCTGTGTCCGCGTGTCACATCGATGTCACCGACATCCACTGGTTAGTCCCAGATAGAGTGCAAACCCCGTGTCAGGTGTTTGCGGTGTCCTTTCCGGACTCCGTCATGAAGACTGATCCTCTTGATGAATCCATCCGTTAGCCAACGAGTACCAGGGGTGCTTGGTGTAGCGTCTAGGATGGCCGGTGGAGTGTCCCCGTAGGGCACCGATGGTTTCTGGCAGTGAGGTCAGCGGGGCAGCAAGAGGACAGGCCAAGTGACCTTCTGGGTACGGGAGATTTGTCCTTCAGCCGTGATTGCACAAATGATACCTGGTGCGGCCAGCTGGGGGTCACCCAGTGTGCAAGAGGGGGTCACCCAACAAGCACAAGCATACCATGCAGTATAGGCCAGCAGGGGAGGGGGTCACCCTCAGTCTGAACATAATCGGACACTGTAGGTACAGTGGTGCGGCCAGCTGGGGGTCACCCAGCGTGCAAGAGGGGGTCACCCAACAAGCACAAGCATACCATGCAGTTTAGGCCAGCAGGGGAGGGGGTCACCCTCAGTCTGAACATAATCGGACACTGTAGGTACAGTGGTGCGGCCAGCTGGGGGTCACCCAGCGTGCAAGAGGGGGTCACCCAACAAGCACAAGCATACCATGCAGTTTAGGCCAGCAGGGGAGGGGGTCACCCTCAGTCTGAACATAATCGGACACTGTAGGTACAGTAGTGCCGAAGTGGTTAGCCGTATAATAAAGTAACCAAACATTGCCGGTCCAGCAGTGTAGACGGCAGGAGGGGGTCACCCTCATATAACCAGAACCGGGCATTGCAGATCCAGCAGTGCTGTAGGTAAGAGGGGGTCACCCTCAGTGTGGTATCATAGAGGTCTGTACACCCAGCAGTGTAGTCAGCGAGGGGGGTCACCCTCATTATGGTTATAACGGGACCCTGTAGGTCCAGCAGAGTAGTCCACAGGAGGGGGTCACCCTCAGTATCTGCGTATTGCAGGGCACTGTAAGAACAGAAGCTCAATCAGTGGGAGGGGTACCCTCTTTTATGGGAATACCCGGACGCTGCAGGTCCAGCAGTGCAGACTGCAGGAGGGGTACCCCCTCGGTATGATAATAGCAGGACATTGCCGGAGCATTAGTATAGGAAGCAGGAGGGGGTCACCCTCAGCATTAATCTTACAGGACGCTGTAGAGCCAGCAGGGTACTCATAGGTAGCCATGTTGCCAGAGGGAGGGGGTCACCCAGCCCACAATGGTGTCACACGTCCATTATTATGGTCCAGTAGCAGGTAGAGCCCCAGAAATATGGATGGGGGGGTTCACCCCCCAGTAATAACAGGTCTGAATGTGGGGCCAGTAGCCCCGCTGAGGGGTAGGAGGGTCCATATAGCGAGAAGCTGACTCACAGACCACTCAGGTATTATATTAGGATACACTTTTGAAGTGTATGTGTAGTGGAAAATTTAAGTCCCTTGCAGGAAGGGCAGCAAATCCTAGGCAGGGGAGCTAGGTGCTGAAAAACAGGCCATTTAAATTTTTATGAGAAAAAGACTGAACCTTAGAGGAAGACTTGATTAGCATATAACACATGTGGCACATTCTTGTTAAACAAAGATTTTTATTTGAGCAGTAACATGTCCCTTTAAATCTGAGATTCACATGTAATAGTAAAAAAAGTGTGACAAGTCTACTGCTAAGATAGAGAACCTAGTCACATTGCATCAGACATAGTAAGCTGCAGTTGTGAGTGTGCCTGGGACAGATCCTGCTATCCAGGATCTGTTACATATGCAGCATGTGAGACAGGCACAGTAAGTAGAGGGATAGCTGAAAAACTGGGCTATCTCCCTTGATATAGGGAGAGAGGAGGGTGGCCACATGGCCAGCAGGCCAGTTCTTGGGTGAGACCTGGCTGTTCGCAACGCACAGAGCCCATGTGGCTCTGAAAAATGGCCGCCACGGCTCCAACAAAATGGCTGCCGTGGCTGCAAAAACAGAGCGCGGCCTACCGCGTGGTGATCGTGCGGCACTGCAAGCGGCCAGGGGCCACGGGGAGCAGGTGGGGAATAAGGGAGAAGGGTATGGGCGACAGAGCCCAGCAGGGGAACCCGGGGAGGGGAGGGGGAACAGATTACAGGCAGAGCCAAAGCATCATAGCAGGGGCACCCATTCCCCATACAGCAGAGTGAGAAAACAGAATAAAGTAACCCAGAATAACAATAAATCAATGAGCAGTATACAGAATCTGTCAGATAAATGGCCTAAATACAGCAACAGATGTTAACAAGTGATACAGCAGCTACATAGCATGAAGTGGTATAGGAAATAACACAGAATAGACTGCCTAGCTAAACCCAGCAATAGACTGCCTAGATAAACCCAGCAATAGACTGCCTAGATAAACCCAGCAATAGACTGCCTAGCTAAACACAGCAATAGACTGCCTAGCTAAACCCAGCAATAGACTGCCTAGCTAAACACAGCAATAGACTGCCTAGCTAAACACAGCAATAGACTGCCTAGCTAAACACAGCAATAGACTGCCTAGCTAAACCCAGCAATAGACTGCCTAGCTAAACACAGCAATAGACTGCCTAGCTAAACACAGCAATAGACTGCCTAGATAAACCCAGCAATAGACTGCCTAGCTAAACCCAGCAATAGACTGCCTAGCTAAACACAGCAATAGACTGCCTAGACAAACTTAGCAAATAGACTGATAAAATAGACTGATTAAATAAACAAGCAGCATGTAGGATAAAACAACAACCAAGAGCAGAGACAACTCTGAGTTGGTGAGTGCTCACCTGGAGGCAGCAGCAAAGAAAGGGGAGGTGGATGAGCCTGCTTAGGGGTTTTATACTACTGTTGCTTTGTTCTGATTGGTTGTTTTGAAAAGTTCTGTTAACTGTTTCTTTGCTGCTGGAGGTTTCAGTAAAGAAGGTAAAGCAAATATGAAGCCTCCTGTCCTGCCATAAAATTATATTTAACTCACCCCCCTAACATGACACTAGGAGTTAGCAAGAGACCATGTGAATCTTATAGCAAGACCCTGGCTGTGTCTTATCTTAGACAGACATTCCAAGTTATATAACCTTGCTAAAGTTGACTTTATTTTATACACCCCTTTTTCTCTTCTCTCAATGAACAGAGGCATGTCTTTTTTTTTTCTTTTTTCTTTCACCAGAGAGCAAGATGGCTGAACTATGGCTCACGTTATACAGTATAGTTGAGCATATTTGCTTAGCAATGACACCGTACAATATATTTTCATCTCACAAATTGTCTGACAGTAGCCTTTCATAGCTTTCTCTAGCCTAGACAATTCACTGTGAACAAATCCTCAGACATGAGAAAATGTCTAAAAATCCAGTATGTGCATTGCACTACACCCCATCCCTCCAACATACTAAAACCAATCTGTGGCGAAAGGGACCTCGCCACTGGTTTTTGGAGGGGACTGATTGCCTGCCTCATGCCTTGGGACTATGGCCCCTGAGAGATTGGGCACTTTCAAAACAGCATTTGGGGCTTATGGACTTCTATTGGATTGTGTATGGCCCTTGTTAAACTTAAACCCCATGGCTTAAGTTCGGATATATTGAGGGCTCAGATCCACGCTATCTGGGGATAGGTTGAATGTGGGGGTTCTGTTCAGTATGATAGGAATCATGTATTTTTATGTGTTTTTACTGTTGTTGTAAATGGAGATATTTTCTGTATGCTGGAGATAATTGGCTTACCACACCCAAGCCATGCTTGCAGTTGGTCAAAAAGAGATTTCCAACTAACTTTTGAACCACTGGACCAATTTGTATGATTTTGACATATGTTTGTATTTGGAGTATGCTGGTGTAAGTTTTATGTGAATGTGATGTATACTTTTAAAGTTATGAATATTGTGTGAAATTGTGTATTTTCCTGCCTGTGATAATTACGTTAGCCCATTGTGTTCAGTTATTATATCACAGGCAGAGGGTAGGATTTTATGTGTAATTCCTGGGAGTGTCTGAGTGTATTGTACGTATTGATTGGTTTTTCAGCAAAACCCTGTGGGCAGTACTATGTGTGTAAAATGTGCATAAAAGCAGAGTGTTGGATTAACGCTTCAGTTCTACTTCACCCTCAATTTGGAGTGCCGTCTCTTATTGGGGGAATCTGCTAAAAGGGATTGCTATGCTCTGCATATTCCCTTGCTATAATCTTCACAAAGTTCTTTTAAGTGCTGGTTCCTGTTTTGCTCGCTGAAGAAGTCTACGGTGGTTATGGTGTCTGCTGGAGTGCTCGGAGCCTACAGGAAGCACTAGGAGCATTCTTCAATGGAGATACCCAGTCGGGGTGCCAGGTGACCCGTTACACAATCAAACCAGGATCTCCAATTAAATTCCTCTGTATCCTACCAACACCTATTTGTGCCCAATAAGAGTACAATACCATGTTCCCCCTCATTATAGGGAAACCCTTGAATTACTCCCTACTGTCATTATATGGATCACCTCGTACTACATCCAAATTAATTCTGTAGGCAAAGACCCTCTTTGCAAGAGTATGGCTAGACCCAGCAATCTCATCAGGACATGCCTTCAGCATAGGAGCATCTACAGATGCGTCAAGTCAAAATATTCCAGTACACATCAAAAGACTAGGTTGTTGCAATTCCAAAGTTTACAACAAATAGATACCTTGACACGAGACTGAATTAAGACAAGTGTTTTTTGTATTGGCTGTGTAAGTTATAATACAAATACACACAAATAAGTCCTGCGCTCACACTCCTGCTACTCCTTGGTGGCAGCAATGACCATAACACACATCAACCCCAATACATACAATTAAAAACCTGCAATTAAAAAAAAATTATATGGTTTTTATTGTATGTTGTTATAATAAACATGTTTTCGCATCCAATTGCGATCCCTTTTTTTTTCTACAGGCTTGCCCGAATGTCAGTTCTGGCACAACATAGCCAACTTTAGCTACACCCATAGAGGGGGAGAGAGGGAGGAAAACTGAGCTGAAAAGGACAGAGGAAGAAATTAAGTGGAATAGAGAGGAAGAAGAGAGATAAAGATGGCTCGGGAGGGGATAGTGGGAGGAAAATGGAGCTGGTGGTAAAGGAGGGAGGAAGATGGAGCTGGTGTGGAGAGAGATGAAGCTGGAGAAGAGCGGAAGGAAGATGGAGCTGGTGGGGAGAGAGCTGAAGCTGGAGAAGAGCGGAAGGAAGATGGAGCTGGTGGGGAGAGAGATGAAGCTGGAGAAGAGAGGAAGGAAGAAGGAGCTGGTGGGGAGAGAGAGGAAGCTGGAGAAGAGAGGAAGGAAGATGGAGCTGGTGGGGAGAGAGATGAAGCTGGAGAAGAGAGGAAGGAAGATGGAGCTGGAGGGAGAGTTGAGAGATGTATTTTTTAACTCATCCTTTAAGGTGTAGTTGGATAATTTCTTAGTTTGGACATTCTGTGGCTGTGTGTAGTGAATATGTCCCAAAAAGTGATATTTGTCATTCAAATAGAAAAAGCAAAAAATAACACTATAACAAAGATAATAAAAAGTACTCATTGTCCTGAAATCCTACTTCTTCTGTTCCAGATATTTTGGAGACCAAAGCTGTTTGTGGACGATCTGTGCATACCCATGGCATATTGTTTTGTCTTTAACCTATTTATGTTGTAAATTGTACGGATTATGTTAAAATCATTCATTTCCTTTTGCATTTGTTCTATTTGTTCTTCCCTGGCAATTGATGGCTCAAGGTATTGAGAAGCTGTGAGGTCTCACAGCATTTGTAGAAGGTTGAGTATTTTGTTTTGGCATTGTTTTTTAATATACAAAATATAGTATGTGCACTCCAAAGCTAAGAAAGAAAACAGAAAAACAGTTTCTATATAAAATGTAAGTATACATCTAATAAAATATCAATATATTATAAAACATAAAACTATATAGTGTTTTGTGTTTTCCTTTTTGTGAAAAAGTTTCAATGTATCACTAGATCATAGGGTGGAAACGCCTAAATGTTGCACAATCAGAAATGTCTGTCAAACACCTTGTCTGCAAAAGAAATTACACGCATAAAGAACAATGAAATGTCGAACAACGAAATGTCGAACAACGAAATGTCGAACGAAAAAAAAAAAATTCTATAAAGGAGGAAGGAATAATATAAAATGCATAAAAATAACAGAAGGATAACACAGCCCTTTTGGATGTGGATTGCCTTAGTTGCTTCATTTTGGGTTATTGCACATTGCCACCTTTTTGCTACTATTTTGTGGGGTTCTGTTCCCTATTTATGATTGTCATAGACATCTATGGAATTATATATATGAGTATCTATTAAATTGAGTGATTTGCCTCACTATAGAGGTTGTTTTTGTTTTAAAAAAAAGGAAAACCGGAAACACTGCTGT
Organism: Pelobates cultripes; assembly: GCA_933207985.1. Lineage (NCBI taxonomy): Eukaryota > Metazoa > Chordata > Amphibia > Anura > Pelobatidae > Pelobates > Pelobates cultripes. The sequence continues at coordinate 10,789,434 of OW240917.1, forward strand.
GATGGAGCTCCCTGTATCCCAGCTGGGTTCCTCCGCCAGGGACCACTTCTTAGCTGGGGAATGGATAGGTTGCTCTATGCGCTCCCAGGGGCTAGACGACACACATCCCTGGGTGCTTCTTAGTCCTTACAAGGACTTTCCCCGCTGCATCCTCCACACGCTGGAACAGTGTTCATAGTGATTAACAATGCTTTATGGGTGCAGGCAATTTATACACAGACCCCCGCAGAGGGGTTCCATTCTTTTCAGTACAAATACCACAGTCTTAGGATGGAGGGGGATGGTTCACAGATAGCCATCTCCAACCCTGGGAGATACCAACAGTACTACAGTAAAGCACATCATATACATTGGGGAACACTTAGGGGTTCCGCGCCCTGGGAAGGATTATGGGGCACACACATAAAACATATATCCCTGGATAGCAGGGCTATCAGATGTACAGACCCCAAGAAATCATCGTCCAAAATCTGGGCTCAAGGCTCTGTACATCTGAAATTAGTTCCACAGGATGGCTTGGTTTAGGCGGGTCAATTCAAACGTTGCGCCTAAACCAAGCAATGACCAATCAGGGGAGAGGTGCCAATCAGCCCTCAGTGAGGAGAGGTGTTTTTCGTCACCCAATCGTGAGAAAGGGTGCAAAACCCTATTTGAATGGGAGCTCCTTTTCCTATTGGTTGCCTGCGACCCGCAACGCCTAGTCAGCACTTACTCGTGCTGGCCTATCAGGAGAATGGCACGAACTCAGTTTGAATGGGAGCTAATTCTCATATTGGTCAGCACAGACTTCCAGGCGGCCAGCGGGACTCCGCGACTGAAGCCGACTCACAGCTCCAGGGGTCCCGCGTCTCTTTCCGGTGGATACCTCCACTTAGGTAGCACCGGAGAGATCACTTTCTGGGCAGCTACGAGCCTGGCCTCACAGCTCCCGGGTAAGAAGAAGCAGTGATTATGGCTTCTTTAGGAGAAGGTAGGACGATCCCCGACACGAGGACCTGAAACCATGCGGGCAAGCCAGTTCAGGATACGAATGCTCCCCTGGATGGCGTTCAGCTATATGACCTGGCGGACACCTAGGGGAGCACTTTTTAGTGATTTCTCTTGCGGTTTTGGAACATTCTAATGAGCGTTCTAAATGGGATAGCGGGGTGGTACCCGCTCAGGAGACAAACAAGTTTCTTTCGTGTGTACTCTCCCAAACGATGAACAGGGCACAATACACGAAAGGCACTGAAATACATGGGAAAACACAGGAAACACATGATACATGGCAAAAATATGTGAATAAGAGGTGGGCATGGTACTCAGTGATGGCATTCCATCACAGCTATATAGTGTTATGATATATGGATATTTTATTAAAAGTATACTTACATTTTATATAGAAACAATTTTTCTGTTTTCTTTCTTAGCTTTGGAATGCACATACTATATTTTGTATATTGAGTTTCCACTTTAAGTCACTTTTTTATGTATGTAGCTGCCCATATTATTTGAACATAAATGGTTACCATTGTTTTATCACTTTACTTTATTGTTTTTTATAAAGTAAGCTTGTTGAATGAACACTCTGCCATGTTGAGGATTCAATTATCTCCAATGTGTCATTTGTTGTGAAATAGTTTGAGAGTTCCAACTCTACATCTGCTTGGAATTTGGCGTTGTGTAACATCGTGGTGTTGAGTCTCCATAGCTACAGCCACGAAATGTTAAATCCTCCCTCAGGGTTAATGTGACCGGGCATGGCCCAACCATATGATATCTCCCAGGTCACATGAAGTGATCTGATTTAAGGAGGACCCATACACTAGGATAACATCAATCCTCAAATACATCTTGTGGGTTTGTGAGTAATAGGAACAGCACCTATCGATTGGGTGTGCCGTGCCCCAGCTATCATATAGGTTGAATTGGAGTAACCATTTGGTTAGCATGTTACACTGGCTAACTGATCGATTTGTACTTAATGGTGTGGGTTTGGTATAAAAGTCTAAGTTAAGGTGGATAACATGGTTTACATCCCCGCATATGAGAGTTGTTCCCCATTGTACAGCCACCATTCTAGTTAACACACTGTGTAAAAATGTCAGTTTATTCTAATTTGGAATATAAACATTCACCAAAGTATACATAACATTGTTCAACAAACTTATTAAGATGAGATATCTACCATGCACATCATACATTTTCTCTAACAGCTCAAAAGTGACCAGTTTGTGTTTATAGATGGAAACATCATTTATTCATTTTAGATTTATTAATATGGGCAGAGTGGAATTATACTGGGAAATATTTTATATTTCTCTTGGAGATACATGACATCTCCTGAATGAAGCATGTTTTAGGATCATGTCTCTTTTATGGGGCATGTTAAGCCCTTGTACATTATGGGAATAGTTCTTCAGAATGGAGGTGTTGCAGGGATGCTGTTGGAATACGAGAGTTTCATCTTTTACAATTTCTGGCGGTGATGTCTCCTGGAGACTATTTGGCATTCTTTTAGCAGAACAGTATTTGGAATCACACCTGTACAGTAGCTACCATCAAGTGATGACAGGGAGGGACTCAATGAGTGAGCATCTTTTATCGCTAATGAGCAGCTGGAGTTTATGGGGGTGAACAAAAAAAATATATAATTGAAAACAAACCGTATTACAGGAGTTCAATTGAAAACATAACATTGAATAGATAATCAATTAAAATATATATCTTATTCGATTTTATTTAGAATAGAAGTAAGGGAAATACATTTCCAGATTGAGGTTTTTATAATTCTAACCTCACTTCAATAGCTACAATAGTGTATTGCTACAAAAGTTCTACTAAATTAGGAATATGTGACAAGTTTGTTGCAACCGATTGTACAATGTGTCAAGTGCTCACTTGAAGAAGAGAGAGCAGTATTAGTATATACACACATAGTATCCTTTTTAAACTATCTTGTGTGTGAATTATTGCCTAACCAGTGATTTGGATCTAAAAAGTAAAACTGGTTAATTGGTCTAGTAAGAAAATGTTTTTACTACATACAATATGGTCCTTGTTAGGGTTAATAGAGCATGTACAGTCAATTACAAACAAATATAAAAAAAAAAAGAAATAGTAGTTTGATTGTATAAATTAGTGTAGCTGGAGACAGTTCGGTATGTGTCTATGATAGACAGATGTAGAGAAGTATAGATATACGTACAATCATGTTAACTATGTCTATTAACTAGAGAGTATACAGTTGCAAGAAAAAGTATGTGAACCCTTTGGAATGATATGGATTTCTGCACAAATTGGTCATAAAATGTGATCTGATCATCATCTAAGTCACAACAATAGACAATCACAGTCTGCTTAAACTAATAACACACAAAGAATGAAATGTTGCCATGTTTTTATTGAACACACCATGTAAACATTCACAGTGCAGGTGGAAAAAGTATGTGAACCCTTGGATTTAATAACTGGTTGAACCTCCTTTGGCAGCAATAACTTCAACCAAACGTTTCCTGTAGTTGCAGATCAGACGTGCACAACGGTCAGGAGTAATTCTTGACCATTCCTCTTACAGAACTGTTTCAGTTCAGCAATATTCTTGGGATGTCTGGTGTGAATCGCTTTCTTGAGGTCATGCCACAGCATCTCAATCGGGTTGAGGTCAGGACTCTGACTGGGCCACTTCAGAAGGCGTATTTTCTTCTGTTTAAGCCATTCTGTTGATTTACTTCTATGCTTTGGGTCATTGTCCCATCTTCTGTTGAGCTTCAGCTGGTAGACAGATGGACTTAAGTTCCCCTGCAAAATGTCTTGATAAACTTGGGAATTCATTTTTCCTTCGACGATAGCAATCCGTCCAGGCCTGACGTGTTCCGTCACATATTTGTTTGTAATTTACTGTACATGCTCTATTAACCCTAACAAGGACCATATTGTATGTAGTAAAATTATTTCTCACTAGACCAACTGTATATAGGAATTTACATAAACCATACATAACTGACCCTTATTCGATTCTAGCTCTGACTGAGAATTGAAGATTATATTAGTGTAGTGTATTAATAATCTTAATTTTAGTAATGACAGGAGGCAAGTATTTTGCATTAACTTTCTTTACTAACTCCATAGCAGCAAAGAAAAAAACAGGTGAAATAAAGAACCAATCAGAACACAGTAAGAGTGTATATAAGGGAAAGTATATCCACATCACTTCCTGTTCACACATGCAACATCACAAGTCCAGAACCAAACAAGAAACTTTGTACAAAATCCAACTTCAGCCTTGAATACGATAATGGAAACTAATTCCTACCGTAGACGAGTTACACTGAAAGAAAATAAACTAGTTTCAGTGATACGGAATGGACCGTATGAATATAGTACAGTGAGCTTACGTAATTAGATGTCATTGTACCTGACATAGATCTAACATTATCCAAAGTTAACATACTAGAGTAATATACCCATAACAAAATGAAATTTCTCTAAACACTAATTTCTCACAAACCTATAATGTATACACATAAAGTACTACAAACACCCAATATCTTGTGACCATAGGCATGCTCACAAGGTGTGCCGGGTGTGCCTGGTTACACCCTAATCCCTGCTCGCATGGATTGAGGCCAGCAGAGGAGATCACAAAGATCTCCCTCACTGGCCCACAGGCAGGGAGGGAGGCAGGAGAGGACCCGGGGAGCTCTAGGCAGTAGCTCCACCGGGTTACTCTCGCGAGGTCAGAGCGTTGCCGTGGCAACGCTCAGATCTCGCGACAGTGAACTCTAGCCCTGCAGGCTAGAGTTCACTTACCACTAGGACCACCAAGGATTGCAGCAAGTATACCCCCTCCCAGGCTAAAGGTAAGAAGAGGGGGGGGGGGAATATTTCCTAATCTGTCCCCCCCACACCCACACACAATCACTCCAAACAAATTCACACACGCAGCACCCTTTTAGCAGTGTATATATGTATGTATCTTTGTCTGTGTGTGTGTATATATATACACTCACACACACACACACACACACAAAGATACATACATATATATACACACACACACACACACACACACACATAAACCCTGTTCCAAATTTTCATACAAATTATATTTTTCTCATCTACCTAAATAATTGAAGTAAATAACAGTCAGCATAATTCTCATGTTATCAACAATTTAGAGTACAATTAAAATTTTATTGAACAAACCTCCTAATGATAACAGTATTTTTTTAAACATAAAAAACTTACAATGCACTGTTCCAAATTATTACGCATAGTAAGTTTCAAAACACTTTATAGGTTGTAAAGAACTGAAAATTTTCATTTGTTGTGTTTGCAGCATATTTACTGAAATCAAAAGCTATTTCAATCAAACTTATAACAACATTTTAACTTTTTAAACATTTTAACAGGTCACGTTACATTTTAACATAGGACCCCTTATTTGATAGCAGCTTCACAAGTCTTGCATCCATTGAACTTGTGAGTATTTGGACAGTTTCTGCTTGAATTTGTTTGCAAAATGTCCCAGAGCTGCTGTTTGGATGTAAACTGCCTCCCACCCTCATAGATCTTTTGCTTGAAGATGTTCCAAAGGTTCTCAATAGAATTGAGGTCAGGGGAGGATGGAGGCCACACCATGACTTCCTCTCCTTTTATCCCCATAGCAGCCATTGATGCAGAGGTATTCTTTGCAGCAGGAGATGATGTATTGTCATGCATGTAGATGATTTTATTATGGAAAGCATAGTTCTTCCTTCTGTACCAGGGAAGAAAGTGTTCAGTCAGAAACTCCACATACTTTGCAGAGGTCTTCTTTACACCTTCAGGGAACCTTAAGGGGTCGACCAGCTCTCTTCCCATGAATCCGGCTCAAAACATGACTCCACCACTGCCTTGCTGACGTCGTAGCCTTGTTGGAACAGGGTGGCCGTCCACCAACCATCCACTACTCCATCCATCTGGACCATCTAGGGTTGCACGGCACTCATCAGTGAACAGGACTGTTTGAAAATTAGTCTTCATGTATTTTTCTGCCCAATGCAGCCGTTTCTGCTCGCGAGCATTGGTTAGTGGTGGCCGAATAGAAGGTATATGCACAATTGCACCTTGATGTTCGTGGGACTCCAGAGGCAGCAGCTTCAAATATCTGTTTGCTGCTATGTAATGGTATTTTAGCAGCTGCTCTCTTGATCTGATGCATGGATCTGGCAGAAATCTTCCTCAATGTGCCTTTATCTGTATTAGAAGTCCAGAGAAAACCTATAGAAGGTATTCTAATACAATCCAGAGGAATAATCATTACAGATTCCAGCATCCCTCTAGATACTATCAGGACAATAAGAGGGAGGAATACAGACCACGCCTCTTTTCCCATAAAAGAGACTCAGACCAAATGAAACAAAAAGGAAGAAATGCAAGTAAAGATAGGTTACATCTAAGATCTGGGGAAAATCCCCATAATTATAGAGAAAAAAAGAGCATATAGACATCCCCAATATGAAGGAGAGAGAATCCCATTGAAAAATAGATATGAAGTCTTATCTGACCAAAGAGAGGAGGAGGTTTTTTGGCAGAGCAGAATGAAAGACAGACACAAAACAGATCAGGAAACTACTCTACCTACCAATCCCAGAAAAAGAAGAGCATCACCTTTAGGGGAACTAGAGGGGGGAGACGCATACAAGTCAAAAAGGAGAGAGATACACCCAAGGAGTTAATGCAAGGTATCTTTAATTTAAGCAATAAGATCTTGGATCCTAGCTATATATCAGTATTAAATAAGGGACTAAAGTTTGCACCAAGTACGGGCCTTAACCATTTCGAAATGTATATTGATTTGAAAAGCTTCAAGCGAAGTTTATGTTTGAAAAAATTCTTTCAGAAAGATACATTGACTATGAATCATCCGAATCAAGAGATTTGTACTACAGAAGTATGTGAATTCAAACACACGACATTAAAGAATAAATCTACATTTTATCTGAAACAAATGATATCGGATGAAATGATAACATTCGAAACTATGGTTATGGCAGAAATAAATAAGATGGCTCCAAAAGACAAATTTAAAAATAATTTGACCTCAATGGAAAAGAAGGCCTTAAAAGATTTGCAGACAGACAATGACTTAATTATAAAGCCAGCGGACAAAGGAGGAGGAATAGTTTTGATGTCTAAACTATTCTATAATACGGAAGCAGAAAACATTTTAAAAGATTCTAATACTACCACAACAAGAGGACATAGTCTTAAATTAGAGTGACAAAGGTTTAAAAATAATATCAGGAAGTATTACTTTACTGAGAGGGTAGTGGATGCATGGAATAGCCTTCCAGCTGAAGTGGTAGAGGTTAACACAGTAAAGGAGTTTAAGCATGCGTGGGATAGGCATAAGGCTCCTAACTATAAGATAAGGCCAGGTAATGATAGATGGGCAGATATGGTGGTTCTTATCTGCCGTCACATTCTATGTTTCTATGTTTCTAATACTTACCAACAGTTAAATAAAAACCCAAGTGAGGAGATAAACAAGGTTTTTTTTAATGTTTTTTGAGAAGGGTTTTAATGAAGGGATTTTAAGTCTTAAAGAATTTCAATTTTTAAATATCAAATTTCCTAAAATCCCAGTCTTTTATTTTTTACCTAAAGTGCATAAGGATATAAATAGACCCCCGGGTAGACCCATTATAGCTGGAATTGATTCTGTTCCAAGCAGACTCTCACAATATATAGATGTTTTATTGCAACCTTTAGTATTTAAAACAAAATCACATATCAAAGACACTATCACAGTTCTAAATCTTTTAGGAGTGGTGTGGGACTCTAATTGTATTTTAGTAACGTGCGACGTTACTGCCTTATATAGTAATATACCTCACACTTACGGGTGTAGAGCGGCGAAACATTTTTTAATTCAATCTAATGAGTTCCCATTAAAACAAGTGGAATATATTGTTGAAGGAATAGAACTGATATTAAAGAATATTTTTTTCTGGTACAATGACAACTATTTCCTACAGATTAACGGGACGACCATGGGGACCAAGTTCGCCCCCAGCTATGCCAACTTGTTCATGGCTTTTTGGGAAGATTCGTTCGTCTATGATGGACATGGCTGGGGGGAGAGCTTGGTCTTCTATGGCCGGTATATAGACGATATTATTTTAGTGTGGAAGGGTGAAGAGGGAAGTCTTATAGAGTTTTTAGAATTTTTGAACAATAATGACTGGGGGATTAAACTGACAAGCACACATAGCAAGGATACAGTTACGTTTTTAGATTTGGATGTTTTTATTGAAGAAGGGAAAATTAAAACAAAGAACCATTTTAAAAAGGTAGATTGTAATAGTTTTATCGAGAAAATTAGTTGTCAACACCTTGGTTGGAGAATGCCCCTAAAGGACAATTCCTCAGGATTCGAAGAAATTGTAGTGATTTAACGTATTATGAGGATCAGTCAACACGAATTAAGACTGATTTCTTAGCCAAGGGGTATGATGCTAGTAAACTTGAAACCTCTAGATTATAAATAAAAGATAGAGAAAGAAAAGAGTTACTATCATATAAAAAAAGAACAGATGGTAATATACACAATATCCCGTTCATCTGCAACTATAATACAAGCAATTACCAAGTACGGAGAATTATGAACAAATATTGGCTCATTCTACTTCAGGATCCAGCTTTAAAACAAATCCTACCTATGAAACCGAGAATTATATACAGAGGTGCAAGAAACCATAAAAATACACTAGTTAGGAGCTTTGTAAAAGAAAAGAATCAGTCATCAACTTTATTTAAAGATGAAAAAGGTTTCTATGGATGCGGCCAGTGCGCAGCATGCAAAAAGTCAGGATGTACTAGAGGGGTAATTAAAGATATAGGTCTAAATGAGAATACTACTATCCCTATAAAACAATTTATGACCTGCTATACAAAGAATTTAATTTATCTTCTGATATGCTCGTGTGGTCTTAAATATGTGGGTAGGACCACCAGGCCCCTACATACAAGAATTCGAGAACACATATACAAAATCCAAACAGGATTTGAGCAACATAGCTTTTCATATCACTTTAAAAAATTTCATGACCAGAAGCCGGAGGGTTTAAAATTTATGGGAATTAAAAAATTAAATAAAAATTGGAGAGGGGGTGACTCAATTAAGGAATTAGGAAAATCCGAAATGGAATGGATTTACAAATTGAATACATTAATTCCATATGGTTTAAATTCAGATTTTGAGTTGTGTCATTTTTTATAGTTCCTTTTTTTTTTTTTCTCCCCTCTTCTTCCTTCTTTTTCCACATGACCCATGGACTACAATTACTTATGTATATACATGGACAATATGGAATTGAATTACACCTCCACATCATGAAGAAAACGGCATAATGAACTTTCCCTTTGATATTTGCTATGAGAGATCGCACACAGAAGAAAAGAATATTGCAACTGTATCAGTAAAGTATCTCATTGAATGAATGTATCGGACATTTGTGAGAATTGCAGTTTAATAGGATAGGCTGTTATTAGAGGCAGGTAGCTTGGCGGAGCACTCCCGTAAGTGAAATGAGAGGGAGGCTTGGACCGCACACGTTCTACCTGTGGGTGGTAGTAACGTGTTACGGCGCACAGGTGCGAATCCCAATACCCGCCAACCAAGAGGTATTTAAACATGTTTGAGGAACCAGGGGACTTTTTTACATATTTATCCAGTTGAGAAAGCCACACAGAAGTGGCAAAACGCGTTCTGGTATAGGGCATATTGCTGCTTATTATTTTATACTTATTTATTCATTGTTTTAATAAATTGAGTTTTTTTAACGCTTATTTGGACCCCTGGACTTATCTATTACGGATGGGAGTGAAGTCCCTAACTGTACTATACGTGTGAATTGAGTCATAGGTTTTGACTCCAACCTTGTAAGTACCCACTTGGGAATTCTATTTTACTTTGATCATTTATAAGTGGTACTGCGCAATCGTTTTCCGTTTCTATTCTACCCTCAGGACAAGACCTTTTTCATCTTTTAAAATAGGGGAGGATCGCCTAAACGGATCCACATGCGATTTTAACTGGAGCTAGGTCTATAGCTCCCTGTTTGTGAGTGAGCTTTACCATTTATGTGTAATATATTATTCAGTAGAATTCTGTCTGCACTATATTCGATTATTTGTGTTATAGGTATTTGATTCATCGACCGTTCAAGTTTTTCCATCTCCTCAATGCTACCAAAAGGTGATAATTTATTGCTCTAAAATATAAGCGCTACATTCTTCTGTTTTTTACATATTCTATCTGCATGAGTGGAAGGTTTTGCCCGAATGCCTAGCAGCTAATTTTTGTTATAACCTATTTATTGGTATATTATTTCTATTTGATATATAAGCGCTGGTTCTTATTTTTATTTTTCTAAATGTGAGTGAAATACCTTTCCTTTGAATATATACCACATTTGGACATACAATATTTCACCATTGGAAGCTTTTTTCTCTTATCTTTTGTCTTCACATATATGGACTACCAACCATACGGTCGGAGCGACATTTGAGGATTATTATTATATTACTGCACATCAGTGAGACTGTTTTAATTTATATTCATATTTATTCGGATGAACGTTACTTGTTTTTATCTTTATTGCTTATTTTATTCATATATTACTTTTTTACTCATTTTTGTCAAAGCGCAGCCCTTAATTCCTCTTTTTGTACCTTCTTGTTTCTAAAAGGGTTTTGTGAGGGATTCCCTTTTTAGGGTTGCTGCTCAATTGAGTTAGCGCAGACTCTTCCCCTTTTCTATTCTTACCGTTTGTAAAACGTCACCTGCCATGAAAGCTGACGATGCTGCTGCTCCGCGAACAAAGTGTGCACCTAAAGACGGGTCTATCCCGACCAATGTACATAGCCATCTGTTACAAACTGCCATTTGTAACTGTTATTATATTTGACAAATTGCCCTGCTTCCCTGTGTTATGGAGAAGCGTAATTGCCAGCCTTCTGCCCCATGACTATGGACCTAGTGTGTATGGCAATTTGACTTTGTTTGTGGGATCTGAGCGCTGTTTGGATATACTGAGTGCTCAGATCCAATCTGGGGATGGGTTGAATGTGGAGGAGTTATGTATTTTTGTGTATTTTGCTGTTGTTGTGAATAGAGATATTTTCTGTACCTGGAAATGGTTGGCTTATCACACCCAGTTAAGCCAATTATCTCCAGGATAGAGGACTCTGTGGAACTGTTTTGGGCTGGAAAGCCATGCTTCAGTTGGTCACAAAGGATTTCGACCCAACTTTTAAACCACTGGAGGGAATTGTCAGATTTTTGGATATGTTTGTATTTTAAGTGTGCTGATTTTTATGAAGATTGGATGTATATTTTTAAAGTTACAGCATCTGTGTAAAAACTGTATTTTTCCTGCCTGTGATAATTATGTTAACCATTGTGTACCATAATTATATCACAGGCAGAGGGGGAGGATTTTGTGTGTAATTGCTGGGAGTGTTTTCTGTAATGTACGTGTGTTATTGGTTGTTCTGCAAAACCCTGTGGGTGGTCCTATGTATGGAAAACCTGCATAAAAGAAGGCCCTTTGGGTGGCAATAAAACAGAATGACTTGACCCTCTAACTTGCAGCCTTGACTCATGTTTGTAGGGGACAGCTATAATCACTACATGGATTGCTATGCTCTTCATACTCCCTTAACCACTGAGCTCTTGTAAGAGCTCTTGTTCCTGATCCTGCTTCGCTCTACAGAGGTTAACCTACTGGAACCTGGAGCCTGGTCATAGGTCCGGGGTGGATAGCAGATGGTGAGATCCTAGTGCAACTGCGGCGGTTCATGGAGTCTGCAGTACTTATGGTGTCTACGCAGTAGTTATGGTGTCTACGGTGCTTATGGTCCTTTGGTGAGCGCTAGGATCATCCTTTCTATGGTCCAACTTCCAGCCAGCCTGGAGGCAATCGTAACACCATCTAATCCATCTGGACAGAGTGGTGACTGAAACTGGACCGTGAGTACTGACATATGAAACCAGCAGTTGTCGGAATGGTGCTGTGCACAACTTCTCCATCGCCTTCCCATATGCCCACCAGAGCTGGCTCGACCTAAATGGTGTCAAGAGGAGAACTGTCACCTCTCATTTCCGAATTTGGTGGAAAACTCTCTGGATCATTGCGAATGGGGGAAAGGCCAGTGTTGGAAGAAGGGGTTCACTGCCGTGCATTCTGGGTCCAGGAGCCAGCTGTAAAACTCTGGTAGCTGATGGTTGTTGCGTGAGGCAAACAGGTTTGGCTCCCTCCGGTCGTGCAGGATTGCAAATATCTGACGGTTTAATTGCCCGTCGCTGGCATCTCTCCAATGGCGTGAGTATTAGTCCACTGTAAGGTTCGATTCCACCGGTAAGTGTTCTGCCTTGATCGAGATGTTGCGAGAGAGGCAGTAATCAAAGATTTCCTTTGTTATGTCCGTCAGTGTCCGGAAGCGAGTACCTCCCAGGTGGTTGATGTGACATACCACAGAGACGTTGTCCATCTGGAGGAGAATACAGCAGTTGTATTTCCCTTTTGCCAGGCTGCAGATGGCGAAGGATCCGGCCAATAATTCCAAGCAGTTGATGTGCATCTGGAGCTCCTGGGTTGTCCATGCGCCTCCCGTGGATGCGCCCCCTTCGGTTGCTCCCCATCCCAACCTGTTGATGTTCGACTCCAGTATGAAGTCCGGTTGGCTGCCAAAGATGACTCGACCATTACATGCTTGCATGCAATTAAGCCACCATTCGAGTTCTTGACGAACTATGTTTGTCAGCGGAACCGGTTAGTTGCATGTGGGGTCTCGTCTGAGGAAGTGATCTTTCAGACGTTGCATGGCTTGATAGTGCAGTGGGCCTGGGAAGATGGCCTGGATTGAGGATAGCAGGCCAATGAACCTGGGCGAGTTGTCTGGGCACAATGGAGTAGCGCTTGAGGACCTTGTGGATCTCCTTCTGAATGGCCAACACTTTTGAAGACGGCAGGTGAAGCGTGTAGGACCGAGAGTCTTTTAGGAAGCCCAGGAATTGAATAGTCTGAGTGGGAATCAGTGCAGACTTGGCCCTGTTGACTATTGTGGCAGAAATGCCTCTGCCATGTGTTCTTGGAGGGGCCTGCTTGCCAGCCTCCTGCTAAAAAACTGTGGGCCCTTTAAAAAAAACTTATGTGATTTATGTACATTTGTAATCCAGAAAGAGAGACTGACCGTTAGCCCTGATTCCCTGGAACAGTTTTGGGAATAAGCCCATGTGCGCGGTCGCACAAAATTATGACTTCCATGGAAGTCCCGAACCCTTGAACCGATATGGGTGATTTTTTTATATGTTGGTCTCCCAGATTGGGGCTATCAGGAGATATGACTTTTGTGGGGTTTATATGTGTTTTAGAGGTACTTTTGGGGTATTATTGTATTGCATGTTTCTTATACTGAGAGATAATTTAATTATATGTTTGTTTACTCATGTAATTATCTCTCAGACACAAGGGAAGGGATTAATCTATTTTGTATGGGTGTGTCCTGGACCTGAGAGCCAATGTAATTATGTGTCTGTTTTTAATGTACTCTACTCTTAGGTCCAGGGGGGAGTGCACCTTGCATGGAGAATGACATAAAAGGCCAGTTGTGGCTACCAATAAACCAGTTCTTGCTTACCCTCAACATAGAGTCTCATCTCATGTTTGTAGGGAACAGCTATAATCACTAGCTCTTGTAAGAGCTACACTGCTATACCCTCTTGGAGGAGAGGTCTTCTCACTGGGAGCTGGATCCAGGAGTTTGGTCCAGGGTGAGAAGGGACAGCAAGACGCCAGCCAAGCTACGGCGGCTAAAGCGCTACAGTGCTTATGGTACTTGGCTACAGCTAAGAAGCAGCGATTGGCGGAGGCACCCAGTCGGTGTGCCAGGCGGTCCGTCACAACTATTAATCCTATTAATTATTAATCCCAGAGTGCTGCACTCTACCACACTCTACCTCTCGATGTCGTGCACCCACCATATTCGCATTGAAAGAGTCTGTGCCGGCATATGCGTCATCCGCCAGGTACATAACATGAGCCTAGGTATGATTTCCAGAAGGTATCTCTAGAGTCAAGGTTCGAAAGAAGCTGTTGACAAATGTAGGTAAGTCTGCCACTTGTACCAATTCAGGAATTCCTCTTAATCTTAGGTTACTGCATTGTGAGCAGTCTTCCAGATCTTCCATTTTTATCTCACATTTCGTGAGCTGTCATTCTATCTGTTGGATCCTATCTGCAGATTTATTCCGGGCATCCACAATTTACCCATCTTGGCCTCCACGTGTGCTCTGAGAATGTCTCTAGGTCAGAACAAGGGCTACTGCTACCAGAGTGGCCAGCGCCACATTGTAAACCCGATTCCGCGTGTTGCAGCATCGTGGGTCTTTTTTGGGTAAAGAAGTAATTTTTGGGGGATTTCTCCTGATGCCTGCATGACAAAGAATTAAAATTTTTATATTTAGTGCAGTTTCTTCTTAGGCAAATAAAGGCAAATAAATTGAGCCAAGGAGAGTTGTGGAAACTGGTTAAGTCAATAAAAATGTTTCTACGTACTTCTTTAAAAAGTGTTTTAATGCTTCAAACATCATTATCAACATAGATCTTAAAATCCAAATCTAAAATAATTCTCCTGTTATTTTAATACTTTAAAAAAATGAAGATCCACTTCTGTGCCATGCCAAATAAAAAAAATAAGTAATCAATGTAATGTTTGTATAGGACCAGGTTTGTATTTGGTGGTGGGACCATATAGTGGATTTCTTCATTTGGTAGCATTCCCTTGTTTCTGCATATAAAAGGAATCCATGAACCAAAAATAACTTGTTTAAAACCATCGTTATCCCTTCTATAATAAAATGTATTGTGGTGGAAGGGATTTTTCCAGCTTTGTCAACGATATTTTTGAAAGAGGCACATCAAATATCACCTGGGATAGAGGGACTGGACATGATTTGTGACTAACAACCAAATGGGTTTCCATTTGAAAATCCTTTAATATTTGTAAAAAAAATTATGTAGTCTTTACGATATGATTTCATTTGCTAAACATATAGTTTTAAAGAATATCAATATTTTCAGATAGATTAGATAAAATAGAACTAACGCAGGACACTTTGATTTTTTTTTTACATACACTCTAAACAAAATATACTTACATTAAAATGCACAGACACTGCACACAAATACAACCCTGCAAAGAATGGGCAAATGGTAGATTCCCAGCTGGCATAGCATTGTGGAAGTTGTACGAGAGATGAAACGGGGGGAATCTATATTTTGGCCTCTCTTGCACTAGAAGGGGCCCAAAACATTTTCTTGCCCCAGGGCCCTCAGTGCATTCGTTTCACCACTGTCTGTATGGTCTGTCCTTGTTATTTGTACCATTTCCTTGGCTACCTGGTTATTTAACTCAGTGGATTTTATTATAGTCTTAGTTCCGACAGTGCGATTGTTTACCTGCAAACAATACAGGAGTTGCTGCAGAGTATATACATGGCAAGTTGATCTACAGAGTTTATATATTTACTGACAGGGCCAACACTTCTATTAGGCCAATTAGGCAGTGGACTGGAGCGTTCTGCAAGAGGTGGTGTCGGCAGGGTCTCTAATGCAATCTGGAACCCCCATGATAATATGCTGGCTAAACATAGAGACCCTGCCATCCCCACACTGCTTCTGCCCCTCTCCTAGTAATTTGGCTTGTTAAAAACAGAGCATAGAGGTAATGATAGGAACCATGCCTCTGCCCACCCACTAAACCTTACCTCAGCCCCTCCCACAAGTAACTCTGCCTTTACCCGCCCTAAATATTCTAACTCTGCTCCCATACTGCCTCTACCCCTTCTTTTCAAATCCCTGACTCTAGACATCAAGTCCTTTGAAGAGGGGGTCAGTGGGAGGGCGGAGTTTCTATGTGCAGCTCCCCTTGTCCTATTCCTGGTGGGAGGTATCATAGACAGACTAAAGCATGACAGCAGATGAGTGCCACGGGGACTGAGGCTGCTTTCAGTGCCCCCAGCCCCCATCTGAGTATGTGAGGAAAGAAAGAGGGTAGTTTGATGTGTGTGTATTAGATATTGTGAATGTCTATTAGACTGTGTGTGTATGTATATGTATTAGGCATCTTGTATTAGGGATGTGGAGTTTATTTGACCCGGTGCCTGGGACATGCAGTTTTTGGCATCGGACTGGAAGAGTTTTTATTCTTTTACGCTGCCTTGGAGGTGGTTGGTGACAAGCAAAGATTGTATCTTAAGCAGGTGTATCAGGGTGCTGTAACTGGGCCTGGCTGCAGTTTACAGGGAGGTGTGAGTAGCAGTAGCATCCAACTGCTCCTACCAATGCTCAGGACTAACAGTCCCCAGGATTCAGCATGACATTATACCCAGCAGCCAACACGCTATAAAGGGCAGAGTGAGCATTGGACAGGCTGCTGCTGGTAATCTGTGCTGTATGAGTGTCAGAAAATGTGTTATTTGTGTGTATACGGATCAGTGTGAGCCAGTGTGCAGTGTGTTTGTGTATGGGTCAATGTTAATGTCAGTGTGCAGTGTGTGTATGGGTCAGTGATATTGAGTGTCAGTGTGCAGTGAGTTTCTGTACGGATTGTGGTGACATTTTGTCATCAAACTAATAAGGTGAACAAGGGTCATGTGACCAAGCTCATGTATGCCTTTCTTACAGGGGGATAAGCTTTACCCTTTGATATGGTAATTGGGCAATTCAATACCTTTACAATTTAGGGGGAAGTGGGTATCTCTTTCCTATCTCCATTCCACCCTGTTCCTTCTTGGCTGTGCTACTGAGCAAACATGTGAGTAGACATGGGCTAATTTTTATCACAGTGAACTGTGAGTGGGATCTGGTGACTTCATAAGGTTTAATTGTTATTTTAAGTTAGTGGGATTGTGGTTGTTGTTGGTTTAATTAGATTGTGTGTCATTATCTGTATGTTGTTTTGTCTCTGAATACATATTTGTTAAAAAAAGACAGTCCAGAGTTTATATGTGTATGTGTACATAATTTATAAATAGTTTGGTAATACACCACATGGATTAGTCTTTGTATGGGTCATTGTGTTTGTATATGGGTCCACTTTACAATGCATGTAAAATGATGCCTGTTTAGTAATGCATACTGTGTGTAGTAGCATGTTTATGACTGTGTACATACTGTGTGAATACAGCAGTGCAGGTACATGCCATGTATGGCAGAGATGATACCATGACTAAATTTCTCCCACCACTCTCCTAGAGTTCAGTCAGATACATACCAGTCTTTGCTGGAACAGTATTTTTACAAAGTGTGTGGTGCATGTGTTTGGCGCATGCTTGTGGGATTGCCTGTGTGTGTAGAGTGTGGTGTGGTACTGTGTAAATAGGTCAATTTTGTGGTGTAATATGTGTGGCTATGGGCTGTAGAGAGTGTGTGTATAGGGGCATAGTGTTATAGGGGATGTACTGAGTGTGTACATACAGGCAGTAGTGTGTGTGTATAGGTGACGTAGTGTGTGTAGGGGTTGTAGAGAGGGTGTGTTTAGAGAATGTTGTATGTGTTTGCTTACAAGGAATGTAGTGTGTGTGTAGGTGGTGCAGTGTGTGTGTAAGAGATCTAGTGTGTAAAGGACCCAGAGTGTGTATAGAAGATTGTGTGTGTGTGTGTGGAGGATTAAGAGTGCATATAGGGTAAGGGATCTAGCGTGTATCTGGAGCCTAATGTGTGTAGTGGTGCAGTGTGAGGGGTGCTGTAGTGTGTGTGTATATATATTTAGAATAGAATAGGTGATAGAGTGTAAACTCTAAAAGATACGTCTATCGTGATCTGTGCATGAAACATGCAACTATTGTGAATATAAAAACTGAGGGTTAAGAGATCTCAATCCAGAGATCAAAGAGTGGATATTAAAAACAAAGAAATACTCGATCGGAAGATTTGCATATTATTCATAGTAAAAATAATACACCTATGAGACGGAATGCCTAATAAAGTGCAATGAAAAGTGCAGTGCAAATAAAAATTAGTGTTACACACTCCAAGTGAAATAATCTAGTCGGCATAGATCTCATAAGGTTAGAGATATGAAATAATACTACTAATATCTATAGATAAAAATAGATGTACAAAGTGTATTGTTATATATCCTTACTAAATAGTAGCTCTTAATACATATGACATACTCAATATCTGAAGTTCAGGATTTGATATATTGTACAGGATTATATTAATTAATCAAATAAACATAGAAAATGAAATGTATTCATTTAGTCCTTTCGGGGTAACTGTGTCTAAACGGTGTATCCAATAAGTTGCGCGTTGCAGTAACAATTTAGATCTATCCCCTCCTCTGGGGCTGAGTGGAACATGGTCAATAGCTATGAATCTGAGTGTGGGAAGTCTGTGGTTTGCTTGGAGGAAATGTTTGGCAACTGGCTTGTCAGATTTTTGGTCTCTAAATGCAGTGGTAATAGTTGATCTATGGCCACGAATGCGTTCACGAAGAGTCAGGTCGGTTTTTCCCACATATGAAAGACCGCAAGGACAAGTGATTAAGTATATCACATGATCGGTCATGCAAGTAATATACTGAGTAATTAAAATCCGAGTTCCACTATGTGGGTGGACAAATGAAGTACCTGTATTCATATGGCTGCAAGTTACACACCCACTGCATCTATAACAGCCTTTCTTGCTGGGTCCTGTGGTTTTTTGATAGCATAAAGTG
The DNA here is from genome assembly GCA_933207985.1 of Pelobates cultripes. NCBI lineage: Eukaryota > Metazoa > Chordata > Amphibia > Anura > Pelobatidae > Pelobates > Pelobates cultripes. Next base: position 10,808,193 of record OW240917.1, read on the forward strand.
GGATCGCTTCTCACGAGTAAGTCTCTAAGATTCCTATTTCGTTTCAGACTAATATTGGGTTTTTTGACAAAATATTGATGGTAGATTTTTATCCAAACCTAAAATACCCCAATATTTATTTATAGTCCGTTGAATTTGTGAGGTACCAGTGTGAAGAGTTAAAGGTAGGTACATTTTAATCATTGGTGGTATATTACGTGTGGCCTCAGGAAGGTCACTAACCATATGTTCCAAAGCTTTAGCCTTTGCTTTCTCCAAAACCTCAGGACTATATCCTTTAGCAAGAAATCTGTCAGTCATTTCTTGTAATTGATTTGCTTGATTGAAGGGATTGCTCCATTTCACTTAGTGTTTGATCTTGAAAAAGACCCTGAGGGGTCGAAACGTTGATTTGATGTTCTACACTTTGATGTAAACTTTTTACCACAATAAATACTGATAAAGAAGTCCTTTTGAGTGCTCCTATCTATCTTTGGTTATAATTCGGACGCTGGAAGCACCAAAGGCAAGATTCATATGAGTCATCTTAAGGGTCAGATTTTTGTTTTATATATATATGTATGTGTATATATATATATATATATATATATATATATATATATATATGTTTGTGCTGTATATGTGTGGGAGTGAGGGTGTTGTGTGTCTGAGGGTGCTGTCTGCGTCTGAGGGTGTTGTGTGTGTCTGGGGGTGCTGTGTGTGTCTGGGGGTGCTGTGTGTGTCTGTGGGTGCTGTGTGTGTCTGGGGGTGCTGTGTGTGTCTGAGGGTGCTGTGTGTGTGCTGTGTGTCTGGGGTGCTGTGTGTGTCTGGGGGTTCTGTGTGTGTCTGGGTGCTGTGTGTGTGCTGTGTGTGTCTGAGGGTGCTGTGTGTGCTTGGGTGCTGTGTGTGTCTGGGGGTGCTGTGTGTGTCTGGGGGTGCTGTGTGTGTCTGGGGGTACTGTGTGTGGGTGCTGTGTCTGGGTGTGCTGTGTGTGTCTGGGGGTGCTGTGTGTGTCTGTGGGTGCTGTGTGTGTGTGTGTGGGTGCTGTGTGTGTCTGAGGGGTGCTGTGTGTGTGTCTGGGGGTGCTGTGTGTGTCTGGGGGTGCTGTGTGTGTGTGGGGGCTGTGTGTGTCTGGGGGCTTTATGTGTCGGGGGCTGTGTGTGTCGGGGTGCTGTGTGTGTCTGAGGGTGCTGTTTGTGTCTGGGGGTGCTGTGTGTGTCTGGGGGCTGTGTGTGTCTGGGGGTACTGTGTGTGTCTGGGGGCTGCTAGGGAATTTATTTTAAATAACTTTTTTTTAAAATTATTAATAAAAAAAAATATGTCCCCCCCTCCCTTCTTACCTTTATCATGGGAGGGGGGGGGGAGATCCGTTCTGCCTAGGGAGGGAGGAGATCCCTGCTGCCATCCTTCCCTGGTGGTCCAGTTGTGAGAGTGAACTCTAACCTGCAGGCTAGAGTCCACTCTTGCGAGATCTTAGCGTTGCCGTGGTAACCGCGGCAACGCTCAGAATCCCGAGAGAGGACCCGGCAGAGCTGCTGGTTAGAGCTCAGCCGGTCTTCTCTCCTGCCTCACTCCCCAGCCGGCGGCCGCCTGTGACACTGCCTGTGGGCTGGTGAGGGAGATCTGTGATCTCCCCACCGGCCCATGGAGGCACACAGCAGGGCTGGCACTCGGGTAGCGCTGGCCCTGCAGGGGCCGGCTGGGGAGATCCCCTGACGGCCTCGGCCCCACTACCATCGCGGCCCACCGGGCATTTGCCCTGTATGCCCGATGTCCAGTCCGGGCCTAGACCATGTGCACGGTGGGGCAAAAATAAGACTTCCAGGAAATTCCTGAACCCCTGAACCGATCTGGGTGATTTTTGGATATGTTGGGGCTATCAGGGGATGTGTTGTTGTCACGGTCCCACCTCCTCTTAACTGTAGGCGAGCGGCGTCCCCTCTGCACGCCGCTCGCGTCATCCTCCTCACCTCCCAGCGGCAGCATGTGTAACACGTTAAAGCCACAGTACCCTAATCACAGTGGGAGGTATAGATATCTCCCACGTGTGATTATTAATTCTGATTGGAAACTATCCAATCAGAACTAAGCACTGCTGTTATATACTTACCTTTCCTGTCTCTCAGTGCCCTGTTGTAGTCTTGTGATACCTGTATTGCAGTTTGCTCGTGTTTCTCTCTGGTTACCGATTTTTGGCTTGTTATTCCGACTTTCCTGTATTTTCCATTCCTTTGACCTCGGCTTGTTTCTCGTTCTCCTGTTTTCTGGCTCCCTTTACTTGGCTTGTCTATTTTTAGTGTGCTTAACCCGACCATTCTAAGGACCGGTATAGCACCCTTCCTCTCTGTGACCTGTTAGCGTGTTAGGTTCCCGAATCGTGACAGTTGTATTTTGGGGTACTTTTTGGGTTTTGTAACAATTTATGTTTTTTCTGCTTAGAGTTAATTGAGTTAGTCCATCGTCTTCAGTAATTAACTTAATTATCTCCCAAGCAGAGGAGAGGGATTTACTGTAAATGAATGGGAGTTTTTAACTTTGTGACTGTACACTATTGGCTGTTGAATGTATTTTTCGGTGCCCCACAAGGTAACCTTGGAGGAAAAGTTGCATAAAAGGCCAGCCTGGCACATTAAACTCTCGGATCTGCTTAACCCTGGGGTGCTGTGTGTGTCTGGGGGTGCTGTGTGTGTGTGGGGGCTGTGTGTGTCTGGGGGCTTTATGTGTCGGGGGCTGTGTGTGTCGGGGTGCTGTGTGTGTCTGAGGGTGCTGTTTGTGTCTGGGGGTGCTGTGTGTGTCTGGGGGCTGTGTGTGTCTGGGGGTACTGTGTGTGTCTGGGGGCTGCTAGGGAATTTATTTTAAATAACTTTTTTTTAAAATTATTAATAAAAAAAAATATGTCCCCCCCTCCCTTCTTACCTTTATCATGGGAGGGGGGGGGGAGATCCGTTCTGCCTAGGGAGGGAGGAGATCCCTGCTGCCATCCTTCCCTGGTGGTCCAGTTGTGAGAGTGAACTCTAACCTGCAGGCTAGAGTCCACTCTTGCGAGATCTTAGCGTTGCCGTGGTAACCGCGGCAACGCTCAGAATCCCGAGAGAGGACCCGGCAGAGCTGCTGGTTAGAGCTCAGCCGGTCTTCTCTCCTGCCTCACTCCCCAGCCGGCGGCCGCCTGTGACACTGCCTGTGGGCTGGTGAGGGAGATCTGTGATCTCCCCACCGGCCCATGGAGGCACACAGCAGGGCTGGCACTCGGGTAGCGCTGGCCCTGCAGGGGCCGGCTGGGGAGATCCCCTGATGGCCTCGGCCCCACTGCCATCGCGGCCCACCGGGCATTTGCCCTGTATGCCCGATGTCCAGTCCGGGCCTAGACCATGTGCACGGTGGGGCAAAAATAAGACTTCCAGGAAATTCCTGAACCCCTGAACCGATCTGGGTGATTTTTGGATATGTTGGGGCTATCAGGGGATGTGTTGTTGTCACGGTCCCACCTCCTCTTAACTGTAGGCGAGCGGCGTCCCCTCTGCACGCCGCTCGCGTCCTCCTCCTCGCCTCCCAGCGGCAGCATGTGTAACACGTTAAAGCCACAGTACCCTAATCACAGTGGGAGGTATAGATATCTCCCACGTGTGATTATTAATTCTGATTGGAAACTATCCAATCAGAACTAAGCACTGCTGTTATATACTTACCTTTCCTGTCTCTCAGTGCCCTGTTGTAGTCTTGTGATACCTGTATTGCAGTTTGCTCGTGTTTCTCTCTGGTTACCGATTTTTGGCTTGTTATTCCGACTTTCCTGTATTTTCCATTCCTTTGACCTCGGCTTGTTTCTCGTTCTCCTGTTTTCTGGCTCCCTTTACTTGGCTTGTCTATTTTTAGTGTGCTTAACCCGACCATTCTAAGGACCGGTATAGCACCCTTCCTCTCTGTGACCTGTTAGCGTGTTAGGTTCCCGAATCGTGACAGTTGTATTTTGGGGTACTTTTTGGGTTTTGTAACAATTTATGTTTTTTCTGCTTAGAGTTAATTGAGTTAGTCCATCGTCTTCAGTAATTAACTTAATTATCTCCCAAGCAGAGGAGAGGGATTTACTGTAAATGAATGGGAGTTTTTAACTTTGTGACTGTACACTATTGGCTGTTGAATGTATTTTTCGGTGCCCCACAAGGTAACCTTGGAGGAAAAGTTGCATAAAAGGCCAGCCTGGCACATTAAACTCTCGGATCTGCTTAACCCTCAATATGTAGCTTCATCTCATGTTTGTAGGGAACTGCTATATTCACACTGGGGATTGCTATACTTTGTATACTCCGCTGGGCTCTAATCACTTAGCTCTTTTAAGAGCTTGTAACAAACTGCCCTTTGTCACTGGTTTCTTATGTGACCAACTGCCTGCTGCCCCTGACTTGTGGAGGAGCCTAATTGCCAGAGCCTAATTGCCTCCTGCCTTATGACTATGGCCCTGGGGTGTACAGCTCTTTAAAAACATTATTTGGGCATATTGCAACTTTTTGGAACAATGCCCCTTTACACCGTATCCCCAGACTGTGGAAATACTTTGTCTATGTCTTTTTCCCATATGATTCAGTAAATGGGGTTTACCGAACTAATTACCGAACAGGCGGACCACACACAGGAAGTGGGGAAGTGCACCGCCAATTTACCTCCCAGGCTGGTGGTTAACCACAGGTTAATTGCCGACCGCTGGGTGGCCACTGTTTGTACAGTCGAACACGTGGCGGCGGCCAACTTTGTTAGTCGAACGCGGTCAGCTGTGTTTTGCCGTCGAACTCATGGAACTGAAATCGGCATTCAAATGGGACTTAGTCATTATTCTATGGAAAAATAGAACGACCGCACTGCCCAAATCTATGGAACTCTTTTGAGCAGGAAAGCCATGCTTGCAGTCGGTCAAATAGGACTTCCACCTATCTTTCGAACCACTGGACCAAATTGTATGAAATTTGTATATGTTTGTTCCCTAGTTATGCTGTTTCTAACAATGTAATATTATTAATATTGGATGTATAATTTTAAAGTTATAAGAATTGTGTAAAAATGGTATAGTTTCCTGCCTGTGATAATTACGTTAGCCCATTGTGTTCAGTAATTATATCACAGGCAGAGAGCAGGGTTTTGCTGTAATGAATGGGAGTGTCTGACTGTACTGTACATTGTTGATTGGCTGTTCCACAAGGACCACGTGGATGGTAACCTTGTCGAGAAATGTGTATATAAGAGCAATAAAGCCTCAGTGCATTCTGTTCCTACTTAACCCTCAATCTAGAGTCTTGTCTCTTATTGGGGGAATTGCGGTATAACTACAAGGGATTGCTATGCTGTGCATACTCCCTTGGATAATCACTACTAATCTCTTTTAAGAGCTTGTTCCTGCTTCACTCTCTTGGAGGAGAGGTTCCCCCACTGGAGCCTGGAACCTTGTTGGGTAGTAAATAGCAAGACCCCAACCAAGCTGCGACGGTTCGTGGGGTCTGGAAAGTGCTAGGAGCATCCAGTAATGGAGGTACCCAGTCGTGGTGCCGGGCAGTCCGTTACATAGCTATTCCTGTTACGCTCTCCTGGAGGAGAAGTCTTTCCCACATGGTCCTGGATGTCAGAGGTTGATCCAGGGTGGAAGGAAGATGGCGAGATTCCAGTTAAGCTACAACGGTTGTGGAGTCTGCAGTGGTTGTGGTGTCCGGTGCGATGCTTATAGTCCTCGGCGTCAGCTAGAAAGCATCCGTTAACGGAGGTACCCAGTCGGGGTTCCAAATGATCCCTTACACCCTACAATAGCTCTTTATGTAGGACCCCCATTGTTCCAAATATCACAGTAGACCATTATCCAATGCAATTGTGTCTGTCCCATCAAAATTGTCCAAATAAAGAATAATCAAAGAGCTTTTCTTTAAAATATAGAAAACACAAATAGTTTCAACACTATTAACTTATATAACTTATATTAATATATAAATTACTCATAAACACACAAACCAGTAGTAATGCAAATGCAGAAATAATGCAAATTAACTTTTACCTTGAAAACATATGGCTAACTAGCTTTCTAGTCTAATTTTAGAACAGGACAATCGTACCAGTATAATGCCAAGCAACCAAACACAATGTACAAATACTACTCAAAGTGCTTTAAAACAAATAAATTAGTTTAACAGTAGATTAAAACAGGGCTCATTAACCTTTAGGACAGACCAGTCTAACCTGCAGCCCCCCAGATGTTGCTGAACTACAACTTTTCATTCTTTCAATGGAATAGATAGCCAGGGAATCGTGGGACTTGTAGTTCAGCAACATCTGGGCAGGGAGCATGTTGGACAGCCTTGCTTTAGGAAGTTGCAATGTGTAAACTGTTTTCTAAAGTTTTAGAGAATAAAATATGCAACAACTTATAAAAGTAATTATGACTTTAAAATAAACAAAAACACAACAACTAATCCAGTCAAAATTTTGAAAAAGAAATATTAACCAACATTGTTATTTACTGACATGCTTGTAATGTTATGTAAGCAACATCCCTTGCAGCAAAATGCTTTTCGAAGCCAAAACATCAATGATGTTTTCATTGCTTAGTCCAATCAAGGCCTTTTTCTCCACGGATATAGGCATAAGGGCCTTCAAATGTGTTTGAGAGGGAATTTCTCAGTCTGTTCAAGATGTATTTAAGTTTCGAAAAAGACCTCTCACATGCTACTTGCGATGAGGAAAGTGTCAGTGTTAGAGTTGAGCGGACACCTGGATGTTCGGGTTCGCTGAGTTTGGCCGCATTTCGCAAAAAAGTTTGAGTTCGGACTCGAACCCAAACCCGAACCCTATTGAAGTCAATGGGGACCCGAACTTTTGTACACTAAAATGCCTCTTAAAAAGTCCTGGAAAGGGCTAGAGAGCTGCAAAAGGAAGTAAAATGGGGATGAGAGTAGGACAAGCAAACAAATGTGGATAGGGAAATCACTTAAAATAACATAAAATACAAAATAAATAAAAATACAGCTGAGCCATAAAATAGTACTAGATGGAATCTTTGATTTTAGCTTTGGAAGAACATAAATCAAAATCTAAAGCATGGCTGTCAGGAGGATCAACAGAATTATCCATTTGAGAGATGGTTGGAGTGCAGGGTATTCTCTTTCATTGTTCAAACTGAGCTCAACTCCTGATGCATGGAGAAAAGGCCTTCACAAGCCTCTGCTATTGTACATAGTTCATACTAAGTGACCCATAGGTTGAGGAGGCGGTGACCGTGGTGGTGTAGGTGGAAGCGGCGGTGGAGGAGGAGGAGGTAGCCAACACTGTTTTTTATTTTAATTGGGGTAGCCCCCAAAATATTGGGACATATTAAAAAAGAAGCATTTGCGGCCTGATGTGCATTTCTTGCAGTCCAATAAAGCCATCAGGTTTTTAAAACTGTCTGTCTTCACCAGACGGAATGACAGCATTTCAAAGGCCAGGAATTTTGAAATGCTGGCATTCAGGGCCAGGGATCGCGGGTGGGTAGGGGGGTACTTCCTCTTTCTCTCCAGTGTTTGGGAGATGGACAGCTGAATGCTTCCATGGGTGCCTCTGTTCGACCACCGCCTCTTCCTCCAAACTGCACACGTCACTCGCATGACCTTCATTCCATGTGGGGTCTAGGACCTCGTCATCCTCCACATCATCTTCCACCCACTCCTCAACCCTGCCTTCCATGCTGGTCTGCACACTGAAGAAAGCCACAGCAGTTGGCACCTGTGTTTTTCCAGCATGTAAAGTCTGCAAAGGACATATGGAAATTGTTTTAGAATTGTATCCAGGCAACAGTTTTCCCTATAAACTGACCTCTCAGTTTGACTTGTGAGGGTATTGCCCCAGAATTACAATATTGTTTAAGTACCTCTTAGCTATTGATAACTGGTTTAAATATAGCAGCTTGTTATCTGGTAGTTTCTAGTGTAGAAAATATCAATCTGTTTTCTATCACTTAGATCTGTGTAACAAGTGTTGTAGGTGTGAAACAATATTACAAGTGATGTAGTAAATTCGAATCAAAGTTCCATTTGCAAAAAGAAAATTCTCGCCCATCTTCTGTGTGTTATTGCATCTTTAAGATGTAGACTTATTGTATTACACTAGCCATGCACAGGTAGATTGTCTGGCATGTTGTTTTGGTGTTTGGTTTTTAACTTTGTAGTATTGTCTTTATACATTATAGAAAGGTATATTAATGCTTCTGTATATGAAGCGATCACAATAACACTTATTTTCCCACTTTTTTTTTCTTTAGACTTTCTTGAGAAGCGGTAACTAGCCAGTGTTGCACACATACACCAGATATGCAGTGCACACCCCAAATGTACTATTTAGCACAAAAAGTGAATTTTTAAAACTGCGTTGTAACCACAGTATTTGACGGTTCTATTTGACTCTCAGATATGAAGTGCACACCACAAATGTACTATTTAGCACCCAAAAAAAATAATTTTTAAAACTGCGCTGTAAGCACAGTATTTGATGGTTCTATTTGACTCTCAGATATGAAGTGCGGGCCACAAATGTACTATTTAGAACCTAAAGAATTTGAACGTTTAAAACTGCGCTGTAACCACAGTATTTGACGGTTCTATTTGACTCTGAGATATGAAGTGCACTGCAGGCCGCAAATGTACTATTTAGCAGCAAAAAAAGGTGAATTTTTAAAACTGCGATGTAACCACAGTATTTGACGGTTCTATTTGACTCTCACATATGAAGTGCACGCCCCAAATTTACTTTTTGGCACCAAAGAAATGTGAATTTTTCAAAGTGCGATGTAACCACAGTATCTGACGGTTCTATTTGACTCTCAGATATGAAGTGCACTGCAGGCAGCAAATGTACTATTTAGCACCAACAAAAATTACACACGCAGGGGTATTTAAAGACAATACCAGACTTCTTCTATAGTGACATCCAAAATATGCATTTGCAAGTGCCCACCTAACAAACAGACTGATTGCTTATTTCTCTGTGGCACTGGGCTCAGGGCAGAGTACAAAAATGTAGTATAGCACCCACAAAAATAAATCGCTGTAGTTTGCAGATTCAACTCCAGAATTCTTTCCTAATCTGTCCCTCACAATTGCAGCATACTCTCCCTACACTAATACGAGCTCATGTGACTCCATTTTATATAGAGGCTTAATTTAACTGTCCCCAAAACCTAGGCAGAGCACAAAGGGTCACCCCCGTAGTCCCTACTGTAGTGTGAGCAGCAGACCTTTGCTACCAAGATGACACCACAGCTTTCCAGAGCCTGAAGAAGCCTGGACCATCCTGCATGAGGCGAACCCCGTTCAGGCTGCCCAACATAACCGGGACCACCACAGCCAGCCAGTGCGGGTGAACGTGCACAAATTCTAGGTGCTACTAGACACTGGAGCCACCCTAACTCTGGTGCAACCCCGACTCATCCCAGAAGATGAGAGGATGGGGGTACTATCGCCGTCCAAGTGTTCGGAGAAAAAAGTCCACTATCTACCCACTGCCCATGTTCACCTTGATTGGGACACTGGAGCCCAGAGGGTCGAAGCAGGCCTCATAGATCGGCTACCTGCAGAAATGCTGCTCAGCAATAACCTTGGCCACCTCACCTCCACCTACGTCCCTGTCCGGGCCCTCGACGAAGCTTACACTGTGATGACCCGGCAGCAGCCCCGCAGCCCTCAGCAAGGCTCGCCCTGTGAGGCTCAGGTAGGCACCCACACCCATCCTCATGCCCTGGCTTCTTGAAGACATGCCAGCAAGTCAGTCCCCCTAGCCTTGGTTCCAGTAGCTACCCCTGCACGCAGAACCCAGTTCCCAGTACTGCACGGCACACACCAGAACCCATTCCCTGGGATACCACAGCCGAGTTCGAGAGGGAGATAGTGTTCGAATCTGACCCTACGTGCATGTAGATACAGGCCAGACATGGGTTGGGTAGGAAAGGGGAAAACAAAGAAACATAGACTGTGACGGCAGATAAGAACCATTTGGCCCATCTAGTCTGCCCAATTTTCTAACTACTTTCATTAGTCCCTAGCCTTATCTTATAGTTAGGATAGCCTTTTGCCTATCCCATGCATGTTTAAGCTCCTTTACTGTTTTACCCTTTATCACTTCAGCTGGAAGAATATTCCATGCACCCACTACCCTCTCAGTAAAATAATACTTCCTGATATTATTTTTAAACCTTTGCCCCTCTAATTTAAGACATTGTCCTCCTGTTGTGCTAGTCTAGTTTCTTCTTTTAAATATAGTCTCCTTCTTTATTGTGTTGATTCCCTTTATGCATTTAAATGTTTCTATCATATCCCCCCTGTCTCGTCTTTGCTTCAAGCTATACATATAGTTAAGTTCCTCTTACCTTTCCTTGTAAGTTTTATCCTGCAATCCATGAACTAGTTTAGTAGCCCTTCTCTGAACTCTCTCTAAAGTATCAATATCCTTCTGGAGATACGATCTCCAGTACTGCGCACAATACTCCAAGTGAGGTCTCACAAGTGTCCTGTCCAATGGCATGAGCACTTCCCTCTTTCTACTGCTAATACCTCTCCCTATACAACCAAGCATTATGCTAGCATTTCCTGCTGCTCTATTACATTGTCTGCCTACCTTTAAATCATCAGAAATAATTGCCTCTAAATCCATTCTCTCATATATTGAAGTTAGGACTCTATCAAATATTCTGCACTCTGCCCTTCAGTTTTTACATCCAAGATTATATATTGCACTTATCCACATTAAATGTCAGCTGCCACAACCATTTGGCTTATCCCTCCTGGAACATCAATCCGGTTACATATCTTAGTATCATCAGCAAAAAGACATACCTTTCCATAAAGACGACCTGCAATATCACTAATAAAAATATTAAAGAGAATGGGTCCAAGTACAGATCTCCGAGGTACCCCACTTGTGACAAGCCCAAGCTTCGAATATACTCCATCGACTACAACTCTCTGTTGCCTGTCACTCAGCCACTGCCTTACCCATTCAACAATATTTGAATCCAAACTTAAAGATTGCAGTTTATTGATAAGCCTTCTATGTGCAACAGTGTCAAAAGCCTTACTGAAATCTAGGTAAGCAATGTCTACTGCACCACCCCGATCTATAATTTTAGTTACCCAATCAAAAAAATCAATAAGATTAGTTTGGCATGATCTCCCTGAAGTAAACCCATGTTGTCTCTGATCTTGAAATCCATGTGTTTTTAGATGTTCAACAATCCTATCCTTTAACATGTTTTCCATCACTTTCCCCACTACTGAAGTAAGGCTTACTGGCCTATAGTTGCCCGACTCCTCCCTATTACCTTTCTTGTGAATGGGCACAACATTCACTAACTTCCAATCTTCTGGGACTAGTCCTGTTAATTATTGGTTAAATAAATCTGTTTTTGTGGTTTTGCTAGTACACCACTAAGATCTTTTAATAACTTTAGGTGTATTCCATCAGGTCCCATTGACTTGTCTTTACTTTTGACAGTTGAAATAGAATCTCTTACTCTGTAAACTCACACGTAACCAATGACTAATTTGTCCTTTTCCATACTGAGGTCCCTTACCTTTATTTTCATCTGTAAATACTGAACAAAAATATTAATTGAGGCAGTCAGCTAGACCTTTATCCTCGTCTATATACCTTATGTATCTAAAAATGTGTTGTCCCTTTTTTATTTTTTTTACTGACTGCTATTTTCTTTTCTGTGTGTGATTTGGAAGATCTTATAACTTGCTTAGGCTCTTTTTGCCTAATTTTATAGATCTGTCCATCTTCAGTTTTTTTTAATTTTTATAATTACTAAATGCTAAACTTGAGTTTTTTTACTATTTTGGCCACATCTGCGGCGTATCACAGTGGTTTTTTGAATGTTTTGCTTTTACTGACAAACATTTCTCTTGGACCCCATTTAAATTGCTCAAGTCTGATAAATCCTTTACACATTCTAATTTTAGAAAAGTGTTTTTCTAAAGTCTAAAACTTTTGTTTTTGTGTGGTGTGACTCAGTCACTGTTCTTATATTAAACCACACTGACTGATGATCACTGGATCCTAAACTTTCACCTACAGTAATATCTGATACCAAATCTCCATTTAGTCTAGTATGGCCTCTGTACGAGTTGGCTCCTCAACGATTTGTTTTAGAGACAACCCCAGTAGGGAGTTTAGAATATGTGTACTCCTGGCACAAGCAACTATTTTGGTTTTCCAGTTCACATCAGGAAGATTAAAGTCACCCATGATGTGTCTTTTTAGCTATTTCCTCAACTAGTAGATTATCTAATTTATCTATTTGTCTTGGGGGCCTATAAAGTACACCTACACCAGTTACTGTGTGATTACCAATTCTAACCTAACCCAAACGGACTCTAGGTTTGCCTCACTAACTTTTATTAGGCTAGATTTTATGCTATCCTTCACATACAAGGCCATCCCTCCCCCTTTCTTGCCTTCCCTATCTTTCCTATATAAAGAGTACCCTGGTATTGCTATGTCCCAGTCATTTTTCTCATACCATGTCTCAGTAACAGCGACTAAAGCTACCCTATCAGTTGCCATTATTGCCACAAGTTCATGGATCTTATTCCCTAAACTGCGCGCATTTGTAGACTTGACTCTAAGCTTATTTTAACACTTGCCGCAGGCACCTTCTGTTCTTGTTTTGGGGGGCATTGGATTGATCTTTTATTGCCCTTTAGCCCCCTCCCCCCTCCTAGTTTAAATACATCCTAGCAAAACCTCTGAACTGCTCACTGAGATCATTTGTTCCCTTTTGAGAAAGATGCAAACCATCCTTTTTGTACAGTTTATTTCCATTCCTAACAGAGCTACCATCAGAAATGAAACCAAATCCTTGCTCCCGACACCATTCACCAAGCCACAAATTAAAGTCCCTAATACACATCCGCCTGTCACTCTTATTGTTATGCACAGGCAGAACTTCAGGGAATGATAGTGTGGAAGCAACCTGCCATATATCATTGGCAAAAACACAAAAAACTTCCTTTACCTCTGAAACCTCATTGCAAGCCAAGTCATTTGTCCCTAGATGGACAAGTACATCCAATTCCCCTTCCTGCTTTGCTCGTTTTACAATATTACAGATACATCTCCTGTCTCTGTGAGCAGTAGGTCCGGGAAGACATCTCACAAGACCACTATTGTCCAGCTCCACACCTCTTATGATAGAATCCAACAACAACAACTGCTTTCTATTAGGTCTCCCCATTGTTTCCAAGCCTGTCACCATAATAACTGGTCTCCATAACACCATTACACTCTGAAAGTGCTGAAAATGAATTCTGTAGAGCAACAGACTGTGCAATATGCCTTTTATCCACAACTCTAAGTCTACCAGATCCTACAGTAATCCATCTGTTATTCCCAAAACGTCTCTGCGGCAGTTCCAGCCTGAGTTTGTTTAGTAGATAATTTACAAATCTCAGACTTCAAAACTACAATCTCCTGCTGCAATATAGACAACTGTCTACAGATTATACAGCATCCAAATCTCCAAAAAGTGGAATGTGAAACAAATTCATAACTATTACACCGAATTAAGTCTGCCATTTTAATGAGGTGAATAATTTAAAAACAAGTCTTTTTTTGTCCTCTGTATACCTCAGATTACCTACAGAATATGAATACAAAAAACTGAAATAATTTCTGGAGAAAGAGGTAAATAGGGAAACGATGGTACAGTATGTCTAAATCTTATAAATGGTGGAGAAAAGGCCAAATGTAGCAAACTCACATGGCTTAGAGCCTGGGGAGGATAGGTTCAAGTCACACACGCAGGGGTATTTAAAGACAATACCATTCTTCTTCTATAGTGGCATCCAGGTACTCAGAGAGGAGAAAAAAATGGAACAAAGTCCTAGTGTATTATCCTTCTAAATATCAATTTAGAATGGCACAAATACTTCCTCACCTTACGGAGAGGCATAGGTAACTGGGCTCAGTGTTTGGCACTGTGCCTTTAAGAAGGCACAACTCTTTAAAAGTCCTTGCTGTATTTTATACATATATGTTTGCTTATAAATAAAATGTTTATTTTTACTGAGTCCTATGAGCTGCAGCATCTTCCTTCTTCTTGACCTCCATCAAATCGCTGCTTCCTAGTACTGGCGAGCACCATAACCACCGTAAACCCCACAAACCGCTCAGCTTGGTTGGGGTCTCGCCGTCCTCCACCCACCCTGGACCCAAGACCCAGCTTCCAGTAGACCTCTCCTAGCTCAGAGCATAGCAGGAACAGCTCTTATAAGAGCTAAGGATTATACTCCAGGGAGTATTGTGATCTAGCAATCCCCATGAGCCAAGACTTCATGAAGGGGTAAACTAATCTCTTTAATGGGAGTCACACTTGGCCTTTTATGACAATCCCCAGACAAGGGGTACGGCCATATGGACCTTGTTGGGGACTCCAAAGACAGACCAATAAGAACAGTGATTAAATGCACGGCACTCCCATACACAGCACACAATCCCTCTTGGATTAGAATTAGTACAGTTACTGATCCTATTATCTGCAAGCACAGAACACTTAACACCCCCAAAAGTACACAAAAAAAAATACATAAAATCCCACAAATGTTACATCCCATGTAGCCTTGATATGGGTGACCAACATATCCCCCAAAAAATTACCCAGATCACTTCATGGATTCAGAAATTTGGGGGAAAGTCCTAGTTTTTAAACAGACTGCAGACATGGTCCCATAGCGGAAAATAGGCCATAGAATTGTGGCTGCTGGAGGACTAACTGGGAACCGCAAGGTTTTCATGCCTAAATTGTTCCAGGGCATCTGTGGCTAAGTCACCCTGAAGTCTATTTGCCTTTTGGTCCATGTGAACAAGATGGCCACCACCTCATGGTCATCTATAGGTATTGTGGCCACCCAGACGAACACTTAGAACACTGCGGTGGAAATTGCAACAATCAATTGATCTTAAGCTCCAGGGTAGTCTCCAGTTCGTGCGGCTGTTCAGTAAACTAAAGCATATAGTCCCAGTTGCATGAACAGAGCCTGTTTAAAGTAGTTTAGCCAGGTCTATTGCAGGGGCCATAGTCACAGGGTAGGAGGCTGGCAGACAGGCCCCTCCAAAAACCAGCGGTTGTTAATTTCGCCACAGTATTTAAGTGGCAGGGAAGGGGTTAAGATTTATTTTAAAGGATTTTATGCACACTTTTTTTACACAGGGAGAAAAGTCAGGACTGATCAGTCTCCCTGCACATCACACGGACCTTGGAAGCACAGGGAGGTGGATCAGGAATCCCTGCAGCACATGTACTTACTGACAACATGTCAGAATGATCACAGCGCGATCGAGTGCTCCCGGCATGCCTTGAGTATCAAGGCATGCCGGATGAGTACTAACCCTGCGATCTGTAGTTAACTTTAGTTAGTGATGGAAATTCTGTCATGTGTCCTTAACAAAGCATGACAGAAAATTTCCATTTACTGTTGAGAAGGTGTTAACATGGTTAGTAATAGAAGGGAGAATTGACCAGAGAAAACATTAGAGGAAATAGAGTACCCTGGATAACCGGTTGAGAGATCACTGGGGTTAATAGAAATGGGTTAACCAAAGTCTAAATGGCCCTGTACCAAAATGGTACTGTATTCATAAGGTCTGGATTTTACAAAGCCGGATCCAGAGGGTTGAATTTGGTCAGGATTTTAGCCGACAGCTTGAGTTTGTATCAAATCAGTTAAATTCGGGTCAGGATGTACCTATAGATCCACTGGCTGTAAAAGCAGCCAGCAAGTAGTAATACTTGGAAGTTGGTCAATGATGGGCAGTTGGCTTTCCAGTCATACCACCATAATTTCTTGCTGTAATTGGAACCACAAGTATTTCCTCAGGGTTTTGAAAGTCAGCAGATCGGTCAGAAGCATTTGTGTATAATCAGAAGAGACTCGGCAAAAAGGGTTTATTTGCAAATTAGTTCATAAGATGTTGGTGGCACTAAAAGCTTTCCATGAATTAAGTTATGGCATTGGCTGATTTGTGCCGCTAGTATGAGCCGAGCAAGACAAGGTGATCCCCAGCTGCTAGTAACCCCTTTGTCTCTGCTGGTACACATTGAGTGACACCAAGAATTTAGAGGTATACTGTGACATTCCTTTCAAATACAATAAAGGTCATGTCCGACTAGATGGCACCCAGAGCATTATTTCTTCCAGTTACCTCTAGTCAGTATTGAAGCGTGTACCAAACATCTAGCTTTGAATTAGTGTAGTGTAGAGACTGGCAAGTGGCAGACGTTACCATAGCATAAAATACAATGACCCTTCCTGTCAGCGTGTGGATTACAGGATAGAATACAGACACCAATAATGCTAGAGTATTTATTGAGGATATTTCACGTCACAAGTCATGTAGTCTTTACATGTTTGCTACCAACAAAATTAAACCACAATACTGATCTCAGGAATATGGAGCACATGTAAGATTTAAATTATATCTTGAGTTTATGAAGAGAAAGAGCAGATGGTTTGTAGTTCTCTTGGGAGACCATCAGATCAAAACAACTGGATCCTTTCCATATTCCCTCTATGGTAGTTTCATTACCCAACATGGTTTTGACCCTGGCACGGTAAGGCACATCCATTTCTCCCTTTGTGATGGATGCAGTGACACGTACGCTGGTGTGTGGCTCCAATGTGACCTCAGTTGTACCGGAGAATAATGTCTGTAGGGGGAAACAGAAAGAAACCTTGTAAGATAGCATAACAGTCTTTATTAACAGCAATAAGGATCATTACTATGAGGATTTGGAGTCAGTTTGGTAGGCAAGCCCTGCCACGAACAAAAACCATGAGACCACTAGCCATGTGTCACCATATGGTCTTAGCAGAATGATCTGGTTAGTGATCAGAAGACAAAGCATTATAGGAGCAAAGTCCAGCTCTAGAATGGAAAAGAGGATTAGGCATATCCATTTATGCAATACATTGAGCTTGAACTCCATAGTGAAATTACAGGGTTATTAATTACAAAGCCAGGAAGTTATAGGCCATAAGGATCCATTAAAGATTCAATTTGGCCTTGGACCTTCATTAACTGAACAATGGATAGGAGAATATTGGCTGAAGGTCTCTGAACTCTGCTCTCTCCACAAGGGTCTTTCCAAGCACAACATATGCATTTTTAGTTTGTGGCCTACTATTTTGTCATGCCTGTATGCATTTAAAGCTAAAATACAGTTCCCGGTGGTTTGCTTCTTCCCTGCCTCCTCAACACCTCTTCATTTTAAGATTTGTGAGCCATAACATAGCAGTTACAGTATGTCACTCTCTGCCCCTATAAGCAGAGGCAGTGCAAGGCTCTTTAGCTACACAGGTGAAGATGCATTGTACTCCCCCAAAAAAAAAAAAATAAAAAAAAAATTTTTATTTCAGAGCAAAACACACATGGATAAAACAGTGGTATGCTAACATGTGGTAAGATACCAGTACTATGTAATTATCTGACTCCACCTGCAGAATGGAGTGTTATAACTACATATTCTTTAATTAAGATTCCTCAATTATGGGATCTGATCGTGATTTATCCATGTATGTATCCTGCTATTAATATTTTAATTTATATTAAATAAAACCAGTATAATTACCAGTTAGATTTTTTCATCAGATGATTAGGTAGTCCCAGGAACTTGAATGCGAGTATGATTGGTTGTATGGAGGTGTGTAAGTAATAAAGAGTGATGTTTGTTAGAAAGGAATAGTAAAATTCTAAGTGTCTGAGAGTTGAGTAGTAGTCCCAGAGTGTCCTGAATCTCTACACTCCCTCTCTTCCCTTTGTCCTAACTTTTAAAGGGCCAGACACACTGTACGTCATTAGTTGGTAAAACCAGTAGGATACTGGTCAACCTGCAGATTGCAGTTTAGATTTTTGGTCATAGAGGGCACTCTCACCTCACTAAGCCTTCCTATCCAGGAAAGAGTTAACTTTTCCTGATGAAAATTGAAATCATTTGGCTTATCTAAAATGACTACCATAACTTAAATTTACTGTCAGTTCAAAGCGTTTTTGGATTTTCTCTAGACAGTGCGTTGACAATTCCTGTTGTAACTTCTAAAGTTGACAGATCTAAACTCAATTTTACCCTTTACTTACAATGGGACCTTGTAAGATTTAGAATGTAAAATTAGTGTGTGTTCTCAATTATTTCTATTCCATTAACATTTAAACAGAGAATTCCATCCCCTGCTTCATTGCTTATCACTTGGCTTGTTTACATAATGCATTCCTTAGCTCAGGCTAGTTACAGAAAGGAAAGAAAGTTGTGTGTCTTGCCTGAAATCCAAAATGGAGTCTGCTCTGTTCTGAGTGACTGGCAAGATACACTTTTACTTTCTATCTTAGCACAAAAAAGTCTGCCGATATAAATCTCCTGACAGTATGTATCCTCCCAGCCCCTTTGGCTCATTCCCCACCAGGCCCTCTGTGTGGCACTTTCCCTTCCATTTGGTGTGGGTGTGTCTTTCCTCTCAAGCATCATTTCAGGCACACAGAAACACAAAGGCACAGTTACAACATTTTTCAACCTGGTCCCTGGGGTGCATACTGTTCGGGTCTGTGGAGTCCTGTCTTGCAGCCCAATCTCATCATTGGGCACCAGCTGCGCAGCGTGGTACACAGGGATAGGAGGTCATTCATCATTGAGGGGAGTGCAGTTCGCCTTCCTCCTGTCGGTCAGCCTGACATTGTGCCGACCCTGCCTATAAGATTCTATCCAAGATCTCAGTAAAGGTTTGTGAGTTGCCAAGCTAGGCATACGAGTAAGGAGCCGTTAACTGAACTAACATTCCAGAAGCCTCTCTGATCAAGAAGTCCCATTATAAATAGGATCTGAGTATCCAAACTGGGAGCCACATCCTCATCTCATCTTTGTTTGCTTCCAGGGGGAGTAATTACAAGTCAGAAACCCCACATGCATTTTGTCAGCTATTGCTCCTTTAGCCTTGGCAAACCCTACGAGCACCTCAAACAGTAGTTTAGACTGATTGAATTATGCCCTTTGATTTTTAATGTTTTGTTAATAAGCTCCTAGAGTAACAAGCCAAATTCAGTTCAATGCCCGCTGGGGAGTCTGGGAGGAGAGCAGTGGAAGTCATGCCTCCACCTGACATCAGGACAGGCCGGCCGACTTCGATTGCTGCCGTGTTATGACTGCAGGGAGACAGGTAATGAGAAAAACCCTGAGTGCCCAGCCAGAGGTAAGTGATTTGGATTTGTGTGCCCCTGCTCAAGACATGGTGTAACCATCTGTAAGGCTGGATATTTCTCAGGTCTCAAATGGCCATGGACTAGTCACCAGTTTTCTGCTTATCCCACAGATCTGGGGGAAAACGCCTGTTAGAAATAACAGTGTATTTCAATCATGCCTTGCATCCAATACCTCACAGCAGAGAGTATGTTAGGTTCAGTCTAGGGTGATGCCAGTTGCAGTTGGCATAGTTTAATTTGCAAACCAAGCAGTTCCAACACAATTCTGTATGTTGGCGTAGATAAGCAAGCCTGCTCAGCACAACTCAGGGTGCTATTTAGTACATGCTTTGCAAGCAAGATAGGCCCCCCACTAGGCATTTTAAATACATTGTACAGAAACAGCTTCAATGTCTGTAACCAAAGTATATTTTTATACATACCTCAGCAATAAAACTGAGCCCAACACCATCTGATTGGATAGAGACTAAAAGTACATAACACTTGTGCTATGCAATCAAATCTTTGGAGAGGTTACTCTGAACTTGTGTGTCAGTTCAGGGTTGCCTTCCCAGCACTGGTAAGAGATCGCAGGACTAACCAAAGACTGCTAAATTACATAGAAGTCCATGGCAAAAAGTGGTCAATTAGAGAGAGATCTAGATTTTTGTTCTTCTATATACCCAGTCCCATGTCCATTTACCTCTATTTCATTGGTTTTGGTAAAGTTCCAGGTATGAGATGTAGTAGTGTTGACTGAAATCTTCCCCCCTGTTTGAGCTACGTACGGGACTCCAGCTTTAAAAGTCAGCTCCACACCAGCCTGCACTGTGAATCCATGTTCCTCGCTGAAAGTGCTGCTTGATTTAACAGTTTTAGAAACCCTAGCATGAAAGAACAGAAACCGATAAGGAGACTGGTTTAGTTTGATTATAAAAAGAAAAGGCTGGTGGACTTTGAGAATGACCAACATTTTAAACAATGTTCTTTTATGAACATATTTCACCAAGTTAGACTTGGCTTCACCATTTATACAGAGAGGTCCTGTGCGGCAGCATTGACCATAGTCAATCTCTCCCCCCCTCCCAATACTTACAATAAAACCAGAGAAAAGAGTTACCTGCACACAATCACTATGCATATTCAATAACTGGAGGTTATTAGTATCACTCCAATGGCCATTAGGTTGAAGCTCACCTGCCATGTCAAGGCAAACCTTTGAGTTCTACACCAACATGCCATCTAGTTGCCTTCAGATTATATATAAATCTGAGATGGTATTTATCTAAACCCCTACATACTTATTAACCCTTAATAGGGAACACATGGGTGGGTGGCAGCATTGTAGAGTTAAAGCAGATACATTTCCCAGAGCTGGCCACAAACAGACAGCAATAACTCCCACAGAATTACCAGGGCTCAGAAGTAAACAGCCCTACTAGCCTCAAGTAGAGGAGGAACAAAAAAGAAACCTGCATTTTTAATGTACCCCAATCCCCCCAATATGGAAACTATCCCTCCACTCATGGTATGGATTATCCACACTATGTAATGTTAGTGAATAAGCCCCTAGACCAAAAAGCCAAGTTCTGTTCAGTGTATTTGTTTACATGCTTGGACTTTATGCATTCTTGCCACACCATCCCCTTTGCTGCTGATCTGCCTTGTAACAGCATTAAAACCCAAACTAATCATCCCCTTTAACCACTATATATGAGGACCAGGTGTAACCGATTGGATAAAGAATAAAAGTACACAATAAGCTGTGATATGCAATAAGATCTTTAGAGAAGTTACTATGAACAACTTGGGACTGTCACTTCATGATGAACCCCAACGCTGGAAAATGATTGTAGGACAAGACAGATATTACATAGAGGTCCATGGCAAGGTAGTAATTCTTTAAAGAGATCTACATTTTGTTCCAACACCCATTTTAGTAGGGGATAGATGCTGAAGTCTATAAGTGGAATACAAGATAGGAGAAAAGAACCTCTGAGCTGAGTGACTGCCTTCTAAATGGTGCTCTGAGAGAACCTGCATGCGATCCTTAGTCAGGCATCACAAGCCCGAATGGCACAGCCCAAACACTCACTATCTACCCAGAGGCACTCCAGCAAATGCTCAGCTGGAAAATTGGGGGCCCTGACTAAATTCTTCCATGATAATGCAGACTATCCCAGGCCCCAACATGGCGCCAGAGTCCTTGCAGGATGGATCAGCACCATGGAGCCCAGAAGGTGCCCACTATACCACAGATTGAGATTACAGAAGCCTTCTGCAACTTCCCTTCACAGCATTATCTGGCCGCAATGCTGGAGATGTCATCCCAGATAAAGCTGGAGCCATGTTGAAGACAGGGAGTACCTTAGAGGATGACAGATATCCTCTCCACCCACACAGCAAATGCAGAGTTCAATAGAGGCCCAAGATACTTACATATCCCTGGATGACAGAACATGGGCAGGAGCAACAACTTGCACATTAAATGCCTCCCCAAACAAAAGCCAAGAGAATCTGACAGCAACACTGAACCTTTTAACCTGATTTTAGGCAGAGCTCCAAATACACAGGTGTTGTATAGACAGGGCACACAGAGCCCTAAGGCGAACAGCCCCCACTCAGTAAGTGATATCTTGGGCTGTATCCATTACTTCTCCCTGGGCAAACAGACCTCACAACCATTACTGTTCCATAATGCCCAAATCAAAGTCTACCCAGATATATCCTGTGCTATGCTTCAAGCAAGGTGGGCATTAAGGCCCATCACCAACCAAGATTGAGAATCTCAGATACAGATGGGTATTTCCCTTTGCCTTAAGCACAACTCACAAGGTCACTTCACACTGGCATCTGTTCAGGATGTGTCTTTCACCCACCACAGCCCTGGCTCAAACAACTCACTGACAAACATTGTCCAAGAGAGGAACAACCAGAGAACTGCCAAGTCAGATGAGCAAGAAGTGCCCAATCCTCTACATAAACCCTACAGACTGAGCAGACTCCTGCCACCAGAGATTGGACTCCTACAGAGCAATCTTTGTGCTTTTTATTTTTTTTTTTAGTGGTCAGATTTGTGAGAGCCCAGAAGATTTGATATCTACCCCCTACTCCAATTCAGGAGTCACAGCCCCAGGAACTTGCTGCTGGCACACATCCCTCTCCAATGGATACCCATACAGCCATCCGCCAGAGATAGCGTTCCCCTGGGCAGCCATGCTTCTAGTCTCATAGCTCCCAGGTTTGAGAGTGACAGTGACTAACTCCATTAGGAGCAGGTATAATTATTCCTGACACCAGGATCAAAGACTGTATGCAGGCAGGTTTGGGAGTCAAATGCACCTTGGTGGGGATTCGGTTACATGAACTGGTGGCCATCCAGGGTAAGCATGCACCACTCATTCCCTTGCGGTCTGCAGTTTTCACACTTTTTTTTTTTTTTTTTTTTAAAACAAAGTGTGAACGGTCTAAGAAGATGTTCTAAATGAAGTACCGGGTGGTCCAGCACATGGAGCTCTGTGCGCCCCTGGGTGGTAAAATATATTTAAAGGTTTTACAGTCAAAACTACAGAGAGGGAAAGCTTAAAGGAATACATAAAATTCAGCAATTCACAGTTAGGGAGCAGGCCCGCCACAATGTAGATTGTTAGCTGCATGTACAGTCCTCAACCCATTCCAAGTATCTATAAACATAGAACTATGGTCTTTTCAGGTCGTCTCCCTAAACATACAAGAACTCAATACACCCAAAAGACGTTCTCTAGCCTCAATGGAGTTCCACAAACTGAAGGCAGATGTGGTATTTGTCCAGGAGATGCACTTTAGAGAAAGTGCTGCACACACATTCTGCAACAGAAAATACCCACATTGTTACTTTACTGGAACCAAATCATGAGTAGCCATCCTCATAGCAGCCCGTGTAGCCTTTACTTACATCTCCCACTTCAGATGGCAAGGGAAGACACATTATGTGAAAGGTCAGATAGGGAAAAACTGCCACGTTTGCCAACCTATACCTCCTAAATAGGAAACAATGTTTAGTGCGAAGGAAAAGCCTGAGGGCCATTGAATCCTTTCAAGAGGGTCTTTTAGTCATGGGTGGTGACATAGGTATCTCACTAGACACCACAATGTACCAATCAGCTAGAAAACAGATCAACTCCTTACTAGACTCAGCACAGCTCTTTGACAGCTGGTGCATACTCCACCAGGGATTACTCCTATGAGTCACATGTCACAGGATTATATTCTAGGCCAGACATGCTCTTCATACCAGATTTCTGCACTTAAAGAAATGTCATTATGGTCCGATTACCTGGTCATCCCCTCACTCCCACCCATTCCAATGGAAGCTCAGTGACACCAATGTTATCTCCCAAGTAGATGATCCCTTGAAGCACTAGTTCATTGAAAATACACTCCCTCGGTCACCTACAATTTCATGGAAGGCACAAAAAGGCAGTAGCCAGAGGATACCTCATTGCTGCCAAAAAAAATATAAACAAATGACCAACCTGATCCTAAACATGAGGAACCTGGAAGATCAAACAAACTCAGTCACTGGCCATTTACAAAAAATGGGTTTCCAAGAGATCCTCACTGCAACAACTACTCAAATAAAAAAAAATAAAAAGTTAATATTGACAAAACATAACTTACTCTCACAGAGGCAAATGTGGCAGACTCCAAGCCTAAATATTGCAGAATACCAGACAAACTGCATTCATCTCTAAAATCAAAACAAAGGCAGGTTTCATCTCACAACCTTCCAGATATACTACCTATTCCATGAATTCTACTCCTCACTCTAACCTTAAACCCCAGACACGATATTGAATAACTTACAGCCCTAGACCTTTACTTAACGTGGACCTAAACATTTTCACCAAGATCCTGGCCACAAGGCTACGCCCTCTTGCAGGGCGTAGTCCAACCTAACCAGGTGGGCTTCGTGCTGGGACCAGTCAAAATAAGCTTTATCCATATAGCCAGACTCTCCCGTGCACCCAGTCTATCCATTGACGCGGAAAAAGCATTAACAGGGTGGACTGTTCCTGCTTTCCCACACCTCAGAGCCATGTGGTTTGGCCAAAAACAGATAAACACATACTCTGAATTGCCTTGTTTCTTTTGCCTGTGGATGTGAGTTTCCCCTCTTTCCTATTCCTTTTTCTATGGATTGGACTAAAATCCTGCACTAAACCTTTTGACCAATTGGGGCTCTGTGGCGCATGGACCCCTGTGCACTGGACCACCCAGGCACCTCAGTTAGAACGTTTACTTAAAATGTTCACGCCTCACTAATGAGGTGTGAAAACCACAGACCACAAAGGAATGAGCGGTGTGTGCTTCCCTTGAGTGGTCAGTTTGTATTGCTGAACGCCCACCGGGGAGCATTTGTCTCCTGAACAGTGCTGGACCACCTTCATGCTCCAATTAGAACATTCACCTCACTAACAAGGTGTGAAAACTGCCGGGGAATGAGCAGTGTGATGCCCCTGGGTGGCCGCTGGTTCGTATTACCAAACACCCTGTGCACGGTGACTTTGATCCCGTGTCAGGGTCACCCTACCCGTGTGGTGCTGGATGGAGACCCCCTGTGGGGGTCTGTGCCTAAAAAGCTGTGTGCCCAACAAAAATTGTTAAGTATCCTGAAACGGTCTTGTCCTGTTACTCAGGAAGTGGGTCTGACCTAATCTAAAAAAGGGGATAACCATCCAAGTTACCCAGGTCGCACTAGCCACATACTCCACCCCAACAGCCAGAGAGAGTCAAATGGTCAACTCTGATTCTATCCCTATTAGTATGGGTATGAGACAGGGGTGTCCCCCTCTCACCCACCCATTCATTCTATTTATATGCATACTAGAACCCTTCCGGCAGGGCAACAACCCCCAATATACAGGGGATAAAATTAAATACACAAAAGTTCAAATTAGCAGATTTGCTGATGGCCTACTTTTTACTATAACTGACCCTATGGCTTCAATGCCCCATCTACTAGATGAACTCTCCCTCTACAATAAGTTCTCTTAACTTTAGTAAATTTTACTTAGCACGAGATACTGCCCATCCATGTAAATCCCCAGTTGAAATCAACACTGCAACAATTATACCCATTCGCTTGGGCAGAGACAGCAGTAAAGTACCTCGAGGTCCAGCTCCCAAGGGATCTCCACCAACAATAAAGATATACCTCACACAAACCAATGTTTGGATGGCTGTCGTACCCATATCCTAAAAATGGGCACCCTATCAAAGACCTTGCATCTCCTCCAAACCCTCCCCATAATACAACCCAACACTATCAAACGTATGTTTAGCAAATTCATACGCTAGTGTAGACATTCGACTTCCTCTAAAAACACCAATGCGGCTGAAATTACAAGGTGGACTGCCTCCGACATTAAAACTTACCACAAGGTAAATTCTGGACAAAGGCTGTATAGGGATCAGTCATCTTATAGTTGATCAAATAGATGTTACTGGCACCTGGGACTGGCAATAATCCGACCCGTCATGTTCATAGCTGTTAAGTTAGACTAGTTGTATTTCTACCACCCCCCCAATACAGCACACTAAGCACAAGATGTGCATACCAGGGTGAGTGAAGAGTGAAGAGTGAAGAGTGAAGATGCAATATAAAAATACCAGCAAATGCATATAAACACAAGGCATTTTCACATATCCCAGAGCTCTCCAGAAAGGATCTGCACATTGACTACTTGGGATAGGCAAAGCAAGGATCTCATTTTGGGAGGTGTATGTTACTGGTGATGGCATGTTCACTGTTACTGGCATGCATAGCCTTTATGGGTTAAATATTGGCCTAGGACACCATCCCTATTTAGAATTACTCATTCTGGAAGTCAGTGTCTGGATACTGACACTTATGTGGTCTACCCGAGGGTTTACTTACGTAAAGAGATGTTTGAGAGGAGTATCACTGGAGTTTCTGTAGATTTGTTTTTCTAGCACTGAATCGCCTTGGGATACAATTTTACCATCATCTGGAAGGAATTCAAGGCTCTCAATACTGGAGATGATTTTGTCACAGGTGAAAGCAAAGAAGAGGCCTGCGCTATAGCCCCAGCCCATGGACTGAGCATCTTTTTGAGGAAAGTTGGAATGTACAGCTTGAGATGACCATTTATACATATATCCTGTGCTGTCATTGACACACCAGAATGATCCATCAGGACTAAAAGCCATGAAGTGAGTGAGCTGGAACCAGTTTTCATTGCCAACAGGTATGCATGTCGCAAACCAGTCATCCTTGGAGTCTGTTGGGGGGGTTTCTCTTCACAAGACGGCCATCTGATTTCACTGCATACAGAATGCCTTGAGGATCAAAGAAGAGGGCCCTTAATGAGTTCCACATACCAGACCCTATTTTGGTGGCTTGACGATAAAGCCAGGGCATGTTTGCATTGGTCGGAGCAGGACCCTTGTAGATATCCCCTTTGCCTGTTACTGCATACAAGACACCATTGGGATCAAAGAGTATAAATCTGAAGTTGCTCCAGTAAACTTTACCCACTTTTTTTGCAACATTGAACCAGTCCAGGCCTTGCTGTGAAGGTATATTTCCTCTGTACACATCTCCACGACGGACAGCAAACAGTTCCCCTTCAGGACTAAAGAAAACCCAGGAGGCATTTGCTAGTATCCCTAGAGGAACTGCTCTCGCCATGTAGTTGTCCTCTTCCTGACTGGGTGGTAAGCCAGCTCCAGCAACATTCCATCCTGGTTACAATGAAGAGGAGGGTTTCTGAAAGTCAAGGGGGAACAGATGTTAGACCTAAACTACAGCAATAATTTGTCGTCATTTAACTTTAACACACTAGACAGCAGGGTAATCCTTAAATCCTGGGCAGTTTGGGTGTCCTTGAGGACTGGGTTGAGAACCCCTGCTCTAGAAGTTCTAATAACTCATAGAATTCATATTTATTATTTTTCAATCCATCTATTACTTCCCATGATTTGGGCAGCCCTAACAACACCTCCCCTGACCAAGATGTACACAGCAAACATGAAAAGGAAGTAACCAGAGACTTTTGTAGGAAACATCTTGTTTTGGAGGTGTGAGCTTGAGATTTTCCATTAAAGGGACTCTGGCACTGCAGGTCCCCTCTCCCTCCCACCACCCATCCCTGGTAGCTGAAGGGGTGAAAACCCTTCAGGTCACTTAACCGAGACCCCACCGATGTCCCTCAGCGATGGTTTCTGCTCGCCACCACTCTGCCCAGTGATTATGTCAGCCGGTGGGCAAGACTGATCCCGCCCGCGAAACCTAATGCACAAGCTCTCCATAGCAAACCATTGAAAATGCTTTTCAATGCTTTCCTATGGGGAATTGAGCAACGCTGGAGGGCCTCTCACAGCGTGAGGATGTCCAGCAATGCTCTAGCACAGGTTTCCTGTGCTATGGACACGATAGATAGATAAAAATATTTACAGTTGCAGGGTTTAGGGTAGTGGGAGTTGGCACACAGACCACTCCAATGGGCAGAAGTGGTCTGGGTGCCTGGAGTGTCCCTTTAAATGATCTGTCTACAGAGAACATGAGAAGGCAGACTGCTCTAGCAGAGAACATCTGCCACTCACATTAGCTATAGCCAACAGAAATGGATTACCTCAGCCAGGCTGACTGCTGGGGAAGGGGTTTCTGCAGAGATGTATCGAAGGGCAAGTATAAGTCAAGGAAATTAGAATGCAAAGGATTTATTTTCATATATACTGACTTACATATCACTTTCTTATGCATTCCACACCAAATCCAAGAGGAACACCTAACTACTGTCGTATCCCTAGAAATGGACAGAATAAAAGAGGGGGATTTAACAAAAAAAAAAAAAAGAAAAAAAAAAAAAAAGGAGAGCTGAACCCTGCTGATCTAGCCAGCTGAGAGAAGCAGTAATAAAAATGTAGCTTCCTATTCCTGCCTCCACACATCGCCACCTACGGGTGGCAGTAGTCTTAATATGAGGGAAAAAAAAAAAAACCCCAACACCCCACACACAGATTTTCTAATAGGTCTGCAATACCAGCACCACCAAGTGCCAGCTAGTCCAGTAAGATACTAACCAGGTGACAGCCATAATACGGTGCACAATAGCATGTTTCCAAGTGTGTGTATGAGAGATGATACCATGACTGCATTTCTCTCACCACTGTCCTAGAGTCTAGCCCGGGAGATACCAGCCTTTGCAATACTGGCACAAGACAACCCCAAACAACACTGGTCAGAAATAATGACTGACTAAACATCCAGATCAAAGTATTTAAAAATAATACAAGAGAGTGAGCTCCTATATACAGGGATCACTTACCTGGTTTATCCATTATCACAGAGATCAGAATACAAACTCCCAAATCTCTAGCGTTCCAGCAGGAATTCCTCGTGTTTGTGTAGATAAGGAAATGTCTCTTGCTATCTCTGTACAAGGTCAATATCCCTAGTGCATTAGCTTTATAGCCAGCACCCCTCCCAAAACACAGCTGTACCTGATTTAATCAGCATGGTTACCATACTCTGTGCTTATCTGGTAAAGGAAGGGTTAACTCTATCATTATACATGTGATCACCCAATAATTGATCGATTAAAGTACAACAAAGAATATGGTACTTTTTTTCTCTGTAGGGATATAGGGGACATCCATCAAATATATATTTCTTTGCAGTCACTTTCCGTTTTTATTTTGTATTGCTTTAGAGGGTTTCCTCATTCATCCTACATTCTATTTGTGTTTTCCATATAAGCTGCCCTGCTTTCTGAAGTCTGTTAGAGATGTAGGGGTTTATTCACTAAATAGTGAGGAACTTTCCTGTTATCTGCTCTCCACAGCTCGGTAATTATTATTATTATTATTATTATTATTATGATATTTATAGAGCTCCGTCAAATTCCGCAGCGCTTTACAAATGGGTGGACAAACAGACATGTAGTTGTAACCAGACAAGTTGGACACACAGGAACAGAGGGGTTGAGGGCCCTGCTCAATGAGCTTACATGCTAGAGGGAGTGGGGTAAAATGACACAAAAAGGTAAGGATAGTAATCATTGGTACTCCTTCAACATCGTTATCTGAACTTCTCCCTCGTCATCGGAACTCCTCATCCCTTCTCATTGGAACTCCTCCTCTCCCGTCATTGAAAATAGCCCCCCTATGGGATCACTGACTCTGAAAAGGCTGCTCGGCAAGGTTCTGCGAGGTAAGTAAAGTTTATGATATTTTATGCTGATCGATTCTAACTTATGTGTAAGTAATAAATAAATTTTTTACTTTGTACACATTTCTCCATTTTTCATTTTGGATGTATTTCTATCTTTTTGTATCATTGATACCTGGAAGTCCATATATTGAAGTAAGAACATTGCCTGAGAGCTACATGGATTTTTTATACGCCTTATCTATTCAGTCAAAGTGTGAGTGATCCATTTGGCAAATATACATACTGTAGAAGCTGCATACGGAGTTGCACTATGTTATTTTTTGTTTCCCTATAGTTGGATTGACCCCAATTTGTGTATTTAAAGGTAAGTAAAGTTACTGTCACGCTTAGCTTATAGTTAGGGACTTCACTACAGCACTGGGGCATGGGATATTTAGGTGTGAATTAAAATGAGGGTTCTAGGCTAAAAATAGCATACATTTAGGGTAGGGTTTGTATAGGGTTAGTTGGTAAAGGGTCTAAGTATCTAAGATTCTAAAATAAATTCAGACAATAGAACAATGAAGCATTAATGATCAGGACTAATATGTGCATCTATTTTTAGTTCTCTTTCTGGAGTCGCACTGTATGTTTAAAAATTATTATAAGCAAAAATTTGAAATTTTTTTAAAATTTTCTCCATTTTTCTTTTTCTTTTAAAAAACCCAATAGATATTATGTATGGGGGCAAGGCTTAAATTACAGTGGAACAGACACAGCACAAATTCTAGGTTTAGTTTTGGTTCAGTAGTTAGGCAATTGCCTCCATCCTTAAAGGGACTCTGTAGGCAACAAGACCACTTCATCTCATTGAAGTGGTCAAGGTGCAATGTCCCTGCCCCCCTTAGTCCTGCATTGTTTACATAGCAGTACTAAGGCAGTCTCTAGTGGCTGTCTACCAAATAGTCACTAGAGACGCTTCCAGGAGTTTAATGGACTTTGAGTCCCCTAAATGATGATGGACGTACTCACGCACTGAATGAGGACATCCAGTGTCAGCGAAATCCAAATAGGGAAGAATTGAGTCAATAAAAAAGGTGCTCTGTGTGTTTAAGTAGGCGCTCAACCTTAAATCTACTATAGGTAATAAGATATTGCTAATACTCTCTGGTGGGTGTTTGTGTGTGAAAAATGCAAAAACAAATACAAACACACTAATTTTGGCCAGGGTTTTGTGGCTACTAAAAAAGACTGGACATAACCAATTTGCAATACCTTGTCTACTTTTGCAAATAGTTTGCCATCATGGGGGAAATTCTCATTCCTTGGCCACCATATGTACAAAAGATAGTATAGTTGCAAACATATACCAGTGAGGGCACCACAATCACAAAAGTGCATATATAGTTACCATCCAGTTCGTTGGGTTAGGCATGTAATAAAAACAAAACAGAACATATACATAGTGAAGTATTTAACCCATTAACGCCGTTTGTAAAAAATAAAAAAAAGTTAAAAAAAAAATTTAACATTGTGATCAGCCTGTTTAGGGATTTTAGTACATTTGTACTATTATTATTTTTATTTTTTTTTAGGGTCAAAAATATTTTTAAATTTTTTTTTACCCTTTGTCAGCCGCAGCAACCCAAATCACCTTTAACATAGAAACATAGAATGTGACGGCAGATAAGAACCATTCGGCCCATCTAGTCTGCCCAATTTTCTAAATACTTTCATTAGTCCCTGGCCTTATCTTATAGTTAGGATAGCCTTATGCCTATCCCATGCATGCTTAAACTCCTTTACTGTGCTAACCTCTACCACTTCAGCTGGAAGCCTATTCCATGCATCCACTTTACTCAGTAAAGTAATTCTTCCTGATTAGTGATGTCCCGAACGGTTCGCCGCGAACGGTTCACCACGGACTCATCATTGAGTAAACTTTGACCCTGTCAAACCCTGTCAGCAGCAGACCCTCCCTCCCAGACCCTCCCACCTCCTGGACAGCTCACTAAGAATGCAGCTTCACAATGAATGTAAAATGGATGCTGTCCAAGAGGTGGGAGGGTCTGGGAGGGAGGGTCTGCTGCTGATTGGCTTGAATGTGTCTGCTGACTGTGAGGTACAGGGTCAAAGTTTACTCAATGATGAGTCTGTGGCGAACCGTTCGTGTCGAACCGTTCGCGAACCCTTCGGTGAACCGTATATTGTTTGGGCCATTGTGTGCGAACCGGGACCACCCTGACAACAAGTCATTAGGTTGTGGTTAACCTCAGACCGCAACCTCCCGGGCAGTTAATTGTCGGCACATGCTTGCAGCGGGGTGGTCGGCTGTTCGTTAGTTCATTCAGCGTTTTCGAGGTCACTGGGGTTATTTGGCGGCACACGCCATGGGCTGGGTGGTTGGTCATTCGTATATACGAACGGCTGGTAGATGGGGTTCGTGTTAAACAAAGTAGCAAAAAGGGAACAAAATAACTGTACGTATCCAAATAGAGGGGATCTCTGTAACAGAGAGAGAGGGCTAAAAGGGGGGCAGAGGAAAAAGAAGGAGATGGAACCAGAGAGGTGGGGGGGACCAGAGAGAAACCAAAGAGGAAGTGGTCTCCCCAAGAGAGGACCAGGAGTACACCACAAGGAAGGGGAAACAGTGGACAGATGCAGGGGGAAACAGTGAACAGATGCGGGGGGGGGGGAGTGGGGCCACCGGCCTTCCCAAGGATCCAGAGGACACACCATAACCGGGGAGGACCCCCTCCACCCCCCAACATCAGCACAGCTGTGCCCTACTTGGCCTCATGGGGCCCACTCACCACCGCCGGCCCAGATGCAGGTTCGCTCACTGTGAGGCTCCTGGGAAGGCCTCCCAGACACCCCAGACTTTCCGGGCTGTGCAGGCCGTCTTCTCATGCCCCCGGCCCACTGTCCATAGCTGGGGGTAAGAGAGAAACCACTGGGGGAGCAGGCCGCGTATCAGATGGGGCAGACACGCGGGCCTGGCGGCGCCTTGGGTGCTGGATCAGGCTCCTATACCGGGCCTGAGATGCTGAATCCGGATCCAGGAAGCAAGCGGCCAGGAGTCGCTGTAGCCGCGTGGGAGGCCCCAGCAGAGGCCTGGCCGTTGGGGGTGACAATTGTTCAGGAAGGTGCCTGCTATCATCCAGGGCAGCTGCAGCTCTGAGGGCAGCAGAATTGAATCCACACCCATCCTCAAGCAGGTAAAATCAACAGGCCCAGGACAAACAGAAGCAACAGAGTCAGGGTAAGTTGTTTGCTGGCCTGTCTCCCAAGAGGCACTGAGGTAAGATGATCCCTACACCAATCCCAAACACATAACCACGCCTATATACACATACAACCAATCACAAGCATTTATCCCCACACTCATACATGTGCCCTTGTCCGCTTAGCTGCACTATCTCCCCAGGGCCTGAGAGCTCCAAGCCACAGCCCCAGAAAATACACCAACCAAATAACTGTAAAATATATATATTAAATAGGGTGTGAAATAAAGATTAGAGGCAGTGCACGTATTTCCCAGCCTATTTAATAAAGCTGATCTTTTGTCCAAAAACGTTTGATGTGAACTGATTAGGAATTGTGGCAAAAATTAAGGGGCTTGGTTGCCAGCCTCCTACCCTGGGACTATGGGCCCTGTGATAAACCATGTTAAAAAGTAGTGTTTCTGCCCCTTGGACTTTTAACTGAAACAGATCCGAACACATGGCGACGGCCATCTTAAATTGTCGAATGGCCAGTGTTTTGTCGAGTGTATGGAACTGTTTTGGGCATGGGACCATGTGCATGGTGGGTCAAAAGAAACTTCCAGGTATTTCCTGAACCCCTGATCTGATCTGGGTGATTTTTGGATATGTTCTTCACCCAGATCAGGGCTCTCCGTGGATATTTATGGGGATGTGTGTTGTTTTGGGGTGTTTTTCAGACTTTGTAAAAATGTATGTTTTTTCTGCTTAGAGTTAATTGAGTTAGTCCATTGTCTTCGTTAATTATATAATAGGCAGAGGGGACGGATTGTGTACACTGTATGGGAGTGACTGAATGTAAAACTATGTTTTTATTGGCTTGTTGTTCCTGTGTCCCTGTGCCCCACAAGGTCCACCTGGGTGGTAACCTTGTGGGGAAAACTGCATAAAAGGCAATGTGCCACAATACATTTTCAGTTTCTATTTTAAACTGAATCTAGAGTCTTGTCTCTTATTGGGGGCAACTGCTACAAGGGATTGCTACAATCACTATACTCCCTTGTTTAATCACTAGCTCTTGTAAGAGCTGTTCCTGCTTTGCTCTCTGGAGGAAGAGAGGTTCAGCCACTGGAACCTGGAGACTTGTCGTAGGTCCAGTGTGGGTAGGAGACGGCGAGACCCCAACCAAGCTGCGGTGGTTTGTGGGGTCTGCAGTACTTATAGTATCTGGAGAAGAGCTTGGAGCCCTCAGTAAGCACTAGGAGTATCTGTCAGCGGAGGTACCCAGCCGGGGTACAGGAAGCTCCATTATGTCAGTATGTATGTCTGTGTGTATGTCAGTATGTATGTCTGTGTGTGTGTGTGTGTGTGTATGTGTGTATGTATGTGTATATGTGTGTATGTCTGTGTGTATGTCTGTGTGTGTGTGTGTGTATGTCAGTATGTATGTCAGTGTGTATGTCTGTGTGTGTGTGTATGTCAGCATGTGTATGTCTGTGTGTATGTCAGGGTATGCCTGTGTGTATGCGTATGTATGTCTGTGTGAGTGTGTATGTCTGTGTGAGTGTGTATGTCTGTGTGTATGTCTGTGTGTGTGTATGTCTGTCTGTGTGTGTGTGTGCATGTCAGTATGTATGTCTGTGTGTGTGTATGTCTGTGTGTATGTTCGTGTGTGTGTGTATGTCAGTATGTATTGTCTGTGTGTATGTCTGTGTGTGTAGCGCTCAAAGTGCTGTATGTCTGTGTGTGTACCGTCTGTGTCTGTGTGTATGTCTGTGTGTGTGTGTATGTCAGTATCTATGTCTGTGTGTATGTCAGTATGTATGTCTGTGTGTATGTCTGTGTGTGTGTGTGTGTCAGTATGCATGTCTGTGTGTATGTCTGTCTGTGTGTGTGTGTATGTCAGTATGTGTGTCTGTGTGTGTGTGTGTGTGTGTGTGTGTGTGTGTATGCCAGTATGTATGTCTGTGTGTATGTCTGTGTGTGTGTGTGTATGCCAGTATGTCTGTCTGTGTGTGTGTTTGTCAGTATGTATGTAAGTGTGTGTGTATGCCAGTATGTTTGTATGTCTGTGTGTGTGTGTCTGCAAGAATGTATGTCAGTATGCATGTATGTCTGTGTGTGTGTGTGTGTCACTCTTTCAGTATGTATGTCAGTATGCATGTATGTCTGTGTATGTATGTCAGTATGTCTGTGTGTATCTGTGTAGCGGAAATAGTTAAATGTGTTTAGCGTGGTGTGTTGTGGGAGGTCAGGGAAGGGGAGCAGTGCCCGGTCACAGAAGAAGCTGTAGAAGCGTAGGAGGTTGTTGTCTTTGAATCTGGTAAAGTGTTGGGGGGACATGCCTGGGGCAAATTGCGTGTTTCGTAGGATTGGTGTTAGTCGGGAGGGGGTTGTGGTTATTGAGCATTTGGTTGTGATTCTGTCCCATATTTTGATGGTGTTTGTGATTGCTGGGGAAGTGTTGGGTGCTTGTGGTCTGGCTTGTTTATGTAGCCATATATATAGGGATGGGAAATCTTTGCCGAACATCGTGTGTTCCAGGTCTACCCACCTTTTTATGCCGTAGGGAGCGTGTCGGTATTGAGTTTGTGCCAGTTGCGCTGCGTGGTAGTATTGCAGGTAGTGGGGGAGGCCCAGTCCCCCCGCTCTATTTGGGATGTATAGTGTTGCCCTCTTTATTCTGGCTCTTTTGTTGGCCCATATGAATCGGTCCGTTTGGGCTTGTAGAGTTTTGAAATTGGAGATGATGGGTGGTATGGGTAGTGCCTGGAACAGGTATAGGAGTCTGGGTATTAAATTAATTTTGACTGATCCTAATCTACCTAGCCAGGAAATTGAGAGGTTGGCCCAGGATTTAAGATGTTGTGCTGCAGTTTGTAGCAGTGGTGTGTAGTTGAGTTTGTAGGTTAGTGATAAGTCTTTGGGGATACGGGTTTCCAGGTAGGTTATGTTCGTGCCTGTGAGGTCGAATGGGTATGCGCTCGCTAGTTGATGGAGTTGTTGTGTGTCTATATGGATCGGTAGGGCTTCCATTTTTTCGATGTTCAGTTTGTATCCTGAGACCATTGCGTAATCTTGTAGGGCGATGAGTAGTGGTGGTAGGGATTCGATAGGTTTCGTGATGGTGAGTAGGATATCGTCTGCGTATGCTGCCATCTTATACTCCTCTGTACGGATTGTGATTCCTGCGATGGTCTTGTTTTGTCTGTGTTTGCAGTAGGGGTTCTAGGGAGAGGGTGAATAGTGGGCAGCCCTGTCTGGTGCCATTATGGATCTTGAATGAGGGTGGGTGGGTAGGAGAAGATTGGCCATGGGGGAAGTGTACATCGTTTGCAGGGCATTGAAGAAGGGTGGAATTAAAATTTTTGTAGTGTGGCAAACAAGAACGGCCAGAGTAGGCGGTGTAGATACGAATATCCATCTCACTATCTATCCTAGCTGTTCATATAAGGGTTAATTTGAACCAAGAATAAATTTGGTATTGTACGGGAAAAGTACTGATTTCGAAATGTTCTTTTTAATTGTCCAAGATTTTGGTATTTGTAAATATTTGGTTTTTATCAAATATGCATGCGTTATATAACGTAGAATTATAAATAGAAACAGCTGCTCATAACTTGTGAAAAACAATCTATGTGTAACGCTAAACGAGTGGAACGCAACTGCAGAATTTAAAATACTACAACTTATTATTTTATTCTTTTATTGATTTGCAAGCTTTGGTTACTGTAGCTTTAAACTCTTATGGCAGGTTACTAGTTGCAGAAAAAAATAAGCCACTTAAGTTTTGCATTAAGCAAAACAGTTCCAATTAAGGGTAGTGCAGAGTTTCCATGTAGAATTAGAGTTGAATTAAATGCAGCAAAATTAGCTTCCAGAGTTAGTATGCAGAATTAGAGTTGAATTAAATGCAGCAAAAATAGCTTCCAGAGTTTGTATGCAGAATTAGAGTTGAATTAGATGCAGCAAGAAATAGCTTCAAGAGAGTTTAACAATGAGGCAGCTTATAATTGCAACTGAGAGGTAATTAGATTGCAGGAGAAAATGTACTTAGCTTCAATAGCAGTATTTCCAGAGAACTGGGGAGATCAATTAAGGCAGTCTTTTAGGAGTGAGAGTAGAAGTCCTTGAAACAGTCCGAGGTCGAGGAGTGGAGAAGGCGGGTAGTCGGTTTTCAGATCGGGTTCGGTACACGGAAGAGCTTAAATGTAATCGGTAGCCGGTAAGAGATACACAGGAACTTGTTCAATAATCCAGCGCTTTGAATCTGGCGCGGTCTTCCTATGTAGCGTGGGACGACCGCGTCAGAGAAGGGGTGGGGCAAAGCTCCGTCAACCTGGAAGTGTCTTAATTCGGCGAAACCCGGCAGGTATAACCTGACAGTATCCTCTTCCCATGGGGCACCCTCTGGGTGCACTTCACCTTGGTTTGGAGGGGTAGCGCCTGTGGAACGCAGCAACCAATCTATTTGCATGAACAACAGATGAATCTTCCCATGTGTCTTCATCAACCCCATAACCTTTCCATCTAATAAGGTATTGTAGGGAGCCACGGCGGATTCGTGAATCCAAAATCTTATGTATTTCGTATTCCTCTTCACCGTGAACAATGACAGGTTCAGGAGAGGTCACCACTTCCCTATTGAAAGGGTCAGGGATATGTGGTTTAAGTAAGGAGACATGGAATACTGGATGAAGTTTGACATTTGGAGGAAGTTTTAGTTTAACAACGTTGTCATTGATAACTGCTATTACTTGAAAAGGACCAAGAAAGAGAGAGCTCAATTTTTTTGAGGGGCGGTTGGTGGTTATATTTCTTGAAGAGAGCCAGACAAGATCACCTATTTTGTAATTAGGAGGAATTTTCCTTTTTGTGTCAAAAAACTTTTTCTGGTTATTTAAAGCGAGTTGAAGATTCTCCCGTAATTTGTGAAATAGGGAGGACATAAACTCGTTCCTGAATGAAACAGTAGGATTGGATGAAGCAATGGTTTGGATGGGAAACAAAGATGGATGGAACCCATAGTTTGAGAAGAAGGGAGTCATTTTCGTACTGGTGTGAATAGAATTGTTATAAGAAAATTCAGCCATAGGCAACCATGTGGTCCAGTCATCTTGTAGGTATGAACAATAACATCGCAGATACTGTTCCAAGCATTGATTGACCCTCTCTGTTTGCCCATTAGTTTGGGGATGATAGGCGGATGAGAGTTTACGTTGAATTTGAAGGGAGGAACACATCTCTTTCCAGAATTTGGAGGTAAACTGTGTCCCTCTATCTGAAATAATTTCTTCAGGAAGTCCATGAAGCTTTACAATATTATCGATAAAAACTTTAGATAATTCTGCTGAGGAGGGCAATTTTCTTAATGGGGATGAAATGGGACATTTTAGTGAGGCGGTCCACAACGACAAGAATAGTGGTGAAATGTTGAGATGGTGGGAGATCCACTAAAAAATCCATAGAAATGGATTGCCAAGGTTTTTCTGGAATGGGTAAGTTAAGTAGTAATCCAAAAGGTTGATGATGTTCAGGTTTGGACCTCTGACAGGTAGAGCAAGTCTTGACATAGGATTCAATAGTTTTATCCTGGCGGGGCCACCAATAATATCGTGAAGCTAATTCGAGTCTTCTTAATCCCAGGATGTCCAGCTAAGGGAGAATAATGGACCATTTTAAGTAATTTATTCCTAATTATGGGAGGAATGTAAATTATATTTTTAAAATAGAATATGCCTTCCTTTTTTGTTAACATAGGTGAATTGGGAAGTTCAAGATCTTTCTCATTTAAATTTTTTATGTCATCATATAGAGAAGAAATAATTCCAATTGTTTTGTTAGGAGGGTAATCATCTACAGCAATTTTATGAGGGATTCTAGAAAGAGCGTCTGCCTTTTTATTCCTAGTTCCAGGTCTGTATACTAATTGGAAGTTACATCGGTTAAAAAAAAGATTCCATCTAACTTGTCTAGCTGAAAGGGTCTTATTAGTATAGAGATATTCGAGATTTTTGTGATCTGTATAAACCACTATGGGGTGTTTTGTATCTTCAAGGAGATGATGCCAATTCTCAAAAGCAGCTTTAACACTTAACAATTCTTTTTCACCAATTGGATAATTTTTTTCAGCGGAGCTCAAGGATCGTGAAAAAAATGCAACTGGATGGAGCGGATCCTGAGGTGTTTTGTGTTGAGAAAGCACTGTAGCTGTATCTGATGCATCTACTTCAAGAACATTTAGGAATGTTGGATTAGGCAGTTGAAGAATGGGGGCAGTTGTAAATCTTCTTTTTAATTCGTTGAAGGCTGATTGTGCATTTTCATTCCAATTAAAAGAACGCTTACTGCTGTTAAGGAGATTAAGTGGATGAGATATATCTGAATAATTTCTAATACATTTTCTATAGAAATTTGCAAATCCAAGAAATCGTTGTAACTCTTTTGTACTAGTAATGATACACTCAATTTTGGAATTATCCATCTTCAGGGAATGAGGTGAAATAATATATCCTAGAAAAGAGAATTCAGTAACTTCAAAAAGGCATTTCTCGGGTTTAGCGTATAATTTGTGTGTTCTCAATCTAGATAGAACCCATCTTACATGCTTCCTATGTTCGTCCAGATTGTTGGAATATATTAAGATATCATCTAAATAGATTATAACACATACGTCCAATAGATCTCTGAAGATATCATTTATAAAATGTTGAAATGTTGCGGGGGCATTACAGAGCCCAAAAGGCATCACAAGATATTCGTAGAGACCATATCTTGTCCGGAAGGCAGTCTTCCATTCATCATCCTGTTTTATTCTAATAAGGTTGTATGCGCCACGGAGGTCTAATTTAGTGAATATAGTAGCTGTTCTTA
This sequence comes from Pelobates cultripes, assembly GCA_933207985.1. NCBI lineage: Eukaryota > Metazoa > Chordata > Amphibia > Anura > Pelobatidae > Pelobates > Pelobates cultripes. The sequence goes on from OW240917.1 coordinate 10,847,631, forward strand.
ACCTTTCAATTAATTCATTTATTAGAGGAAGAGGATAACTATTTTTAATAGTTATTTTGTTTAAGGCTCTGTAATCTATAATGGGACGAATAGTTTGGTCCTTATTTCTCACAAAGAAAATACTAGAAGCAGCTGGGGAGGTTGAAGGTCTGATGAACCCTTTACGTAGATTTTCATTGAGGTATTCTTTTAAGGTTTCTAATTCCTTTTCAGAGAGTGGATAAATATGGCCATAAGGAATTGGAGCTCCGGGTATGAGATCTATTGGGCAGTCATATACCCGATGAGGTGGGAGTGTTTCGGCTTCTTTTTTACAAAAGACATCTGCGAAATCGGAGTAGAATGGAGGTATAACTGGTTCTTTAGTAATTTGGAGAATGGGAATATGTTGTAAGCATGTTCTTTTACAGAAGTCAGAGGTAAAAGAAATGGTGAAAGGAGACCATTTAAGTAACGGATTATGGATTTTTTACCAATTAATCCCTAGAATGACTGGATAAAGTGGTGATTTAATAACATCAAAGATAAGGAATTCGGAATGAACGTGGTTGGTAATCATTCTTAGAGGAACTGTCTCATTTTTTATGGGACCTGAGGATAGATATATATGAGCCATCAATAACTCTGACTGGAACAAAATTAGTTTTACGAACACAAGGGATTTTATTTTTTGTTACAAAGGAAAAGTCAAGAAAGGCTCCATTAGCGCCAGAATCGATAATGGCCTCAGTCATAATTCTTTCTGTGTCCCACTGTAATATGAGAGATATAGTAAAATAAGTAGATTTTTTGTTTTGGTAGGACGTTTAATATAGAAGTAGATGAATGATGCTTACCGCATTTTGAATGTTTCAGAAGAGGACATTCTGGAATTAGATGTTCTTTTGAGGCACAATACATACATAGGTTTAAATGTCTCCTTCTTGTTCTTTCTTCAGAGGTAAGGGGACTTCTTATTATACCTACTTCCATAGGTTCAGTTTGAGTAGGATTTTTTTCAGGCAATTTTGGAGGAGTGAAGGGTTTTCTCCAAGTAGAATTAGTGAAACTTTTTCAGCCCTTTTTTCTCTTAGACGTCTATCAATACTAATGGAAAGTTGGATCAATGTATTTAAAGTAGGAGGGAGTTCGGTACGGGAGAGTTCATCTTTTACCGCTTCGGATAATCCGAGACGGAACTGGTTGCGTAAGGTAATGTCGTTCCATTGAGTTTCAGTAGCCCATCTTTTAAATTCTGCAATATAATCTTCAACAGGTCTATTCTTTTGTTGTAGAGTTCTTATGGTTAAATCTGCAGTAGTTTGTTTATAAGGATCCTCATATAATAGAGACATAGCTTCAAAGAACATCTCTAGAAAGGAATGTGCCCAGGCCATAGGTTCACCTCTTAGAAAAGAGATCACAGAACAGACCTTAGATCTTTCAGTAAGATAAGATCTAGGTCTTAAAGCTATCAGAAGTTTGCAGGAATTCAAGAACTCTCTGTACTTTGATCTATCTCCATAGAATTTTTCTGGGTTGCAGACAGCAGGATCGCTAGCCGATTGAAGAGAGTGCATGAGGAAGATGACCTTGTATGTCTCTGACATATGTTAATATTCTCTCGTTTGTAATCTGCAATTCTTGTAAGCCCTGAGCAATTGTATCAACTCTATTGGTCAGGGCAGAGACTTGTGAGTTAATATCTGCTGGTTCCATTGGAAAAGGCTGGATTATTCTGTAACGCTAAACGAGTGGAACGCAACTGCAGAATTTAAAATACTACAACTTATTATTTTATTCTTTTATTGAATTGCAAGCTTTGGTTACAGTAGCTTTAAACTCTTATGGCAGGTTACTAGTTGCAGAAAAAAATAAGCCACTTAAGTTTTGCATTAAGCAAAACAGTTCCAATTAAGGGTAGTGCAGAGTTTCCATGTAGAATTAGAGTTGAATTAAATGCAGCAAAATTAGCTTCCAGAGTTTGTATGCAGAATTAGAGTTGAATTAGATGCAGCAAGAAATAGCTTCAAGAGAGTTTAACAATGAGGCAGCTTATAATTGCAACTGAGAGGTAATTAGATTGTAGGAGAAAATGTACTTAGCTTCAATAGCAGTATTTCCAGAGAACTGGGGAGATCAATTAAGGCAGTCTTTTAGGAGTGAGAGTAGAAGTCCATGAAACAGTCCGAGGTCGAGGAGTGGAGAAGGCGGGTAGTCGGTTTTCAGATCGGGTTCGGTACACGGAAGAGCTTAAATGTAATCGGTAGCCGGTAAGAGATACACAGGAACTTGTTCAATAATCCAGCGCTTTGAATCTGGCGCGGTCTTCCTATGTAGCGTGGGATGACCGCATCCGAGAAGGGGCGGGGCAAAGCTCCGTCAACCCGGAAGTGTCTTAATTCGGCGAAACCCAGCAGGTATAACCTGACACTATGTCATTGTCATAATTTTCACGCCCATATGCTCATTTTTCCCCCTCCCATCCTGCTATGAAAATGGGGTATAAATATAACTTGCGTAATAAAGGAATTGGAATTGGTTATTGAACACGTCTCTGCTATTCATTTCCGATTTCCATAGCTCTGAATGAGTTGGCAAATATCCATCATCCACAAAGGGCCCGGGCTGATTTTATCCCCAACACATTGGTGTCAGAAGTATTTGGGTGCAATTGGGAACGGAAATGACAGGTAAGAGAATTTTGTGTCTTTTACGACATTAATTCTTTACCTGCTTCTCCTATATCCCACACCTTGCATTTCTTATTTCAATGGGGTTTTTCACTATTTAAATTTTTAAAGGGGATTTTCACTGCATAGTGTCTTTGATAAACATGGTATTTTTTTAAGTCTTAGCTAGACTTCTATTACTCCTTGGGTTGAAGGAAATCCTTTGGAAGGCAGTATTGTGCACAATTGTCTTTGGTAGACAATTCCTCTTTGGTAGAGGTTCCCCTTTGGCAGGTGGTAAAATGATTTTCAAGCCTTTGGCAGGCTATCATGTCATGTAATGTAATGTACATGTACATGTGGGTTTTGCAGACTAAAATGGTTTAGGAAAAAAAAAAGTGTTAAAAGGGAATATTGTTTAAACCCTGTATGATGGATGTTTGGCATTACTCCAGCTTGCTAATTTATGTGCTATTTTATGATATTTTATGATTTTATGATGTGCAACAGCATAAAGTCTTAATTGAGGGAATGTCAAAAGTACATGTAAAGGTGACGACGAATAAGAAAAAAATAGAGGTTAATTAAGGGAGGCTACAAATTCTAGAACTAACATGATTTCTCTGCATGTATGTTTGTTTGCATAATGAGCCCTTTATTTTTATACTTGGACAAAAGTACTATAAGCCCACTACACTTTTTCATGAGAGTGGGATGTATGATTGTTTATAAGATGAGCCCTTTATTTTCATTTTGGGACAAAAGGCCACTTCATTCAAAATGTCAAACACCACATTCTTTCTGCCCTGTGTGTTTGTTGCAGAGAATTTATGTTGTAAATTTAAATGATTATAAATTAGAGAGCAAAATTTATACTTTCAGCAATCCAACACATGCTTCATTTTGTGCTGTAAGCTAACTTGTAGTATTCCAGTACGTCACATGTTGTATGTGCTTTAAATTGTATGTATTCTGTAAATTGTTGTATGGGGATGCTGGGATTTTATTGATTGTGACCCAAACTGTGCAGAAGTGGGTTTGAAATTTTGGTCATGGAATGTAGGATCAGACAACCATGGACAAAGGTTTTTACCTGTGTTGTTATGACTTTTGGGAACTCAAATTGACCGGTAAAAATTTTGCCATGCCTTTAACATGGAGTAGTATAAATATTTTGAGTCTTTGAGAGTTCTGACAAATGCAGGTGATACCATGTCTGTGTAATCTGGTCCAAATGTTCTGTAAGCGAATAAGAGAGAAATTCTATTGACAGGGTACATATGTTGCAACTGGTTAATGCAAGTGTTATACAAATGTTTAAGTCAAACACGTTATATGGCCGTACGGGATCCCTTCTTTAAAAAGAAAAAATTAACCCTTTGGTACCAGAACTCTTAAATAAATCTGATACAAACTTAAATTGGTATACCTTACAATAATATGTTCTGAATACAGCTGTTAAAAGTTTATTCTGTGTAAATGATGATTGTGATAAATATGTGTTTTAGAAACATAGAAACATAGAATGTGACGGCAGATAAGAACCATTCGGCCCATCTAGTCTGCCCATTTTGAAGTATGCAGTTTAATTGTCATGCATGTTAATGGGTATTTTGCTGTGTTATTTTAAATTATATTTGAATAAGTTTGTCTCAGTATTGATACAGATGGGAATGGCAGCGTAATAATTTATTAAATAACTGATTTATTATTGAATACTAGTCCAAGAGCAATATGAGTTGTAGTCTTAAGAAAAAAAAGGGGGGAAGCTGTTTTTGTAAGTTTTTGCTGATTTCCAAAATTCTGTTGCAATAATGGCCTTTTGCCAAAATTTGACTTTCCTGTCCAGTTGCCAGGGTCTCTGATCTAATCTTAAAGCAGTACTGCTTGCATAGTTTGCAGACATGCATAATGCACAAACATGGGAACCTACAATATGTCTGTGTTTCTTTTGAGGGACACTGAGTGTGACGTTTATTAATTTATTTTGGATTGAGTTAATTGCCTGTACATGAATATGTTTTTTGTCTTGGCATGTCTGCTGGATATCTGCTACATTCGCTGTGTTCTGTGTTATAAGATGACATGTGTGATATTACAATGAGTATGAAGAATATTTAAAGAATATTTGCATGTCATTATCGCAAGCCTTTAGTGTCTTTTTACAACAGATTAAAAAACGCTGATCAGCCGACAAGAAAGGGGCCCCTGGGAAAGAAAAAAAAAAAAAATAATTCATGTGTGTTTCAAAATCGTGGATCCATGTTTCCAATTTTAAATGGGTCTCTCTCTCTCTGTGTTATTAGGGGAGTATTAAGAGTTAACTCTACTTTTAAAGTGCATTTCATTATTTAAGTCAAAGAAAAATTAAAATGTGTTATCTTTAACATAAACAATTGTTATGTTATATGGTTATATAACAAGAAAAATTAATGGATGTATAGGATAGGTTTTTTCCAAGATTAAGATTCATCTAGTATGCCTCATTGATTATAGCAAAATGATGAAATGGTATTTTTAATAGAGATCAGACAATTTCTTTTGAGGCAATTCTTAACTACTGTATTATATTTGTATTGGTATATTGAACGCATTTTGCAGACCCAGAAGAGAATAAATAATATAATAATTATAAAAGGAACCATACTATGGGAAGAGGTCACCCTATTAACTCGCTGTGACGAGACCAATCTCGCCACATTGCATTGGAGAAGCCTGGTTGCTCGCCTGCTGCCTTTGGACTATGGCCCCTTTTAAAAGACTTTATTTTTGCATGCAGAAAAGCTGTATTCGTGCTTTTCTGCCGGTTGTTCGGTAGTTTCAATCTACCGAACAACCGTACGAATGACTGGACCACCTGGGAGCTGGAGTGTGCCGGCAATTAACCTCCCTGAAGCTGCGGTTAACCGCAGCTTAATTGATGAACGCTGGGTGGCCGCCGTTCGTATCCCGAACACGAGGTCGCGGCCATTTTAAACCATACGAATGAACAGCGGTGTTCGCCTCTATTTTTATGGAACTAAAATCGGACACAGTTTTGCGCGAACACCGCTGAAGCCGCCGACCTCCCTTCTCGTTCGGTGAAAGCACACAAATGACCCGGTGTTCGGTATTTTTGTGTGAATATCTTATACCCCAGATAGGAATCCCATGGAGCCCATTCGTATGAAACTGACTGTAAAGACTTTGGCTCCATGGCGATTGAACTGTATTCGTGTAGTCTGAGTGCCATTCACCTAATAATGTGCACTCAGACCTGAGCTATCTGGGGATATGTTACATGTCTGTGGTTTATGTAGTAAATGTTACTTTGTGCATTTTAAAGTATAATGCTGTTTTGTGTTCCCACATGTGTAATGGAGTTTTGCCTTTGTCTTGGGAGATAATTGAATTACTTCCCAATTATCTCCCAGGGCAGAGGGGAGGAAGCCAGGATGCATTGTGGGAATATACTGTGACTGTGTGTCCTTTTTGTATACTTGTCTGTCCCTTGTCACAGTCTCCCATTTGGTCCCCTAGGGGAGTGTCCACCAGGTGGGAGACCTGCATAAAAGCTGGGCAGGTAGCCCTCATTAAACAGACCACTGCTTGACCCTCAACACGGAGCCTTGTCTCGTTCTTGGGGGGATTCACTGTATGCTGTTAGAGACTGATTGCCAGGAGTGTAAGCTGATTGTCTGCTTTTCCTGTTCGTCTGCTAGCAGCTATTTGGGAGGTTCCAGTTCGGGAGTTGGAGTGCTATTTTGTATCCAGTTCGGGAGTTTGGTGTTCTGCAGTAGCTGTGCCTGTATCTCTGGAAAGGGGGCCGATCGCCTAAACGGTTTTTACCCCTTGTGTGCAAAACGGTCCGTTACAATTGGTGGCAGCGGTGGGATCGTTCCTACAGCCAGAAGGACAGCTACAGGAGACACCGTTTCTTTGGATTTACAAGTGGGGGCAACGCATGTCCCAGTACAGCGACCCTAAAAGCAACAGAATGGAACCAGCAGTGGCGTACAGCTACTCAAGGAGAGAGTTTGACAATATGATGGGATTGCGGCTGAAGTACTACGGACCCAATCCACCGGAGAAATCGGTGCAGCTTATAAGGAATCTAGTGTTCAAGAATCTGCAACACCGGGCAGAAAGAGAAGGTCAGCTGGCACGTTGGGAAGAACTCCAGCGACAGGTACTGCAGGGAATTGGGAGCCCAGTCTCCATTCCCCCAGCGGCAGAGTGAATTGCAGGGAATTGGGAGCCCAGTCTCCATTCCCCAGCGGCAGAGTGAATTGCAGGGAATTGGGAGCCCAGTCTCCATTCCCAGCAGGAGAAATTGCAGGGAATTGGGAGCCCGAGCTCCATTCCCCAGCGGGAGATATTGCAGGGAATTGGGAGCCCAGTGCCAGCAGGGGTGGGAGCCAGCTCCATTCCCCAGCGAGGCTGAGTTACAGGGGACAGAGATAGTTGCTCCTGTCCCCCAGCAGCAGAAGGAATTGCAGGGAATTGGGAGCCCAGTCTCCATTCCCCAGCGGGAGAAATTGCAGGGAATTGGGAGCCCGAGCTCCATTCCCCAGCGGGAGATATTGCAGGGAATTGGGAGCCCAGTCTCCATTCCCCAGCGGGAGAAATTGCAGGGAATTGGGAGCCCAGCTCTCCATCCCCCAGCGGGAGATATTGCAGGGAATTGGGAGCCCGAGCTCCATTCCCCAGCGGGAGATATTGCAGGGAATTGGGAGCCTGAGCTCCATTCCCCAGCGGCAGGCTGAGTTACAGGGGACAGAGATAGTTGCTCCTGTCCCCCAGCAGCAGAAGGAATTGCAGGGAATTGGGAGCCCAGTCTCCATTCCCCAGCGGGAGATATTGCAGGGAATTGGGAGCCCGAGCTCCATTCCCCAGCGGGAGATATTGCAGGGAATTGGGAGCCCAGTCTCCATTCCCCAGCGGCAGTGTGATACGCAGGGAATAGGGAGCCAGTCTCCATTCCCCAGCGGCAGAGTGTCCTACCGGGAATAGAGAGCCCAGTCTCCTTTCCCCAGCAGCAGGACACTGTATTGGGAGCGGAGACAGTCGGTCTCCCTCCACAGAGGATGAAAATAGGTATGGGAGAGGAGCTTGCTACCACCTCTCCCCAGCGGCAGATCATTAATGGGCAGGGAATAGAGAGCTCAGTCTCCTTTCCCCAGCGGCAGAGTGTTATATTGGGAGAGGAGCCTGTTACCCCCTCTCCCCAGCGACAGGGCTGTCTAGCCAAAGGGGAGACAGTCGGTCTCCCCCTCCAGCAGCAGAGATGGGTAACCAAAGGGGAGACGGTCGGTCTCCAGCAGCAGGACTGTGCATCTAAAGGGGAGACAGTCGTCTCCAGCAGTCAGTCCAGCAGCAGCAGCAGAGCGGTGTATTTAAAGGGGAGACAGTCGGTCTCCCCCTTCAACAACCAGGCTTCCACCAGGCTACCCTCCCAGTAGCGCTGGCAACAGGGCAGAGTGCCGCTGGTCTCTGCCCATGCAGCAACCCACCAAGTCAGCGTACCCGTACCCAGCACAGCCGTGGTGAGGCACCTGGACATGGACAAGCTTCTTCTCTACCCAGGTGTAGTAACCATTTATTGTGGGTGGGCTGTGCTGTGGATTATTTGTTGTGGGTGGGCTGCTGGACTAACAAGGGCACTGACCGGCAGGAGGTCAGATACCCTGTTAGTCTGTTTGGAAAAGGGGAGAGATGTGACGAGACCAATCTCGCCACATTGCATTGGAGAAGCCTGGTTGCTCGCCTGCTGCCTTTGGACTATGGCCCCCTTTTAAAAGACTTTATTTTGCATGCAGAAAAGCTGTATTCGTGCTTTTCTGCCGGTTGTTCGGTAGTTTCAATCTACCGAACAACCGTACGAATGACTGGACCACCTGGGAGCTGGAGTGTGCCGGCAATTAACCTCCCTGAAGCTGCGGTTAACCGCAGCTTAATTGATGAACGCTGGGTGGCCGCCGTTCGTATCCCGAACACGAGGTCGCGGCCATTTTAAACCATACGAATGAACAGCGGTGTTCGCCTCTATTTTTATGGAACTAAAATCGGACACAGTTTTGCGCGAACACCGCTGAAGCCGCCGACCTCCCTTCTCGTTCGGTGAAAGCACACGAATGACCCGGTGTTCGGTATTTTTGTGTGAATATCTTATACCCCAGATAGGAATCCCATGGAGCCCATTCGTATGAAACTGACTGTAAAGACTTTGGCTCCATGGCGATTGAACTGTATTCGTGTAGTCTGAGTGCCATTCACCTAATAATGTGCACTCAGACCTGAGCTATCTGGGGATATGTTACATGTCTGTGGTTTATGTAGTAAATGTTACTTTGTGCATTTTAAAGTATAATGCTGTTTTGTGTTCCCACGTGTGTAATGGAGTTTTGCCTTTGTCTTGGGAGATAATTGAATTACTTCCCAATTATCTCCCAGGGCAGAGGGGAGGAAGCCAGGATGCATTGTGGGAATATACTGTGACTGTGTGTCCTTTTTGTATACTTGTCTGTCCCTTGTCACAGTCTCCCATTTGGTCCCCTAGGGGAGTGTCCACCAGGTGGGAGACCTGCATAAAAGCTGGGCAGGTAGCCCTCATTAAACAGACCACTGCTTGACCCTCAACACGGAGCCTTGTCTCGTTCTTGGGGGGATTCACTGTATGCTGTTAGAGACTGATTGCCAGGAGTGTAAGCCGCTTGGGAGCTTTACCTGTTCGTCTGCTAGCAGCTATTTGGGAGGTTCCAGTTTGGGAGTTGGAGTGCTATTTTGTATCCAGTTCGGGAGTCTGGTGTTCTGCAGTAGCTGTGCCTGTATCTCTGGAAAGGGGGCCGATCGCCTAAACGGTTTTTACCCCTTGTGTGCAAAATGGTCCGTTACACTCGCTAAGGGGTTAAACTCATTTTTGATAAGCATATAAAATTTTGTTTTTGTGGTTAGACTTTTGATACTCAATTTGAACTCAATTGAAGTATTACAACTAAATCCTTGCAGGTATAGGAAACAGCTACAATATGATTTTAACATTTGCAATATATTAGTGTTTTCAATGTATTCTGACAATGAAAAAGTTCCTAACCGCATGTCTTCATTACACCTATGACCCAGACTGTCAGTATTGCAAACCCTATATGAAGACTCTGCTTTCACTGTTTATGTATACACCCCTAGACAACAGTGCTATACATACACAATAAATCTTCAAAAGCTTATTAATATTATATCTGTGTGGTACACAAAGAGGTGTACACAAAGAGGGGCATGTGAGTTAGGTAATCTCGACCTGCATATGGAATATGCTTCCTCCTTGTTCACTTTTGTTTAACTGTTGGTCTGTGACTGGCCCTCTTTGACCCCAACTGAATTTCTTGGGAAGATTCATGAGAAAGATACAGCAGGTTGTTTTGATATAAAGAAAGAGGGGAAAGTATGTTGTATTGGTCACAAAGGATTGTGATCTTAAGCAGGCGAGACAAGGACATTTGGGAGGTGATAGGAAATTGAATCAGAAATGTTTTAGAGGCAGAGGTAGAGGATTTGATCAAAGGGTCTAACTTTTGTAGAGGTGGTAACTTCAGCACTGTTTTAATTGTGGATAGCAGGGGTTCACCTCAAGGTGCTCGTGGTGAATCCGATTCTCCCGGTCAAGCTGGCCCCACTGGTACTCCTGGTATTGCTGGTGCCCCTGGCTTCCCTGGTGCCTGTGGTGCTCCTGGACCTCAAGGCCCCGGAGGTTCCCTGGACCTAAGGGTAACAATGGTGAACATGGTGCTCAAGGAAACAAAGGAGAACCCGGTGCTAAGGGAGAACCTGGCCCAGCTGGCGTTCATGGACCCACCCTGGCAGGTTCCTCAGTACCAACCACAGCTTCCAACCTATACCAACACCCAACAACCTCAGCCTAATACACAGATGGTTCATGTTTTTAATACTTTATATATAGTTTTGAGTGATAAAAAAGTATTAATACTGGCTCTTAGAGGATGTACAAGCTGAAGTTGGGACCTAGACATTGTTTGCATAGGCTGCGCAATGTGAAATAACTAAAATAAAATAGGATAATAATAAGTATGCTTAGTCAATTTGTAACGTGGTATCATAGAGGCATCTGCAATAAAATAAGTGGGTTTCCAAGACCTGACAAGTGAGGGAAACTTAATATAACATATGTCTACAGTTTGCTGCCCCTTCCTTATCAGAGGCCACTTGCAACCTTAACACAGCAAGACAACTCTTCCGAAACCTGTATTAAACAAAGCACTTTAGAACAATAGTAATTAATTTTGTTGCTCCTATTTCATTCCTAGTTGTTCTGAAAAAAAAAAAATATATTGTTTAAGTGGGATATCTGTATGGAGGTTCCACCATGTATTAAAACATGATCACGCACATACAGAACTGGTGGCTTTTTGGACATCAGGATCTATAAAAGGTTTCGGTTTCCAAAGATGTTATCAGGGCCCACAAAATGGACAGACTTCAGCATTCCAATTTTATTAAAGTAATTAATTGAGATTATCAAATCAAGGTTTAAGTTTAAAAACAGCATTTTATTGGGAATTATTCCAATATGTATATGTTAGTGTTTTAGTACTCAACAAGCATTTATATAGAATGAGTGCCTCTCTCATCCATACAAAGGCATTCTAAAGGGAAATTAGGTATTACAATTTTATAAAGGACACATTCAATGAATTATAAGCAAAACTGAGAGAAGTACATGTTACACAAGTTAAGAGTTTAACTTTAGTCTCTAATTTGAGTTTAGCCTAGATAATTAATTTATTGATGTCATACTGATCCTTGTGTTTGTATGATTATAGAAACCGTACTGGAGTATTTGTGCCGCCTGATATTTGGGAGTACACACCAATCTCTCTGACTGACCTACCTGCCTACCTACCTTTTTTGCAATTAAATCTGTTTGGTCAAAATCCATGCTGGCCGAAGAAACCGAGATGCTTACTTATGAGGACATAAACTAACTTGGAAAGTCCTGAAGGTGCAGTGCTGTCGAATGCTGCTATTTCTGTATTAAAGGACCACTCTAGGCACCCAGACCACTTCAGCTTAATGAAGTGGTCTGGGTGCCAGGTCCAGCTAGGATTGACCCATTTTTTTTATAAACATAGCAGTTTCAGAGAAACTGCTATGTTTACAAATGGGTTAATCCAGCCTCCAATTCCTCTAGCTGTTGTCTCATTGACAGCCGCTAGAGGCGCTTGCCTGATTCTCACTGTGAAAATCACAGTGAGAGCACGCAAGCGTCCATAGGAAAGCATTATAAATGCTTTCCTATGCAACCGGCTGAATGCGCGCGCAGCTCTTGCCGCGCGTGCGCATTCAGCCGAATGGGAGGAACGGAGGAGGATCGGTGGCGGAGAGCTCCCCGCCCAGCGCTGGAAAAAGGTTTTTACCCCTTTCCTCTCCCCAGAGCCGGGCGGGAGGGGGACCCTGAGGGTGGGGGCACCCTCAGGGCACTATAGTGCCAGGAAAACAAGTATGTTTTCCTGGCACTATAATGGTCCTTTAACCCTTTCAACAATTGGGGTGTTGCACAGAGTATTGTGGTGAACATCCAGCAAACAGAAGAATTAAGAACTATGTGGAAGCTGACATTGTCTTGTTGTCAGCCATATTGCTACCGTTAGCTATGTTATGGTGTCTAAGATTATGGAACAAAGTTTATGGTGTGTAAGATTCTTTATACTCCTTGAAAGACTTATTCTATTTTTTCTGGACTATTGAACTATTTTGTTATTTTTATTTTTGTAGAGTTAGCCAGAGAGAGAGGAAGTGTTAGCTTACTCAGGCATGGATGTACTATATGTGTCATTGATGTATGTTAAGTGTACCAAGGATGGATTCCCATGTATTAAGTGTGGATATGACTGGACCATCGAAATAGGGATATGATTAGGAGGCATAGGATTCAAGGTCATGATTGGGATTATTGTTAGAATTGCAAACTGATTAGAAATTCTCATGATTTAATATGTAAGTGAGCCTTTTCAAACTAATCAAGAAGTGTTTCCCAATCCTGATACCCGAGCTATTAATTACAAATGCGGGTTTTATAAGTCACTAATGCTGTCAACGTGAGGGAATGACATGTCTAGTTTCCCCAGATGTGCTTTTTTCCTTAAATATGAGTTTTTGCCACTGGGTTTTTTGACCTGGCCCCAGATCACTGGGTGGACTGGTAATCCAAGACCCTGGTCCAAAGAGGGGGAATAGATATTATTCCCATTTTTGATTATATGTGTTTACGTTGTGAATTATAATAATAATATTCCTGTTGTTGGGAATAATACACTTTGCCTGTTTTGATCCAAGGATCAAGTTACAGATAACATGATGTGCAGTCTGTTTAAAATTGGTTAACATGTCAGCTGTTTGAAATATTTAACTTGTACACTTAAAAGATGTATTCAACAGTGTAACGGAACCGCTGGCACCCCGACCAGGTACCTTCCGCTGACGGATGCTCCTAGTGCTTTCCGAGGACTCTAAGCACTCTGCCTGACACCATAACCACTGCAGACCCCACGAACCGCCGCAGCATGGTTGGGGTCTCGCCATCTCCACCCACTCTGGACCCAGGACCAGGGTCCAGCTTCCAGCAGGTCTACCTCTCTCCGAATTCCAGAGATCAGGAACAGGAACAAGCTCTTAGCAGAGCTTAGTGATTATACCCTGGGGAGTATAGTGATTATAGCAATCCCCAGAGTGTAGTTTCTCCAATCCCCCAAACATGAGCCAAAACTTCATGAAGGTACAAGATGATCTGCTCTTTTAATGACCACACACTGGCTTTTATGCAAGTCCCCATGCAAGGGGACATCCCACAGGGTGGGACACAGTACAACCAATCATTTACAGGCAAACCGTAAAACACACCCAGCACAAACATACAAAATCATCCCCTCTGCTTAGGAGATAATTGAGTCAATTACTGTATCTACTCAATTATCTCCAAGCTGAAAAGTTACACTTTTTATACATTTTTATAACTTTGTGAGTTTACACCGTACATACATAAAACTTATATTATTTTAACCAGTATAACTTGGGGACAAACATATCCAAAATTCACTTGAATAGGTTCAGGGGATTAAAAGTTAGGTCAAAGTCCTTTGTGACCAAAGGAAGCATGGCTTTTCCTGCCCAAACCAGTTCCCACTGGTCTGGCAGTGTCCCTGGGACAACTCCCTGTTGGAGAAAAATGGAGCTGGGGGAGGGGAAGAGGCACACCTTCCCATGAATTCAAAGGGGCAGAAAAAGTGTCTCAAAAGTTTCAGTATGTCCATACACTGTTTTTAAAGGGCCAGCACCGTAAAATAAAAGTCCATAAGCCCAAATAATGTTTGTAAAGGGCCATAAAACCCAGGGCCATAGTCATGAGGCAGGAGGCTGGCACTCAGGCTCCTCCAGCAGCCAGGGGCAAAGGGCAGCTTGTCACCTAAAAATCCAGTGAAAAAAGGCATTTCGTCACAAACAGATAATTGAAAAAGCTGAAAATTGACAGCTCGAACTCCTCTTAAAGGGAAAACCTACGGCACAGAGCAAATGGGGGAAATCGAGGTGAAGAAATAACGAAAGTCCCGCAGACGTGATTAGCATGTCTGAATATACCTCTTTTTGTTTCTCTGCCGCAGGCCTCCGATGGATATTTTCCGTAAGGTAGATCATGATATGATCTAAGAGGGGAATTGTAGATACAAATATCCATCTCACTATCTATCCTAGCTGTTCATATAAGGGTTAATTTGAACCAAGAATAAATTTGGTATTGTACGTGAAAAAAGTACTGATTTCAAAATGTTCTTTTTAGTTGTCCAAGATTTTGGTATTTGTAAATATTGGGTTTTTATCAAATATGCATGCGTTATATAACGTAGAATTATAATGAGAAACAGCTGCTCATAACTTGTGAAAAACAATCTATGTCATTGTCATAATTTTCACGCCCATATGCTCATTTTTCCCCCTCCCATCCTGCTATGAAAATGGGGTATAAATATAACTTGCGTAATAAAGGAATTGGTTATTGAACACGTCTCTGCTATTCATTTCCAATTTCCATAGCTCTGAATGAGTTGGCAAATATCCATCATCCACAAAGGGCCCGGGCTGATTTTATCCCCAAGAGGCAGTCAAATGCCTTCTCGGCGTCGAGTGAGAGGAGTAGGGAGTTTTTTGTTGTTGTGTGGTTACCGTCCAGATGAGGTTGTACGTGCGTCTGATATTGTCGCACGCTTGTCTGTTGGGAATGAAACCCACCTGGTCCGGGTGAATTAGTTTGTGGAGATGTGGGTTGAGGTGGTTAGCGAGTATTTCCATGAACAATTTGATGTCTATGTTCAGAGATATGGGGCAGTAGTGGCCGGGTTCTAGGAGGTTTTTGTTTGGTTTCGGGAGTAGGCAAATGTTGGCCCGTAGCATGTCGGGCGGTAATGGGTCGCCTTCTAGTATCGCGTTAAATAGGTTGCAAAGGTGGGGGGTGAGGGTGTTAGTGAACGTTTTGTAATATAGCCCTGTGAACCCGTCCGGGCCTGGGCTTTTGTTGGGTTTGTGGCTTCTGATGACCCTCGCCACCACTTCCTCCGTGACCGGTGCTGCGATTTGGTTGGCGGCTTGTTGGGATAGGGTCGGTAATTTGGTTGAGTTCAGCTATCGGCCCGTCAGGTCCCGGAGGGCCTGCGGTTCGAGGTGTGCTTGGGGTGCGTGGTCGTTTAACTTTGTGAAGTATGCTTGAAAGACCTCAGCAATTTGGTCCGGGAGTGTTTTCAGTTGCCGTCCGGGGCAGTGATTTTATCTATGTGATTGTGTGCGGTACGTTGGCATAGTCTACGAGCTATCAGTGTATCTGCTTTATTAGATTTCTTATAAAAAGTTGCTTGGTCCACTGTAGGGCCTTTGCTGCGTCTTTCGCAATGAAGTCATTCAGTTCGACCTGACATGTCGTGTTTTGTGTTTGTATGCCTGCGGTGGGGTATTTTTTGAATTGGTGTTCTAGTGTTCTCAGTCGTGTCAGCGTTTGTTCTAGCTTACGGAGTTGTTGTTTTTTATGGGTTGCAGCGAGGTTAATGAGTGTGCTTCAGATGACCGATTTGTGTGCCGCCCAGAGGACCCCCTCAAACTGGGTTGAAGGTTTGTTTATTTTGAAGTATTCAGTGAGCTCCTTCTGGAGTGTTGGATTCAGGCGCCATGACCATGGTCGTACGATGTTGGGTAGCTCAATAGTAAGTGTGATGTCCGCGTGGTCTGACCATGTTATTGAGCCTATGATTTGATGTATTTCATGAGTGAGGGGGAGATCATGAACATGTCTATTCTGGAGTGTGAGAGGTGGAGGTGTGAATAAAATGTGTAGTCTCTGGTTGTGGGGTGTTGGGCTCTCCATACATCTAGTAGGCGGGAGGTGGTTACGAATGAGAGTAGGAGTTTATCTGATTTGGCGGTAGGGGGCAGGTTGCTTTTCGCCGGGCCCTGTCGGTGCCTATCTTCCATTGGGTGTAGGGTGGCATTAAAGTCACCGCCTACTGTCAGGTGGTGTGAGGGGAAAAGCTTTAGATGTGCCTGAATGGTGTTCCAAAAGGATATGGTTGGGTCGTTTGGTGCGGATAGGGACATGAATGCATATCTTTGTGGGCCTATTTGTCCTGTTACCGTGATATATCTTTCCTGTGGATCAGAGTGTGTTTGTTTGACTAGGAGAGGGCACGATTTGCGAAGGATGATAGCAACTCTGCAACTTTTACCTGTTGTGGAGTTTGCCGTGTAGTATTTGTTGTAGTGTCGGCTCAGGAGAGGGAGCGGTTTACCCTGTGTAAAGTGGGTTTCTTGGAGGAGAAGTATGTCCACTTTGGTCCTGCTGGCCCAGCGTACAAATTGGTGTCTCTTAGAAGGATGGTTGAGGCCTTTGCAATTAGTAGAGACGCAAATGAGAGAGCTGGGTTTGGTCCCCCTGGTTTTGATTGGGGGCGTTGCAGTCGGGTCCTGTATGGTCGCCGGAGCCATCATATGTGGTATTGATCCAGGTTGCTAGGGCGATCCGGGGGTGGGGTGGGGGAGGTCGTGTGAGAGGGAGGAAGAGGGGGAGAGAAGGGGAAGGGAAAAAGAAGGGAGTAGCGCAGGAAAAGAAGGGGGCGAAGAGGGGAAAGAAGTGAGAGAGGAAGAAGAGAAAAAAAAGGGGGTGGGGTGTGTGTAAAGAATTCTGAGTCTGCCTGGTCTTATGTAGACTTTGCCAGGCTCTTTGGGGGCAGAGTATTCCTGGACAAGTTGTACTGGTGGGGATATGTCCAGGGAGTTAGTTGTGAGCTTGCATTGTTGGTGGCGGTAGGTTTTGTAGTGGTGTTGGTGTCTTACTGGGGTAGTAAACCAAACTGTGTGTTGGGCCCTCCTCCCCAGGCAATGCTAGTGTGCACTTTTCGTTGGTGATCTCTTGTGAGTAATATTATTGTACTAGTGGGGTTGTGTGTTTCTCTGTTGGTGCGATCTCACATGGCTTTATAACCGCGGGTATGTGTCGACGTGGGCTGTTGGAGTGTTGTCTTAGTCTGCGCTATGGGGTGTTGCGTCTGGGGAGTGTGGTGTGTGGATGTCTGTGTTGGTGATGGTTGTCTTGCTTGTGTAGGCATCTAGTTGTCAGGTGGGTCATGAAGGTTGAGATAGGGTGTTTTTCGTTGAGGCTGTGTGTCGTGGGACCTGCAGTCGTATGTGGCTTGTTAGGTGTGCGGTTGCCTGGAAATCCGTGTTGTTTGTCTCCCGTGATTGGAATTGGGGCTGTTGGAGCAGTGTGAGATTAGGGGAGGCTAGTGGGTAGGTATTTGAGTCGTAGTTCCTGTCGGGGGCACTGGTTAAAATCAGTTTCTGGGCAACAGTTGCATTACCCTTCCTGTGCATCTAGGAATCAAATGTTTTCAAAATTCAAGGGATAATAGTGGCTTTGGTAAAAGTCAAAACTAGACTGTTAGTAGCACTGTGTATACATAAGTACAGGCAGGCTTCTCCCACTGGTGCCTTAGTAGCTATTATGCGGCTGCGCATTCAGCGTTAGCAAGAGGATTAACCCTCAGTCATGCATGCAAAGAGTGAATATACAGTTGTTTACATACAAAATACACATAACAGTCAAAGTAAATCCACCCTCTCTTATTCCCAAAGTAATGTGCATTTGAACTGAGGCTGGCGAAAGGTCGCACTGTTACGATGCGCAAAGATGAATATTCTATTTCAGTATATAGGAGTAAGCTGGACCAATGCATCAATGTAATTTGGCCTACCCCTCGATACTATGCTGAAGGCTGAACATGTAGCCTCATGTATAGCTTGGAGGAAAGACGAGACGGGGGGATATGATAGAAACATTTAAATACATAAAGGGAATCAACACAGTAAAGGAGGAGACTATATTTAAAAGAAGAAAAACAACCACAACAAGAGGTCTTAAATTAGAGGGACAAAGGTTTAAAAATAATATCAGGAAGTATTACTTTACTGAGAGGGTAGTGGATGCATGGAATAGCCTTCCAGCTGAAGTGGTAGAGGTTAACACAGTAAAGGAGTTTAAGCATGCGTGGGATAGGCATAAGACTATCCTAACTATAAGATAAGGCTAGGGCCTAATGAAAGTATTTAGAAAATTGGGCAGAATAGATGGGCCGAATGGTTCTTATCTGCCGTCACATTCTATGTTCTATGTTTCTATGTAGACCCTGCTCTATTTAGTTGTATTAGTTCTATACATAAGTAGGATTCTTCTCATTAAGGCTTTTGGAACTCTACTCCCTGTCCTGAGTCAACATGCAAAATACAACTTTTAACTTTCATTTAAACTTAATGCAAAGTGTACATACTTTATATACAATCTTGTGTAGTCTGGTCGTTCTCTGGCCTATTTCTGTATGTGGGCCCTTGCTGTGGCTTGACTTAGTTTTGTGCTGCTAGGGTTTGGAGTGATGGTGGCGGTCAGCCTTGCTTGTTGTTGGGGCCGGGGGGGTTTGTGGGTTAGGGGATCCTGGTGGTGGTGTTGAGTTGGCTGCGCCCGGGTTATGGGGTGGGGCGGGTCTTGTTAGCTCCCCGAGCTGGGGTTATGTCCAGTTGCTTTGTGTATTAAGGTGGGGGTTGATGATGTTGATTTGGGCCAGTGGTTTTGAAGCACCCCATGGCGGGTGCTTTGTGGTTGTTTGTTGGCCAGGGTGTGATCTGGGGTCCGGTACCTTGTAAATGTGCTGGTTGGTGACTTTAATGTGTTGGAATTCAATGTTGAGCTCTGTTGTGTATGCGGAATGGGTGCCTGGTTGTGGAGTGTGGGGTTATGTTGGTTAGGGGCCGTGTGGGCTAGGCCTGTCGATACCTGTGCGGGTTTCCTGGGGAGGGGCCAGAGTATGTCTCCTTGGGTTTTGCTGGTCTATAGGGGGGCGTGGTTACCCAGGCCTGGTGGGGTGGGCCTTGGCGGCTCTGTGGTTGCGGGCCTCAGCTCGTTGACTGTTGGTTTTGAGTGGTTGAGGTGGTTAGCATAATGCTTGTTGGGTTGGTAACATAACCAATGTTTGAACACAGTATTACAGCTCGTTAAGGTCCCGACCCTTTCCCGCTACTTCTCATTGGCCGGCCCATATCGGGTTTGGGCTCACTCCCAGGGTGTGGGATTGGGTTGGCCAGTTGAACAGTTGAGCGGTTAGACCTGGGGCCTTGCGATGTGCTTTGGCCTTGTTGTGTCCCAGCCATGCACCGGTGTTGGCTCCACTGTGTGGGGAGGCTGGGCCCCGGGGCTCGTGTAGTTTCCCCGGATTGTCCCTTCGAGGGGTTTGCCAGGGGTGTAAATTTTTAGCTGGGGCTGTGCCCTTGTCCCGCTTGTGGTTTGTTGGGAGCGGGTAGTCTGGGTTTTTGCTGTGCCCTGCGGCTGTGTTGGATGAATGGTGGGTTGGGCGCTAGGAAGCAGGCCTTTGTGGCCCTGTAGTAGTGGGTACTAGTGGCTTTGACTTTGGATATGTGGCAGGGTTGGCCCAGATGTACCTGCTATTGTGGTTCTCCGCCCTGGCACCTGTAGGCTGTGGGTAATGGGAGCGGGTGGGGAGAGGCGTGTTAGGGGCAACATACCCAACATTTGAACATTTCATAACATAACTTGGTAATCCCCTCCCCTACCCACTCGGCCTCATTGACTGTACCATCTCTTGTGTAAGCCTGTTCCTGGGGTATAGGGTAGGAGGTGAGAAATAGGGCTAGGCCTTGTGCCTTCAGGGGGTACAACCTGGCAGTGTGATGGAGTAGTCCTCCCGTGGGTAAGTTAAGTCCATTGGGCCCCGGTGCTCTCCGTTCAGGTCGTTGGTTGTTCTTGGGTCTCGGTGGTTGCAGATTGCCTTTTCCTGGTCTGTTGGTGGGGTGGTAGCAGGAGATTGCCCTGGGAGTGCGCTGATCCAGATCTGGTGTCTTCTGCGCCGTCTCCTGGCTGGATGGTGAGTCCTAGTTCCTCGGCGAAGTCCACCATGTTGGCCACTTGAAATAGTGTGTGGGAGCGATCCTCCTTCTTTGCGGTGAGCTTGAAGGGGTGCCCCCAGACATACCGCCAGCCTTGTTGGGTGAGGGCCATGGTTAGTGGTTTTAACTCCCTGCGTTTTCGTAAGGTCGAGGGGGCCAGGTCCTGGTAGAATTGGACCGTGTGGTCTTGCACTTGGGGAAGTTGAGCGCTAGCTTGTCCCATTAGCTGCTCTTTAGTGGTGAAGTGTAGCATCTTCAGGATGACATCCCGAGGAGCAGTCGGGTTAAAGGCCGGGGGTCATAGTGCTCTGTGGACCCGCTCAATCGTGAGTTCTGTTTCGGAGGCCTCTGGGAGCATTTTTTTGAAACATATTTCGTATGGTGAGGTGCAGGGTGTCGGCTGTGACTGACTCTGGCAGGCCTCTCAGCCTTATATTGTTCTGGCGGGAATGATTGTTGAGCTCTTCTATGCCATCTTCCAGCTGTTGTATTTTATCATGTAAGCGGGAGAGTTCTTGGTCGTGGAACGAAGGTTGGTAATGTGCTTGTCAAGCTCCGCCGCCGTGTAGGCTTTGATGTCACATGTTGCCTCTTGTAGTAGCTGTCGGAGGTCCCATTTGGTTAGTGGGGTGTTTGGGTTCTCATGCCGTTCGCCCTCGTCAGATTCCGAGCCTGAGTCCGTGCGGCCCTGCGACAAATATGGCCGCGGGTGGTCTTTGGGCGCCTGGAACATCGTGGCGACGGAGTGTGTCAGATCTCTTTTCTTCTTATAGCAACCCAACTAGGATGCAGTGTGGGGGGTGACTGTGTGTGTGGGGGTATGAGGGATTTGGGTGTCGGTCGTACAAATGCAGGGTTCACACATCTGGTGCCATTGACGGTCAGGCTTCGCCCCCATACCCTCTCTTTTAAATGGCCGTGTACTCTGATTTGAGTCATGGTCATTAAATTCATGTAATTTAATGTGAGGGGCCTGAACACTGCTCACAAGAGGCGATTATTATTCAAAGAAGTCAAATCCAACAAATCGGGAATTGTCTGTATTCAAGAGACTAATCTTAAGGAAGGAGAAGAGTACAAATTTATGACACGGTTTTCCCATCTCAATTCCATTGCACTTACAAAACTAAGTCTAGAGTCATTTTTTTTAGCAGGAATGTGGCCAACTCCACAGAAAAGTTAATGACGGATGATGATGGGAGATACATATTGTGGATTGGTAAAGTTAATAACGTTTTGTATACAATTGTAAATGTGTATTTTCCCAACACAGGTCAGTTAACTTTTTTTAGGAAGACATAGTGAATGAGAATCTGAAAGGGACCTTGGTGATATGTGGTGACACAAACTTTGCTATGGATGGTGATCTGGACAATGCAAGGGGAAATTTAGAACAACCTCAAAGGAGAGATAGTGATAGACTAGCTGAGAAATGTTTGAAATATATGATTGAATGCGGATTGTATGACCCTTAGAGGCTAACGCATGAGAATGAAAGATACTTTACTTTTTATTCAGTGTCCAAAAATATGTACTCCAGGCTGGACAGGTTTCTGATACAGGGTTTTCTCATCCCACACGTCTTGAGATCTGATATTTTAGATATCAATTGGTCCGACCATGCTCCCATAATTTTGCATATAGATGAAATAATTTCTACCTCACCCAACAGACAATGGAAACTGAGTGACTATTTGTTAGATGACAGTGAAAATAGATCGCTAGCGGAGGGTGTATTGAACAACTAATTTTTGGAAAATGCTTCTCATGAGGTTCCTGGTGAGGTGACTTGCAATGCGCACAAGGCTGTGTTGCGAGGCCACTTCATTTCTAGAGCGTCTCACCTGAAGAGGAAAACAATAATAATTTAAGGAATATGGAAATAAATTAGGCCCATCTTCCTCTCTGTCAGCGATGATAGCATAGGTTAAATTCAAAATACATGAAATTAATTTGGACCGAACCACTCTCATGGTGAAACGCCTTAAGAAAATGTTTTATTTAAAAAGCAATAAGGCCTCAGCTCTTCTGGCATCCAAACTCCGGAATGTGAATGCCCAATCAAATATAGCATATTTAATAGATGGCCAGGGACAAAAAATATTTAATCCTACTAAAACTAGTGATCAATTTGCAAAGTATTATAGTGAACTTTATAATTTGGAATCTGATTCGAATCTCACCCAGACGTCTGAGGCAACAATTAATAAATTTTTAGATAGGGTTTCATTGCCTCAGCTGTCTTCTGACAACTTAAAAAAATTAGAGTGTGATATATCTGATGCAGAGATAGCTAAGGCAATTAAACTTATGCCACCTGTAAAGGCCCCTGGTCCGGATGGATTCACCATTTTATACTACAAGACCTTTTCGGAAACTTTAATTCCCCATATGTCTAAATTATTTAAGTCTGGGGGGAAGATGCCGGGGGAGTCTTTGTGCGCACAGATTGTCACATTGCCAAAACCGGGAAAAACTCCTGACAGATGCTCTAACTTTAGGCCCATATCCCTCATTAACAATGATTCGAAAATGTATTCTAAAATACTAGCAAATAGATTAGCTAAATTGATACCTTTGTTGATCAACAAAGATCAAGTGGGGTTTGTTCAGGGCAGACAGGCACCTGATGGAACGAGGAGGTTCATTAATTTAATTCAACACATCAACTCAACAAAAACTCCTTCTCTGCTCCTTTCATTGGACGCAGAGAAGGCGTTTGACAGGATACACAGTGGGTACCTTTGGAATACAATGAGCAGATTCAACCACCATACCACCATTTTTTATTACTGCCATTAAGGCACTATATAGCTAACCCACAGCCCATGTATCGGCCTCGGGTTTCCAATTGAGGACCTTTTCTTTATCTAATGGGACGCGTCAGGGTTGCCCTTTGTCTCCGGTTCTTTTTGTTTTGGCGATAGAACCTTTGGCTGAATTAATTAGGACGACCCCAGAAATTGTAGGTATTAACATCAAGGGCTCCACCCACAAAACAGGATTATTTGACACGACATCATTCTAGCATTCAAAAACCCAAAAGACTCCCTGAAATTTCTTAATACTATCCTGCTTCAGTTCGGGGAAGTATCATATTATAAGCTGAATGTATCTAAGACCCAGGCCCTCCCTTTGCACTTGAACAAACTTGAAATGGATGAATTAAGATCATTATATCCATTTGACTGGAGGAGGGAATACTTAGAATATTTATGAATTAATCTATGCAAAAATTAAGGCTGAGATGGGTGGAGATAGAGGAATCCAACATTCTCCTATTCCAGCTCAAGGAACTACCCTGGTTAAACCGTGCACGAGGTCCTGGGGCCACTAAATTTTTCCTGACAACTAAAACCACACTTAAAGCCTGGGATATAGTGTTTAAGAATAATTGCCACTCAGTGAAATTGTATAGAGCCATGCCAATTGAATCTCTAAGATATTACATGCCATCTTTGGATTTACAATTACTGAAGGAGCTGGGTACCCAATATGAGTTGGAAGAGTGGTTTAGTTTTTTTCAGCATTGAAGGGATTATCTTTTTGTTCTAACCATCATGAAAACCATTTTAAAATACTTTATCGATGGTATCTAGCTCTGTCCAGGTTGCACAATATGAATAATATGTACAGTGATAGATGTTGGAGAGACTGCGGAGGTTTGGGCAATATGGCCCACATATGGTGGTATTGCCCAAGACTCACTAAATAATGGAAAATGATACACGACTTGATCATCAAGGTGGACAGTAACATAGATAGCTTCACATCCGAATTAGCTTTATTCAAAAAATTTCCTGAATCCGTCAACAGAATTAATAGAATATTAGTAGGCCACGTTCTGATAGCTGCTACTACATGCTTGCCTAGATACTGGAAAACTAAACACACACCCTCAATTACAGAAGTACTACAGATGACACTAGAAAATAAATCATACAAATTATCTTACAGAAGCAACTCACACATATGTGCACAATTAAAATATCACTGGGATCGATGGGAAACCGATGTTAAAAAAAGTATACTTTGTAATGACTTGCTATAGAGTGTTATTCAATTTGAATACCGTACACATTAAAGGACCACTCTAGGCACCCAGACCATTTCAGCTTAATGAAGTGGTCTGGGTGCCTGGTCCAGCTAGGGTTAACCCATTCTTTCATAAACATAGCAGTTTCAGAGAAACTGCTATGTTTGTGAATGGGTTAAGCCTTCCCCCTAATCCTCTAGTGGCTGTCTCATTGACAGCCACTAGAGGCGCTTGCATGCTTCTCACTGTGATTTTCACAGTGAGAGCACTCCAGCGTCCATAGGAAAGCATTATGAATGCTTTCCTATGCGATCGGCTGAATGCGCGCGCAGCTCTTGCCGCCCGTGCGCATTCAGCCGATGGGGAGGAGGAGAGGAGGAGAGGAGGATCGGAGGAGGAGAGCTCCCCGCCCAGCGCTGGAAAAAGGTAAGATTTAACCCCTTTCCCCCTTCCAGAGCCGGGCGGGAGGGGGACCCTGAGGGTGGGGGCACCCTCAGGGCACTATAGTGCCAGGAAAACGAGTATGTTTTCCTGGCACTATAGTGGTCCTTTAATGTACTTATTGTGATAATGGATGGATATTCCCCCTTTCCCACTTCCAAGTTTTTCCCTTCCTTCCCCTACCCTCATTATACTGTTATTATAATTTGTTGTAAACTTTGCAAAAGATTTTCAATAAACACTATTTGAAAAGAAGTGCTTACGTGCAAATACTCATAGGACAGTAGTAGGAAGGGAGTGAAAGGGAATGAATGCTTTTATGAAGCACAGGTCATGTTTTATGAAGCACAGGTCATGTCAAACTAACTTGATTGCGTTCTACGAAGAAGTAAGTAGAAGTATAGATCAGGGTGTTGCCGTGGATGTGATCTATTTGGATTTTGCCAAGGCATTTGATACAGTTCCACACAATAGATTAGTGTTCAAACTCAAGGAAATCGGTCTAGATGAAAATGCTTGTTCTTGGGTAGAACATTGGCTTAAAAACAGAGTACAAAGAGTTGTCATTAATGGTAAATTTTCAAGCTGGACAGAGGTGGCAAGTGGTGTCCCTCAGGGGTCTGTTCTGGGACCCCTTCTATTTAACATGTTTATAAATGCTCTATATAGAGTAAATATAATTTTTATGATATATAATCTATAGAGGCAGTACAAGTATTAAGGTTTAAAACATCAAGACTGCTTCAAGAATAAATTTTCAAGGTCAAAATATTGATCCTAGTTATAATATAGTAATTACCTATATGAGAATTAAAAGATACAATTTATCTTATTTTATATAATAAATTTTGCTAAAGTAATTTTTTTTAATTAATTTTACTATCCTCTTGTGCTTAGTCGTGCTAAATGAAAACGGCAGTTATATTTGAACCTGCTTAGGCGGGTGTTGCTATAGTAATAATAAAAAGAATTACAATATACTATCCTCTTGTGCTTAGTCGTGCCAAATGAAAACGGCAGTTATATTTGAACCTGCTTAGGCGGGTGTTACTATAGTAACAATAAAAAGAATTACAATATACTATGTTGTAGAATATAACATAGAGTAATGTTTTTCATTTGTGCTCTTATGTAGCTAATTAGGCTTACATTGTTAGCACATTTCTGTAAGCATCTATTTTTTTTGCCGGGAAACAGCAAGCCGGCTACTGCTATATAAACGGATACAACGAAGCAGACCGCATCCATTGAGAAAGCCGCCGAAGCGGAGAAACGCGTTTGGAGGGGTCTGACTCCCATCGATACAAGCCGGCACTCATACATCAAAGAGGACTTTTAAAATGATATTTTTCAGCATGCTTTTTGGTTGACTCGGGACGCCGAG
The DNA here is from genome assembly GCA_933207985.1 of Pelobates cultripes. Taxonomy (NCBI): domain Eukaryota; kingdom Metazoa; phylum Chordata; class Amphibia; order Anura; family Pelobatidae; genus Pelobates; species Pelobates cultripes. The sequence goes on from OW240917.1 coordinate 10,873,624, forward strand.
ATTATCAAATAAGGTCTGGACTTTCTTTCCTTTTGTGCATGTTTTTTTTTCTTAAAATAACTATTTTTAATAGATGGTATTTTTATTTGTATATTAATAAATTGTGTTTTACAATTATTATTGAGTACGTAAGTGAGACTATTATGAATAACTAGATGATAAGGTGCTTCTATTGATTTTACATTTTGTTTTATATTATATAGGTCGTTAGGTTTCCTATTTATATACCTTATCTCTTATCTATACATTTTCTAGTTAATCAGCGCTCCACTTATTATACATTTCTTTTATGTTTATAAATGATCTTGAAGACCGCATTGAAAGTCATGTTTCAGTGTTTGCAGATGACACCAAACTTTGTAAAACAATACAATGTGAGCAAGATATTACTTTGCTGCAGAGGGACTTAGATAGACTGGGGGACTGGGCACTCAAATGGCAGATGAAATTTAATGTTGAAAAATGCAAAGTTATGCACTTCGGCGTAAAGAATACACAAGCAACGTATACCCTTAATGGAAGCGAATTAGGGATAACAACACATGAAAAGGACTTGGGAATTGTTATAGACAACAAACTATGCAACAATGTGCAATGTCAATCAGCAGTGGCCAAGGCCAGTAAGGTATTGTCATGCATGAAAAAGGGCATTCATTCTCGGGACAAGAATATCATTTTGCCTCTTTATAAATCACTGGTAAGACCCCATATTGAATATGCTGTGCAATTTTGGGCACCTGTTCTAAAGAAGGATATTATGGCACTAGAAAAAGTGCAGAGGCGGGCTACAAAATGAATAAAAGGAATGGAACATATCGGCTATGAAGAAAGGTTAACAAATTTAAACCTATTTAGTTTAGAAAAACGTCGCCTGAGAGTGGATATGATAACATTATACAAATATATTCGGGGCCAATACAAACCATTGTGTGGAAATCTATTCACAAACCGGACTTTACATAGGACACGAGGCCATGAGTTTAGACTGGAAGAAAGAAGATTTCGTCTAAGGCAAAGGAAAGGTTTTTTTACTGTAAGAACAATCAGAATGTGGAATTCTCTGCCTGAGGAAGTGGTTTTATCAGAGTCCATACAGATGTTCAAACGGCTACTAGATGCATACTTGCAAGAACAGAATATTCAAGGATATAATCTTTCAATGTAGGGTAATAACTGCTTGATCCAAGGATAAATCTGACTGCCATTCTGGGGTCAAGAAGGAATTTTTTTCCTAGCTTGTTGCAAAATTGTGCTTCAAACTGGGTTTTTTTTGCCTTCTTTTGGATCAACAGCAAAAAACAAATGTGAGGTAGGCTGAACTTGATGGACGCAAGTCTCTTTTCAGCTATGTAACTATGTAACTATGTAAAGGGTAAAATGAGTACAGATAAGACATATGGATGAACATCATGTACTTATAACAATAAGGTCATAGAAAGAAAGAGCAGAATGATTAGAGAAGAGACATCTCAGGTGGAGGCCATTTGCTCCCGGAACTAGACATATATGGTCTTAAGTGTCGTTTTAGGCATTAGGCATTTCCTGAGTCCAAGTTAATCTAATTTTAATATAGGATATCATTACATTGACACCTATAAGCTTGAGCCTTGGAATCAAAGTAATTTCGATCACAGTATAATCCATTATAGTGGGAACATAAATAGTGAACACTGTACACCAATTGATCATTCCACCAATGACACATGAAAACCAAGATGTGTCTGCAAATAACATCCAGGAAAAGGCTATAAAAAGGTTACAATAAAAAATTATATATAGAAGGCTTGGACTGTAATTGTGGGAGGTACATGGAACCCCCTGCTTACCTGTCGTTGACGATCTCAGAAGTGCTTCTGTTTACTTTCCGGTTCACTGGACTCTGATGTAATTTTCCCACCCGCCGGCAAACTTTCTCTGTTTACTGAGTTTGTGAGTATAACAAGGGAAGCCAGCATACGAACGGCTAACCGTAAGTTATACTCTATCATTTCGTACGAACCCCACACTTGTCATCAAATTCACACGTTCGTTTAAAATATTTAATTTGGCTAAATCGCTCATGTTAATCTTTCATCCACATACCGCTACAATTCGTGCTAGTCGGCGTTCGTCTAAAGTTATCCGGGCACATAAACCCTTATGTTTACCCATCAGTATACACATAGCAGCCGTTCGTGTCAAACACACTTTCGTACAAACTTCCCTTCATTCGTATAAACTGCCGCTTGTTTCAGTATGAACTTTCATATGCTCTGTTCGTTTAGACTATCGGTTCGTTTCATGCACAATTTTGTTTATTTTCCACGCTGTCAACTCACTCATACCTAGCAGTACAATTTCATTTCGGTACTACAGCATCATGAAAGCATTTTACATTCAAATTTAAATGGCATTCCATGTTAAATTTGGTTTAGTTTAACAAGTTCATTAAAACGTCCTTTTTATTTTTTGTCTATGTTAAAACATACAACAGCAACTCTGTTCGTTACTTTCATATGGGAGTTATAAACTGTCTTTTTATTTTAACTTGCTGGCTTTGCAGTAGAAGTTAAACTCCGGTTGAAACAGCGCTGGTAAAGCTTTTCATTCAATTTAAACAGCTTTCAATGTCAAAGCATTTATTATGTCACTCTTTAAAAACATCCTTGTTTTTCTACTCTCTAAAATATATATACGAAATCAGTATGTCCTGACTGCAGTTAAGGTATAATTTTATTAAAGTATTTCTCCTAAAAGCAGAGCTAATGTGTTTTATAAATATATAAGTATGCTAATCAGGGTAAGATTATGCTTAGATTCTGTCTTGTGCATTGCTAACTGGCGTTTCGGTTAAACTTTCGTATACGTTATCCGTTCGCATAAAACGCTTATGTTTTTCCATTAGTATACACATAGTCACACTTTCACACAAACTTTTGTTTATTTGTAAAAACTGCCTCATACCTAGCAGTTCAAGTTCATTCTGTTTATACAGCATTATGAAATCATTTTTGTTTTTTTCAATTGAAACGACATTGCATGTTGCATTTCGTTTAAATTACCTAGTCTTTCTTTAAGTCATCCATTTCATGGTATTTATGTCTTAATTAAAAAACGAACAGCAATATCCTAATCAGGATGTCTTATGGCAATTAAGGTCATACTTTCACTGTCTATTTTTCCTTAAACCATAGCTAAAGCGTTTTATTGATATATAAGTGTGTTAATAGGTTTATATTATGCTCTACTTCTGCCCCCGGCATATCATGTTCCTAATTACACTAGGCTGTATATAAATACGTTTTTCCCCCGTGTTAAAGATCGTACAATTACTGTTACTGATTGCTAAGGTGCCTTATGGGTTAAATACATCACATTGCTTAACCCCTTCAGGACGGGTGACGGACGAGGTCCGTCACAGAGGGGAGACCCTTAACGACGGGTGACGGACCTCGTCCGTCACGCGGTAAAATTAACCCCGGATCGCGGCGATCGCGGGGTTAATGGTGCTCCCGGTATGCCTCTGCATTAGAGGCATACCGGGAGCACCCGGTCAGTCTGCCCAGCACATGTGCTCGCTCTGACCGCAAGTCTGAGCGAGCACATGTGCTCTCTATACTCACCTACCGGCTCCCTGCACTTCCGGGTTCTGTGTGAAGTGCAGGGAGCCGGATCAGTGCTGATCCTGCCCCCTGCTGTAAAAAAAAATAAAGTTTATTTAAAGTCCCCCCTTACCCATTTTAATAAAAAATTAACCCCTTCCCTGCCAATTGATCACTGACTACAGTGATCAATTGGCAGGGATTACATTTTACTATGATCTGATTTTTTTTTTTTAACCCCTGAGGGTTCTTTTTTTTTTAACCCTCAGGGGTTAAATTAATTAAATTAATTAATTAAATTATGTTTTAATTATATATTTAGCTAGCTGGGGTAGGTGGAAGTTAGTGGGGAATTGGGGGATTTGGCGTTAGGCTAACTAGGGGTTAACGTTAAAAAAGTTTTAAAAGAAACTTTAAAAAGTTAAAAAATTAAGCTTAAAAAAAATGTTTTAATAACATTTAAGTAAAAAAAACAAAAAAAACACACTTTACCTAGTCCAAATAAAAATTAACCCCTTCCCTGCCAGTCGATCACTGCCTACAGCGATCAAATAGAGATCACAGTATTATACTGTGATCTAATTTTTTTTTTAACCCCTGAGGATTAACTTTTTATTTATTTTTTAACCCTCAGGGGTTCAATTTATTTAATTAATTAAAATATTTTATAACTATATATTTTGCTAGCTGGGGTGGGTGGGAGTTATGGGAAAATGGGGAATTTACTGTTACTGCTGCGTACTGCTAGTTAGGGGTTAACGGTAAAAAAAAAAAGCTTAGAAAAATGTTAAATCTGTAAAAAAGTTTTAAGAAAGTTTAGGAAAGTTTAAAAAAAATTTATAAGCAAAACAAAAGTTTAAAAACTAGTTTTTAAAAGTAAAAAAGTTATAAAAAGTAAAAAAATACATTTTAAAAACGCTCATTACCACTACACCTGGAGCAAACTAGAGAAAAAATTATCCCACGCCAAGGTTCAAAATATGCCTTTTGAATTACCCAGGGTGTATTCTTTAATAAATAGTATGTGTTTGTGGGGAAGTTTCAATAACCAACCGTCTAAACTACTCCAAATTGGAACATGGACACAGCGTAAAACTTCAAAGTTAGAAAAAACTGAATGGCTGCGTCTCAAATGCGCCCCTTCAACATCCACATATACCTGGCAAAGGTACATACGGGGGTATTGCTGTACTCAGCCGACATAGCTGAGCAACATATGAAGTATTATACAGTCATAGCACACATAAGGTTTGCAAAATATGCTGCGCAAACTCACTTTGTATGTCAAAAAGGCAGAAAAAATGCTTATTACCACTACACTTGGTACAAGCTAGCGGAAAAATGATCCCACGCTAAGGTTCAAAATATGCCTTTTTAAATACCCTGGGATGTCTTCTTTAAGAAATGGTATGGCTTTATGGGGAATTTGGATTATATAGCCTGGTAAAATACTCTAAAATGGGACATAGGCACAGCATAAAAATTCAAAGTTTGAAAAAACTGGAATGGCTGTGTCCCAAATGTGCCCCTCCGATGTCCACACATACCTGGCAAAGGTACATACGGGGGTATTGCTGTACTCAGCCGACATAGCTGAGCAACATATGAAGTATTATACAGTCGTAGCACACATAAGGTTTGCAAAATATACTGTGCAAACTCACTTTGTATGTCAAAAAGGCAGAAAAACGCTTATTACCACTACATCTGGTACAAGCTAGCGGAAAAATGATCCCACGCTAAAGTTCAAACTATACCTTTTGAAACACCCTGGGGTGTCTACTTTAAGAAATGGTAGGCCTTTGTGGGGTAGTTTGAATTTAAAACCTGCGAAGATGCTTGGAAATTGCACATAGGCCCAGCGTCAAAATTCAAAGTTTGGTAAAAACGGATATGGCTTGGTCTCCTATATGGCACTGTAGCTTCACGAAATAGTGCCAAAGACATTCATATGGGGTGTCATTTTACTCAGAAGACTTAGCTGAGCATAATTTGGGGGGTTTGAACTTAGTGGCACATATGAAATATACAAAACGCCCAGCAAAAATGCAATCCGTATGTAAAAAATGCACAAAATTATTTTTTACCACATACTTTGGCATATATTGGTGAAAAAATGGGGGCATGTTAAGGCACAATATGCACCTTATGAGATACCCTGGAGTGTCTACTTTTACAAATGGTAGGCCTTTGTGGGGTTTTTTTGAACAGTCAAACTGTTATAATACCCCAAATGGAAGCTAAGGCTCATTAAATCCATCTCTCAAAATTCTACTGTGAATACTGAAAAGGACAGGTATCCTGTATGGCACTGTAACTTCACGAAATAGTGCAAAAGACATACAATGGGGGTGTCATTTTACTCAGCAGATGTAACTGAACACAAAATAAAACTTTGTACAGGAATAGCACACACCAACTTTACAAAATATACACGAGAATTTCTCTGTTATAAGTTTGTGTGCCAAAAACCAAAAAGAACACAATTTTACTCCAATATTTAGCAGAGGTTGGCGGTGAAATGGCTACGTAGAAAGTGTCAAAACAACCTTAGGTAAATAGCCCGTGATGTCTACTTTATATAAATATATACTTTTGTGTGGCAATTTTGTTTTCTTTTATGGCTATTACGCTTACAAGACAAACATACCAAATTCTAAAGTCGCTCCACATTAAAAGTTTATTTTACTCCTTGTGCTTTGTGACCTGTAACTACCAAAAAAAAACTTAAAATCCCAGACACATTATATATTCTGTAAATCAGAATAAATAAATTTATTTTTAATTACTTTCCTTAACCTGCACTAATTATGCACACATTATTATTGCAAAAACTGTAAAAAAAACAATATTTTTCATTTTTTTTGCATTTTTCTGTATTTTTTTTATAATAAGTAAGCATTTATATATATATATATATATGTTATATCAAATTAAAGCCCTTTCTGTCCTTTAAAAAACAGTATATAATATGTGTCGGTGCAATAAATGAGAGAGATGCAAATTGCAGTTGAACGCAAACAGCAAGAAAATGCAAAAATTGCTTGTGTCATTAAGCGTAAGTCAAGCTTCTGAAGCTGTGTCCTTAAGGGGTTAAAGAGGTAGGCCTCGGAAATTCCTACCTAAATGTCATGTATTTCCTTCTGGTAACATTAGTTTCAAGTTATCACCCTACCAGGATATGATTTTCCCCTGCGGGTCATTCGTGCTGGCCCTGTTTGAGCGGTGATACCCCAGATAGCTATGCCATGGAGCCCATTCGTATAATGAAAGACTATGGGAAAGACTTTGGCTCCATGGCAATTGAACTGTATGTGTGTGTTCTGAGCGCCATTCAGTAATAATGTGCGCTCAGATCTGAGCTATCTGGGGATATGTTGAATGTACCTGTTTTGTGCAATGGCTGCACAGTTATATGTTTTTATGTGTTTTATTGTCTTTTGCTGCCATGTGTTCAAGGGAGTTTTGCCTCTGTCCTTGGAGATAATTGGATTACTTCCCAATTATCTCCAGGATAGAAGACTCTGTGGAACTGGTTTTGGGCAGAAAAACCATGCTTCCTTTGGTCACAAAGGATTACGATCTATCTTTAGAACCACTGGACCAATTTGGATGATTTTGACATATGTTTGTATTTGGAGTATGCTGATTCTGAAAGTGTAAGTTATGTGAATGTGATGCATACTTTTCAAGTTATGAATAATGTGGAAACATTGTATTTCTCTGCTTGTGATAATTACATTACCCATTGTGTAAGGTAATTGTATCACAGGCAGAGGGGAGGATTTTGTGTGGGAGTGTCTGAGTGTATTGTATGTGTTTATTGGTTGTGCTCCAAAACCCTGTGGGTGGTACTAAATGTATATATAAGAACAATAAACCCACAGCTCTGGCTGTTCACTGCTTGACCCTCAAAACAGAGCCTTGTCTAGTTCTTGGGGGGATTTATTGTATGCTGTTCCAGTTTGACTGCTAGGAGTGTAAACCTATTCGTATGGTTTTTCCTATTCGGCTGTTTACGGCATTCATATGGTTTTCTGTTCGGCGGATTGGTGTTCTGCAGTAGCTATGCCTGTGTCTCTGGAAGGGAAGATCTACTAAACTGCAGATCTATATGGTACCTTACTAACCAAGTCATCTGCCGCACTTCCTTAGCATATCTAACGCTTCTATACAAGGAGACGTTCTTTAAGTTACCAGCACCCATCTCAGTTTAGGCTCACAGAGAGTACTATACAAACACCGACTGGGGTCAGTTACACACGGAACAGTTTCTAAGGCATTGTTAGGGTCTCAAAACACCTTCCTGCGCCATTGGCTCAGCAACAGCCCATACAATCAAATTTCATCCTGAAAACATAGCTATTCCCTCTACCAGTAAGCCAACGGTGATTATCAGTCCAACACATCCCAGAGGGATTTTAAGACAAAGTAGGCAGGCCAATTTGGTTTTCTAGGTGAAGCACAAGTCTGCAATAATTTCAATGTCGGTGGTTGTAGTTATAGTGCTGGTAGGCTTCTTCACGTGGGCTCACTTTGTTTCAGTGCACACGCCAAAAACAATGTGCCCCTACAGGCGTTACCCTAAATCTTCCACCCCAATAAACTTTCCTAATCTACAACGCTACCTGTCTACTCATCCTTCTTTATACCTGGTAGAATTTCTCACGTCTACTAACGGGTTTTACACAGGGTTTGTGTCACTCCACATAGGTATTTTGGAGCTACAGTCATCCTACAGTCAGCACTCAGTTCCCATCAGAGTACAAAACTCTTACTTAATGAAATCACCAACGGTTTCTTGATAGGGCCTTTCACAACACTACCTTTTCACCTACTGGAGGACAAACCCCTAGGAATCGCCTCAGGGAATTTTACATTTTAAAAAGACTTGATTTTTCTGCACCTCACTCAGCCACTTCTCCTAGCTTAAATACTCTGTCCCTGTCATAAGTTTTCCTTCGCCAGAATTGACAAGGCCATACAAGCAATCATTCATTCCAGGAAGGTTGCCTGGCTATGTAAATTAGACTTTACTAACACGTGTAAATTAATACCAATTCTTCAATCTGGCATCTGCATGGAGTTAAGTGGGAAGATAGCCACTATTGCGTTACCATTCCAACATTCAGCTCCATATGTAGCCCAAGTTATGCGATATCTTGGCTGAAACCTTAAACCTGGCTCCTATGGAACATATGCAGATGTCCATTAGTCTTACACTACAACTATCTCACCATTGAACCACACCAAAGCACGCCACGCAGCCTGAATCACATGTTCACTCTGTTCAAAGATTAGGAGTACCCGTAACCCGGACAAAACAGATCACATTCCCGGGGTTTACACTCAGTTCTATTTCTATGCAGGCCAACCTGCCACAAGTGTAAGTAGATAGAATTCTTTCTTACATCAACATCTGCACGTCACAAGACCCTTGCACCAGGAATCAGCTACAGTCACTACCCGGTTCACTCAAATTTCCAGAATCCTCGCTCTCTTGCATGGTCTCCCTGTCGACGACTCCACAGCTCTCTTAGACAAACCAGCTAGAGATGATATTAAGAAGGTGGCGTCTGTTCCTGTCCTCTTGGGATGGCAGGTCACTACTTGTTCCCAATTTGACAATTCCTCTGTGGTCTGGACTGACAAATTGAGCTGAAGTGGTCTGGGTGCCTATAGTGGTCCTTTAAGTTAAGAAAGCCTATTCCAAGAGTGCATCAGTTGTTTAAAGGTTTGTTAGTGTTTATGGTGTGATAAATGTTTCTATTTGTAACTATGGTTGCATTTACAACTTTTGCCACTTTTCTCCTAAATTAATTTACAATACTATTAAACGTTACTTCACAGGCAGACACATCATACCAAAACAAGTCATACTGGTCCTCTAGTAGAGATTAAATATTATCCTATCTAGCAAATCAGGTCCTATCCACATTTTGGATAATCTATTGGAATCTCAACTTACTTCCATCTCTGATTCGCCACTATCAGCTTTTCAAAGGAAACCCCTAACCAATAAACGTTTTATGCTTTACATTCGTACAATATCACTCCAACTAGGACATAACCCTCATTCCGTCTCAGGCCATTTATTCTGCATTGGAGCAGCCACAGCAGCCTCCGGTAATCACGAACCAACTCAAATCATAAAATATGGGTTGGGGGAAATCATCCGCATACAACAAATACATCCCCAATCCAGAGAAAGAAATAAGACTGGCTTTCTGTAAAATGTCTAAATAATGATCTGCTGAATAAGTATCTGACTTGTAAGAAATCACTTATAATTTTGCCCTCTTTTACAGGTCTAACCTCACATAAGTTTCGTCACACCTCAACTGACTCTGCTCTTACTATTATTGCTTCTTTATTATTGTTCCTTACGTCCTCGAAATGTGCCGTACACAAATATATAACCTAACCAACAGGCATTTCTCAGATTACCCCCACACAAATGATTTCACAAGTCCTTGCATCTGTCTCTGGTATAAGGAAGATATTTATAGCATTCCTGGGTATGCTAGAGAGCAAGATCTTGTGATCAATAAGATTATTTACGTAAACTCAGTCCAGTGCCAAACTGCTGCAGAGACAAGTTGTACAGTATAAACATAGGAATAAAAAGGGAAAACAGAACAGATTAAACAAGTAGAGGGAATAGGCCCACTAGATAACAGAAGGGTTGAGGTTTAGAAATCACTGGGATAAATTGGGAATAAACAGATTAGCCAAATTGTACTGTGTTCAAAGCCTGGATTTTACAAAGCAGATGACAAGTTAGTGCATCTGGACTGCGACTGGATACGCTGTTCTTGATCTGGTTAGAGAAAGCCTAAACTATGTGCAAAAAGTAACAAACATTAAGCAAGTAGCAAGACTTGGCAGTGAAGGCATGGGCCCCACCAGGTTTCCCATGTGCCCAGGCCAACAAGGGAGATCATTTCATGCCCCCTGCTGGTCTACACAATGGTGTCTTTGATGTCTGCCCTCCCAGCCAGTGGGCGTTTAACCCAGGAGAGGAGGGGATGACTGATACAGGAGGCAGATGGTCCTTGAGCAGGCTGTGTGGAGTGTTACCATGGCAAAGTTACTAATCAGTGAGTGACACCAGATACATTGTGGGGACCAAGAAACAAGGTTTTAGAGCAATGCTGTGACACTTTTCAAATACAAGAAGTCACGGCCAACTAGATGGCACCCTGATCATCATTACACCCAGTCACCTCAATGCAGATTCACCTGCTCAATATTGAAATTGCCAACAAGTCTCTGGCTTGGAGTTAGTCCAGTGTAGAGATGGGCCATAGCATAAACACAATGACCCTTCCTGAGAGTGTGTGGGTTACAGGATACAAGTAACAGACACCAATAATGCAAGAATGTTTGAGGATCCCTTTTACATTACACAACTCAGTGGATATATACTCCTAATACAACACTGATTTCAGGACTATTGAACACAGGTAAGTGGGTTTGAACTATGGTTCTCTATCCTGAGTTTATAAAGAGACCGAGCCAATGGTTTGTAGTTCTCTTGGGAGACCATGAGGTCAAAACAACTGGCTCCTTTCCATATTCCCTCTACAGTAGTTTCATAGCCAAACATGGTTTTGGCCCTGGCACGGTAAGGCACATCCATTTTTCCCTTCATGATGGAAGCTTTGACACGTACACTGGTGTGTGGTTCCAATGTGACCTCTGTAGTAGCAGAGAAGAGAGTCTGTAGGGGGACAGAAGAGAAGCAACCTTGTAAAAGAGCATACTGATCTTTAGGAAAAGCAATATGGATTTTTCTTACAATACAGAGAACAAGAGTCAGGTAGTTTGATAGTCATGCTGTGCCTAGAACAAACAGAAGAACACAAGACAAAATTATGGGAGCAGATACAGTAATCCTAATAAGGATTAGGCATATTTCCATAGATCACTCAGCCAGTAATAGACCACAAGGATTCATCTGAAGATTTAATTTAGCCTTCAACCTTTATAAACAAGTCAATGGATTGGAGGATAGTGGTGCAAACTCTGAACACTGGGATATTGCAAAAGTCTTACCAAGTACCATCACCAGCATTTTATGGCTTATGGCTGTTGTCGGTCCATATCTGCTTTTTTTTTTAAAGCAAGACTACAGTTTAAGCATTTTGCTTCTTCCCTGCCTCATCACCTGTTCAACGCAAGCATATTTGGTAGAATGGATCTGTAACATCACATACCAGCTACAGTACACACCTTTGGCTGTGTTTTCCATGCAAGTTTATTTCAAGTATAGTAAAGCAGGACTACCCAATTGGTAGAGCTAAAACTCCTGGGAATCTACCTATTGAGCAGCTCTGCGGTAAAGGCTTCTGTATTGCCAAGCTTGCCATTAATATAAATCCAGTAACTGAACTACAACTTTCAGAAGCCTTTTCTCTGGTCACTTCCTCATCTAGACATCTGCTGGCTTCCAGGCAGGAGAAATTGCAAGGCAGTAACCTTATGTGCATCTCAGCAGCTACTGCTCCTTTAGACTGGTCAACTAGGTTTTAAGCTACTACTGGCAAATACTATTTATATCCCTCATCTCAAATCAGTAAATAATACCCAGTCCCATTACCTCGATTTCATTGGTTGTGATAAAGTTCCTGGTATGAGATGTACTAGTGTTGACTGAAATCTTCCCCTCTGTTTCAGCTATGAAGGGGATCCCAGCTTTAAAAGTCAGCTCTGCTCCAACCTGAACTGTGAATCCATGTTCCTGGCTGAAGGTGCTGGTAGTTTTTTCAGTTTTTGAAACCCTAGCATGAGAGAACAGGGACAGGGTTAGTTTCTTTTCTCAAACAGACTAAACCAGTCTAAGCTTGTACAACACATCTACTGTGTGATTGCTTTAGAGGGCTTCAGTTTACCTTGTGTCATTAAGGGGGTTATAGTGACCTAGCTTCCAGAAGCCATTTTAACACTGACTCAAGGCAACACAAAGCAATCGGGGCATACAGTTACACCATAGTCCTGCCATGACTATTCTTGGACTACGCAGACAGATGCACACAGTTCTACATCTGAATCTGATTGTAAAGAAGCCAAGTCTAAGACCATATTGTCTAAGAAATACATTGGGCAAATGTGTGAATACAACCCTACAAACATTGTTCTTACAAGCAGCATTCACACAAACATGGATTGTGGGATAAAAAAAAAAAAAAAATATATATAACCAGGAAAGGTTAAAGGATCTTAACATGTATAGCTTGGAGGAAAGACGAGACAGGGGGGATATGATAGAAACATTTAAATATATAAAGGGAATCAGCACAGTAAAGGAGGAGACTATATTTAAGAGTAGAAATCAACAAGAGGACAAAGTCTTAAATTAGAGGGACAAAGGTTTAAAAATAACACCAGGAAGTATTAATTTACTGAGAGGATAGTGGATACATGGAATAGCCTTCCAGCTGAAGTGGTAGAAGTTAACACAGTAAAGGAGTTTAAGCATGCATGGGATAGGCATAAGGCTATCCTAACTATAAGATAAGGCCAGGGACTAATGAAAGTATTTAGAAAATTGGGCAGACTAGATGGGCTGACTGGTTCTTATCTGCCGTAACATTCTATGTTTCTATGTTAAACATGCAACCTTACAGGATGCTTTCCCCAACTAGCAGTTTCTTTGCTTGCAACAGACAACCCTGTCCCTATGACAGGAATGGCAGAAATAGGAACACCATCCCCAGAAAACACATTTGAAGCTAGTCAATAAGTTTTCTCTCTCCAAGCACTCTCCAAAAAGGGCATCAAAGTGAGGCACATGTAATTGGGGAGAACATACGCTTGATAAAGAAGCAGTAGGGCCAAAACATTGCTGCTTTTTCCCCAATAAAGCTGCTATTTTAGTTATCACAGAGTGCTTGAACCACTATTCTGCATATATTGGTGGGGACATGTCCACACTGTCTTTGCCCTCTTGAGTTGGCTTTAAACAGGAATGTGTCCTAGTCCAATGTGGAACCCATAGAGTTACCTATTCTGGAATGAGGTTTACCTGAGGTCTTTACTTACGTAAAGGTATATTTAAGAGGAGCATCACTGGTGTTTGTGAAGGTTTCATTTTTCAGCACTGTAGGGTCTTGGGATACAATTTTACCATCATCTGGAAGGAATGCAAGGCTCTCAATACTGGAGATGATTTTGTCACAGGTGAAAGCAAAGAAGAGGCCTGCACTATAGCCCCAGCCCATGTACTCAGCATCTTTATGCGCAAAGTTGGAATGTACTGCTTGAGGGGACCATCTAAACATTTTTCCAGTGTAATCATTGACACACCAGAATGATCCATCAGGACTGAAAGCCATGAAATGAGTGAGCTGGAACCAGTTCTCATTGCCAACAGGTATGCATGTCGCAAACCAGTCTTCCTTGGAGTCTGTTGGGGGGTTTCTCTTCACAAGACGGCCATCTGATTTCACTGCATACAGAATGCCTTGAGGATCAAAGAAGAGGGCCCTTAGTGAGTTCCACATACCAGATCCTATTTTGGTGGCTTGGCGATAAAGCCAGGGCATGTTTTCATTGGTTGGAGCGGGGCCCTTGTAGAAATCCCCTTTGCCGGTTACTGCATATAAGACACCATTGGGATCAAAGAGGATACATTTGAAGCTGTCCCAGTCAACTTTGCCAACCTTTTTTGCAGTTTTGAACCATTCCAAGCCTTGCTCTGAAGGCATAGGTCCTCGGTACACATCTCCACCACGGACAGCAAACAGTTCCCCTTCAGGACTAAAGAAAACCCTGGAGGCATTCATTAGCTTCCCTAGAGGAACTGCTCGCCTAATGTAGTTGTCATCTTCATGACTGGGTGGCAATCCAGCTCCAGCAACATATTCTTTCCTGGTTACAATGAAGAGGAGGGTTTCTGAAAGGTAAGGGGAACAGATGTTAGGACCTAAACTACAGCAACAATTTGTTTTTATTTAACTTTACCTATAAACAGCATCATTTAGGGTTACAATATCCATTTCAACTGTGAGATCCATCAACGGTGTGAGTGCTTGTACAATTTACAAGCTCAGTTTTAGCATGATCTAGCATTTGGCATAAGTGAATGAGGCTTTAACTCCTGCACAGAAAGGAGACAATAGAAGTAAATTCTAAGGAGACTGGCAATGTAGAACAAGTACAACAGGACTGTATCAGAGGGGGGATTGGGGTTAGGAGAGATGTCAATCGGAATGATTGCGGAGGAACCAAGATAAATGTAGAATGCACACATGTAACTGAACAAATTTCACAAATGGCATAAATGAGATTGGGTATACAGCTAACTGGGGATATTTGAATGGTGGCAGTGCACGGTGTAACTAGCCAGGGACCCGTTTAATATGAATGCTGCTAAACCATTAATAGAACATCTAAAAGACCCTTAGATAACTGCATTAATTAACTTCCAATCCAAATATTATTTTAGTCCTATCCACACCTCCCCTGACTAATACATACACAGACAACATGAAGTTTATTTTTACACACTTCCCTATGCCTCTGCTTACCACTATGCAGGCAAGGACAAAAGGCTATTTCATTGTGGTGGACCACAGTAAAGAAAAATGGACAGGTCACTCTATCAGAAGGATCTCATGTCTGCAGCCTTTTCATCATCCCTTTATATCTGAGACAGGGGTCAGTCTGTGCCAAGGAAGTGACCAGAGGCTTTTTGAAAGAAAGCTTTTGTTTTGAGGTGTGAGCTTGAGGCTTTCCATTCATTGAGCTGTCCCGGAAGCCCAGAGACATTTGGAGAAGGCAGGCCACTCTAGCACTTTCCTCTCACATTAGCTCTGTAGCGCCAATGAAGTGGAAGATTACCTCCACAGCTAGGCTGACTGCTGGTTATTTGGTTTCTGCAGAGATCTATAGAAGGGCATATTTCAAGTACCAGGTCCAGATTGGAATGCCAACTTAACATGCTTGCTCCATGCTTTCCAAGGATTGCCCCCTTGTCGCCTTACTAGCAGGAAGAAGCTCCTGGTGTAAAAAAAAAATAAAATAAAAAATAAAAGTGGTGTTTAGGTAGTGTAGAAGAAAGGGGACATGCCACAGTGTTAGAGAGACCAAAGTCAGCATTACCTTAACCAATTTCACTGTCAACCAGTCAGCATGAGTTTTGTTCCCATACATCTCTTCAAGTTTCCATACTTAAGCAAGAGTATATGAAGAGTAGGGTTTAAAAAAAAATAAAAAAATTAAAAAACACAGAATCAAGTCAGTTCCTGTGTTAATCCAGCCTGGTCAGTCAGCACTTACACAGCCCAACAAACAAAAACAGTGCATGGAATGTTCCTTTACCCTATAGGTCAGACATTCTTAGCAGAAAGGAGAGATGTTATGCCACATGGAGAGCAAGGGGAGAATTTGTCTACAGAATCATCCAAAGATTCTAACTCTAGGACAATGTGGATGTGCAGGGAGTGGAGACAAGACAGTTACTCTGCCTGGAAATTTAACTAGGGTTGCCATTATTATTGAAATTAAAGCAGCCTTGCCAATTTGCATAATTAGTCACATTTGGTGACATGGGATAAGTTGAACAAGGACCAGTCTCTAAAAAGGTTACTTACATTGTGTGTCAGTATAGGCATTGTTATGCATGTGTGGTAGTGTGTTTCAGTGCATGCGCTGTGTAGAATTGTGACATTCTGGGTCTATACCATGTTGACGTTCTGACTGGATTTCTCTCACCGCTTTAAGAGACCAGTCACAGAGTTACCAGCTTTTACCTGGACAGCATTTTTGCAATACTAGCACCAAACAGACCAAGATACCAGCCAGGTGGCAACCTTAGAGATGACAAATCACTGGTCAGAAAAA
The DNA here is from genome assembly GCA_933207985.1 of Pelobates cultripes. NCBI lineage: Eukaryota > Metazoa > Chordata > Amphibia > Anura > Pelobatidae > Pelobates > Pelobates cultripes. The sequence goes on from OW240917.1 coordinate 10,890,051, forward strand.
CACCTCCATTGACTAAAAATGATCAAAGCAGAAAATACAAAACAAAAACAGTAATGTGAACTTCCCATGCTACAGGGATCACTTACCTACTGTATCCATTATCACAGCGATCAGATTACAAACACCCAAATCTCTAGCGTTCCAGCAGGAATTCTTCGTGTTTGTGTAGACAAGGAAATGTCTATAGATATCTCTGTACAAGGTCAATATCCCTAGTGCATTAGCTTTATAGCCAGCACCCCTCCCTAAACACAGCTGTACCTGATTTAATCAGCATGGTTACCATACTCTGTGCTTATCTGGTAAAGGAAGGGTTAACTCTATCATTATACATGTGATCACCCAATAATTGATCGATTAAAGTACAACAAAGAATATGGTACTTTTTTCTATGTAGGGATATAGAGGACATAAATAAAATATATATTTCTTTGCAGTCACTTTCTGTTTTTATTTTGTATTGCTTTAGAGGGTTTCCTCATCCATCCTACATTCTATTTGTGTTTTCCATATAAGCTGCCCTGCTTTCTACAGTTTGATAGATATGTATGTGTTTATTCACTAAATAATTTCCTGTTATCTGCTCTCCAGTTTTGTCATCACAGCTCGGAAATCATAGGAACTCCTCCAACATGGTCATCTGAAATTCTTCCCCCTCGTCATTGGAACTCCCCCTCCCTCGTCATTAAAACGCCTTTTTCCATTGTCATCGGAACTCATCCTCCCTCGGGATCCCTGTGTCTGAAAAAGCTGTTTCCGCAAGGTAAGTAGAGTTACTGTCACACTCAGCTTATAGTTAAGGGCTTCACTGCAGCACAAAGAGATGGAACATTTTAGGGTTAAGACCTAATTTCTACGTCTAACCCTAAATGTGAGGTTCACATTAACCCTGGACTTAATTACAACAACAGGGGTACAACAACAACTTTAATGGCTTTATACTTTTTCCCCATGCAAGTGGTATACACCACACAAAGACATTGTCCCCTCCCAAGATCCTTCCCCTCCCAGAGGTCCCAGCGACTGACAGGACCTCTGGTCCCTTTGTCCCTTGTTTCTGCCACCCCAACACTGATCTTTCCACTTCCGGTGACAGGGGTCTTCTTCCCATAATCCTCTATGCCCGAGGGACAAAGCGTTGGTGAGGGGGGTCATTGTCCCTTTGTCTCCCAGGCACAGAACTCCCACCACTCAGGGTCTTCAAGAGCTTCTGTACCTGGGAGTCCCAGCGCGGGAAAGAATCCTGACATTCTAAATAAGGTATTAGGGTGGTCCGCGATTGGGAGACTAACGTATGAGCTCTCCCGAACAGAGAGCAGCAAAACACACGAATAGTCACAAATACATGGGGAAATCCAGGCAATAGAATAAAGACAATTCACGGACAGGTACAGTTCCCGCCACAATAGTTAAGATCCAATAGTGACTTAACGTAATGTATTGAAAACAAAATAGCAAAACCGAGTCAAGAATTGTCTCACCATTATTCACTGTGAGAAAAAGCCTCATTGTTTTTTGTTTTTTTTTATTAATTTTTTTTTTTTGCAGTGCAGATAATGGTACATGTGGACATGTGGTACCCCAACGGCAATCCACTGGTTCGGCAATTTGCATAACAATTGAGGTACATAAACATATGAACACAATTTTATAAATTTTGCAATAGCTTGACTTTCCAGATTAGAACTAATAGCAAAACAAAACTAGTGTGACATGTATGCGTAAAACAATTGTACGTTAAACTAAGGAGAGCATATGTTGGTTAACTCTCGTGTGACATGTTCACTATTGTAGTATGTAAAAACTTGGTATAGCATTGCTAGCAGGTGCTCTCTCAACGAATGTTGCATTAATTAAGCGTTTAACCAGGGTATTAGTATAATCACGTTTATCTAGGCATGTTAGATGTCGTCTGTTTCAGTGCAGCAAGGCTTGAAAAGATTGCGGGACAAGGCCCTCCAAGACAGCATGGACGTGGTGGTGTGGCAGCAGTCCAGGCCGCAGTGCGGCAGTGAGAGTCAGTGAAAGTCAGCCAACTCCTGTAGTCGGCACTGGCAGGGTGCATACCGGAAATGTCCCTGTTTGGGATCGGTGAATGTGCAAGGGCCGTTGGGGTCTTGTGGTTGTACCTTGCTGCTGATGTCAGTTGGCCCCAAGGGTGGTAGGTGCTTGGTACCGGCTTTCAGCTTGTGTCCATAGGTGTGGGGACTTGCTTCAGTGGCCGGAGGCTTCGGATGCCGCTGATCGGAGAGTGGGTCGGGCATGTGTGGCCATCTTGCGCTGCTGTGTGTGAGGGCTAGCGTTGGTGCCTGGGAGGCCCTTCTCTGTTCTCCCCCATTCTGATCTCCCACCTCGTCTCCGTCTGAGAGCCGCTCTGGGTGCTCTGGTCGGGCATCCGCTCAGGAGGCGCCTGGTGGCAGGTCGGATCCATGCCGCCGCTTCTTTTCTCGCTTGTTTGAAGAGCCACCCCCTGTTGCAGAGCCCAGACTATAGGCTGGTGCAGAACCGGTCAAGAAGTCCAGCGCGTGATCGGGTGGTGTGGCAGTGGACCTTTTTGCCGCCGATCGTGCCTGAGGCACCATCTTGTTTGGGCCTTGCCAACCCCTTGTACCAGCAAATGTTGTCGCTTGTGTGTGCTTAGTTGTGGGGGTAATCATCCCCAGCAAGGACCTGGATATCCCCTGCTGGTCCAGAGGAGAAGGTAGCTGGATGTCTTGCAATCCACGCTTACGAGCAGGTCCCTTGTCGGGTGATCAGCCGCCTCCCCCAGACTTCAGGTTCCGCTGCAGTGTAGGCCGCGTGGCCAGTTCATGTGTTTGCGTATCGTAGTGGTGTATCGTTTTGTTCCTCGTGTGATGCTATATCGTTGTCTGGGCACCGTGGGTTGTTAGCTTGATTGGTTTTGCCAGGATTGTCACTGTATGTGTCAGTATGTCTGTCAGTGTGTGTTTCTGTATGCGTGTGTGTCAGTATGTCTGTTAGTGTATGTCTGTCTGCTGTGTGTTTGTGTGTGTCAGTATGTCTGCCAATATATGTGTCTGTCAGTATGTGTCAATATGCCAGCATGTCTGTCAGTATATGTGTCAGTGTGTGTGCAAGTGTGTCTGTCCGTGTGTGTGTGTGTGTGTCTGTCAGTGTATGTATCTGTGTGTGTCAGTATGTCTGTCAGTGTGTGTGTCTATGTCGAGGCCCCTGCGCTCTGCCAAAGACCTACTCATATCATCTGTCCGTATGCCTACCTCTAATGTTCGCCTCCGATATTTCTCCAGGGCTGCACCTCTTATGTGGAACTCCCTTCAGTTCTCCGTAAAACTTTCACCCATTCTCTGCTCATTCAAAAAAATCATTGAAAACTCACTTCTTCAAGAAAGCATATCAATTAAACTGTTAGCAGGTTTTTATCCCCAATCCCCCATGACTCCTCTCCTGCAACTGTCAAAAATTACCTACTAAGCCCTCAATGAATACTTTTCTAATAAACTACTTTGAACTCCTACTTTTACCCTTTGTGTCACTAGATCCCACTTCCTCTAGAATGTAAGCTCATTAAGCAGTGCCCTCCACCTCTCTGTTCCTGTACGTCCAATTGTCTGGTTAAAATTACATGTCTGTTAGTCCACCCATTGTACAGCGCTACGGAATGTGATGGCGTTATATAAATAATAAAATAATAATAATAATGTTCATGTCGGTATGTCTGTGTAAGTATATCTGTCAGTATATGTGTCTGTATGTGTGTGTGTCAGTATGTCAGTGTATGTTTGTCTGCTGTGTGTTTGTGTGTGTCAGTATATGCCTGTGTATGTGTCAGTACGTCTGTTAGTATATGTGTCTGTCAGTGTGTGTCAGAATGTCAGTATGTCTGTCAGTATATGTGTCTGTGTCAGTTTACGTGTCTGTGTATCTGTATGCGTGTCAGTGTGTGTATCTGTATTTTGTCTGTGTGTGTATAAGACGGATTTGGGAATTGTTACTAACAATAAACTAGGCAACAATATGCAATGTTAATCGGCAGTTGCTAAGGCCAGTAAGGTATTGTCATGTATAAATATGCGATTAATTCTCAGAATAAATATATAATTTTTCCTTTTTTTTTAAATCACTGGTAAGACTTGAATATGCTGTTCAATTTTTTGAAAGAAGACTCATATTGTTGGTAACCTCCATTAAAGTAAATTTCAGCGGCACACCAAATACTTTGCTTATTGATGCTGTTTAGAGTTGAGCAAACCCGGACTGTAAAGTTCGGGTTCGTACTGAACATTACGTTTTTTGGACCCCGGACCCGAACACGGACATATCAGTGTATGTTCGGGTTGGAGTTCAATGTTCAGCGATTTAATGGCGCGTTTTGAAATGCTGCAGGGCAGCCAATCAACAAGCGTTTGACTCGTGTGTCCTTAGAAGCCATCCCAGCCACGCCTATTAATGGCATGGCTATGATTGGCCAGTGCAGCATATAAGCTGGAGTCACATAGCGCCGCATGTCACATGAGCTCTTATTATCGTAGGGATAGGATGCTGCCGCTTTCAGGGACAGATTAGGAAAGAATTCTGCAAACTAGTACATTAGTGGGGTGCACTTCATATCTGAGAGAGACATAGAAGCGTCAAATAATGCGCTTACATCGGAGTTTTAAAAAGTACTTTTTTTTTTGGTGCTAAATAGTACATTAGTGGGGTGCACTTCATACCTGAGAGTCAAATAGGCACGTCAAATAATGCGCTTACAGCACAGTTCTAAACATTCTAATTGTTTTGCTGCTAAATAGTACATTTGGGGCGTGCTCTTGATATCCGAGAGTCAAATAGAAGCGTCAAATAGTGCGCTTACAGTGCAGTTGTAAAAAAATCTAATTATTTTGCTGCTAAACTGTTAAATAGTACATTTGGGGAGTGCTCTTCATATCTAGGAACACATCAATTGAAGATTTTCGATCTATATATCCTACTCATGCTTCTATACTTGAGCCAGTTTGAATGCAGGCTCATTAAAATGTGAGTAGGATTTTCTACTATTTGTATATACATAGTTGAAAATTGGGATATTTACCAGTACGATATTGCCCTATATGAGTTTTATTGTTTCAGGGGCATCTGGACAAAGATCTTCTTTATAGTATGTTCTATGGTATATACATTTATTTATTTCTAATTTGTGTATAAATACATTAGGACACACTTTTGGTTCTTTAGTGCGCTATCCACTTTATATTCTATTTCCTGCTTTATGCCATTCTAATTGTTTTGCTGCTAAACTGCTAAATAGTAAATTTTGGGCGATATAACAATATTGTAATTCGGGGGCAATACCCTCACAAGTCAAACTGAGAGGTCAGTTTATAGGGAAAACTGTTACTTGGATACAATTCTAAAACAATTTCCATATGTCCTTTGCAGACTTTACATGCTGGAAAAACACAGGTGCCAACTGCTCTGGCTTTCTGCAGTGTGCAGACCGGCAAGGAGGGCAGGGTTGAGGAGTGGGTGGAAGATGATGTGGAGGATGATGCGGTCCTTGACCCCACATGAAATCAAGGTCATGCGAGTGACATGTGCAGTTTGGAAGAAGAGGCGCTGGTTGCACAGAGGCACCAACACAGCGTAAGAGGGAGCAGGGTGCAAAAGCAGAGCGGCCGTCCCCTAGCACTCGTCGGCATGCATTATCTTTAGAATTCCCACAGTTATCCAAGTAACAGATGGAACGATAAAAGGAAGCATAACAGATTTAACAAGCCATTCGCAATTTCACTGTCGGAAGTGCAGTCCGGTGACCGGGACCCAGACACTGTCTGGGCGGCGGTCGACCGGGACCCAGTATGCCTAGGAGTCACAGTGTGGAATGGATTAGCAGGGTCTGGTGCAGGATAACCGCACACCCCCTGGTGTTGAGCACCAGTGTTTGTGTGGCCACATACAAGGACCCTGATGTAGCTTCAGTAAAAAGAGTACTGGATACCAGAGGCCATCACTAGACTGATCCGCAACTTGGAACAGGATGTGACATTCACTGTAGCGGCTGTGCACGCTTTCAGTGTTCTCACCCTGCTGCTGCTCGCCTGTCTGCGCTGCAGCATAACTTTGGCCTTCCAGCTCACCGCCTCATATGCGACGTGCCCACAAGGTGGAACTCCACCTTGCACATGCTGGAGAGACTGTGCGAGCAGCAGCAGGCGATAGTGGAGTTTCAGTTGCAGCACGCATGGGTACAATAGCAAAGGCCTTTTCTCCATACATCAGGAGTTGAGCTCAGTTAGAACAATGAAAGAGAATACCCTGCACTCCAACCCTCTATGAAATGGATAATTCTGGTGATCCTCCTGACAGCCATGCTTTAGATTTTGATTTATGTTCTTCCAAAGTTAAAATCCAAGATTCCATTTAGTGCTATTTTACGGCTCAGCTGTATTTTTATGTTATTTTAAGTGATTTCCCTATCCACATTTGTTTGCAGGGCACTTGTCCTACTCTTACCCCCATTTTACTTCCTTTTGCAGCCCTCTAGCCCTTTCCAGGACTTTTTCAGAGGCATTTTAGTGCCCAAAAGTTCGGATCCCCATTGACTTCCGTGAGGTTCGGGGTCAAGTTGGAGCCTGAACCTGGACTTTTTTTCAAAGTACGGCCGAAACCCGGTGGACCCGAACATCCAGGTGTCCGCTCAACTCTAATTATAGATATTGCAAAGGAGTTTGCAGTCTTGGGCAGACAGCAAGTTGGATACAACTGACTTCAAAGTTTTGATTGAGAAAGACTTTCCACCACCTCCAAGAATAAAATGTAAGAAAAGAATGGATGGTGAGCTTGCAGTAGGCGAACCAATTGTTAGCAAGTGATCAATTCCGGGTAAAGGTTTACAATGTGACTTTTGGCAAGATCATTAATAGCCTGCAGAGCCGATTTACAACACATGGTCAGTTATCTGCAGATTTGGCATGTTTAGATCCCCAAAATGTTGAAGATATTTTAGTAGACCTTCCCAACAGTGCATTAGATTGACTTTAGTAGCCTTGTAATAAAATTTGACTCCAATGCAACTAAAGAAAAACTGCAAAGTGAGCCACTTGATTTTGCATCAAGGTGGCAAAGATTGAAAATGTCACTTGATAAAGAATATAATGATGCTAACAATGAAGGTCAAGATGAAGACACCATCCATTCTCATTTTAACTCTGAAAGTGAGGAAAAGCGATACTCAAATGTTGGTGATAAAAGTGGAAAGTGCAAGATTTGTAAGAGCTGCATAGCCTGCTGCTACAATGTATTAGTGCGTTACAACTTATACAGTTTAACATATAGGTCACTTTTTAATGCATACAAATTGACACTGACACTTTCCTCTATGCAAGTAGCATGTGGGAGGTCTTTTTTCAAAACTTAAAGGGACACTATAGTCACCTGAACAACTTTAGCTTAATGAAGCAGTTTTAGCACATATAGAACATGCCCCTGCAGCCTCACTGCTCAATCCTCTGCCATTTAGGAGTTAAATCCCTTTGTTTATGAACCCTAGTCACACCTCCCTGCATGTGACTTGCACAGCCTTCCATAAACACTTCCTGTAAAGAGAGCCCTATTTAGGCTTTCTTTATTGCAAGTTCTGTTTAATTAAGATTTTCTTATCCCCTGCTATGTTAATAGCTTGCTAGACCCTGCAAGAGCCTCCTGTATGTGATTAAAGTTCAATTTAGAGATTGAGATACAATTATTTAAGGTAAATTACATCTGTTTGAAAGTGAAACCAGTTTTTTTTTCATGCAGGCTCTGTCAATCATAGCCAGGGGAGGTGTGGCTAGGGCTGCATAAACAGAAACAAAGTGATTTAACTCCTAAATGACAGTGAATTGAGCAGTGAAATTGCATGGGAATGATCTATACACTAAAACTGCTTTATTTAGCTAAAGTAATTTAGGTGACTATAGTGTTCCTTTAAATACATCTTAAACAGACTGAGAAATTCCCTCTCTCAAACACACTTGGTTATGTCGTGGAGAAAGAGGCCTTGATTGGACTAAGCAATGAAACCATCATTGATGTTTTGGTTTCGAAAAGCAGCTTGCTGCAAGGGATGTTGCTTACATAACATTACAAGCATGTCAGTAAATTACAATGTTTGTTAATATTTCTTTTTCAAAATTCTGGCTGGATTTGTTTTTTTTTTTTAAAGTCATAATTACTTTTATAAGTTGTTGCATATTTTATTCTCTAAAACTTTACAAAACAGTATACACATTGCAACCTCCTAAATCAAGGTTGTCCAACCTGGGCCCTCCACAGATGGTGCTGAACTACAAGTCCATAATTCCCTGGCTATCTGTTTCATTGAAGGAATCATGGGAGTTGTAGTTCAGCAACATCTGGGAAGGGGGGGGGCGGGATGCAGGTTAGACAGGTCCGTCCTAAAGATTAACACTTTGGGACTGGACTGTTTTGCCCATGTTGTACGTTAAGGACCGGGGCTGTATTAACACTTTTGTGGTGTTTGTGTTTAGCTGTAATTTTCCTCTCTCTCATTTACCGTTCCCATAAAAATTATATATTGTTTTTTTTCAGGACAAGAAGGGCTTTCTTTACATACCATTATTTGTATCATGTCATATCATTTACTTTAAAAGAAAATATATGGTGAAAAAAGAACAAAACCATATTTTTTTACTTTTACTATTGAGGGGCAAAGTTTTAAATGTAGGTTAAGCACCACAGCAATAAATGGTCTACTCTTGATGATTGCTCAACGTTTACACATTGGTTGCTCTTTATATGTACGGCCATGTTTGCTTTTATCTATAAATAATTCACTCATTAAATGTGCTGTAAAATGCATGCTTTTACCTTTTATGAACAAGAAAATGACATTGTACTGATATAATGACGCAATGCTATAGGGCTGGTATGTAATTATTTCCAGGGCTTGTTTTCATACCCAGTCTGGCCCTTCACAGAGTATGTTGACCCTGCTGATTAGATCAGGTACAGCTGTGTTTAGGAGGGGGTGCTGGCTATAAAGCTAATGCACTGGGGTTGTTCAACTTGTACAGAGATAGCAAGAGATCCTTCCTGATTCTAGAGATTTGGCTGTTTGTTTTCTGATCTCTGTGATAATGGATACAGTGGGTAAGTGATATAAGGTTACCACCTAGCTGGTACTTTCCTGCACAGATGGTATTTTGGTCTGCATGGTGCCAGTATTTTAAAAATGCTGTCCAAGCAAAGCCTGGTATGTATCTGACTGGACTCTAGGAGAGTGGTGGGAGAAATGCAGTCATGGTATCATTTCTACTACTCATGGCATGCACGTGCACTGCTGTATACTCATAAATGTGCTACTACACACAGTATACATTACTAAACAGACATCATTTTACATGCATTGTGACTTGCTTTTTACTGATTTAGGGAATGGTCCAATTTTGTTTCCCAGTGTGATGCACATATAATTAATTATGCAAATAAGGCCAGTATTCTTCCAACAAAGGTAGCATCCCTAGTTCCATTTCCAGGTGTAGTAACTGTAAAGCCCCTCATCCCGTCTTGGAGGAAGATGTTTTGGATCTTCTTTCTGAAGACCCATTCTGCCTTTAATCTCCATGTGGAATGAAATCTCTCCTCTCTGCTTTCTCATTTAAAGGGATGTGCATCACTGGAACTGGAGCCTGCTCTGCTTGATCAGACTGAGTATTTCTAGAGATGGGACACTTGTGATCCCTCTGGATTGGGTGTGGAATGCTTAAGAAAGTTAAGCTAGTATATACAATTAATTTACCTGATCTATTTGTTTCCTGCCTTCAGCCTGACACTTTTTAGCCAGTCTTCTGAATCAGTTTTTGCAAGCTTGGTGCAGTGCCCTTTTAAAGGGACAAGCCATCATCTTGACTGACTTTGTCAGAATGGGTTTGAGTGCTGACTTGTACTTGACATATGCCCTTCTATATATTTCTGCAGAAACCCTTAGCTGAGTAGGTAACACTCCATTTCCGTTGGCTCTACAGAGCTAATGGGGTGGCAGATGTTCTCTGCTAGAGCAGCTTCTCCCTTTCTCTGTGGATAGTTTAGTTAATGGAAAGGAAAAGCTTACACCTCCAAAATAAGGGGTTTCTTACAAATGTCTCTGGTAACATCATTGGCACAAGATGATATTCTCTTTCAGCTAAAATGGTGTTTAGAAAAGCTGAAGACAAGAGATCCTCCTGACCTGTCCCTTTAGATAGTATGCTCCACTACAAGCCAACGATCTGTCGACTGCACAGCAATAGCCAGCTTCTGTGTGCAACCATAAAGACTTTCATGTTGTCTGTTTACGTCTTGGTCAGGGGAGGTGTAGATACGGCTGCACAAATAATGTAATGGATGGGTTGGAAGTTGATGGCTAAAATAAAATAGGGGTCTTCGTGATGTTCTATTAACTGCCTAGAAGATATCCTACTATACTGGCCCTTGAATAGCAACTTGCACTGCCACCCTACAAATATCCTGGGCAATTCCTAGAATCTCTAGTTGGAGCCTCTTATGATCTCTATAGCAGGCTCGCTACTGATTGCTTCAATGCGAGAATAGATTCTTGCATTTAATCTGATCAGATGAATACTACTGGTAAGTGTCCCCTTTCTCTTCAATATTCCATCATAACCTCTTTCACTCCTTCCCCTAGTCTCTTTCCTCCATTTCAAAAATATGTTCAGTTACACTTCTGCATTTCTTGGTTGTCTTAATTATTACAACCACATCTCTCCTAACCTATCAGCCGCTATCCTCATAACTTCCTTCTATTCGTCACCTCATTCACTATTCCAAATGCTAGATCATTCAAAAGAGGACTTGTACAAGTTCTATAGAACCCAGCTGATGAAGATGGTAATGGTATTTCATAGTTGAGATGTATGAATAAAATCAAACTGTTGCTGAAGTCCTAACATCTGTTCCCCTTGACTTTCAGAAACCCTCCTCTTCATTGTAACCAGGAAAGAATATGTTGCTGGAGCTGGCTTGCCACCCAGTCATGAAGATGACAACTATATTAGGAGAGCCGTTCCTCTAGGGAAGCTAATGAATGCCTTCAGGGTTTTCTTTAGTCCTGAAGGGGAACTGTTTGCTGTCCGTAGTGGAGATGTGTACAGAGGACCTATGCCTTCAGAGCAAGGCCTGGAATGGTTCAGTGTTGCCAAAAAAGTGGGCAAAGTTGACTGGGGCAACTTCAGATTTATCCTCTTTGATCCCAATGGTGTCTTGTATGCAGTAACAGGCAAAGGGGATTTCTACAAGGGTCCCGCTCCAACCAATGAAAACATGCCCTGGCTTTATCGCCAAGCCACCAAAATAGGGTCTGGTATGTGGAACTCATTAAGGGCCCTCTTCTTTGATCCTCAAGGCATTCTGTATGCAGTGAAATCAGATGGCCGTCTTGTGAAGAGAAACCCCCCAACAGACCCCAAGGATGACTGGTTTGCGACATGCATACCTGTTGGCAATGAAAACTGGCTCAAGTTCACTCACTTCATGGCTTTCAGCCCTGATGGATCATTCTGGTGTGTCAAGGACGACCCAGGATACATGTATAAATGGTCACCTCAAGCTGTACATTCCAACTTTGCTCAAAAAGATGCTCAGTCCATGGGATGGGGCTATAATGCAGGCCTCTTCTTTGCTTTCACGTGTGACAAAATCATCTCCAGTATTGAGAGCCTTGAATTCCTTCCAGATGATGGTAAGATTGTATCCCAAGGCCCTTTAGTGCTGAAAAAACAAACCTACATAAACACCAGTGATGCTCCTCTCAAATATATGTTTACGTAAGTAAAGACCACAGGTAGACCACAAATGTCTGTACCCAAAAACTGACTTGCAGAATAATTATCTCTATGGGTTAAATATTAGACAAGGACACACTCCTACTTAAGGACTGTGCTTGCAAACCAGAATTGATCCGTGACCTACACCTCCCAAAATGAGTCTCCCTTTGAATCCCCTACTAGGTAGCCCATGTGCAGAGCTCTTAAAGAAAATGTCCTGTTTTTACACCATGAAAACACATTTAGTGATGAGCTTTATATGCATTAGCTGGGATTTGGTTCTCATATCTGCTATGATTCCATTTATGGGGACAATGGAGGGACAGGATTTGAAAAGGCTGTGTATGGGAAGCTCTACAGAGTTGCAAGCACAGAAACACTGCTAGTTTGGCTGCATGTGGGGTTGAATATCTGGAGGGAAGCTTGTGATGTTGCACATATTAATGGGGAATGCTGTTTGAATGGGTGCGGGTTCATGGGAATGATTCTTGTAGGAGTACAAATGTGAGGGAGGCTGCTGTGATGTGACTTTAGGTTTGTTTGCAGCGTATTTGTGTAAATCAGAAGTGTAGAGCTTAGTGTGTGTTTTGGGGATAGAGGCTATAGTGTGTTTGAGAGAGAAAATTGAGGCTGTAATGTACACATACCTGGAAAAGGGGATGTGGGGGTTAGACTACAACTATGACCTACTACAGTGGCAGATGGGTTATATAGTGGGGATTGGAACTATATTGGGGGACAACACACCTTTAACTAAAATGCAGTGTTTATTTGTTTTCCTCTCTACCTGAGGCTAGGGATGGCTGAATCTCAATCCCTGGTGTTCACGTGGGAGTTGTCTGCCCTTTGGCCAGTGCTGGGAAATGTACCTGGTTTAACTTTACAATGCTGCTCCCACCCCCATGTGTTTGCTATTAAGGGTTAATATATGTAGGGGTTTAGAAATACCCTTCTCAGTCTCAGATATTTATATATTTTTTTTATTTTTTTTATTTTTTTATTAAACTTGAATCTGACGGAAACGAGGTGAATTGTTGTAGGAATCGCATAAGCGGTTTCTTTTGACATGGTAGATGAGCTTCTACCCAATGACCACTGGAGGGATACTAATAACCTCCAGTTACTTAATTGTGAAGGAATTTGGGATTGTGGGCATTTTTTTTTTTTTATTAATTCCTTTTGGTTTTATTGTAAGTATTGGGCATATTTATACGATCATGGAGTAGTGGGGAGTCTGAGCGCAGGACCTATCCTTGTGTAATTGGTGACACTCAGAAAATGACCATTTTAAACAAGTTGTAGACAAAGTCCATAACACCAGCTTTTCTTTTTATAATCCAACAAATGGTAGGGTTTCAGAAACTGTTACATCAAGCAGCACCTTCAGCCAAGAACATGGATTTACAGTGGAGGTTGGTGCGGAGCTGACCTTTAAAGCTGGAGTTCCATTCATAGCTGAAACAGAGGCCAAGATTTCAATCAACCTGAGTACATCTCATACCTGGAACTTTACCAAGAGCAATGAAATCAAGGTAAAAGAACAAAATCTAGATCTCTCTAAATGACTGACCACTTCTTTGCCATGGACTTCTCTGTAATTTAGCAATCTCTGGTTTGTCCTGTAAACTCTTGCCACCATGGGGACGGGGGTGTGATTAGTTGTAACTAGGCAGATCAGCAGTAAGGGGATGGTGTGGGTAGGGGGAGGTAAACGCCCTCTATACATTATGAGAAATTGGCTTATTAGTCTAGGGGCTTCACTACACGTTAAAAATCAAATGGCCTAATCCTATTCCATCAGTATGGATTACTGATTTGAGATGAGGGGTACTTGTAGGATTCACAAGTAGCTGCTTAAAACCTAGCTGCCAGGGTTAAAGGAGCAATAGTTGACAAGATGAATGTGAGGATTCTGACTTGTAATTACTCCTAATTGGAAGCAAGCAAAGCTCACATCAGTTTGGGTGCTAACATCCTTTTATATCTTAATATTTTTATAGCGCTGTACAATGGTACTTCATGAGCAGAGGTTTCTGGAAATTGTAGTTCAGTTAATGCCTTTTACTCATGGTCCCTAGTTTGGCCACTCTCAAAAACCTTTACTAGGCTCTTTGATATAAGCCTGTAAGGGGAACACAGTGGAGAGTGACATACTGTAGCTGGTATGTGTTATGGCTCCATTGTGATATCTTAGAATGAAGATGTGTTGAGGAGGCATGGAAGATGGCAAACGCTGGGAACTGTGTTTTTAGCTTTGAAAACCATACAGGCACGAGATAATAGAAGGCCACAATTTAAGAAAGCATGTGTTGTGATGGTACTTGGGGAGAGAAACCTCATATAAAAGCAGTGTTCAGAGACCTGCAGCCACTATCCTCCTATGCATTGTGCTCATAATATAGGTCCAAGACCAAATTAAATCTTTAGATGGATTGTTATGGCCTTCAACAATTCCTGGCTTGGTGATTAATCCTGTAAGAGCTCTATAGTTTGTAAGCCGTGTATTGCATAAATGGATATATGACTAATCCTCTTTTCCATTCTAGAGCTGGACTTTGCTCCTATAATGCTTTGTCTTCTGATCACTAACCAGACCATTCTGCTAAGACCATATGGTGACACATGGCTAGTGGTGGTTTATTTTTTTTATTTTTTTGTTTTGTTCATGGCAGGGCTTGACTACCAAAATGACTTTAAACCCTCTGTATTGTAATGACAATCCTTATTGCTGTTCCTAAAGACAATTGTGCTCTTGCAATGTTTGTCACCCTACAGACTTCCTTCTCCGGTACGACCGAGGTCACATTGGAACCACACACCAGCGTACGTGTCACGGCATCCATTACAAAGGGAGAAATGGATGTGCCTTACCGTGCCAGGGTCAAAACCATGTTTGGCTATGAAACTACTGTAGAGGGAATGTGGAAAGGAGCCAGTTATTTTAACCTGATGGTCTCCCAAGAGAACTACAAACCATCTGCTCTGTCTCTACATGGGTGCAAGATTCAGAATTCTATTCTCCTTACCTGAGATCTGTATTGTGATCTCATTGTATTGATGGCAAATATGTAATGACTCCATCGCTTGTGTAATGTAAAATATATCAATAAATATTCTTGCATTATTGGTGTCTGTAATCCACGGATATTGTGTTTATGCTATGGTAACTTCTGCCACTTGCCCATCCTCTACACTAATTCAATGCTAGAGACTTGCTGTAGCTCAAACTTCAATATTGAGCAGGTAAATCTGTGTATAGGTGACTAGATACAACAATGCTCAGGATGCCCTCTAGTCTGACATGACCTTTCATTTGAAAGGTATGTGAGTCAGGGCCAGTGCATGGATTTTTGCTGCCCTTGGCAAACATCCATTTTTGCCGACCCTTCATGACACTCCTGCATGGGGCAGCCTCTCATTCCTCCAGCGCACTGTTTAGTATGCCAGGGCTGGAATGATGTCCTATTCCGGCATCCCAAAGGGTGTGAGAGGCTGCAAGAAGAGCCTCCCTCGCCACCTGCATTTGATGGCGGAGCAGGCATAAAGGTAAGAAGGTGCCTGCTCTGCCATATTGTGACAGGGCGCCTGGTGGAGCGGCCTGCCGCAGAGGGGGGGCCAGCTCTAGAGCCGCTGTGGACCCAGATGGGGGGAGACCACCAGGAAACACCAGTGGGCACCCCCAGCAGACTGGCACCCTAGGCCTTGGTCACAGTATACCTCTCAATCCTTGTTTCTTGGTCCCCACAATGTATCTAGTGTCACTTACTGAGTCCTTAAAGACAATGAGGTTTAGTAGCAGCTGGGGCTCAGCTCATAACAGCAGCACAAATCAGCCAGTGCCATGTGTCAATTTGTTGCGAGCTTATAGTGCCACCAACCTCTTTTCAGTACAAAAAAATGCCTGTTGCCTGTTCTGACTTATCTCCTGAATTATTTTCTTAACTTATTTAGTTATTTTTTATTTAAACCCTGAGGAAGTATTTGGTGACATCTGCTGCAAGAAAAATGATGATGGTATGACTGGCTGGGTTTAATAAAGTAGCAATTGGCTAGCCAACTGCCATCACTGTCCAGAACTGCCAGGTTTTACTACTTGCTGGCTGCTTGTACAACCAGTGGCTCTATAGTTCCAGGTCTTGGTAGGTACAGCCACAGGCAAATTTAACCGATACAAACTCAAGCAGTCGGCTAAAATCCAGGCCAAATTCAATCGGAGCTTGCTCTATAAAACCCAGACATTGAATACAGTACCCTTTTGGTACAGGGCCCTTCAGACTCTGGTGAATAACCCCAGTGATCTCTCAACCTCTGTTATCCAATGGCCTCTACGTCATGTGTCTTTTTTTTTTTTTGGTCTATTATGAACCATATGTTAAACCTGTACAATATTTCTGTATCAGTTGGCACTGGACTAAGAATTTATATTTATTACCTTATTGATGGTCTTGGTCATAAAACTGCCAACACATTCACATCACTCTAATGTAATCCACCTGAGAGTGCTTGACATCTTATTCTCTTAAACAGGGAAACTCTTCGCTTTATGCAGTTTGTGGGCTCTATTAATTAAATGTGAATTGCAATGTGCTTTGGACTTGTGCATAGTGCCATTTGGTTCAGCTGAACACATTGCCAATTAAATCTTTGTTCTGAACATTCAATGCATCCATTTTATAGTTTAGCTTTCATTAAAATCTATTCTTGGAAATATTTAGATGTCAAGATAAAAGCAATTGGTATAAGACAAAAAGGAAGCACTATGACGCAGGCACAATTTTAATAAAACAAGATTTAAAATAGGCTCCTGCGCTTGGCACCAGTATTTAAGAGATAATCGTAGTCAGCTTGCTGATATCTAAACAATTGTGCATTATTGGGGTAGAGGAGACTTTTGTTGTGTCTGACGATATCACTCATCACTAAGACAACATCTTTCTGCCTGCAGGTGATGCGAATGCTCTCCCTGTTTTCTAGTTGGCTGTTTCAGCAGATCATACTGGTAACCACTATTTGGACACGTGGGGGGTATCCCAGTCCCAGGAGTCCATTTTAAGCTAGTCACTTAGTAATAGGATGGGCCCACGTGATTCCCAAGATGGTGTCTGCAGATATAGGAGACTCACAGCTGATACCCATACTGACTTGACAGTTGAGACTCAACCTCATCTTCAATAAGTTTCTGTCCTTTATAGCTGGGAGCCTCAACTGAAGTTGTCTACACATGCTCTCCCTCATGATTTACTTTACATGGTGGACTCCTGTACCTCATTTATTTTCCCACTCATGTTTATTGAGTGCATTTTACCTACCGGCATAGTTGGAATATGTAAGCATTACCTTTTATTTTAGTTTGACAATCTTTGAGTAATTCTGCATTTTTTACATATTTTCATAGCCTGTATAATTATTGTGAAGAACAAAGCATGCCATTCTGGACTTTTTATGTTTTATTGTTCGGTAGCTGTAACTATGAACACCGACCACCCCCCTGGCTCTTTATCTTCAAAGGACACTGTCAATTAAGCGCTCTCTCTGTGTGGCTGCCATTCGTATAGATGAATGCGGTTGGTCCACATGGGGCTTCCATAAAATTCGAAAACCCCTGATCTGATCTGGGTGATATTTGGATATGTTGGTCACCCAGATCAGGGCTATCAGGGGATATAACATTTATGGGGATTTTATGTGTTTTGGTTTTTTTTTTACGGTATAACCCGGGTATCGTGGGTTAATACCGAATAAGGGATTCACCTTAATACGGGAATAGCAATTCATGAACCCTTCAATTCACCGAACCGGAAAAACATACGAAATCCTCCTCCCCTTGATACGGGACCAGCAACTCACGAACACTTCAATTCACTGAACGGAGAAACATACGAAATCCTTCTCTCCTGGAACAAGCAAAAGAATACTCCACAGTAGCAATCTCCCCAATCACGAGACCAAGCTCCGTATTGAGGGTCAAACAGGAATCTAGTTTATTGAGGGCTACATGCCCGGTATTTATGCAGGTCTTCCACCTGGTGGACACTCCCCTAGGGGACCAGATGGAAGACTGGGACAAGTATGGTACAGTAGGCAATCACAGTGGCTCAGGCATAAACACCCCCCTTTGTATGAGCAAACACCTCCTCTCTATCCCGGAGATAATTGGGAAGAAGTCCAATTATCTCCATGGATAAAGGCAAAACGCCATTTAACATGAGACAATAAAAATACGTAAAAATCAATAATTGTAAAACTACCGAATACATTCAGTACATGTAGCCCCATGTAGCCAGGCGCAGCTAAGCGGAAAAAGGCCTTGACAGGGGTTAGGAGGCGGGCCTAGGAGGAAGTAAGCAAGGGAGTGGAGTTATGGGTAAGTAGGTTTGGTTATTTAAATGGGCAGCCATTTTAGGTGAGTCATTCTAATTTCCTACCTGGTTAAGTTTGTGTTCGCTCCTGTGGGCACAGATTCGGCTGGGTAGGGTTTTTTCTTCTTTTGTCTCCCTGCAGGGCCGATGGACGACGTGGAGCGACTGCTGGAGGGGATCCGGTCGGCGGCGAGGCATCAAGGTGCTGACTGGCTGCGGGCCCAGCTGGGCCCGGCCCTGGCGGAGGCGGCGGACCGGTACGGCGGCAGGGGGAGACCAGTCCGGGCCAGGAGGCCCCCGGAGAGGCTAAGCCGGGGCGGGGGACCCGGTGAAGACATCCCTGGCGGCCCTGGAGGTTCCGTTGCGGGCGGCAGCAGGCCCGGCAGCCGCGTGGTAGAGGCCCTGCCTCCCCGCGAGCGGCCGGGGCCTATGATCGGTGCCCGGCGCCGGAAGGACGGTCAGGACGGGGCCGTTGCGACTGCCGGGTCGGAGGAGGCCGGGCGGTCCCCTGGAGGAGCGGGCGGCATGGAGGTGCGGCCCGGGAGGGCTCCCACCCCGTCGGAGCTGGCGGACGGCGGGGCCGAGACCGGGAGGACATGTGGCCGGCCCCTGGCACAACAGGCAGGTACGGGGGCTCCAGCCGTGGCCCCCTTGGCGGGAAGAGCACTGGGGGGGTGTTAGCAGGGGGTGGGGGTCGGAGAGTGCAGGTGGGGGGCAGGCAGGCCTCCCTGGGTTCTCTAGTGGGGGATGGGGGGGTGCAAGGGCCATAGGGAGGGGAGTGCCAGGAGGGGGGGGGTCTGGGGGTGGTAAGGAGCCGTTGGGCCCACCTGGTATGGGGAGCGGGTCCTCCGCGGATTCGGGGGTTAGGCCTGTTCAGGTGGGGTCGGTTAGGCCTGGTTTAGGGGTTGGGGGGCTTCACTTGCCAGTCAGGTAAGGGGGGTCCGGGTGCCGTTAGGCTGGGAGCCAGCTTGGGTGGGGTAGTGGGGGGGGTCTGGTTCAGGGCGTAGTAGTGGTAGTCTTTCGCCGGTTCGGAACTTGGAGTCCAGGGGGAGGAGGGGTAGGTCCCGGCAGCGCCGCTCCACGTCAGGTAGCTCAGTGGAGGGCAGGGCTAGCGTCCCCAAGGGTGGTCGGCGGGGACGGTTACCGGGTGGAGACAGGAGGAGTCGGAGTCCTAGGGGCTCCCGCGCGCGTTGCGCGCAGAGTGCGCAGCGGGAGGCTTTGGTGTTGGGCAGGCGCTCCCAGGGTCGGGACGGGGGGGAAGCTAGTACTCAGTACACCCTACCCAGGACCTCTTCTCCTCTTTACAGGTCGCGGAGCCGTTCCCTCTCTACACGGGCAAGGCACCGGTTTGGCTCCCCGGTTGGCGAGACATCGGCGGGAGTTGCTCTCCCTGGACATCGGGCGATCGACGACGCAGCCCCTGCCACTCTGGTGTCAGGGGGCTTGGCCGGTGAGTCCTGTGGGTCACTACACTCCAGCGCTTTAGTTAGCACACTTCAAGCACTACTCCACTCATTGGGGGTGGGGGGTGACATGGGGGGTGGCGTTGGTCGGGTCTGGGCTCCGGGGACTGAGGTCACTGGTTCTAGTGGGGTTTCCGCGGGGCCTAGCACGGGCGGGACGCTGAGGTGGCGCCGGAGATGGCGGAGACTGGGAGCGACAGGGCGGAACTGACCGGGGGTATTCCGGATGCGGCTAGGCAGCACGCGTACGTATCCTTTGCGGGCCCGCTGGGGGTTCATCTGAAACAGGACGTGAAGGAGAAGCTCTGGAAAGGTGAGTTTTGCGAGATCTTCTCCCTGCTCCCCCAGGAGGACTTTATTGACCTCAAGGAGGACGATAAAAAGGATGAGAAGAAGGAAGAGGAGGAAAAACGGAAGCGGTATCGTAAGATTCCGAAATCCTTTGGTAACTGGTTGAGGGCGTTTTGCGTGCTGGCCAGCGTGCTCGGCGAGAAATCGCCGGGATTATGCTCGTCCCTGTTTTGCTACTTGGACGGCATTTGGGAAGCATACCGTACCTATGGGGGGCTGGCGTGGTGGCGGTACGACGAACAGTTCAGGCAGCGACTAGCAGCCAATCCAGGTATGAGGTGGGATCAGATGGATCTGCCTCTCTGGATGAAGCTGATGATGGCGCAGAAGGCGCAGCCCTTTCAAAACTCGGCCGGCGCGAAGGGGCAGTCCGCCTCGTCGGCCGCTTTACAAAAGGGCTTCTGCTGGCTCTACAACGAGGGCCAGTGCAAATGGGGAAACGCTTGTCGATTTAAGCACGAGTGCTCCAGTTGCGGGGGTGCTCATGGGCTCAATCGCTGTTTCAAAAAAGGTAAGGCGGGAAATGCCGGAGCGGTCGCCGCGGCCGGAGGGGGTGCTTCCCCTGCCCCGGGGCTTCACCCCAGTGAGGCTAGATGCGATGGAGCCGTGGCTAAGCCGCTACGGTAATAGGGCGGATGCCTCGGTACTCCGGGCGGGCTTTGGGTGCGGTTTCTTTATCCCATTCCGGGAGCGGGGGGGGTCGGGGAGATTGCGCAACCTGAAATCGGTTGCGGATTTCCCGGGAGTGGTGCGGGAAAAACTGGACAGGGAGGTCAAGCTGGGGCGGATGGCGGGCCCGTTCACGGTACCCCCATTGGAGGGCCTCCGGGTTTCCCCTCTCGGGGTGGTTCCAAAGAAGGAGCCGGGGAAGTTTCGGCTCATTCACCATCTCTCCTACCCGAAAGGGGAGTCGGTGAACGACGGTATTGATAAGGTCTTGTGCTCGGTCTCGTATGCATCATTCGACAGGGGCGGTCGAGCTGGTTAAAGGGGGTGGGCGTGGATCTGCCTTCTGGATGAAGCTGATGATGGCGCAGAAGGCGCAGCCCTTTCATCCCAGCAGGTGGTGACAGTCCACCCGGACTGTCACCACCTGCTGGGATGTTTTTTCGAAGGGAAGTATTTCGTGGACTTATGCCTCCCTATGGGCTGTTCCATTTCATGCTCCTATTTCGAGAAATTTAGTACTTTTCTCGAATGGGTGGTGCGGGTGGAGGCGGGGAGCCGTTCAGTGGTGCACTACTTGGACGATTTCCTTTGCGTGGGGCCGGCTGCCTCCTCGGCGTGCCAGCAACTGCTTAGGACTATAGAATGGGTGGCGGGCCACTTCGGGGTGCCGCTGGCAGCGGATAAGATGGAGGGCCCGGCGACGTGCCTTAGTTTCCTGGGGTTGGAGATAGATTTGGTTCTGGGTGAATGCCGGCTGCCACGGGACAAGCTGGAAGGGCTAAGAGGTGCAGTGGCTGCGGTGGCTGTGGCGCGCAAGGTTACGCTGCGGCAACTGCAGTCGTTGATCGGGATGCTGAATTTTGCATGCCGTGTAATTCCTATGGGGAGAGTTTTCAGCCGCAGCCTGGCGGCTGCTACGGCAGGGGTTCGATCCCCACGCCACTTCATACGGGTGTCGGCAGCCATGAGGGCCGATTTGGGCGTGTGGGATGCCTTCTTGCAGGATTTCAACGGGACGGTGTTCTTCCGGCAGGAGGGTAAGTCGGTGGCGGAGCTGGAGCTCTTCACGGATGCGTCGGGTAGTGTGGGCTTCGGAGCCTACTTTGGCGGGAGATGGAGTGCGGAGAAGTGGCCGGAGACATGGGGTTCCAGCCCGGTCATGCGCAACCTGGCTTTCCTGGAATTATTCCCGTCGGTCGTCGCGATGGCACTGTGGGGCGAGGGGCTGCGTGACCAAAAAGTGGTCTTTTTCTCGGACAACATGGCAGTGGTGCACGCGGTGAATAATCAGTCGGCTGCCTCTAAGCCGGTGGTTAGGTTGCTGCGGCACTTTGTGTTAATGTGTATGTCACGGAATGTTGTTTTTCGCACGCGTCATGTCCCTGGGTACCTGAACAAAATGGCTGACTCTGTCTCGTTTTCAGTGGTCCCGATGTTGGACGGTGGCGCCAGGGGCATTGAAGGAGGGACAGGCTTGCCCGAACGAGATATGGCAGCTGGGAGCATCCTGCTTGGGGGACTTGTGAAGGCTTCGCTGGCACCGGCCACATGGGCCTCCTACAGTAAGGTCTGGGATTCTTGGGAACGGTCATTGGACGGGTTGGATCATGTCTTACAAGGGGATGTGCTACGGGACACTTTTCTGTGGTACACTTGTCAATTGCTGGCAAAGGGGGCGTCCCCGGCAGTGGTCGACAGGTCCATGGCGGCAATGGCGTTCTGGTTCCGGTGGCACGGGAAGGAGGATCTTACCAAGACCTTTTTAGTTAGGCAGGCGTTAAAGGGTTATCGGAAGGGCCGCAGGTCACGTGACTCTAGGCGCCCGGTGTCGGTGCGGGTGTTGGGGGATCTGGTGGGTATGTTGCCTGAAATTTGTTTCAACGGGTTCGAGGTCTCTTTGTTCAGAGCGGCCTTTCTCTTGGCATTTTTCGGGGCGTTCCGCGTGGGGGAGCTAGTGAGTGCCAGTAGGGTCGTGCCCGGGGGTTTGCAGGCCTCGGGGGTTCGTGTTTTGGAGGGTAAGATGGTAGTGCATCTGGGTAAATCTAAAACGGATGTCCACGGCGTGGGTCGGGATGTAACACTATGGGCCCTGCCGGGCGCAGTATTGTGCCCGGTGGCCGCGGTGGCGGAGTACATGGCTCGGAGGCCGGCGGTAGGGGGTTCTCTGTTGGTGCATGCGGATGGTTCTTCCCTTTCCCGATTCCAGTTTACGAAGGTTTTTCGGTTGGGACTAGGTAAGTTGGGGCTTCAGGCTGGGCGTTTTGGTACTCACTCCTTTCGCATTGGGGCGGCCACGGAGGCCGTACGGTTGGGACTAGGAGATGAGGTCGTGAAGCGCATAGGGAGATGGGGGTGCGGTTCCGTTCATATGTACGGTTGGGCTTATTGGAATAAAAAAAAAAAAATATATATATATGTGTATATATATATATATATATATAAGACACGAATGTAACGGGGGGGAGGGGGCGGGCGGGCATGAAGGGGGGAGTTTCCCTTTGCCTTTCCCTCACACTTGTTTTCTTCTCCTCCCCAGGATGGGTTGCTTGGATTGTGGGACATTCTTTTGTCTTATGGGCCGAGAGGAGGGCCGCAGCTCGAAAGCAGGGCCAGCAGCTGGGTTTTCCGAAGGACCAGTTGGCAGTCCGATGGTTTGGGTATCGGGGATTTTGCTGGGGGGAGGTTTGTGGGGCAATGTTTAGGATGGTTGCGGGTGGGAAAACGCCGGACCTGGTGGTCCTTCATGCCGGGGGTAACGACTTGGGCCTCACGCCGCAACGACGGTTGGTGAAATGGATGAAGCAGGACATCAACAAACTGAGGGACCTGCTTCCGGGGGTTATGTTAGTGTGGTCGGAGATCGTCCCAAGGCGTCGGTGGCGGCACGCGCGGGATCCGGTGGCTATCAATCAGTGCAGGAAAAAAGTGAACAGCTTGATGGCAAGCTTTGTTAGGAAGGTGGGGGGAGTGGTGGTACGGCACGGCGAGTTGGAAGATGGGTTGCCGGGGTACTACCGCTCGGATGGGGTTCATCTCTCGGAGGTGGGTTGGGATCTTCTAAACTTGGGTTGGCAGGATGGTATGCAGCGGGCACTATTTCTTCGGGGTGGCGGAGCTCAGACAGCTTAAGGGGTCAAGGTCTGAGCTTATGGCGGGATGGGGAGCTGAAGGAAAGGAAATAGGCTCCCCAGGATGAACGTAATGGAAAACAAACAAGTGGTGGTCATCGGTGGTTGATAGGTTTCGAGTCCTGTCGGTGGCTCAGAACCTGGTGGGGTAGGGGTATCCGGGTATACCCCTGCCGTGGTTAATGGATGGTTGGCACTTTACATCGGTATTGGAATAATGTTGATGTATGTTATATATATATATGTGTTATTTATATGGGGGTCATTGCCCTTTATATGTTAATGGAAGGAATAGGATGCGAGGGCGGAGTATGGGGGGCAATGACCCATGTTTTACTTGTTAAGTTATTATTATTATCATTGTTATTATTATTGTTTGCTTAATAAAGCTGTGGACAAAATTTCCCATATCCCTTAATGTCCGTGCGTTATTGGGTTAGGATATGGGGTGATTGTCCTGGATTCCGACTGCCCAAAATGGCGACTATACACCTGTCATGATTTTTCAGCTTTTGCCAGCTCCCACTCTAGTTTTGAATATTTCGCCATTCATTCCTATGGGACCAATTTTGCAACAAAAACGACGATATTTTGTGAACCATTCGGCTAAACGTTGCACAAAGTAATAGCAATCCGATCGGGAACAATCTGCACGTTTCGGTATATTACGGTCTATGAAGTGTAAAAACTGTGGGAGGAGTTAGGGTGGTAAATTTGGCTATAATAAGAATAATAAGATAATATATATGTGAGATAACATTAAGTGGTCTTGCTATGAAAGAACACTTAACTATTTGACAAAAACCTTGCATTTTAATGTCAGCTGTTTTTTGCTTGGCTATTTTGGCCTTATATTTAAAAAAAAAATAGATTCAGTTTGAATTCACAATTCACACTCTAGTGTGTAACCATATTGAAAAATATCTGATTGTTTTTCTGTGATATTAAGGTATATTCACAAACGTTATTCCAGGACCAGTTTAGACTTTAGTGAATTTGTCAGAATAAGAGCATGTGTACCAGTTATACATCAGTATAGAATGTATTGACACCTAATAACCAATATTATATCAATTTCATTTTATATAATTGCATGAAGGACGAGGAAACTTATTGTAAAACCGTTGTTACATTATGTAATGGTACTTTGAGCTATTACTCAGGATTATTTTTTTTTTTTGCTACAAAACAATGTTTTATTTGGATAATTTTTTCCCAAGTGAACACGCAATGTCGTATTAATGTTTCTCTCCTTTCGCATGTGTAACTGGGCAGGAAATTGAACCTGGCCAGCGGTACATCCACGCCTATAGGAGAGGTGACAGGGCACAGCAAGCCAAGCTATGATGGAAAACGCAATTATGCTGGAGATTAAAATTGAGATAGCCAAGGGAAATAAGAATAAAATCCCCACTTCCGCTGAGCTGCTGAGCTTTAAAAACAATAGACATTTAGGTTTGGATGCTCGGCCAATGTAACTAATAAATTCTATCCTACACCTGAAGGCATGTTTGCATGGGGCACATGGAAGCATCTTGTGAGGCTACAACATGGGTCCATAGTTATAGCCTTCATATAATATTAATTATTATTAATTAACCAGAAATGTTATTGGGATGTGGATATTGTTATTATACAACTCAATGCCGCTTGTTTAATCGAACTTGGAAGGATGAAAGAGGTGAAATGGAGAATTCTTACTAATAGGGTCAGGGCCGGTATCAGAAATTTTTTGGGCCCCGAACACAGCTCAAGGTCTGGGCCCCCGGGGACCCGCCTCCAAACCCACTCACAAGGATGCAGTGTGTGTAAAGTGGATATAGGGTGTGTTTGTGTATTGGATGCAGTGTGTGTAAAGTGGACATGGTGTGTGTTAGTGCATGTATAGTGGATGCAGTGCATGTGTGTGTAGTGGATGCAGTGTGTGTGTATATATATTTATATATGTGTATTAATATGTGTGTGTGTGTGTATATATATATATTTATATATGTATGTATGTGTGTTTGTGCATGTATGTGTATATATGGATAAACACACAATTTGTGTTTGAATGTAAGCATGTTTTTGTATGGAGTATGTGTGCGAATGTTGATGATTGAATATAGGCATGCATTTGTGTGCAGTGTATACACTTCCACACACACAGATACACACTGACACACACGCAAATACAGATACACAGACGCACACACTGACACACACGCAAATACAGATACACAGACGTACACACTGACACACACACAAATACACATACACAGACGCACACACTGACACACACGCAAATACAGATACACAGACGCACACGCAGACACACACAATGACACAGGTACACACACAAATATACCCACACTGACACACAGAAACAGACAGTCATACACATTGACACAGAATGCACTGACACACAGATACACACAGGCATTCCTGACACACATACTGACACACACACACATACTGACATGCATACAGACACATAAATACTACCAAAAAGAGAATGCACACTAGAACCATGAAGAAAGTTATGCAAATATTTAATGAACCAATAATGGTTAAATATGCATATAGCAAAAAATATACAGAGTGACAATATACAGGCATCACAAATAAAACAGTAACAATTTACCAAAGTTCTCACTAACCTGGCAGAAACACGAGTCCTCAATACCCCAACGTTTCGGCACGAACACCCTTCAAAAAGGCAGCCTGTTGGTGCCGAAACATTGGAGGTATTGGGGACTCGTGTTTCTGCCAGGCTATTGAGAACTTTGGTAAATTGTTACTGTTTTATTTTTTATGCCTGTATATTGTCACTCTGTATATTTTTTGCTATATGCATATTTAACCATTATTGGTTCAATAATATTTTCCATAACTTTCTTCGTGGTTCTAGTGTGCATTCTCTTTTTGGTAGCATTTATGTTTATTTGGTACTTGAGGGAGTACGTGTGAGTAATAGCACCTAGTGTAATTCTTTTTCTATTGTTATATTTTCTCCATACGGTGTTGTTGTATGCATACAGACACACACACAGACATACATACAGACACACAAACATACAGATTGACATACAGACACACACATACATACATACTGACATACAGACATACATACAGACACAAACAAACATACAAACAGACAAACATACATATAGACAGACATACAGACACACCCAAACACACACATGCAGCTCATTTTTCAGCCACCCTCCTGTTTCTTACCTATTTGGTGCAGGAGGGTGGCTGGGGCTGATTGGAGTCGGCTGGCTCTCCCTCCTCTATGGCTCCATCTTGTCTTTCCTCCCTCCCACGCGGAGTAAGCTGGGAGGAAGTGACCGGCCGTCACTTCCTCCCAGCAGTACTCGCGGCTGCCCATCAGGTGGTTCTAAGTGCATCAACAGGCGGTAGGTCCGCTGCTACAGATGAGGAATGTGGGGACCAGGTGGCAGGACCCCCCCCTCCCTGGTCTGCCAGGTCCATGACAACCATCATGGTTATCACCCCCAGATGGCGGCCATAAAAAGAGTTATTTACTAAAGTGACAATTAAGCGTCAATCTCAAATTTAAGACCAAAGTAGCCAAAAGAAAAGCATAATTGACTTAGAGAATTTTCCCAGTTTGGCTATTTTGACCTTACATTTGAAATCCACTTTGAATTCACCTTGAATTCTCACATTAGTGAATAACCCCTTAAGTTTTAATTTTACTGCAATTTGGCTATTGGAGAATAATTTCCACCTCCAGGAACCATTATGGTTGATGACAGATACATTTAGTTCTCCTGCACATAATGTTTCTATTTTGTAACACAGTTGGGAAGCGCACTAATAATCATCTTGTGACCCCAAACTCACTTGCGGTAGCAATGGGGTTAAACCAATCCTGTGCTGAGCTGGAAGCCTCGGGTAGCAGTTGCTCGGCGCAGCAGTTCTTTTTTCGAGACTCAGGCTCGTGTTCAGCTCCAGATGTTGAAATAAATAATACAAGCTCAAGAAAGGCCACCTACAGCAGTGTTACGGAAACATTTAATGCTTCATGGGAAGAAAGAACAAAATCGCCCTGTTAAAAATCCTTAT
>OW240917.1:10930384-10960348 GCA_933207985.1 Pelobates cultripes
GCTATCTCTGTACAAGTTGAACAACCCCAGTGCATTAGCTTTATAGCCAGCACCCCTTCCTAAACACAGCTGTACCTGATCTAATCAGCAGGGTCAACATACTCTGTGAAGGGCCAGACTGGGTATGAAAACAAGCCCTGGAAATAATTACATACCAGCCCTATAGCATTGCGTCATTATATCAGTACAATGTCATTTTCTTGTTCATAAAAGGTAAAAGCATGCATTTTACAGCACATTTAATGAGTGAATTATTTATAGATAAAAGCAAACATGGCCGTACATATAAAGAGCAACCAATGTGTAAACGTTGAGCAATCATCAAGAGTAGACCATTTATTGCTGTGGTGCTTAACCTACATTTAAAACTTTGCCCCTCAATAGTAAAAGTAAAAAAATATGGTTTTGTTCTTTTTTCACCATATTTTCTTATTTCTTTTAAAGTAAATGATATGACATGATACAAATAATGGTATGTAAAGAAAGCCCTTCTTGTCCTGAAAAAAAACAATATATAATTTTTATGGGAACGGTAAATGAGAGAGAGGAAAATTACAGCTAAACACAAACACCACAAAAGTGTTAATACAGCTTAACGTACAACATGGGCAAAACAGTCCAGTCCCAAAGTGTTAATCTTTAGGACGGACCTGTCTAACCTGCGCCCTCCCCCCCCCCTCCCCAGATCTTGCTGAACTACAACTCCCATGATTCCTTCAATGAAACAGATAGCCAGGGAATTATGGACTTGTAGTTCAGCACCATCTGTGGAGGGCCCAGGTTGGACAACCTTGATTTAGGAGGTTGCAATTTGTATACTGTTTTGTAAAGTTTTAGAGAATAAAATATGCAACAACTTATAAAAGTAATTATGACTTTAAAAAAAAAAAAAAACTAATCCAGCCAGAATTTTGAAAAATAAATATTAACGAACATTGTAATTTACTGACATGCTTGTAATGTTATGTAAGCAACATCCCTTGCAGCAAGCTGCTTTTCGAAACCAAAACATCAATGATGGTTTCATTGCTTAGTCCAATCAAGGCCTCTTTCTCCACGGACATAACCAAGTGTGTTTGAGAGAGGGAATTTCTCAGTCTGTTTAAGATGTATTTAATGGAACACTATAGTCACCTAAATTACTTTAGCTAAATAAAGCAGTTTTAGTGTATAGATCATTCCCCTGCAATTTCACTGCTCAATTCACTGTCATTTAGGAGTTAAATCACTTTGTTTCTGTTTATGCAGCCCTAGCCACACCTCCCCTGGCTATGATTGACAGAGCCTGCATGAAAAAAAACTGGTTTCACTTTCAAACAGATGTAATTTACCTTAAATAATTGTATCTCAATCTCTAAATTGAACTTTAATCACATACAGGAGGCTCTTGCAGGGTCTAGCAAGCTATTAACATAGCAGGGGATAAGAAAATCTTAATTAAACAGAACTTGCAATAAAGAAAGCCTAAATAGGGCTCTCTTTACAGGAAGTGTTTATGGAAGGCTGTGCAAGTCACATGCAGGGAGGTGTGACTAGGGTTCATAAACAAAGGGATTTAACTCCTAAATGGCAGAGGATTGAGCAGTGAGGCTGCAGGGGCATGTTCTATACACCAAAACTGCTTCATTAAGCTAAAGTTGTTCAGGTGACTATAGTGTCCCTTAAAGTTTTAAAAAAGACCTCCCACATGCTACTTGTATAGAGGAAAGTGTCAGTGTCAATTTGTATGCATTAAAAAGTGACCTATATGTTAAACTGTATAAGTTGTAACGCACTAATACATTGTAGCAGCAGGCTATACAGCTCTTACAAGTCTTGCACTTTCCACTTTTATCACCAACATTCGAGTATCGCTTTTCCTCACTTTCAGAGTTAAAATGAGAATGGATGGTGTCTTCATCTTGACCTTCATTGTTAGCATCATTATATTCTTTATCAAGTGACATTTTCAATCTTTGCCACCTTGATGCAAAATCAAGTGGCTCACTTTGCAGTTTTTCTTTAGTTGCACTGGAGACCCTGCTAATCCATTCCACACTGTGACTCCTAACTTCAACATCAGGCATACTGGGTCCCGGTCGTCCGCCGGCCAGACAGTGTCTGGGTCCCGGTCACCAGACTGCACTCCTGACTGTGAAATTGCGAATGGCTTGTTAAATCTGTTATGCTTCCTTTTATCGTTCCATCCGTTACTTGGATAACTGTGGGAATTCTAAAGATAATACAGTCCGACGAGTGCTAGGGGACGGCCGCTCCGCTTTTGCACCCTGCTCCCTCTTATGCTGTGTTGGTGCCTCTGTGCAACTAGCGCCTCTTCCTCCAAACTGCACATGTCACTCGCATGACCTTGATTTCATGTGGGGTCTAGGACCGCATCATCCTCCACATCATCTTCCACCCACTCCTCAACCCTGCCCTCCTTGCCGGTCTGCACACTGCAGAAAGCCAGAGCAGTTGGCACCTGTGTTTTTCCAGCATGTAAAGTCTGCAAAGGACATATGGAAATTGTTTTAGAATTGTATCCAAGTAACAGTTTTCCCTATAAACTGACCTCTCAGTTTGACTTGTGAGGGTATTGCCCCCGAATTACAATATTGTTTTATCGCCCAAAATTTACTATTTAGCAGTTTAGCAGCAAAACAATTAGAATGGCATAAAGCAGGAAATAGAATATAAAGTGGATAGCGCACTAAAGAACCAAAAGTGTGTCCTAAAGTATTTATACACAAATTAGAAATAAATAAATGTATATACCATAGAACATACTATAAAGAAGATCTTTGTCCAGATGCCCCTGAAACAATAAAACTCATATAGGGCAATATCGTACTGGTAAATATCCCAATTTTCAACTATGTATATACAAATAGTAGAAAATCCTACTCACATTTTAATGAGCCTGCATTCAAACTGGCTCAAGTATAGAAGCATGAGTAGGATATATAGATCTAAAATCTTCAATTGATGTGTTCCTAGATATGAAGAGCACTCCCCAAATGTACTATTTAACAGTTTAGCAGCAAAATAATTAGATTTTTTTACAACTGCACTGTAAGCGCACTATTTGACGCTTCTATTTGACTCTCGGATATCAAGAGCACGCCCCAAATGTACTATTTAGCAGCAAAACAATTAGAATGTTTAGAACTGTGCTGTAAGCGCATTATTTGACGTGCCTATTTGACTCTCAGGTATGAAGTGCACCCCACTAATGTACTATTTAGCACCAAAAAAAAAAGTACTTTTTAAAACTCTGATGTAAGCGCATTATTTGATGCTTCTATGTCTCTCTCAGATATGAAGTGCACCCCACTAATGTACTAGTTTGCAGAATTCTTTCCTAATCTGTCCCTGAAAGTGGCAGCATCCTATCCCTACGATAATAAGAGCTCATGTGACATGCGGCGCTATGTGACTCCAGCTTATATGCTGCACTGGCCAATCACAGCCATGCCATTAGTAGGCGTGGCTGGGATGGCTTCTAAGGACACACGAGTCAAACGCTTGTTGATTGGCTGCCCTGCAGCATTTCAAAACGCGCCATTAAATCGCTGAACATTGAACTCCAACCCGAACATACACTGATATGTCCGTGTTCGGGTCCGGGGTCCAAAAAACGTAATGTTCAGTACGAACCCGAACTTTACAGTCCGGGTTTGCTCAACTCTAAACAGCATCAATAAGCAAAGTATTTGGTGTGCCGCTGAAATTTACTTTAATGGAGGTTACCAACAATATGAGTCTTCTTTCAAAAAATTGAACAGCATATTCAAGTCTTACCAGTGATTTAAAAAAAAAGGAAAAATTATATATTTATTCTGAGAATTAATCGCATATTTATACATGACAATACCTTACTGGCCTTAGCAACTGCCGATTAACATTGCATATTGTTGCCTAGTTTATTGTTAGTAACAATTCCCAAATCCGTCTTATACACACACAGACAAAATACAGATACACACACTGACACGCATACAGATACACAGACACGTAAACTGACACAGACACATATACTGACAGACATACTGACATTCTGACACACACTGACAGACACATATACTAACAGACGTACTGACACATACACAGGCATATACTGACACACACAAACACACAGCAGACAAACATACACTGACAGACATACTGCCACACACACATACAGACACATATACTGACAGATATACTTACACAGACATACTGACATGAACATTATTATTATTATTTTATTATTTATATAACGCCATCATATTCCGTAGCGCTGTACAATGGGTGGATAGACATGTAATTTTAACCAGACAATTGGACGTACAGGAACAGAGAGGTGGAGGGCACTGCTTAATGAGCTTACATTCTAGAGGAAGTGGGATCTAGTGACACAAAGGGTAAAAGTAGGAGTTCAAAGTAGTTTATTAGAAAAGTATTCATTGAGGGCTTAGTAGGTAATTTTTGACAGTTGCAGGAGAGGAGTCATGGGGGATTGGGGATAAAAACCTGCTAACAGTTTAATTGATATGCTTTCTTGAAGAAGTGAGTTTTCAATGATTTTTTTGAATGAGCAGAGAATGGGTGAAAGTCTTATGGAGAACTGAAGGGAGTTCCACATAAGAGGTGCAGCCCTGGAGAAATCTCGGAGGCGAGCATTAGAGGTAGGCATACGGACAGATGATATGAGTAGGTCTTTGGCAGAGCGCAGGGGCCTCAACATAGACACACACACTGACAGACATACTGACACACACAGATACATACACTGACAGACACACACACACGGACAGACACACTTGCACACACACTGACACATATACTGACAGACATGCTGGCATATTGACACCTACTGACAGACACATATACTGGCAGACATACTGACACACACAAACACACAGCAGACAGACGTACACTGACAGACATACTGACACACACGCATACAGAAACACACACTGACAGACATACTGACACATACACTAACAATCCTGGCAAAACCAATCAAGCTAATAACCCACGGTGCCCAGACAACGATATAGCATCACACGAGGAACGAAACGATACACCACTACGATACGCGAACACATGAACTGGCCACGCGGCCTACACTGCAGCGGAACCTGAAGTCTGGGGGAGGCGGCTGATCACCCGACAAGGGACCCGCTCGTAAGCATGGATTGCAAGACATCCAGCTACTTCCTCCTCTGGACCGGCAGGGGATATCCATTTCCTTGCTGGGGATGATTACCCCCACAACTAAGCACACACAAGCGACAACATTTGCTGGTACAAGGGTTTGGCAAGGCCCAAACAAGATGGTGCCTCAGGCACGATCGGCGGCATAAAGCTCCACTGCCACACCACCCGA
Organism: Pelobates cultripes; assembly: GCA_933207985.1. NCBI lineage: Eukaryota > Metazoa > Chordata > Amphibia > Anura > Pelobatidae > Pelobates > Pelobates cultripes. Next base: position 10,935,735 of record OW240917.1, read on the forward strand.
TCACGCCCTGGACTTCTTTGACCGGTTTTGCACCAGCCTATAGTCTGGGCTCCGCAACAGGGGGTGGCTCTTCAAACAAGCGAGAAAAGAAGCGGCGGCATGGATCCGACCTGCCACCAGGCGCCTCCTGAGCGGATGCCCGACCAGAGCACCCAGAGCGGCTCTCAGACGGAGACGAGGTGGGAGATCGGAACGGGGGAGAACAGAGAAGGGCCTCCCAGGCACCAACGCTAGCCCTCACACACGGCAGCACAAGATGGCCACAAGTTGCCCGACCCACTCTCCGATCAGCGGCATCCGAAGCCTCCGGCCACTGAAGCAAGTCCCCACACCTACGGACACACGCTGAAAGCCGGTACCAAGCACCTACCACCCTTGGGGCGAACTGACATCAGCAGCAAGGTACAACTACAAGACCCCAACAGCCCTTGCACACTCACCGATCCCAAACGGGGACATTTCCGGTATGCACCCTGCCAGTGCCGACTACAGGAGTTGGCTGACTTTCACTGACTCTCACTGCCGCACTGCGGCCTGGACTGCTGCCACACCACCACGTCCATGCTGTCTTGGAGGGCCTTGTCCCGCAATCTTTTCAAGCCTTGCCGCACTGAAACAGACGACATCTAGCACGCCTAGATAAACGTGATTATACTAATGCTACTTACCCTGGTTAAACGCTTAATTAACGCAACATTCGTTGAGAGAGCACCTGCAAGCAATGCTATACCAAGTTTTTACATACTACAATAGTGAACATGTCACACGAGAGTTAACCAACATATGCTCTCCTTAGTTTAACGTACAATTGTTTTACGCATACATGTCACACTAGTTTTGTTTTGCTATTAGTTCTAATCTGGAAAGTCAAGCTATTGCAAAATTTATAAAATTGTGCTCATATGTTTATGTACCTCAATTGTTATGCAAATTGCCAAACCAGTGGATTGCCGTTGGGGTACCACAGGTCTACATGTACCATTATCTGCACTGCAAAAAAAATAAATAAATAAATAAAATAAAAAAACAATGAGGCTTTTTCTCACAGTGAATAATGGTGAGACAATTCTTGACTCGGTTTTGCTATTTTGTTTTCAATACATTACGTTAAGTCACTATTGGATCTTAACTATTGTGGCGGGAACTGTACCTGTCCGTGAATTGTCTTTATGCTATTGCCTGTATTTCCCCATGTATTTGTGATTATTCATGTGTTTTGCTGCTCCCTGTTCGGGAGAGCTCATACGTTAGTCTCCCGATCACGGACCACCCTAATACCTTATTTAGAATGTTGATTTAGAACGTTCACACCTCGACCTGCTGCCAAAACCGCAAGGGAAGCCTTGGCACGTGTCTTCCCTGGGTGGCTGTTCATTCATATCGCTGGCAGCTATCCAGGGGGAGCATCCATAAACTGCTTCCATCCTCGTTCGTGTCTCAAATGTACCCTGTTCGTTACCGAATGAGGTCTGCCCAGGGCCCATTGGAATGTTCACACCAATCAATTAGAACGTTCCCCAAGCTGCAACATAAGTGCAAAACGGCAATAAGACTCCACAACAAGCGTGAAACCGCAAGGGAAGTAATTAGTGAGTGCTTCCCCGAGTGGCCGCCGTTAGTATAAACGGGCGGCGACCAGGGGGAGCATTCGTCCCGAAAAGGAGATGCTTCCCTTGCCTGGTTTCACACAGGGACCCTTCGAACGGGGGCTGTTTGCAACAGGTATCGTTGTGATTGTAACGGATCACCTGGCACCCCGACTGGGTACCTCCGTTGAAGGATGCTCCTAGCGCTTCCTGAGGACTCCAAGCACTGCAGCAGACACCAAAACCACCGAATCGGAGAAGCATATGAATGCTCTCAAGCATATGAATGCTGTAGACAGTTGAATAGGAACCATACGAATAGGTTTAGTCTTCTAGCAGTCAAACTGGAACAGCATACAATAAATCCTTCCCCCAATAATGAGACGACACTTCACTTTGAGGGTTAAAACAGGAACTTCCTGTACTGTCACATACAGTCTCTTTTATTCCCAATCCACAAACATAGTACAGCCCACAGGGCGTTACAAAACAACCAATCAATCCGTACAATACACCCAGACACTCCCACACAAAATCATCCCCTCTGCATGTGATATGATTACTGAACACAATGGATAATCTCATTATCAGAGGAATACAGTTTTTACACAATATTTATAACTTCTAAAATATACATGTCACAAACATAAAACATTTTCATAATCAATCCATTCAGGGGAACAACATATTAAAAAATGGCACGAATCAGACCAGGGGTTCAAAAGTTAAGGGAAAGTCCTTTGTGACTAAATGAAGCATGGCTTTCCGGCCCAAACCAGTTTCAGAGTCTTCTATCCTGGAGATAAGTGAGAAGTAATTCAATTATCTCTAAGGACAGACCCAAGACTCCATTAAGCACATCGTTGCAAAAAGACATAAAACACTTTAAAATACATAAAGTCACCTTTTACACATAACACACAGACATTTCAGCTGGGATCTGAGCGCACAAAACTACCGAATAGCGCTCAGTTCCTATTCACACAGTTCAATTGCCATGGAGCCGAAGTCTTTAACTACACGAATGGGCTCCATGGCATAGCTATCTGGGTTTACACATTCACATAAAGTCTGGTCCATAGTCCAAAGGCAAGAGGCGGGCAAGCAGCCCCCTCCAAGGACACGTGGCGTGGTCGGTTTCGCCACAGTGATGGTCCCTGGGGTTGGTATGGATATCCTTTGGGGACAATGGCAGGTTTGGAGGTCTTTGTGTGCCTGGGAGCCCAGGAGGCAGGATTCTTTCCCGCGCTGGGACTCCGCGCTGGGACTCCCAGGTACAGAAGCTCTTGAAGAGTTCTGTGCCTGGGAGACAAAGGGACAATGACCCCCCTCACCCACGCTTTGTTCCTCGGGCATAGAGGATTATGGGAAGAAGACCCCTGTCACCGGAAGTGGAAAGATCAGTGTTGGGGTGGCAGAAACAAGGGACAAAACCGGAGAGCAGATAACAGGAAATTATTTAGTGAATAAACACATACATATCTATCAAACTGTAGAAAGCAGGGCAGCTTATATGGAAAACACAAATAGAATGTAGGATGGACGAGGAAACCTTCTAAAGAAATACTAAATTAAAAAAAAAGTGACTGCAAAGAAATATATATTTTATTTATGTCCTCTATATCCCTACATAGAAAAAAGTACCATATTCTTTGTTGTACTTTAATCGATCAATTATTGGGTGATCACATGTATAATGATAGAGTTAACCCTTCCTTTACCAGATAAGCACAGAGTATGGTAACCATGCTGATTAAATCAGGTACAGCTGTGTTTAGGGAGGGGTGCTGGCTATAAAGCTAATGCACTAGGGATATTGACCTTGTACAGAGATATCTATAGACATTTCCTTGTCTACACAAACACGAGGAATTCCTGCTGGAACGCTAGAGATTTGGGAGTTTGTAATCTGATTGCTGTGATAATGGATACAGTAGGTAAGTGATCCCTGTAGCATGGGAAGTTCACATTACTGTTTTTGTTTTGTATTTTCTGCTTTGATCATTTTTAGTCAATGGAGGTGTTTTTCTGACCAGTGATTTGTCATCTCTAAGGTTGCCACCTGGCTGGTATCTTGGTCTGTTTGGTGCTAGTATTGCAAAAATGCTGTCCAGGTAAAAGCTGGTAACTCTGTGACTGGTCTCTTAAAGCGGTGAGAGAAATCCAGTCAGAACGTCAACATGGTATAGACCCAGAATGTCACAATTCTACACAGCGCATGCACTGAAACACACTACCACACATGCATAACAATGCCTATACTGACACACAATGTAAGTAACCTTTTTTCAACTTATCCCATGTCACCAAATGTGACTAATTTATGAAAATTGGCAAGGCTGCTTTAACTTCAACAATGGTGGCAACCCTAGTTAAATTTCCAGGCAGAGTAACTGTCTTGTCTCCACTCCCTACACATCCACATTGTCCTAGAGTTAGAATCTTTGGATGATTCTGTAGACAAATTCTCCACTTGCTCTCCATGTGGCATAACATCTCTCCTTTCTGCTAAGAATGTCTGACCTATAGGGACTTGCATCACTTGTTAGAAACATACGAAGAGATATTCCAAATGCCCATGTGTAAATCTGTCAGGCCTGCTCAGTGCACTCTTCCAGCAACTTTTGGGGATTTGACACTAGTTAAATGAGTGTCCACCTGGAGTGGGTTTGGAAAGCATAAAAAGGTTAAAGTGGGTATATAGTAGTCGTTTACGTGTAGGTTTTTTTTTTTTTTTATATTTTTTTTAGGCAACTCTCATTAACAGCTAAATCTTTTGAATGAGACACTTCTGCCAAAGTGATGCATGTCCCTTTAAAGGAACATTCCATGTACCATTTTTGTTTGTTGGGCTGTGTAAGTGCTGACTGACCGGGCTGGATTAACACAGGAACTGACTTGATTCTGTTGCGTGTTTAATTTTTTTATTGTTTTTTTAAACCCTACTCTTCATATACTCTTGCTTAAGTATGGAAACTTGAAGAGATGTATGGGAACAAAACTCATGCTGACTGGTTGACAGTGAAATTGGTTAAGGTAATGCTGACTTTGGTCTCTCTAACACTGTGGCATATCGCCTTTCTTCTACACTACCTACATACACCATTTTTATTTTTTTTTTACACCAGGAGCTTCTTCCTGCTAGTAAGGAGACAAGGGGGCAATCCCATGGAGCAAGCGTGTTAAGTTGGCATTCCAATTTTTGGGGCAGGTTTGCTACTTTCAGCATTTCATTTGCTTCAGTGGCCCTCTTACCCTGCCCATTGACATTCAACTGGACACTGGGGGGAGGGATGGTGTATGAGTTTCCCTCCAGCACCAACTCCATCAGATACCTGATGCATGACTGGCTTTCTTTGGCTGAATATAGTTGGGCTCATTACTGTTGCACCAGGCCCACTGGTCTCTAAATCTGGACCTGGTACTTGAAATATGCCCTTCTATAGATCTCTGCAGAAACCAAATAACCAGCAGTCAGCCTAGCTGTGGAGGTAATCTTCCACTTCATTGGCGCTACAGAGCTAATGTGAGAGGAAAGTGCTAGAGTGGCCTGCCTTCTCCAAATGTCTCTGGGCTTCCGGGACAGCTCAATGAATGGAAAGCCTCAAGCTCACACCTCAAAACAAAAGCTTTCTTTCAAAAAGCCTCTGGTCACTTCCTTGGCACAGACTGACCCCTGTCTCAGATATAAAGGGATGATGAAAAGGCTGCAGCTGAGATCCTTCTGAGAGTGACCTGTCCATTTTTCTTTACTGTGGTCCACCACAATGAAATAGCCTTTTGTCCTTGCCTGCATAGTGGTAAGCAGAGGCATAGGGAAGTGTGTAAAAATAAACTTCATGTTGCTGTGTATGTATTAGTCAGGGGAGGTGTGGATAGGACTAAAATAATATTTGGATTGGAAGTTAATTAATGCAGTTATCTAAGGGTCTTTTAGATGTTCTATTAATGGTTTAGCAGCATTCATATTAAACGGGTCCCTGGCTAGTTACACCGTGCACTGCCACCATTCAAATATCCCCAGTTAGCTGTATACCCAATCTCATTTATGCCATTTGTGAAACTTGTTCAGTTACATGTGTGCATTCTACATTTCTCTTGGTTCCTCTGCAATCATTCCGATTGACATCTCTCCTAACCCCAATCCCCCCTCTGATACAGTCCTGTTGTATTTGTTCTACATTGCCAGTCTCCTTAGAATTTACTTCTATTGTCTCCTTTCTGTGCAGGAGTTAGAGCCTCATTCACTTATGCCAAATGCTAGATCATGCTAAAACTGAGCTTGTAAATTGTACAAGCACTCACACCGTTGATGGATCTCACAGTTGAAATGGATATTGTAACCCTAAATGATGCTGTTTATAGGTAAAGTTAAATAAAAACAAATTGTTGCTGTATTTTAGGTCCTAACATCTGTTCCCCTTACCTTTCAGAAACCCTCCTCTTCATTGTAACCAGGAAAGAATATGTTGCTGGAGCTGGATTGCCACCCAGTCATGAAGATGACAACTACATTAGGCGAGCAGTTCCTCTAGGGAAAATAATGAATGCCTCCAGGGTTTTCTTTAGTCCTGAAGGGGAACTGTTTGCTGTCCGTGGTGGAGATGTGTACCGAGGACCTATGCCTTCAGAGCAAGGCTTGGAATGGTTCAATGTTGCCAAAAAGGTTGGCAAAGTTGACTGGGACAGCTTCAAATTTATCCTCTTTGATCCCAATGGTGTCTTATATGCAGTAACCGGCAAAGGGGACTTCTACAAGGGTCCCGCTCCAACCAATGAAAACATGCCCTGGCTTTATCGCCAAGCCACCAAAATAGGATCTGGTATGTGGAACTCACTAAGGGCCCTCTTCTTTGATCCTCAAGGCATTCTGTATGCAGTGAAATCAGATGGCCGTCTTGTGAAGAGAAACCCCCCAACAGACTCCAAGGACGACTGGTTTGCGACATGCATACCTGTTGGCAATGAGAACTGGTTCCAGCTCACTCATTTCATGGCTTTCAGTCCTGATGGATCATTCTGGTGTGTCAATGATTACACTGGAAAAATGTTTAGATGGTCACCTCAAGCAGTACATTCCAACTTTGCTCATAAAGATGCTGAGTACATGGGCTGGGGCTATAGTGCAGGCCTCTTCTTTGCTTTCACCTGTGACAAAATCATCTCCAGTATTGAGAGCCTTGAATTTCTTCCAGATGATGGTAAAATTGTATCCCAAGACCCTACAGTGCTGAAAAATGAAACCTTCACAAACACCAGTGATGCTCCTCTTAAATATACCTTTACGTAAGTATAAAACCTCAGGTAAACCACACGTAGGTATTCAAAAACCTCATTCCAGAATGGGTAACTCTATGGGTTCCATATTGGACTAGGGCACGTTCCTGTTGAAAGCCAACTCAAGAGGGCAAATCCAATGTGGACATGTCCCTGCCAATATATGCAGAACAGTGGTTCAAGCACTCTGTGATCACTAAAATAGCAGCTTTATTGGGGCAAAAGCAGCAACGTCTCGGCCCTAACGCTTCTTTATCAAGCGTATGTCCTCCCCAAATTGGTGCCTCACTTTGATGCTGTTTTTGAGAGCGCTGGGAGAGATAAAATTAATTTATTGACTAGCTTCAAATGCATCTTCTGGGGACGGTGTTCCTACTTCTGCCATTCCTGTCATAGGGACAGGGTTGTCTGTAGCAAGCAAAGAAACTCTGCTAGTTGGACTTCTTGTAGGGGAAAGCATCTTGTAAGGTTGCATGTTTGTGTGAATGCTGCTTGTAAGAACAATGTTTGTAGGGTTGTATTCACACATTTGCCCAATGTATTTCTTAGACAATGTGGTCTTAGACTTTGCTTCTTTACAATCAGATCATATTCAGATGTAGAACTGTGTGCATCGGTCTGTGTAAATATGTCTTTAGTGAAAATTGAGTTTCCAGGCTTTCTATTACTGGGCTGTTCCTCTCCAAGAATAGTCATGGCAGGACTATGGTTTAACTGTATGCCTTGATTGCTTTGTGTTGCATTGAGTCAGTGTTAAAATGGCTTGTCACTTGGAAGCAAATGGCTTCTGGAAGCTAGGTCACTATAACCCCCTTAATGACACCAGGTAAACTGAAGCCCTCTAAAGCAATAACACATGTGTTGTACAAGCTTAGACTGGTTTAGTCTGTTTGAGAAAAACTAACCCTGTCCCTGTTCTCTCATGCTAGGGTTTCAAAAACTGAAAAAACTACCAGCACCTTCGGCCAGGAACATGGATTCACAGTTCAGGTTGGAGCCGAGCTGACATTTAAAGCTGGGATCCCATTCATAGCTGAAACAGAGGGGAAGATTTCAGTCAACACTAGTACATCTCATACCTGGAACTTTACCAAAACCAATGAAATCGAGGTAACATTATTTACTGATTTGAGATGAGGGATATTAATAGTATTTGCCAGTAGTAGCTTAAAACCTAGCTGACCAGGCTAAAGGAGGCTGAGATGCACATAAGGTTACTGCCTTGCAATTTTTCCTGCCTGGAAGCCAGCAGATGCCTAGATGAAGTGACCAGAGAAAAGGCTTCTGGAAGTTGTAGTTCAGTTACTGGATTTATATTAATGGCAAGCTTGGCAATACAGAAACCTACCACAGAGCTGCCCAATAGGTAGATTCAGATATGGACCAACAACATTAAGACATAAAATGCTTGTGATGGTACTTGGTATGACTCTTGCAATATCCCAGTGTTCAGAGTTTGAGCCACTATCCTCCAATCCATTGTCTTGTTTATGGCGGTCAAAGGCCAAATTAAATCTTCAGATGACTTCTTGCGGCCTACTAAAATACCTGGCTGGTGACTGATAATCCTGTGAGTGATCTATGGAAATATGCCTAATCCTTATTAGGATTACTGTATCTGCTCCCATAATTCTGTCTTGTGTTCTTTTTGTTCTAGGCACAGCATGACTATCAAACTACCTGACTCTTTTTCTCTGTATTGTAAGAAAAATCCATATTGCTTTTACTAAAGATCAGTATGCTTTTTTACAAGGTTGCTTCTCTTCTGTCCCCCTACAGACTCTCTTCTCTGCTACTACAGAGGTCACATTGGAACCACACACCAGTGTACGTGTCAAAGCTTCCATCATGAAGGGAAAAATGGATGTGCCTTACCGTGCCAGGGCCAAAACCATGTTTGGCTATGAAACTACTGTAGAGGGAATATGGAAAGGAGCCAGTTGTTTTGACCTCATGGTCTCCCAAGAGAACTACAAACCATTGGCTCAGTCTCTTTATAAACTCAGGATAGAGAACCATAGTTCAAACCCACTTACCTGTGCTCAATAGTCCTGAGATCAGTATTGGGACTATATCCAATGAATTGTGTAATGTAAAATGGATCCTCAATAAACATTCTTGCATTATTGGTGTCTGTTACTTGTATTCTGTAACCCACACCCTCTCAGGAAGGGTCATTGTCTATGCTATGGCCCATCTCTACACTGGACTAACTCTAAGCTAGAGACTTGCTGGAAATTTCAATACTGAGGTGACTGGATGTAATGAGCAGGGTGCCATCTAGTTGGACGTGACTTCTTGGATTTGAAAAGGGTGTCACAGCATTCCTCTCAACCCTTGTTTCTTGGTCCCCCACAATGTATCTGGTGTCACTTACTGATTAGTAACTTTGCCATGGTAACACTCTGCACAGCCTGCTCACGGGATAAACAATCTGCCTCCTGTATCGGTCATTTCCCTTCCCCTCTCCTGGGTTAAATGCCCTGAGGTTAGTGGGGAGTTCTCTGATCTCTCCACAGGCCCGGAGGGCAGACATCAAGGCCACTGTAGCGGAGAGCTGGTCTCCCACAGCCTATTTCAGCTGGTATACTAGAATGGCTCAGGAACAAGTAGTAAATCCAATAGGGTAACAAGCACAATCAGCAAGGCAATCCAGTAATATCCCATCACCTTTCCCAATAACTGGACGACACACAGTATCAGGAGTAGAACTTGACTAACATTTAATCACACAACCCCTGCTTTTATGCAATGCACTCATGCAAGGGAGCCACCCACAATAATTCGTACATTAACCAATAAAGTACAAGGTACAACCACACATCTCCTCCCATCAGCTTATCTGTTAACAGAATTAAAATGTACATATTTTCCCCCAAGTTCTAGATGTAACCCAAATACATTAGGTACACCCCTAAATGCGGTATCACCTGATCTGGGTGGTGACATATTCAAAAATCACTCAGATCAGACCAGGGGTTTGTTATGTGGGTTAAAAAGTTAGGTGGAGTTCCCTTTAGGACCACTGAAGCATGGCTTTCCAGTTCCAACTAACCTGGGACAATGCCCTGTTGGAGAACAATGGGATCAGGAAACTGGGGAGGGGTACCTTCCTAGACAGTCTAATAGAAGTCCATACTAAAAACATTTTTATGTTCAAATTAAGAAGGAAATGTATTGGACAGCCAGAGGGTTTCTGCTACACTGCTCCCTCTTGCTGGCATCCACAGCTCACGGATCATTTTTTCCAAGTCAGTCTGTCTAGACAACCAGTTTCAGTTTTTTTTTTTTTTTCTCCAGGCGGCTACGCTCCAAACTCAAGCACAGCAGCCAGGCATTGTCCCCTGCCACCCGGTTTAACCATACGAACGGGTTGTGATCTGTGAGTACCGAAAATGGCTGTCCATACAAATACAACTTTTCTCAATGGCAGCATAGCTCCCTTCTCTCGGTAACAACTTTCTACTGATGTATGCTACTGGATGTTCTCCTCCATCGGCACCAACTTGGCTCAGTACTGCCCCCAATCTAAACATAGAAGCATCTGTGTGAACAAGAAAGTATTTAGTTGGATCAGGGGCTTCCAAGACAGGAGCATTTACAAGTACGTTTTTCATCTGTTGGAATGCCTGCTCACCTTTCGGGGTCCAGGTTACCTGACTGGGAAGGTTTTTACGGGTAAGGGATTTGGCCTGGGCACAAACTTCCGATCATACCCTGCCATCCCTACAAAAAAACAAAACAAACAAAAAAAAACACCTAACACCTGAGTCTTGGTCCTAGGGGTTGGCCACTGAGCTACGGCCTCTACCTTTGCAGGTTCTGGCTTCTGCTTTCCCAATACTGCACTTGGCAGGTTTTAAGGTTACCTACCTGCCTACCGGATCCGGTCTAGAACTGCTCCTATATGGGCCAGGTGTTCCTGCCAGGTATTGCTGAAGATGGCAATATCATCGTGGTATGCACAGGTATAGTACAGGAATCCGTCTAAGAGTCAGTCCACCATCCTCTGGAATGTGGCCAGGGCGTTCTTCATCCTAAATGGCATCACCTTAAATTTGTACAAACTGAATGGGGTGATGAACGCCGACTTAGGGATGGCGTCCTGGGCTAAGGGAATCTGCCAATACCCCTTACAAAGGTCAATTTTAGTAAGGTATTGGCCCCTAGCCATCCAGTCTAGCAATTCATCTATCCGGGGCATAGGGTAGGCATCGGACACGGTTTTCTCATGCAACCTCTGGTAGTCCATGCAGAAATGGGTGGTACCATCCCGTTTAGGTACAAGGACTACTGGAGAAGCCCAGGGGCTGTCTGAGGGCTCAATGACCCCCAGTTGGAGCATTTCATTGATCTCCTTGCGTATATTCTCTCGCACCACCTCTGGGATGCGGTATGGGGCAACTGGCCTGGGGTCTCTAACCAGTGAGTCGCCAGGGGAGTGTAGCCTGGCACATTGGAGAAGGTGTCCTGCTTTTCCCTTAGCAGCTGTTGTATCTCGCTACGCTCCTGTGGACTCAGCCGCTTCCCCAGCTTAACCAGAGCTATGTTACTAGACAACTTTCCATCCCCCAGCAGGTCTGGGAGGGGAAGGTTGTCAAACTCTTCAGAGGGAGGTGCACAAATGGCTGTCACCTCTTCTGAGCATTCCCAGTAGGGCTTTATCATGTTCACATGGAGCATGCGTCACCCCCTCGAGCCGGTACATGGACCAATTATATAGGCGGTGTCTCATCGCTGCTCCAGCACCTTATAAGTGCCCTGCCAGGCGGACTGTAGCTTGTCATGCCGGACAGATTTTAAAATTAAAACCACCTGCCCAACCTGAAAACTATGGTCCCTGGCGCTCCGATCATATGCCAAGTGCATTGGCGTGTCTGAGCTGCCTGAAGGTTCTCCTGTACCGCTCGGGTTAATTCCACCAGTCGGTTCCGGAACTCCAGCACATGATGGGAGTACCGGCGGGGCTGTGGTCTCCCTCCAAGTGCTCCTTAATGAGGCCTAGGGGGCCTCGGACCAACCTCCCATAAAACAATTCAAACGGGGAGAACCCTGTGGATTCCTGCGGCACCTCCCGATAGGCAAAGAGATGGTGGGGTAGGAATCGTTCCCAGTCCCGATGGGTCTCAGCGAATGTTCGGAGCATTTGTTTTAATGTCCCATTAAACCATTGGTCTGGGGGTGAAAAGGGGCACTGATGATTGGCCTAATGCCACATAGCTTCCAGAGATGCTGGGTGACTTCCGCAGTGAACTGAGTGCCCTGATCCGAGACAATCTCCCGGGGTAACCCTACCCGGGTGAAAATCCCAATGAGGGCCTCAGCCACCGTTTCTGCGTGTATGTTAGTCAGCGCCACTGCCTCTGGATATCTGGTAGCATAGTCCACTACAGTTAATATATATTTATTGATTGTTTATTATTTGTATAGTTGTATTAATATCATCATTTAGATGATTTACCCCTGTATTGATATCATCATTTAGATGATTTACTACTGTAAGATCTTTGTATGTTATAGTATGAAGGTTATTGTGGAAATATAAATGGACACACCCCCTTTTTTCCTTAATGTATACTTTTTTTCTATAATTTTTATATACATATATTTCCTATTGTATATTTTTTATATACATATATTTCCTATTGTATATTTTTTAATATATTTTCTATTATGATTTTTATTTATTTAATTTTTGTATTATATACATTTTCTCCATATTGGCCTTCCTTTTGTCACCTGTCCTATTTATATTTTCCCCTCTGCTTGGTTAGTGTTCCTCTATTTAGGGGTTAGCAGGGGGGTAGGCAGGTATTGTAAACCCGGTCTGCATTAATATAGAGCGCTCTTTTCATAGATCGCTCTTAATGTGACTGTGTATATGAACCATAAAGTTTTTTTGCGTTCCGCCGTGGTTGCGCATGCGCACGCTGGCCGCGTATGCGTCATGACGTATGACGTTATGCGCGGTGACGTGTGTGCGCATGCGCAATCACGGCCGGCGGACGGACCGGCAGATTTAAAAGGAAGAAGATGGAGGAAGATGACAGAAGCTCCTGAGGAAGTCTAGCGACGAAACGCGTTGAGCATCGAGTATCTTTTGGGACCCTGGACTGTGGTATTAGCGGCTGTACTGTTTATTCGTGCTGATTTGTGTGGACTGTCTATTTTCCATCTTGGACCTTTTGGGCTGTGTTTATGCTTATGTATTACTAACTGGATGCTGTTCTAACACTGCCAACTTGTATCCAAGTATTTTGCACTTTTCTATTATACTGTGCACTTTAGCATTTGCACTTTATTGCCCCATTCAGCACTTTATATTAGTGAGCTGCTATACCTATGGGTTCCTGAGCATTTTATGTTTTGAGCACTTTTTTGTGCTGTTATTTTATTTATTCTGTATCAATAAATTACTATCTTTTTATCCAGTGATTGGGATATATTTAAGTATATGGTTCTTTCCTATATATACCTATTTAGTGATTGTGGCGCCCTGTTAGTTTGTATATATCTGTTGTTTTTTCATTGGATTTGGAGTATCCAATTTACAGAGGCTTGCCTGCACTTGGGTTACAACCAGTTTCTATTGTATATTCACCCACCTTCTTACCTCTTTGTCTGTATATTTTATACCTTCGGGTATAATTTTTTACTCCATAAGGTGTGGTGTAATTGAACATTTTCCTCCATATCTGCAATTATTTCTCTCTGTTAGATTTAAGTTTATTTGTGATATGGCTTATTGTAGACTTATGACTACAACTATGAGAGATGCAAGGAACAGACGTATTGAAAGTCTATTTTCCAGAGAATCTACAACTAATCACAAGGTGAATAATTTCTCTTTTCAGAAAATGGAGAGATTAGCAGAAAAGGAGGTTACAAAATGGTGGGAGATTAAATATCTCCAACAATATTTAAAATTGGGAATTATCCCTAGAGGGTTAAGAATTGAGAAAGAACCTGCATTTGGCCAAGAAAATCCAGATTTTATGACTAAGTGGAACGATACCCTTGACAGTTGCTCAAATCGGTTAATGGAGATCCTGGTGAAATACCAGGAAGATTGTCTGAGAAATATAGAGGAGGAGATCCACTCAAAATAAATTGAGTAGAGATAAAGATGATTATAAAAAAGGTATACAAAGAGAATGGAGAAAAAAGAGATCTAGAGGTTCTCAAAATAATAGAAATTATCGTGAGAATAGACCTCATAAATATAATGAGGACTATAGAGGGGGGCAAGATAGAAATAATATCCCTAGAGACCCTAAAAACTATAAGAAAAGTAGAGAGGATTATGGACAATTTTCTACTAGAAAAAGTAGGAACTATGAGGAACAAAATAGGGTGGTGAGACGAAAAGAGAACTCAAGTAATGTGATGAATAGCAGAACTAAGGATAGATCTTTTAACCAGAGTAATGGGGTAAGAGATAGATCCTTTATCCAGAGCAATGTGGTAAATGATAGAATAAGAGATAGACATGACCAACCCGAGGCTTTTTTAGAGAATCGACCCAGACAGGGACAGAATGTCTGGGCTCACAGAAACAGGTTCTCTCCTCTACAGACCCTCCAAACACCCTCCAAGAAAAGGAGACTTGTGGGGGCTATAGGAGGGCTAGGGGAAATAGAGGAAGGGGAAATGTCATATTAAATGATGAAAGGAGTGTTAAAGGCATTTTTAATTTATCAAAAGAGATTTTTACTAAGGAACAATTAGAGGTTTTTAATAAAGGATTAAAATTTGCTCCACAAACAGATCCCAATATGTTTGAACTTTTTATAGATACGCAGAAATTTTTAAGAAAATTGACCATTAAGAGATTTATTGAAAAGAAAAAAGATGGAGGTATCACTTTTTCACAGAGCGACCCAATGACGAATGTGATCTCAATAGAATCTGGGATACCCGAAGTTGTACATTCTGGTTTAAAGAATAAATCAAAATTTTTCCCAACTTGGGAAAAAGGGGACCATATACCAGTATTTTGTGAAATGGTGATGAGTGAATTTGAGAAACTCTCTAAAAGTAGGGGTAAAGATAATTTAACTAGGAAAGAAAAACAAGCTTTAAAAGAATTAAAAGAAAATAAAGATATAGTAATCAGGCAGGCCAAAAAAGGTGGAAGTATCGTTATTCTTAATAGGACTGATTATATGAAAGAGTCACTGAGGATATTGAGCGATCCAGATACCTATAAGACTCTAAAGAGTAATCCCATAGGTAAATTCAAAGAAGAATTACATAATATTTTATCAGCAGGTTTGAAAAATGGGATTATAAATAAAGATGAGTGTGACAGAACCATCTGTCTGCTGGATTTTTGCCCGTTCGTCTGTTTGTCCCCGTTCGTATGAATGGCTGGTTTCTATAGCCCAGCCATTCGAATGACTCTTTTTCCCGAACAAAACCGCCGAACGAACGGCCACCCAAGTGAGGAGTGTGCTGCAGGTTAACGAAGTGATCACCATTATAACGTTGTGGTTAACCGCAGACACTTCTCAATTAAACCGAACTCAGGGTGGTCGTCGTTCGTATGTCGACCACGAGGCAGCGGCCATTTTAAATCATGCGAACGCTCAGCGGTGTTTGGCTCTATTTCTATGGAACGGAAAACGGACACTTTTTCTGTCGAACACCGCTGAAACAAGGGAACGCCTGGCTGCCTCCACGAAAGCATGCGAACATCGGCCGTTCGGGAGATTGAGAACACACAAAAGACTTAACCCAGATAGCCCACCCATGGAGTCATTCGTGTACCGAAGGACTGTAAGAACTTTGACTCCATGGCGATTGAACTATGTGTGTGGGATCTGAGCGCTATTCGCCAATAATATGCACTCAGATCCAGGCTATCTGGGGACATGTAATACGAATGGGAAATGTTCAGTTTTCATGTAGTTATGCATTTTTGTGTCTTTTATTATTTCATGTTTAAGATGGCGACTGTCCTTGTCCTGGAGTTAATTGAGTTACTTGGTAATTAACTCCAGGACAGAGGGGAGGGAATCAGAATGTACTGTGGGTAAAATATGTGACTGTGTGTCAGAAATGTCCTGCTATCTGTCTGTACTTTAAGTCTTCCATTTGGTCCCCTAGGGGAGTGTCCACCAGGTGGGAGACCTGCATAAATACGGGCAGGTAGCCCACAGTAAACCCAGATCTTATTTGACCCTCAATGCGGAGCTTCTGTCTCGTTATTGGGGGGATTTCTTCTTCACGTTTAGAGACTGCTGGATGGAACGAAAGCCGCTTTGGGGATATTATTGTTCGACGGTTCCTAGCAGTTCGTATATTGCCGTTCGGGAGTTTGGAGCCGTTCGTGGATTTCGATCGGGAGATTGCCGCTTCCCCTGCATTTGGTTCGTGGGTTACAGAGTAAGCGAACAGAGACTGTACTGCAGCCGGGGAAGGTTTACTAAACGGCGGTTTGGCTTAAAGACACGGGAGGTGTCTTAACAATTGGTGGCAAGCGACGGGATGAATCCTACAGCACTGGAGGTCAGCTACAAGACATGCAGTACGAGGAATTAAGGCGTGCTACACTTAAGGACATATTGGAACGCCGAGGAAGGTCAGCAAGCAATTTAAAGAAACGGGAGATTATTGCTTTGCTAATGGAGATGGATGCAGCAACGGGAATGGAAAGAGTCAACGTGCCCAGTACCTTGGATTTAACACCCGAGGAAATACAATTCAACCGGGCAGTACAAATAAGGCTGGCACATTTTGGCCCCAACCCCTCAGCTGACATCGTGGTTCGTGTGCAGGCAGCAGTTACAACACAACAGGCAGCCCGGGAAAGAGGAGCTGCAGCAGCAGAGGTACCGTATGACAATAATGTGGTTGCTAGAAAAAAGGTACCTTTTGCTGCGTTTAAAAATTTTGTGGAAACAGAGGGAGAGATTGATGGATTTTTGGCAGACTTTGAGAGGCAGTGTGCGCTACATCAGGTACCTGCAGATGAATGGGTCACCATCCTCTCTGGGAAACTATCTGGCCGGGCTAGTGAAGCTTTTCGGGCCATCCCAGAGGAGGAGATCACCAGCTATCGGGCTGTAAAAGAGGCGCTCCTAGCCAGGTATGCAGTAACCCCAGAGGCGTACAGGCGGAGGTTTAGAGAAACCAACAAGCTGGTTGGGGACTCTTATGTGGAATGGGCCTGCAGAGTCCATCGTACCGCAGCCCACTGGATGGCTGGATGCCAAGCGGTAACTGGGGAGGAGGTGTTACAAGTGTTCCTGCTGGAGCACTGCTTTGATAGACTACCTGCTGGGGTCCGGGAATGGGTCAGAGACAGAAAACCCTCTACCCTACCCGAGGCTGCCCGTCTGGCAGACGAATACACGGATGCCCGCAAGTTGGATGGTACAGCTGCTAAAGCCCCTGCCAGACTGGAATATCGACCAGCAGTAACACCCGCTCCTGCAGTCTACCAACCCCCAGTACACCGTACCCCAGCTGCACCACCAGCTAACAATTATATGCAACCAGCCCGATTTAATGCCCGGGAGTACTCCCAACCCATCCGGTGCTATGGGTGCAAGCAGTTGGGGCACAAGCGTCCTGAGTGCCCCCTGAACAGTGCCAACCAGGCTCAGTCCTGGAGGAGACCAGTTAACGGAAACCAGCGCCCACCTCAGCCTGCTGCTCACTGCCTAGAGCAGGAGGAATTTTGGGGCATTCTGCACGAGGCAGACCCAGTGCAAGCGGCTCACCAGGATAATCGCCAGCAACATCGGCAAACTGTGAAGCTAAATGGCAGAGTGGTGAATGGGCTGAGAGACACAGGAGCCACGATGACACTGCTCCAAAAGAACTTGGTCTCAGAGCATCAACACACTGGAGACACTGTGGCAGTAAGGGTAGCAGGGGGTGCCGTGTTTCGCTTACCTGTTGCCCGAGTACATTTGGATTGGGGAGTGGGCGCTAGGCATGTGGATGTGGGGGTGATGAAGGACTTGCCCGCAGATGTTCTTTTGGGAAACGATTTGGCCCCTTTGGTTTCAGCCTATGCTCCGATGGGCCCTGCAGACGTGAACCCAGTGACCACCCGTGCCCAGACCCGTGCTGCCGGAACCAGCCCACTTGCTGACGAGACCCAGGTAAGATCTCCTTCCCCGACTGATACCCCAGATCAGGTCCCCTTAAGCTGGGATTCCCCAGAGGAGTTTGGGAGGGAAACCCGGGCGGATCCGACCCTCCAAAGATACAAGGACAGGGCAGAGGCTGGGGAGGAAGGAATAGATGGGGAACGGTATGAGTGGGTGGGGGACAGGTTATATAGGATCCCTAAACCTTCCCAGAAGAGTGTTGCCTCTCCGCCGAATCGCCAGTTAGTGGTACCTGCAAAGTACCGGCAGGAGATTCTGCGGATAGGGCATGATGTTCCTTTAGCTGGACATCTAGGGTCCCGCCGCACAGCCTATAGGATTTCACAGAACTTCTTTTGGCCAAACTTTAACCAGGCTGTGCGGATGTACTGCAGCACGTGTGACACATGTCAACGGGTAGGAAAGCGGGGGGACCACCCTAAGGCTAGGCTATTATCGATGCCTATTATAGGGGAGCCCTTTGCCCGCATAGCCGTTGACATCGTGGGTCCACTGGCCAGGGCTAGTCCATCGGTAAGAAATATGTTCTTACCGTGGTGGACTATGCCACCCGCTATCCAGAGGCAGTAGCGCTGTCTAACATAGAGGCAGAGACGGTTGCTGATGCCCTGGTTAGAATTTTTACTAGGGTCGGGTTCCCTAAGGAGATCCTCTCCGACCAGGGAACCCAATTCACCGCTGTGCTCACCCAGCAACTGTGGAAGGTGTGCGGCATTAAGCCGTTACTTAGCTCACCCTACCACCCACAGACTAACGGTCTCTGCGAG
Organism: Pelobates cultripes; assembly: GCA_933207985.1. Lineage (NCBI taxonomy): Eukaryota > Metazoa > Chordata > Amphibia > Anura > Pelobatidae > Pelobates > Pelobates cultripes. The sequence continues at coordinate 10,954,488 of OW240917.1, forward strand.
CGCTTTAACGGTACCCTCAAACAGATGCTGAGGACCTTTACAGACACTTGCAGAGACTGGGAGAGATTCCTGCCTCATCTATTATTTTCTTATAGAGAGGTGCCCCAGGAATCTACTGGGTTCTCCCCCTTTGAGCTGCTGTATGGGAGAAGGGTCCGCGGACCCCTAGATCTCATTAGAGGCCACTGGGAGGGGGAGACGGAGCAGGAAGGGACCCCCATAGTGCCATATGTTCTGGAACTCCGGGACCGCATGGAGAAACTGTCCCTGATGGTAAGGGAGAATCTCCAGGCGGCCCAGGGGAGACAGAAGAGATGGTACGATCAGGGTGCCCGACAGCGGGTCTTCCAGGTTGGGCAAAAGGTATTGGTGCTCAAACCTGTGAAGGCCAACAAGATGCAAGCATCTTGGCAGGGCCCGTACAAGGTAGTGGCGCAGATCTGCGACACTACTTACTTGATAGCCAGCTGTGCAGATGAGAGGATCCAGCGGTCCTTTCATGTGAACATGCTGAAAGAGTACCAGGAGAGACCTGAGAATATTGCAGCAGTGTGTGCCCCAGCTGCAGATGATTCTGAGAATTTACCCCTTCCAGATCTATTAGAAAGGGATTCCCAGACTGACCTTACTACCTTGGTACAGCTAGGGGACCGGTTGAACCCCACAGAAAGGGTACAGGCGCAGCAGTTGTTATGGGAGAAGCAGGCGACGTTCTCCCAGGAACCAGGTTATACCACCCTAGCTGTGCATAAGGTAGAGACCCCTGGACAGACCCCGTTACGACAGCCCCCCTACCGTATCCCTGAAGCAGTCCGTGAAGGAATGCGGAAGGAGATACAGGAGATGACCCAACTTGGGGTTATCGAGCACTCCGACAGCCCTTGGGCCTCGCCTGTAGTCCTGGTGCCAAAGAAAGATGGGACCACCCGGTTCTGTGTGGACTACAGGCGACTCAACGAGCGGACCACCACTGACGCCTACCCAATGCCCCGGGTAGACGAATTACTAGATCGTATTGCCAGGGGGCGATATCTGACCACCATAGACCTGTGTAAGGGCTACTGGCAGATCCCCCTGGCCGAGGATGCTATCCCCAAGTCGGCATTTGTCACCCCATTTGGCCTGTACCAATTTAAGGTCATGCCTTTTGGGATGAAAAATGCACCGGCTACTTTCCAACGGATGGTGGATAGACTCCTGGATGGCTTCCAAGAATTTGCCTGTGCATACTTGGACGACATTGCGATCTACAGTGGGTCCTGGGAGGAACACCTGGTACATGTAGGGGTAGTGCTGGATAAGATTAGGGCCGCTGGCCTGACGTTGAAGCCAGAAAAGTGTCATCTAGGTATGGCTGAAGTGCAGTACCTGGGTCACAGAGTGGGGTGTGGGAGCCAGAGACCAGAGCCAGCCAAGGTAGAGGCAGTGGCTAACTGGCCCACACCTACTACTAAGACCCAGGTATTGGCCTTCTTGGGGACGGCAGGGTACTACAGACGTTTTGTCCCTGACTACAGCGCTATCGCTAAGCCCCTGACAGACCTGACGAAGAAGAACTTGCCTAAGCAGGTCCTGTGGTCTCCGGCTTGTGAAGCTGCGTTCCAGGCACTGAAGCAGGCTCTTGTGAATGCCCCTGTCTTGGCTGCCCCAGTCCCTAACAAACGCTTTCTCGTCCATACAGATGCTTCCATGTATGGACTGGGGGCTGTGCTGAGCCAAGTCGGGGAAGATGGAGGAGAGCACCCTGTCGCATATCTCAGCAGAAAGTTGTTACCCAGAGAAGTGAGTTATGCGGCAGTGGAGAAGGAATGTTTGGCCTTGGTCTGGGCATTGAAAAAGTTAAGCCCCTATTTGTATGGGCAAGAGTTTTCCCTTGTGACTGATCACAACCCACTCGTTTGGCTTAACCGGGTCTCAGGAGACAATGGGAGACTGCTGAGATGGAGCTTGGCACTACAGCCCTACAATTTTACCATCAGCTACAGACCCGGTAAGCTGAACGGAAACGCAGATGGGTTGTCACGACAAACAGACGTTTCCATCACCTCGTAGTCCGGTCATCCCCAAGTTGACCCGCCACAGGGTCAAGCCGGGTCTGCCGGAGTGTCCCACAAGGAGGGAGCCGTGTGACAGAACCATCTGTCTGCTGGATTTTTGCCCGTTCGTCTGTTTGTCCCCGTTCGTATGAATGGCTGGTTTCTATAGCCCAGCCATTCGAATGACTCTTTTTCCCGAACAAAACCGCCGAACGAACGGCCACCCAAGTGAGGAGTGTGCTGCAGGTTAACGAAGTGATCACCATTATAACGTTGTGGTTAACCGCAGACACTTCTCAATTAAACCGAACTCAGGGTGGTCGTCGTTCGTATGTCGACCACGAGGCAGCGGCCATTTTAAATCATGCGAACGCTCAGCGGTGTTTGGCTCTATTTCTATGGAACGGAAAACGGACACTTTTTCTGTCGAACACCGCTGAAACAAGGGAACGCCTGGCTGCCTCCACGAAAGCATGCGAACATCGGCCGTTCGGGAGATTGAGAACACACAAAAGACTTAACCCAGATAGCCCACCCATGGAGTCATTCGTGTACCGAAGGACTGTAAGAACTTTGACTCCATGGCGATTGAACTATGTGTGTGGGATCTGAGCGCTATTCGCCAATAATATGCACTCAGATCCAGGCTATCTGGGGACATGTAATACGAATGGGAAATGTTCAGTTTTCATGTAGTTATGCATTTTTGTGTCTTTTATTATTTCATGTTTAAGATGGCGACTGTCCTTGTCCTGGAGTTAATTGAGTTACTTGGTAATTAACTCCAGGACAGAGGGGAGGGAATCAGAATGTACTGTGGGTAAAATATGTGACTGTGTGTCAGAAATGTCCTGCTATCTGTCTGTACTTTAAGTCTTCCATTTGGTCCCCTAGGGGAGTGTCCACCAGGTGGGAGACCTGCATAAATACGGGCAGGTAGCCCACAGTAAACCCAGATCTTATTTGACCCTCAATGCGGAGCTTCTGTCTCGTTATTGGGGGGATTTCTTCTTCACGTTTAGAGACTGCTGGATGGAACGAAAGCCGCTTTGGGGATATTATTGTTCGACGGTTCCTAGCAGTTCGTATATTGCCGTTCGGGAGTTTGGAGCCGTTCGTGGATTTCGATCGGGAGATTGCCGCTTCCCCTGCATTTGGTTCGTGGGTTACAGAGTAAGCGAACAGAGACTGTACTGCAGCCGGGGAAGGTTTACTAAACGGCGGTTTGGCTTAAAGACACGGGAGGTGTCTTAACAATGAGTTTGATTATTTATTTCTTAATTCACCAAAAACAGCTGTCTTTTATTACTTACCTAAAGTACATAAATGTTTGGAATCCCCACCAGGAAGACCCATTATCAGTGGGATCGGGTCTCTAACAAGTAATATTTCACAGTATATTGATTTCTTTTTACAGAAATATGTGGTTTTAGCTCAATCATATACCAAGGATTCCGTCCAGATCATCAAGGAATTGGAAGGTCTTGAATGGAAAGATGAATACCTTTGGGTAACAGTTGATGTCACCTCCTTATACACTGTGATTGACCATGAGAAGGGCATTGAAGCAGTAAAAAATGTTTTGAGGTGTGATCCAGATATGAATCAGGTTTTGTTTTCTTATCAGATTCATCTTATTTCACAATTATTTTTGGTTTGAAGGGGTATATTACCTCCAAACCTGTGGAACAGCGATGGGCACCAGGTTCGCACCAAGTTATGCCAATATTTTTGTGGCCGATTGGGAGTTGAACCATATCTGGCAAAATAACCCATTTGGTGCGAACCTGGTGCAATGGAGAAGATATATTGATGACATTTTAATTATCTGGAAAGGAGGTAGAAGTCTTTTAGTTGAATTTTTAATGTACATCAACTCTAACACATATGGATTAAGGTTTACTGAAGAAATTCATGATACGTGTATCAATTATTTAGATCTCACTCTTTTTATAAAAGATAACAAAATTTTTAGTAAAACATTTTTCATTTTTTAAACCGACAGATGGAAATGGTTTTATTGAATTTTCTAGCTGCCACCATCGAAAATGGTTGAAAAATATTCCTAAAGGTCAGCATCTGAGATTATATAGGAATTGTACTGAGAAAGAGGATTTTGAAAAACAAGTCCAAGTTCTGAATAAGAAATTTTTAGATAGGCATTATCCAGAACAGCTCCTATCTAATACACAAAAACAGGTGGAAGGTTACCAGAGGAGTAACATCTTAAAGAATAATAAAAAGATCAAGAAGGATGCTGGGAAACAATCTGAATTTGCTTTTTTGACAAAATTTAGTAATAAAGCCAATCTAATAGAGAAGTCTATTAAGAAGAATTGGCCTATTTTACTACAAGATAAATTTTTAAAAACGATCCTACCTCAGCACCCTAGAGTAATCTATAAAAGACCTAATAATTTGAAGAGCATTTTAGCTCCTAGTATTTTGCCTAAAAGAATAGCCGAGAGTGAGAAGACAAATTTTTTAATAGAAAGGCCAAAAGGTTTTTTTAAGTGCGGTAGATGCAATACATGCAAATTTCAGAAGAATAAGACCACTGAATTTTCTAGTGTGGTAACTAATGAAACTTTTAAAATTAAACATTTTATTAATTGTCATAGTAAATTTGTAGTATACATGTTACAATGTAAATGTGGGGTCCAATATATTGGACGGACGATTAGAAAACTACATATTCGACTGCTTGAACATTTTAATGGGATTAAGAATAGAAATGAGAAACACAGTGTACCAAGACATTGTAATACATGTAAAGTTTTTGATTTTAAAGATTTTATCTGTATTGGGATCGATATGGTTTTACCTCATTGGAGAGGTAGAGATACAGAAAAAAGGCTAGCCATGAGAGAAACTGAGTGGATATATAAAATGAAATCTTCTGTTCCCTCAGGATTGAATACTGATTTGGATATATTAGCCTTTATAGATTGACTTAATGATGATTTTTTCCGGTCTCCTTTGTATGCATTTTATGTATATATACTAGTTTTTATAGATCAATATAATGTGATTTTATTTTTGACCTCTTTTTATATTTTTATATATATATATATATCTCTTTTATAATGCCTCCATCTCTTATCATTTGTTGCAATAAGCTATATACATGTGAGCATTGCTTTGTATTTTAATATTTCTGCTTTATGTATTTGTATTTTTACATCTACAGGCTTGAATCCATCCCTATTGACGTGAATATTATTTTGGATGATGTTGCTTATACCCTGACTTGATTGTTTATTATTTGTATAGTTGTATTGATATCATCATTTAGATGATTTACCCCTGTATTGATATCATCATTTAGATGATTTACTACTGTAAGATCTTTGTATGTTATAGTATGAAGGTTATTGTGGAAATATAAATGGACACATCCCCTTTTTTCCTTAATGTATACTTTTTTCTATAATTTTTATATACATATATTTCCAATGGTATATTTTTTATATACATATATTTCCTATTGTATATTTTTTAATATATTTTCTATTATGATTTTTATTTATTTAATTTTTGTATTATATACATTTTCTCCATATTGGCCTTCCTTTTGTCACCTGTCCTATTTATATTTTCCCCTCTGCTTGGTTAGTGTTCCTCTATTTAGGGGTTAGCAGGGGGGTAGGCAGGTATTGTAAACCCGGTCTGCATTAATATAGAGCGCTCTTTTCATAGATCGCTCTTAATGTGACTGTGTATATGAACCATAAAGTTTGTTTGCGTTCCGCCGTGGTTGCGCATGGGCACGCTGGCCGCGTATGCGTCATGACGTATGACGTTATGCGCGGTGACGTGTGTGCC
>OW240917.1:10981506-11140166 GCA_933207985.1 Pelobates cultripes
AACGAGCGGCCCTTGGCTGGATACAGGCCAATAAAGCACAATCCATGGAGGATTTACTACAGATTGTGCTTTTGGAACAGTTCTACGAGGGGCTGGCACCAGAAATACAGGAGTGGGCAAGGGATCGCAACCCTAGAACCCTCACCGAAGCAGCCCGGAGGGCGGATGACTACCTGGATGCCCAGAGGCAACAGAAACCGGCACCAGGCAAAACAATGGTACGCCCAAATGTAACTACCACCTACACTTCAGGTCCAATGGCCGCACCGCGACATGTTCCGCCACCTGCAACGTCACAACAGCGGTTCAGATAGCCTAACACCATTCAGTGTCATCAGTGTCAGCGCTGGGGACACTACAAAATAGACTGTCCACAACTTTGGGATCGAACAACCTGGATCTGGCCGGGTCCACCACCACCACCCAGAGCAGCAGCCCATTGTTACCAGGCAGAGACCACCGTACCCTATGACACCGCAGTACCAGCCACTACAGTTGATCAGTGCTGCATGAGGCTGATCCCCTTCAGGCCAACACAGACAACCGCCAACATCACCGGCAGACAGTCTACCTGGAGAGAAAGGCAGTACAAGGACTTTGCGACTCTGGAACCACCATCACTTTGGTAAAAAGCAACCTGGTTCCCAATGAAGCAAGAACCAGCAGAACTGTAGCTGTAAGAGTAGCCAGGTTAGCAGTATACCGGTTGCCCACAGCTCGAGTGCATTTGAATTGGGGAGCAGGGCACGGGAATGTGGAGGTGGGGTTGATTCCGCAACTACCTGCTGAAGTTTTGTTGGGGAATGACTTGGGAAAACTAAACTCAGCGTATGAATCCCAGGCACCCGCTACTGGAGAGGCTCACCCCATTGTCACACGCCAGCAGGCCAGCACCCAGAACTACAACTCACACCCAGAGGTTCAGGTAAGAGACCCTTCCCCATCGATAGAGTGTGTCCCCCTGGGCGCCTCTTGGTGAATTTGAAGCGGAGGTAGCCACCGACCCGATACCGGGTGCGACTATATGGGAGGGCAAGCTTTTGCACAGGAAAACAGAGAAAAGGATAGACGGGTAAGACCCGGTCGTCAGCCGCTAGTTAGTGGTACTGCAGCGGTACCGATCAGAGTTACTCTGGAAAGCGCATGATATTCCGCTATACGGACATCTGGGGGTCAGTCGCACCCGGTATCGATTGACCCAGAGTTTTTTCTGGCCGGGGATAAGTCAGGAGGTACTGCAGTACATGCGACACCTGCCAGAGGGTGGGATATAGGGGGGACTGCAGGAAAGTCAAGTTAGATCCCTTACCCATAGTGGAGGAACCGTTCAGCCGGATAGCGGTGGACATAGAAGGTCCCTTAACCCCTTAAGGACACATGATATGTGTGACATGTCATGATTCCCTTTTATTCCAGAAGTTTGGTCCTTAAGGGGTTAAAGAAGGCTAGCCCCTCTGGCAAGAAATATATATTAACTGTAGTGGACTATGCTACCAGATATCCAGAGGCGCTGACTAACATACACGCAGAAATGGTGGCTGAGGCCCTCATTGGGATTTTCACCCGGGTAGGGTTACCCCAGGAGATTGTCTCGGATCAGGGCACTCCGTTCACCGCGGAAGTCACCCAGCACCTCTGGAAGTTATGTGGCATTAGGCCAATCATCAGTGCCCCTTATCACCCCCAGACCAATGGTTTAATGGGACATTAAAACAAATGCTCCGAACCTTCGCTGAGACCCATCGGGACTGTGAACGATTCCTACCCCACCATCTCTTTGCCTATCGGGAGGTGCCGCAGGAATCCACAGGGTTCTCCCAGTTTGAATTGTTTTATGGGAGGTGGATCCGAGGCCCCTTAGGCCTCATTAAGGAGCACTTGGAGGGAGACCACAGGCCCGCCGGTACTCCCATCATGTGCTGGAGTTCCGGAACCGACTGGTGGAATTAACCCGAGCGGTACAGGAGAACCTTCAGGCAGCTCAGACACACCAGTGCACCTGGCATATGATCGGAGCGCCAGGGACCATAGTTTTCAGGTTGGGCAGAAGGTTTTAATTTTAAAATCCGTCCGGCATGACAAGCTACAGGCCAACTGGCAGGGCCCTTATAAGGTGATGGAGCAGCGATGTGACACCACCTATATAATTGGTCCATGTACCGGCTCGAGGGGGCGACGCATGCTCCATGTGAACATGAAGCCCTACTGGGAATGCTCAGAAGAGATGACAGCCATTTGTGCGCCTCCCTCTGAAGAGTTTGACAACCTTCCCCTCCCAGACCTGCTGGGAGATTGAAAGTTGTCTAGTAACATAGCTAAGGTTAAGCTGGGGGAGCGGCTAAGTCCACAGGAGCATAGCCTCCAATGTGCCAGGCTACACTCCCCTGGTGACTCACCGATTAGAGACCCCAGGCCAGTTGCCTATGTGCCAGACCCCATCCCATAGGTGGTGCGAGAGAATATCCACAAGGAGATCAATGAAATGCTCCAACTGGGGATCATTGAGCCCTCAAACAGCCTCTGGGCTTCTCCAGTAGTCCTTGTACCTAAATCGGATGGTACCACCCATTTCTGCGTGGACTACCAGAGGTTGAATGAGAAAACCGTGTCTGATGCCTACCCTATGCCCCGGATAGATGAATTGCTAGACCGGATGGCTAGTGGCCAATACCTCACTACAATTGACCTTTGTAAAGGGTATTGGCAGATTCCCTTAGCCCAGGATGCCATCCCAAAGTTGGCGTTTGTCACCCCATTCAGTTTGTACCAATTTAAGGTGATGCTATTTAGGATGAAGAATGCCCCTGCCAATTCCAGAGGATGGTGGCCCGACTCTTAGATGGGTTCCTGGACTATACCTGCTCATACCTCGATAATATTGCCATCATCAACAATACCTGGAAGGAACACCTGGCCCATATAGGAGCAGTTCTAGACAGGATCTGGTAGGTAACCTTAAAACCTGCCAAGTGCAGTATTGGGATGGCTGAGGTTCAGTACCTTGGCCACCGGGTGAGTTGTGGAAAGCAGAAGCCAGAACCTGCAAAGGTAGAGGTCGTAGCTCAGTGGCCAACCCCTAGGACCAAGACTCAGGTGTTGTGTTTTTTTTTTTTTTGGGATGGCAGGGTATTATCGGAAGTTTGTGCCCAGGCCAAACCCCTTACCCATAAAAACCTTCCCAGTCAGGTAACCTGGACCCCAGAGGGTGAGCAGGCATTCCAACAGATGAAAAACGCACTTGTAAATGCTCCTGTCTTGGCAGCCCCTGATCCAACTAAATACTTTCTTGTTCACACAGATGCTTCTATGTTTGGATTGGGGGAAGTACTGAGCCAAGTTGGGGCCGATGGAAGAGAACATCCAGTAGCATACATCAGTAGAAAGTTGTTACCGAGAAAACGGAGCCTGTCCGTGGTGTGGGCCCTGAAGAAATTATAACCCTATTTGTATGGACAGCCATTTTCGGTGCTCACAGATCACAACCCGTTCGTATGGTTAAACCGGGTGGCAGGGGACAATGCCTGGCTGCTGTGCTTGAGTTTGGCGCTGCAGCCCTTTGACTTTAATATCCAGTACCGCCTGAAAAAAAAAAAAAAAGTCTAGACAGACTTACTTGGAAAAATGATCCGTGAGCATCCCTGGACATCCTCAAGTTGATCTGTGCTGGATCAGACTGGATGCCAGCAAGAGGGAGCAGTGTAGCAGAAACCCTCTGGCTGTCCAACACATTTCCTTCTTAATTTGAACATAAAAATGGTTTTAGTATGGACTTCTATTAGACTGTCTAGGAAGGTACCCCTCCCCAGTTTCCTGATCCCATTGTTCTCCAACAGGGCGTTGTCCCAGGCACACTGCCAGGTTAGTTGGAACTGGAAAGCCATTCAGTGGTCCTAAAGGGAGACCAGCTCTCCGCTACAGTGGCCTTGATGTCTGCCCTCCCGGCCTGTGGAGAGATCAGAGAACTCCCCACTAACCTCTGGGCATTTAACCCAGGAGAGGGAAGTGACCGATACAGGAAGCAGATTGTTTATCCTGTGAGCAGGCAGTGCAGAGTGTTACCATGGCAAAGTTACTAATCAGTAAGTGACACCAGATACATTGTGGGGGACCAAGAAACAAGGGTTGAGAGGAATGCTGTGACACCCTTTTCAAATCCAAGAAGTCACGTCCAACTAGATGGCACCCTGATCATTACATCCAGTCACCTCAGTATTGAAATTTCCAGCAAGTCTCTAGCTTAGAATTAGTCCAGTGTAGAGATGGGCCATAGCATAGACAATGACCCTTCCTGAGAGGGTGTGGGTTACAGAATACAAGTAACAGACACCAATAATGCAAGAATGTTTATTGAGGATCCATTTTACATTACACAATTCATTGGATATAGTCCCAATACAACACTGATCTCAGGACTATTGAACACAGGTAAGTGGGTTTGAACTATGGTTCTCTATCCTGAGTTTATAAAGAGATCGAGCCAATGGTTTGTAGTTCTCTTGGGAGACCATGAGGTCAAAACAACTGGCTCCTTTCCATATTCCCTCTACAGTAGTTTCATAGCCAAACATGGTTTTGGCCCTGGCACGGTAAGGCACATCCATTTTTCCCTTCATGATGGAAGCTTTGACACGTACACTGGTGTGTGGTTCCAGTGTGACCTCTGTAGTAGCAGAGAAGAGAGTCTGTAGGGGGACAGAAGAGAAGCAACCTTGTAAAAGAGCATACTGATCTTTAGTAAAAGCAATATGGATTTTTCTTACAATACAGAGAAAAAGAGTCAGGTAGTTTGATAGTCATGCTGTGCCTAGAACAAAAAGAACACAAGACAGAATTATGGGAGCAGATACAGTAATCCTAATAAAGGATTAGGCATATTTCCATAGATCACTCACAGGATTATCAGTCACCAGCCAGGTATTTTAGTAGGCCGCAAGAATCCATCTGAAGATTTAATTTGGCCTTTGACCGCCATAAACAAGACAATGGATTGGAGGATAGTGGCTCAAACTCTGAACACTGGGATATTGCAAGAGTCATACCAAGTACCATCACAAGCATTTTATGTCTTAATGTTGTTGGTCCATATCTGAAGCTACCTATTGGGCAGCTCTGCGGTACAGGTTTCTGTATTGCCAAGCTTGCCATTAATATTAATCCAGTAACTGAACTACAACTTCCAGAAGCCTTTTCTCTGGTCACTTCCTCATCTAGGCATCTGCTGGCTTCCAGGCAGGAGAAATTGCAAGGCAGTAACCTTATGTGCATCTCATCAGCTACTGCTCCTTTAGCCTGGTCAACTAGGTTTTAAGCTACTACTGGCAAATACTATTAATATCCCTCATCTCAAATCAGTAAATAATACCCAGTCATCTTACCTCGATTTCATTGGTTTCGGTAAAGTTCCAGGTATGAGATGTACTAGTGTTGACTGAAATCTTCCCCTCTGTTTCAGCTATGAATGGGATCCCAGCTTTAAAGGTCAGCTCGGCTCCAACCTGAACTGTGAATCCATGTTCCTGGCTGAAGGTGCTGGTAGTTTTTTTTAGTTTTTGAAACCCTAGCATGAGAGAACAGGGACAGGGTTAGTTTTCTTTTCTCAACCAGCTTGTACAACACATCTACTGTGTGATTGCTTTAGAGGGCTTCAGTTTACCTTGTGTCATTAAGGGGGTTATAGTGACCTAGCTTCCAGAAGCCATTTGCTTCCAAGTGACAAGCCATTTTAACACTGACTCAATGCAACACAAAGCAATCAAGGCATACAGTTAAACCATAGTCCTGCCATGACTATTCTTGGAGAGGAACAGCCCAGTAATAGAAAGCCTGGAAACTCAATTTTCACTAAAGACATATTTACACAGACCGATGCACACAATTCTACATCTGAATATGATCTGATTGTAAAGAAGCAAAGTCTAAGACCATATTGTCTAAGAAATACATTGGGCAAATGTGTGAATACAACCCTACAAACATTGTTCTTACAAGCAGCATTCACACAAACATGCAACCTTACAAGATGCTTTCCCCTACAAGTAGTCCAACTAGCAGAGTTTCTTTGCTTGCTACAGACAACCCTGTCCCTATGACAGGAATGGCAGAAGTAGGAACACCATCCCCAGAAGATGCATTTGAAGCTAGTCAATAAATTTTATCTCTCCCAGCGCTCTCCAAAACAGCATCAAAGTGAGGCACCAATTTGGGGAGGACATACGCTTGATAAAGAAGCGTTAGGGCTGAGACATTGCTGCTTTTGCCCCAATAAAGCTGCTATTTTAGTGATCACAGAGTGCCTGAACCACTGTTCTGCATATATTGGCAGGGACATATCCACATTGGATTTGCCCTCTTGAGTTGGCTTTAAACAGTAACGTGCCCTAGTCAAATATGGAACCCATAGAGTTACCCATTCTGGAATGAGGTTTTTGAATACCTACGTGTGGTTTACTTGAGGTTTTTACTTACTTAAAGGTATATTTAAGAGGAGCATCACTGGTGTTTGTGAAGGTTTCATTTTTCAGCACTGTAGGGTCTTGGGATACAATTTTACCATCATCTGGAAGAAATTCAAGGCTCTCAATACTGGAGATGATTTTGTCACATGTGAAAGCAAAGAAGAGGCCTGCACTATAGCCCCAGCCCATGTACTCAGCATCTTTATGAGCAAAGTTGGAATGTACTGCTTGAGGGGACCATCTAAACATTTTTCCAGTGTAATCATTGACACACCAGAATGATCCATCAGGACTGAAAGCCATGAAATGAGTGAGCTGGAACCAGTTCTCATTGCCAACAGGTATGCATGTCGCAAACCAGTCATCCTTGGAGTCTGTTGGGGGGTTTCTCTTCACAAGACGGCCATCTGATTTCACTGCATACAGAATGCCTTGAGGATCAAAGAAGAGGGCCCTTAATGAGTTCCACATACCAGATCCTATTTTAGTGGCTTGGCGATAAAGCCAGGGCATGTTTTCATTGGTTGGAGCGGGGCCCTTGTAGAAATCCCCTTTGCCGGTTACTGCATATAAGACACCATTGGGATCAAAGAGGATAAATTTGAAGCTGTCCCAGTCAACTTTGCCAACCTTTTTTGCAGTTTTGAACCATTCCAAGCCTTGCTCTGAAGGCATAGGTCCTCGGTAGACATCTCCACCACGGACAGCAAACAGTTCCCCTTCAGGACTAAAGAAAACCCTGGAGGCATTCATTAGCTTCCCTAGAGGAACTGCTCGCCTAATATAGTTGTCATCTTCGTGACTGGGTGGCAATCCAGCTCCAGCAACATATTCTTTCCTGGTTACAATGAAGAGGAGGGTTTCTGAAAGGTAAGGGGAACAGATGTTAGGACCTAAACTACAGCAACAATTTGTTTTTATTTAACTTTACCTATAAACAGCATAATTTAGGGTTACAATATCCATCAACGGTGTGAGTGCTTGTACAATTTACAAGCTCAGTTTTAGCATGATCTAGCATTTGGCATAAGTGAATGAGGCTTTAACTCCTGCACAGAAAGGAGACAATAGAAGTAAATTCTAAGGAGACTGGCAATGTAGAACAAATACAACAGGACTGTATCAGAGGGGGGATTGGGGTTAGGAGAGATGTCAATCGGAATGATTGCAGAGGAACCAAGAGAAATGTAGAATGCACACATGTAACTGAACAAATTTCACAAATGGCATAAATGAGATTGGGTATACAGCTAACTGGGGATATTTGAATGGTGGCAGTGCACGGTGTAACTAGCCAGGGACCTGTTTAATATGAATGCTGCTAAACCATTAATAGAACATCTGAAAGACCCTTAGATAACTGCATTATTTAACTTCCAATCGAAATATTATTTTAGTCCTATCCACACCTCCCCTGACTAATACATACACAGCCAACATGAAAAGTTTATTTACACACTTCCCTATGCCTCTGCTTACCACTATGCAGGCAAGGACAAAAGACCATTTCATTGTAGTGGACCACAGTAAAGAAAAATGGACAGGTCACTCTTTCAGAAGGATCTCATGTCTGCAGCCTTTTCATCATCCTTTTATATCTGAGACAGGGGTCAGTCTGTGCCAAGGAAGTGACCAGAGGCTCTTTAAAAGGAAGCTTTTGTTTCGAGGTGTGAGCTTGAGGCTTTCCATTCATTGAGCTGTCCCAGAAACATTTGGAGAAGGCAGGCCACTCTAGCACTTTCCTCTCACATAAGCTCTGTAGAGCCAATGAAGTGGAAGATTACCTCCTCAGCTAGGCTGACTGCTGGTTATTTGGTTTCTGCAGAGATCTATAGAAGGGCATATTTCAAGTATCAGTCAGACCAGTGGGCCTGGTGCAGACAGTAATGAGCCCAATTACAGAAAAAAAAACCCTATGCTAGTCTAATTTATGCGGTCATCTCAAGTAAACCTATACACCGTCCCCCCGCCCCCCAGTGTCCAGTGAAGCTGAAATGTCAATGGTCAGGGTAAGAGGGATAATCACTGAAGCAAATCCTGTAACCAGAAATGCTGAAAGTGGCAACGTGCCCAAAAAGGGTCATGTCTGCCCCAAAAATTGGAAGGCCAGCCTGGCATGAATACATAAATGCCTCTATTAATGTGCTCGCTCCATGCTTTCTAAGGATTGTCCCCCTAGTCTCCTTACTAGCAGGAAGAAGCTCCTGGTGTATCTAGTCTGGGACAAAGAAAAAAAAAAAAAAAGGTGTATATAGGTAGTGTAGAAGAAAGGCGATATGCCACAGTGTTAGAGAGATCAAAGTCAGAATTACCTGTGGTTGTATAGGGAGAGGTATTAGCAGTAGAAAGAGGGAAGTGCTCATGCCATTATACAGAACACTGGTGAGACCTCACTTGGAGTATTGTACACAGTACTGGAGACCGTATCTTCAGAAGGATATTGATACCTTAGAGAGGGTTCAGAGAAGGGCTACTAAACTGGTTCATGGATTGCGGGATAAAACTTACCAGGAAAGGCTAAAGGATCTTAACATGTATAGCTTGGAGGAAAGACGAGACAGGGGATATGATAGAAACATTTAAATACATAAAGGGAATCAACACAGTAAAGGAGGAGACTATATTTAAAAGAAGAAAAACTACCACAACAAGAGGACATAGTCTTAAATTAGAGGGGCAAAGGTTTAAAAAATAATATCAGGAAGTATTACTTTACTGAGAGGGTAGTGGATGCATGGAATAGCCTTCCAGCTGAAGTGGTAGAGGTTAACACAGTAAAGGAGTTTAAGCATGCATGGGATAGGCATAAGGCTATCCTAACTATAAGATAAGGCTAGGGACTAATGAAAGTATTTAGAAAATTGGGCAGACTAGATGGGCCGAATGGTTCTTATCTGCCGTCACATTCTATGTTTCTATGTTTCTATATGTTTCTAAGGCTTTATGCTCGTAAAGTGTTTCATGTTTCCACATCCCTTTTACATTTCCAAACTTAAGCAAGAGTGTAGCAATGACTGGCTGTCCAGCACATTCCCTGTTAAGTGACCCCATAAACGGTTGGGTGGATTTAAAGCATTCGTCTATTTATTCCCCATATAGACTATTGAACCACTCCATTCGGCATACGATCTAAAAACTACTGAATCACCCTGATGCGTAGTGTCTTCAGTCTACCTCCCTGTTCGTACTATTTCATCTCACTTAAAACTCACAAACGCTTTGTTGCAGTCCCTAGGTGGCTGCCCGAACAGCGGTGTTTGATTGTCGAGTGTCTAGAACCCAAATCGTACACTCGACTAAGTAGACACTGCTGAGACCTCCAGAGCTACAGAAAAGGCTGATAGAAACTCCTGAATGGCCCACCGTTCAGTAGGAGGAATCCCACGAACACAGGTATTCATCCGAATGCCCGCCCAGCTCTGGATGACATTTAGTTCGGGACTTTGAAAGCAAGGCCAAAACTTATGGAACCATTTTCGGCTACTGTTACCTGTGGGGTCGGTAAAAACTTTATCCCTCCATAACTCCCGAACCTCTTATCCGATCTGGGTGGTATTTGAGTATGTTACTCACCCAGATCAGGGCTATTAGGGGTATATCCAGAACATGGGGAAAATGTTGTACCTTTTAATTATATTAACTGATAATCTGAGGGGAGGAGATGTGTGGGTTGTACCTTATATCTAATTGGTTACTGTACTAATTATTGTGGGTTGTGAAGAAATACCCTTTTGTTAGACTATTTCTGCCTATTGCATTCGGTAGATTTAACTACCGAACAAAGACCACCCCTCTGGCTCGTTAAACATCAAAGACTGATTCAATTGCAACCTCTGTCTGTGCGGCCAGCATTCGTACAGTTGAACGCCACCTGGCAGAGAAAACTGCGGCCATCTTTGTTCATGCGAACAAAGGCAGCGGGACTTTGTCGTCGAGTGTATGGAACTGAAAACAGACACTCGACTTCCCGAACACTTGTCCCAAACAGACGAACGCTGGAAGTCTACTTACCGAATAGCGCTATTCGGTACTTTCGACAGAGGGGGGCGATCGCTGCTAAGAGCCAGAGGGATCCAGTCGGTACTTTGTTCGTCTTTCTTCTATTTCTAAAGTGACCGGCAAAACCCACCAAACTCATGGAACTGTTTTGGGCATACAGCCCAGGGTGAGCTGGTCACAGAAGACCCCCATAGTTTTTGCGAACCCCTGACCTGATATGGGTGAAATTCAAATGTGTTGGTCACCCAGATCAGGGGACATGTTATTTGTGGGGATACAACAAGTATAAAGGGGTTTCCCAGTTATTGGGGAAAGAGGTGATTTTTCTGCCTGGAGATATTTAAATTATTATATCAGACTTAATTATCTCCTGGACTAGGGGAGGGAACTGTGGCTGTGTATTATGGTTTAACAGTATGTGATTGGTTAATGTTTGTCCCCTTGCATGGGGACTTGCATAAAAGCTGTGTGCACCCATTAAAAGTTAGTTCATTTTGTACCCTTCTTCTTGACATTGGCTGATGTTTGGGGATTCACGTGTTTCAACAAGGGAATCATCTTGTGACACACACACACACACACACACACACGTGCCTGCTACTCTATTGGATTTATTACTTGTTCCTGAGCCATTCTAGGATACCAGCGGAAATGGGTTGTGGGAGACCAGTGTGTAAAAAAAATAAAGCAATCTAATCAGTCCCTGTGTTAATCCAGCCCAGTCAGTACTTACACATTCCAAAAAAAATAAATAAAAATTAAGTGTATGTGGAATGTTCCTTTAACCCCTTAAGGACACATGACGTGTCACGTCATGATTCCCTTTTATTCCAGAAGTCTGGTCCTTAAGGGGTTAAAGGGACATGCATCACTTTGGCAGAAGTGTCTCATTCAAAAGATTTAGCTGTTAATGAGAGTTGCCTAAAAAAAATATAAAAAAAAAAAAAACCTACACGTAAACGACTACTATATACCCACTTTAACCTTTTTATGCTTTCCAAACCCACTCCAGGTGGACACTCATTTAACTAGGGCCAAATCCCCAAAAATTGCTGGAAGAGTGCATTGAGCAGGCCTGACAGATTTACACATGGGCATTTGGAAGATCTCTTCGTATGTTTCTAACAAGTGATGCAAGTCCCTATAGGTCAGACATTCTTAGCAGAAAGGAGAAATGTTATGCCACATGGAGAGCAAGGGGAGAATTTGTCTACAGAATCATCCAAAGATTCTAACTCTAGGACAATGTGGATGTGTAGGGAGTGGAGACAAGACAGTTACTCTGCCTGGAAATTTAACTAGTGTTGCCACCATTGTTGAAGTTAAAGCAGCCTTGCCAGTTTGCATAATTAGTCACATTTGGTGACATGGGATAAGTTGAACGAGGACCAGTCTCTAAAAAGGTTACTTACATTGTGTGTCAGTATAGGCATCGTTATGCATGTGTGGTAGTGTGTTTCAGTGCATGCGCTGTGTAGAATTGTGACATTCTGGGTCTATACCATGTTGACGTTCTGACTGGATTTCTCTCACCGCTTTAAGAGACCAGTCACAGAGTTACCAGCTTTTACCTGGACAGCATTTTTGCAATACTAGCACCAAACAGACCAAGATACCAGCCAGGTGGCAACCTTAGAGATGACAAATCACTGGTCAGAAAAACACCTCCATTGACTAAAAATGATCAAAGCAGAAAATTCAAAACAAAAACAGTAATGTGAACTTCCCATGCTACAGGGATCACTTACCTACTGTATCCATTATCACAGCAATCAGATTACAAACACCCAAATCTCTAGAGTTCCAGCAGAGAGTCCTTGTGTTTCTGGTGATCAGAAAATGTCTATAGATATCTCTGTACAAGGTCAATATCGCCCCAGTGCATTAGCTTTATAGCAAGCACCCCTCCCTAAACACAGCTGTACCTGATTTAATCAGCATGGTTACCATACTCTGTGCTTATCTGGTAAAGGAAGGGTTAACTCTATCATTATACATGTGATCACCCAATAATTGATCGATTAAAGTACAACAAAGAATATGGTGCTTTTTTTCTATGTAGGGATATAGAGGACATAAATAAAATATATATTTCTTTGCAGTCACTTTTTTTTTTAATTTAGTGTTGCTTTAGAGGGTTTCCTCATCCATCCTACATTCTATTTGTGTTTTCCATATAAGCTGCCCTGCTTTCTGCAGTCTGTTAGAGATGTAGGGGTTTATTCACTAAATATGTGTCTTATGTATAGTCCTGTTTATGAATAGGATTTTTACAGTTTGAACTGGTCCTGAATATGTTTGTATAATGTTATCATATCCCCTCTGATTCACCGTTTTTCCAAACTAAAGAGATTTAAATTGTGACGAAAGCAACTTCACCACTGGTTTTTGGAGGGGCCTGTTTGCCAGCCTCCTACCCTGGGACTATGGGCCCTGTGATAACCCATGTTCAAAAGTACTGTTTCTGCCCCTTGGACTTTTAACTGGAACAGATTCAAACATGTGGCGGAAGCCCTCCTAAATTGTCCTGCAGTGTTTTGTCGTTGAGTGTATGGAACTGTTTTGGGCATGGGACCATGTGCATGGTGTGGCAAAAATAAGACTTCCAGGAAATTCCCGAACCCCTAAAACAATCTGGGATTTTTTTGTGGGGATATGTTAAATTTTGGGGTACTTTTTGGGGACAGAGGCTGATCCAGGGTGGAAGGAAGAAGACGGCGAGACCCCAACTAAGCTGCTGCGGTTGTGGAGTCTGCTGTGGTTGTGGTGTCCGGTGCGGTGCTTATAGTCCTCTGCGTCAGCTAGGAAGCATCCATTAACGGAGGTAACAGCTATCACTGCTATCTCTTGTGAGAGCTCTCTTCAGCTATACAGCTATACTCTCTGGGGGAGAGGTCCTTCCCACACGGTCCTGGATCCAGAGGTTGGACCAGGGTGAGAAGGAGATGGCGAGACTCCAACCAAGCTATGGTGGTTCGTGGAGTCTCCAGCGCTTATGGTGTCTGGTGTGGTGCTGATGGTCCTTGAGAAGCACTAGGAGCATCCAGAGGCAGAGGTACCCAGTCAGGGTACAGGGAGCTCCATCACATACATTTTTTAACCTATCTTCCTAACTAAAATGCTTTATTCCTTTTATCAATTTTGTAGCTTGTTTCTGCACTTTTTCTAGTGCCATGATATCCTTTTTTAGAGTAGGTCCCCAAAATTGCACAGCATACTCAATGTGTGGTCTTACTAGCGATTTATAAAGAGGCAAAATTATATTTTCATCCCGAGAATTTATGCCCCTATTTATGAATGACAAAACCTTACTGGCCTTAGCAACTGCAGATTGACATTGCATATTACTTCCTAATTTGTTGTCTATAACAATTCCCAAATCCTTAAAGGTACACTGACACATGGCAGCTGAGTGCAGATACAGCAAGGTGAGGATGAATATGTTACAGGATGTAGACCTGTCCAAATTTATATGCTTGCCAATGCAGGATGTCATCCAGCTGTAGCTTTCACTGCTGTTTCTAGTAGAAAAGTGTGATTAAAGATCTAAAGGCTACTGTGGAGAGTGATATTAAGAGCCAATATTGAAGATGCAATCTGAAGTCTTCAGGTTACAACTGACTTCTTCACAAAAGCTTTCCTAGATGTAGCTAGGATATTCTCTCAAACAAATGGCTTTATCTATAGCAGCTAGAAAAGCATTATGGTTCTTTTTCTGGGATGACTCATCCCCCAAGTCTTCCATCTACACCATTCTATTTGAAGGGGAGCTGCTGTTTGGGAAAGCTTTGGATAAATCCACTACAAAGGTGGTTGAGGGCTGCAAGGTATTTGTACCTCAGGACTGAAGTTCCAAGAATCCCAGCTCCTCGTGGTCAGACAGGAGAACCTCCAGTGACCAGCATTTCTGAGATACATGGAGTTACTGACCCTGCAGTGAATACTCTAGAGGTAACTCATGGCAATTGGTAAACCTGCCTTTTGAGGTTCTAATAGAGCTATGAAGCAGTCATTTTGCTTTTCCGCAATGAAATTGTGGCTGTCCTCCTTTACTAGGAGTCTTATTTTTTCTGTTCAGACATACCTGGGATCACATTCTGGAGACTTGGGTGGTATCTATAGTCCAGATTTGATATAGACTGGAGATTTTTCTTCAGACACAGGAGTCTCTATACCAACAAGAGAATTCAGACAGATAAATCAAAAAGTGTAGCACTGAAAGAATATGTAAGAAGCCTTCTGGGCGAAGAGGTGATTTCTTAGGTCCCAAACCAAGAGTAGTACCATTAACAATATTTGCCTCTCTTCTGGTGCTAAAATAAAAGGCTCATGGAAGCCTATACTGGACCTAAGAAGGCCCAACAAAAGGCTAAATGTCCAAGTCTTCGGAATGGAGTCAATCAGATCCATATCTCAAGCAATTTGGAAGGATAATTTCCTTATCTCTATAAATCTCAAGGATGCTCACAATCCATTCCAATACCCCTAGATCTTCAGCATTATCTCAGAAGAGAACTTCCAATTTAGTGCACTACCATTTGGCCTCACTGCAGCCCCAATAACCTTATATGTGCTTATAGTGATATTGAGAGTCCAGAACACCACCTAGTTCCATTATATGGATGTTCTACTTCTGGTAGCTTCAGGCCCACAGAAGGCAGACACAAAGAGGGATATAGTTTTTTCAGAACTTTTGTTTGTTTGGCTGCTTGATGAATATCAAGAAAAGCTATTTCACACCAGCTCAGAGGTTGACATTTCTGGGTGGAAAATTCTATGCTCTACTTTTTCCCTATCTCAGGAACAGTTCAACAGATTGTGGAAGTTTTCTCTTCCAGTTTCTTCATTTTTGCTTGATAACAGCAAGAAAGTATATGCAACTACTAGGAATTCTGGGTTCCACTATCCGACTGTTGGGCCGTCAGATGGGCCCATTGACATCTCAAGATTCCTTAAAGGTCCTTCCTATCTTGTTTCAACAAGAGAAAGATTAATTGGAGCCAGCCACTGACGATGTCACCATCAGTGGGGTTACACCTTACCTGTTAGCTGAAAAGAGAGAATATATCTTTGCACAGAACCTCACTGGTCAATTATAAGCTTGGATTCCAGTTTTCAAAGATTGGTTGCACGGTGTTTGGTCCCTGGTGCTTTGCTTCATGTAAGCAGCGATTAAACTAAGCCTACACTGATGGTGTTGAAGCCAATATGTGACATACTACTGGTCTCACAGGCTCTGACTAAACCATCATTCAAACCTCTAGCACAAGCTTCCATAATGTTAGCACAGAAAAGTGCTGTTGCTGGTGGCTAGTACCTCAGCAAGGAGAATGTGTGAACTCCAGGCTTGGTCCTTCACTAATTATCAACAGGATATGGTTGTCTTGCATTTAGCACTAGAGATCCTGCCTAAGGGTAAAGCTTATCAATGCCATTCTCTACCTGTGCCAGAGGTTATCAGGGCACTCTGTTGCAGCATCGTGGGCTTCCATGGCAATGGTTTCTGCTGACTATTTTTTTAAACCTGGCATTTGGACCTCTTTAGACACATTTGTCCGGCATTTCATATTGGATGTTAAAGCTGTCAATGATGTGCAATTTGGACATCAAGTACTTAACTCAGTTCAATCTTCTAATCTATGTTGAATTAATCTGGTTATTTGATTGGCAGTTATTTATGTTTCTGTCTCTCCCTTTGTTAGCTTGGGTATTCCCATGATGTAAATGCTGCCATGATTAGCCAGGAAAGTGGAAAATTTATTCATAATTACCGTAATTTTCTTTTCCTGGCTATTATTCATGAGAGCATATACTGCCCACCCATCAATGTCTCTATTTATCTACTGTAGAGCTTGTTACTGAGTGAGGGCCTTAGGAATGGAGCCTCCTTTTAAAGCCTTTGTTGGTTTTCCTGTCCTATCAGCTGTAAGGAGCGCAGCTAATCCATGATGTATATGCTGCCAGGAATAATAGCCAAGAAAAGAAAATTACGGTAAGTATGAATACATTTTCCACTATATATATGTATATATGAGATATATATACAGTGCCTTGCAAAAGTATTCACCCCCTTGACCTTTTACCTAGTTTTTTACATTATAGCCTTAAGTTCAATGTTTTATTAATCTGAAATTTATGTGATGGATCAGAACATAATACTCTAAGTTGGTGAAGTGAAATGAGAAAAATATACAAATAAAACTATATTTTAGAAATAGAAAATGTAAAATTGGCATGTGCGTATGTATTCACCCCCATTGTTATGAAGCCCATAAAAAGCTCTGGTGTAACCAATTACCTCCAGAAGTCACATAATTAGTGAAATGATGTCCAACTGTGTGAAATCTAAGTGTCACATGATCTGTTATTACATATACACACCTTTTTTTTAAAGGCCCCAGAGGCTGAATCACCTAAGTAAGAGGCACCAATAACCAAACACTGCCATGAAGACCAAGGAACTCTCCAGACAAGTAAGGGACAATGTTGTTGAGAAGTACAAGTCAGGGTTAGGTTATAAAAAATATCCAAATCTTTGATGATCCCCAGGAGCACCATCAAATCTATCATAACCAAATGGAAAGAACATGGCACAACAGCAAACCTGCCCACCAAAACTCACGGACCGGGCCAGGAGGGCATTAATCAGAGAGGCAGCACAGAGACCTAAGGTAGCCCTGGAGGAGCTGCAGAGTTCCACAGCAGAGACTGGAGTATCTGTACATAGGACGACAATAAGCCATACGCTCCATAGAGTTGGGCTTTATAGCAAAGTGGCCAGAAGAAAGCCATTACTTTCAGCAAAAAAACAAAATGGCACCTTTTGAGTTTGCGAAAAGGCATGTGGGAGACTCGCAAAATGTATGGAGGAAGGTGCTCTGGTCTGATGAGACTAAAATTGAACTTTTCGACCATCAAAGAAAACGCTATGTCTGGCGCAAACCCAACACATCACATCACCCAAAGAGCACCATCCCCACAGTGAAACATGTTGGTGGCAGCATCATGCCGTGGGGATGTTTTTCAGCAGCCGGGACTGGGAAACTGGTCAGAGTTGAGGGAAAGATGGTGCTAAATACAGGGATATTCTTGAGCAAAACCTGTACCACCTTGTGCGTGATTTGAGGCTAGAATGGAGGTTCACCTTCCAGCAGGACAATGACATCAAACACACTACTAAAGAAACACTTGAGTGGTTTAAGGGGAAACATGTAAATGTGTTGGAATGGCCTAGTCAAAGCCCAGACCTCAATCCAATAGAAAATCTGTTGTCAGACTTAAAGATTGCTGTTCACAAGCGCAAACCATCCATCTTGAAGGAGCTGGATCAGTTTTGCAAGAGGGAATGGGCATAGATCCCAGTGATAAGATGTGGCAAGCTCACAGAGACTTATCCAAAGCGACTTGGAGCTGTGATTGCCGCAAAAGCTGGCTCTACAAAGTATTGGCTTTAGGGGGTTGAATAGTTATGCACATTGACTTTTTCTGTTATTTTGTCCTATTTGTTGTTTGCTTCACAATAAAAAAAAAATCTTCAAAGTTGTGCACAAGTTCTGTAAATAAAAATATGCAAATCCTCAAACAATCCATGTTAATTCCAGGTTGTAAGGCAACAAAACACGAAAAATGCCAAGGGGGTGAAATTTTTTGCAAGACACTGTAAATTGGAGGTCCTGTGACAATTATCGGATTCCAATAGATACCAGAGATTGACGTTTGATCCTGTCAGCAAGTTTCAAAAGATAATAAGCAATCATATGTCTCTTGGTATACAGATGGGCTGCCTCGATACAAAAATGTCGAAAGTTCTGTATGTTGAACAGCCAAAACATCCAATATTATACATGATCCCAAAAATACACAAGGACACCAGCAATTCCTCGGGAAGACCGATTGTATCGGCTAGAGACAGCTTATTGGAACCGATAACTAAATACATCAATTTCTATATCAAAGACGCTGTGATAGAGCTTTCTACATGTATTCGAGACACACAGGATATGTTAAACAAACTTAAGGCTATATCCCTTAAAGGGACTCTCCAGTGCCAGGAAAACAATCCATTTTCCTGGCACTGCAGGTCCCCTCTCCCTCCCACCACCTACCCCTGGTTGCTGAAGCGGTGAAAACCCCTTCAGTGACTTACCTGAGACCTCCGCCGATGTCCCTCTAATGCATGCGCGTTAGAGCTCTCCATAGGAAAGCATTGAAAATGCTTTTCAATGCTTTCCTATGGGGAATTGTGTGACGCTGGAGGTCCTCACACAGCGTGAGGACGTCCAGCGACGCTCTAGCACAGAAAACCTGTGCTATGAAGCAGGAAGTGCCCTCTAGTGGCTGTCTATTAGACAGCCACTAGAGGAGGAGTTAACCCTGCAAGGTAATTATTTTAGGAAATTTTGCAATAATTACACTTGCAGGGTTAAGGGAAGTGGGAGTTGGCACCCAAACTACTCCAATGGGCAGAAGTGGTCTGGGTGCCTGGAGTGTCCCTTTAAAGATAAAAACAAAGTACTTGCCACTCTAGACATATAAAGTCTATACACCATCATACCCCATGTTGAGGGTACACAAGCCCTTAGAGACATCTTGGCAAAATCTGACAAATACAGAGATCCCCCAATTGAATACCTCCTCGAGTTTCTACACATTGCACTCACCAGCAACTACTTCAAATTTGAAGAACAATTCTATTTACAACGGTCTGGTAATGCGATGGGGGCAGCTATTGCACCCTCATACGCAAATGCCTACATGTTCCAGTTTGAAAACGCATACATACTGAATAGTGATGTCGTGAACATAAACGCGAAACGGCGAACGCGAAAATCCGCAAATGTTCGCGAACGGGCGAACCGGGCGAACCGGGCGAACCGCCATAGACTTCAATAGGCAGGCGGATTTTAAAACCCACAGGCACTCTTTATGGCCACAATAGTGATGGCAAAGTTGTTTCAAGGGGACTAACACCTGGACTGTGGCATGCTGGAGGGGGATCCATGGCAAAACTCCCATGGAAAATTACATAGTTGATGCAGAGTCTGGTTTTAATCCATAAAGGGCATAAATCACCTAACATTCCTAAATTGTTTAGAATAACGTGCTTTAAAACATCAGGTATGATGTTGTATCGATCAGGTAGTGTAAGGGTTACACCCGCTTTACAGTGACAGACCAAACTCCCCGTTTAACGCACCGCAAACAACCGCAAACAGTCCATTTGCACAACCGCAAACTCCCCATTTGCACAAGGTTGGATACCAAGCTAGCCATGTCCTGTTCCTTGTCCTCACTAATGCCATTGAAGGTCTCTTCCTCCACCCAGCCACGTACAACACCAAGGACCGGAGCTGATGCTTCTTGTGACCCTATTGTTTGTGAAGTAGATTGGGGTGTAAATGTTTGAAGCTGCTGTAGTGCCTTTGGAGATGTAACAGCTTAGTGACAGCATAGAAGGTTTTAAGTAAGAAGCTTGGGTTGTGAGTTTAGAGAAAAAGGCAAAAAATTTACCATGATTATAACAGCGAGGTTCTTGAATTTAAGCTAGCTCCTGTATGTGTCATGGTGCAATACAGTAAGCCCTGGCATATGTGAAGGGAAAGTGCCTGTGCGAGGTGCAATTGTGTGCTTAGTCCCAGATCAGCTTGTGGAAAGGTGGTATCCTAGATGAAAACGAGCTTGGTGGAGGGAGTGTTTTGGTAGGTGACCCCAAGTGTAGTGAAAAAAGCGGTGGTGGAGTGTAAGCAGTGAGGGGATTGTGAACCTGGTTCTATTAATAGAAAATCGTCTAGGTAGTGGATGGCAAAGGGACACCTGAGTATATTTAGGAGCAGCCAGCAGAGAGCTTCTGAGACCATCAGGGGAAGGTTTGCCGAGTCCAACAAGGCACCTGGTGTGGCTATAGCGAATTCCAGTTTCGCTAGTCTGTAATTGATCGTTTGGAGGTTGGTGAGTATAGCAGCCAGGGTGTCTCGTGTGGAATACGAAGTGTGAGCTGGCAGGATTTGTGAACTACAGGCGGAGAGAGGCTCTACCTCTGATTTGGCCCGAGGGGATTTTGTGGCCACATGCACATGGTGGCGGGGTGTAGGCCTCTCGGTGACCGTAAAGAGAAGCCCTGGCTATAGCCCACAAGAAGGGCAAGTGAGGTGGCTAACTATGATTTGGTCGTGGACCGAACCTCCGTGTATGAGGTAGGGGTGTAGACCTCGCGGAACAGGGTATTAATTAGATAGCTAAGGCCATAACCTAACCCTAGGAGCCAGTTCTCTAAACTACTGGGCTTGTCTCTCACAGTGAAGTATTTGTACGTATGTAAATACTAACCTTGAGTATAAGTCCTGTTTGTTTGGACAAAGCACAGGTAGACTTCGATATGGCTATAAATTAGCTTCTGCAGGAAACGGGCTCGGTCCAGAACCTAAGGGAAAAGGAGATTCTAGTGGGCCTGAGGTGTGCCACCGGTGTGCCAAGTGTGAAAATGTAGAACGTATGGGTAGGTGTGTACCAGAGAAACTGTAAAGTAAGAATGAGCGGCAGTTTGGGGGAGGAGCGATGACGTGACGTGCACGTGGCCACTTCGCACGGTTGAGGGAAGCAGGAAGAAGGAAGCGCCTCTCTAACCCCATGTGAAGCAGGGCGGGAGATCGAAGCGGAAGGCGAAGTAACATTAACGCTGCTAAACGCTAATGCCGGTAAGCCTTAGTTAATCACGGCTTAACACGGACCTCCATACAAAGGCCATTGATTTATATCCTCACTCTGATGACTCCATTGTACCAGCTATTGATAGCAGCAGTGAAAAGATTCTGCACTTTGAAAGCAGGTTGCTCTCCTGGCTCATATACCAGTATTGAAAAATGGCAGTTTTTGACGGTTACTGGTAGCAGCAGTGAAAGATTCTGCACTTTGAAAACAGATTGCTCTTCTGGCTCATGTAAGTGCTGAATATAAATAATGAAAAAGAGGAAGAACTATTTTTTTGAGGAAGAACTATGTAGGACAAATACACCTAAAATAATTTAAGAAAAGAGGTGTAAAAGTTTAATTGAGTGTTCTTTTTCCCCCTAAATGATGGGTTTGTGTACTCCATATTTAAATTGATATAGAGAACACTATATTGAAACACTGTAAATACTTGGTAGGATTTCAAACATACTGTAATCTCCAAAGAGAAAAAGGAGAGAAAGGAGGGAGAAAAAGAGGAAAAAGGATAAGATTAAATCTCATAAGAAGAGGCAACTTAAAACAACACAGTTCCCTGTATTGCTCCTGATCTCAGTACGGAGTGATTTATTTACAATGGCATCTGTGACGAAATGCCTTTTATCACTGGATTGTTAGGTGACAAGCTGCCTGTGCGGTAGTATAAGATATCCCCGTCAAGCATTCCCTTCTTCCCATAAAAGAAAAGCACTCAATATTCCATAAGTAGAAATATCCCTGGAATCGCCGAATAATCCACACATGAGCCAAAGCTTAATGCTGGAACAAGACTGATTTACTGGCACAGAACTCACAATTTATGCAACACAAAACTCCTCCTCTGGGCCAGGCTAGATAATTGAGTTTCTACAATACACAAAGCTCAATTATCTGCTGGCCAAAAATATTACAGTTTTTAACAATTTTAGAAAAGTACTTTTTATGCCACATACAAACATAATTTCAACATCCCTGGGTAGCTGAGGATACTGGTAGTCATATATCCAAATCTCACGAATTTCCGTTCGGTAGTATCCGTGTCACATCGTGTGGCAGTTGACCGGCTCGCCATGTGGAGGTATCCGATTTTTAGTTCCAGAGAATCAGTAGCAAGAGCCGGTCTCCGTTCGCATCTAACTGCACGAAAACCACCGTTCGTATGGTGCAGCTGGTCACCTGTGAATGTTCCCCTCATTCGGTAGATTCTATCTACCGAACGCCAGTTGGATTCGTGTAGGGGAACGTATTCATACAGGACTTCCGTGGTGACCGGGCGTTCGCATGTTTCCCGTACCGAAATTAGTTCCATGTAATTCATGCGTAAGCCCCACTGACCGCATTCGTGAGTTTTAAGATGGCCGCCATCCTTTGTTCTCGCCACGTGTTCGAATGTCGAATGGCGGCCACCTAGTAGCAATTAAGTCGCGGTTTCTCTGCATTCTAATGCTAATTGCTAACTAGGGAGTGTGGTCCTCTTTCGGTAAACGAATACATTTATTCTCAACATTTTGAACCAAACAAATACAGACATTAAAGCAGCAGGGAGAGGGTTAAGCTGAAAGCACACAGGCAAATACATAAAAGTCCTTCACACTGCCCTTTGCCCCCGGCTGTTGGACGAGCCTGATTGCCAGCCTCCTTCCTCATGACTATGGCCCTGGGGAGTATTGCCATTTAAAAAGACTATTTGGGGCTTATTGGCTTCTAAAGACTGTTTCTGCCTATTTAAATCCATGGGTAGGTGTGTCTCTCCCCCTCCCCCGTTTCCTGTCTATTGTTCTCCAGCAGGGCGTTGTCCCAGGCACACTGCCAAATCAGTTGGAACTGACTGCTTTTGTCCCTCCTTGGTCTCTCAACAGCCCTTGCTATGCTTTATCCCATGGCAAATTTACTCTGTTCATGGGAACTGAGCGCTGTTCACCTATATTGGGCGCTCAGATCCGAGCTATCTGGGGATAGGTTAAATGTGGGGGTTCTGTGTAATATAATAAGAATTATGTATTTTATGTACTTTTACATATTTTTGCTGTTAGTGTAAAATGTAGATATTGTCTGTACCTGGAGATAATGAGTGGAGGGATATCATTGTGTATGTGGGAGTGTTATTATGTTAATTAGTGTTCCCATTAGTTTGTGTCCCTTTTGTCACAGTTTACCACCAGGTCCAGGGGGTGTGCCTCTGACCTGAAAACTTGTATATAACGAGTAATAAACGCTCATTGGAGTCAGATCATCTTGTACCTACATGAAGTTTCGGCACATGTTTGGGGGATTGGAGAACTACACTCTGGGGATTGATATTATCACTTTACTCCCCAGGGTATAATCACTAAGCTCTGTTCCTGTTCCTGCTCTCTGCAATTCGGAGAGGTCGATTTACTGGAAGCTAGACCCTGGTCATGGGTCCAGAGTGGGTGGAGACGGCGAGACCCCAACCAAGCTGCGGCGGTTCGTGGGGTCTGCAGTGGTTATGGTGCCAGGTGGAGTGCTTGGAGACCTCGGAAAGCACTAGGAGCATGCGTCAGCGGAAGGTATCCAGTTGGGGTGCCAGCGGTTCCATTACAGTATCTAAAACAAATGACACCAATACTAATCCTAGAAAGGATAGAGAGAAAAAAATAGAACAGAAAGGTGATTCAAAGTCAGACAAACATCTGTCTAACTTTTTCATATCACAAGAAAAAGAAAGGAGATTGAGCCAACCTGAGTTCCCTAAGTCAGGGGTGGAGGACATGGGTAGCTCAAGCCAGACTGAAAATAGTGGAACCAATCAAAATCTGATCTCCTCACTAAGTGATTCTATAAATATCGACAGAGTTACTGTAAATAGCTGTTTTGATACTCAACTGGAAAAGATTAAAAATGAAATTCAGACAATCACTACAACTTTTAGGGACAAACTAACTAAACTGAATACAAAGATCACATCCATAGAAGAAAAACTGGAATACTCGATGGTACAAAATAATTTGATGGAGGATAAGATAAAATCTCTGGGGCTGAGAATTGACTCACTGGAAAAGAAATTAGTGGATTATGAAGACAGATCCCAGAAAAACAATATCAGGATAAGGGGAATCCCAGAAAACATCCCACATCAACAACTAACGGGTTACCTGGCATACAATTGGAGAATATCCCATTTGTCTTTGAGAATGTCCATAGACTTCCAAAATCAAAAAGTTTACCAGCTCACGTACCAAGAGGGGTAATTGCAAGTCTGCACTTCTTCTCTCTAAAAGCTAAACTCAACACAGCGCTTAGGATGAAATCATTAAAGGATTCTAAGTTTGAAGGCCTAAAAATTATCCACCAAGCGGCTTTCGGTTCCAGCAATCAGTCTCTAGTCATTGGTAATAAATCCCCCCAATAACGAGACAAAGCTCCGCATTGAGGGTCAAACAGGATCTGGCTTTACTGTGGGCTACCCGCCTGTATTTATGCAGATCTCCCACTTGGTGGACACTCCCCTAGGGGACCAAATGGGAGACTGTAATGACAGATAGACATGGGGACATTTCAGACATACAGATGTAAACTTTTCTCACAATGCAATATGGTTTCCTCCCCTCTGCCCTGGAGATAATTGAGAAGTAATTCAATTATCTCCAGGACAAAGACAAATCGCCATCTTAAATAAAATGCCAGAAAACACACAAAAATATATAATTCCACAACTACCGAATATTTCACATTCGTATCACATATCCCCAGATAGCCTGGATCTGAGGGCATATTATTAGCCAATAGCGCTCAGATCCCATACGCATAGTTCAATCGCCATGGAGTCAAAGTTCTTACAGTCTTTCGGTATGCAATTGGCTCCATGGGAAGGCTATCTGGGTTAAGTCTTTTCATGTGATTCCAAACTCCCGAACAGCCAGTGTTCATATGCTTTCGTCGATGGAGCAGGGCGACCCGTTGTTTCAGCAGTGTTCGGCAGAAAAAGTGTCCGTTTTTAGTTCCATGAAATCACTGCCAAACACTGCTGGTCTTTTGTGCGAGCTAAAATGGCCGCTGCCTCGTGGTCGACATGCGAACGACGGACACCCTGTATTTGGTTTTAATTGAGAAGTGTCTGCGGTTAACCACAACATTCTAATTGGGATCAAGAGGTTAACCAGCAGCACACTTCTATCCTGGGTGGCCATCCGTTCGGTAGGTTTGTTCGGTAAAACAAGTCATTCGTATACATGGGCTATAGAAACAGCCATTTCCACAAAAGGAGGGCAAAACAGACGAATCCACCACGCATAGGCATACAGATGGTTCTGTCACAGATTCATGCAATCTACAACAATGGCTCTTACCTTAGAGAGGGTTCAGAGAAGGGCTACTAAACTGGTTCATGGATTGCGGGATAAAACTTACCAGGAAAGGTTAAAGGATCTTAACATGTATAGCTTGGAGGAAAGACGAGACAGGGGGGATATGATAGAAACATTTAAATATATAAAGGGAATCAACACAGTAAAGGAGGAGACTATATTAAAAAGAAGAAAAACTACCACAACAAGAGGACATAGTCTTAAATTAGAGGGACAAAGGTTTAAAAATAATATCAGGAAGTATTACTTACTGAGAGGGTAGTGGATGCATGGAATAGCCTTCCAGCTGAAGTGGTAGAGGTTAACACAGTAAAGGAGTTTAAGCATGCGTGGGATAGGCATAAGGCTATCCTAACTATAAGATAAGACTAGGGACTAATGAAAGTATTTAGAAAATTGGCAGACTAGATGGGCCGAATGGTTCTTATCTGCCGTCACATTCTATGTTTCTATGTTTCTATGTTTCTTATCTAATGAGCTAGCATAAAGAGAAAGGAGAAGAGGAGGGAGGGAGTGCGGATCAATAATTGTCTCTTTTTTTTATTTTATTTTTTTATTAGTCTAGTAAGCAAGAAGATTTTATGAAATTAGTAATATGTACACGGTACAAAATGAGGTTACAATATGAAAGTTTCATTTATCTAAAATATTAAATTGTAAAATGTTAAGGAAAAAGAAAAAAAAGGAATTGAGCACAATTGTGTGATGTTGAATATAGAACACTAATAATCGGGGAGGGAGCCAATTGTTGAGATGGTACTAATATGTGTGTTGCCCTTACAGTGGGAAGAGTTAATAGATAGGTAGAATTAAAATTAAGGGTCATCCACATGAGTGTAACACTGTTTAATAGATGAGCTATATAGAATGAAGCTTTATGGGGAAGGGATAAGAAATGAAGAATGAATTATGATTTATTGATATATGTGTTCCACGCACAATAGGGAATTTATATCTGTCATATGAATTTTGGGTACTGAATTTATTGTATTAAATGGGGATGTGGGTTGAGAATGCACTTAGAAACATGGTACTATACATATAGGACCTAATTATATTTAAATACATAAACGTTATTATGCACAGATGTAAACAAATTGGGAACAATAATGTCTAGCTAGACGCATATATGGTTATTTAAATTTTTTCTTTTTTTTTTCTTTTTTTTCTCTCTCTTCTCTCTCTCTTCTTCCATCTCGAAGAGAGACGAGAGATAGAGATGAGTATATAACTTACATAAGGTAATGCTACAACTCTATAATTTAATCTATGAAGGGCATGCTAAATTCCATAAAGATTTTCCCGCTGCTCTTATATTGAGGGAGTTAATATTATAAGGTATGGGGAATGAATGTACATTTTTTTTTTTTTAAAAGGAAAAAGGGGAAAGAAAGAAAAGCAAAAAAAGGGGAGAGAGGGGTAAGGAAAAGAGGGGAAAAATAAAAAAAGGCTTCCCTCCAACCGTTGAGGCGGTTGTTTACAGTTGACTTACACGTATTTAGGGTAATGATCAACAATGGGGAGGGTTCGGCTCTCTTTGGGCAAGGGAGATTTTGGAGGGTTAATGTTGCTTGTACGTGCTTTTGTTGTGTTATTTTTTTATGTAATGGTCATATTTGGTTATAGATATCTTGCTGGTGTTAATGGAGGTTGTCTAAAAGCAGATTAGGAAGCTTAATGTTAAAATTAGCTTCCCTAAATGTGAGGGGCTTAAACTCACCGCAGAAACAAAATATCTTCCTTAGATTTTTAAAAGAGGAGGCAATTTCGATCTGTGGAGTCCAAGAAATACACTGGGAGTGGACGGATATACAACGCTTAAAATCTAAAGACTATCCCCATATATTTTCTTCATCTATGTATAAAAAAAAAAAAAGAGGAGTAGCCACACTCGTTTCAACAAGAGTTGCTTTTAAATTTATCCATCAGGTAGAAGATATAGAAGGAAGGTTCCATATGCTAATTTGTGAAATTAACAATCACATTTTTACGATTGTTAATATTTATGCTACAAATCAAGCCTCTGTAAAATTCATTCGAAAAATATTTAACAGAGTCAACACAATAAGCCAAAGGAGGATAATATATTTAGGGGACTTTAATTGTATTCTAAACCCGGACTAAGACAGGAAGGGCCTAATTAGAGACCAATGTAATAGACATTTAAAAAAACTCAGCTAGGTCATTTAGCGAAATCTTAAAAAAGAGAGGTCTTTTAGACCTTTGGCGTATCCTTAATCCTATGGTATATGATTTTACATGTTTCTCATACGCACATCAGGTATACTCTAGAATTGATTTAATAATAATCTCAGACACATAGATAAAAATATGGCATGGACAGACCACAACACAGTAATAATGGTTATTAAGGAAGATATGAACAGTAATAGGTCTAATGGGAGGTTGAATGAGCGTCTTTTAAATAACACTCTATATTTAAATCAAATTAAAACAATGACAGACTTTTTTTTTTAGGGAAATTGTAAGGATGATGTGCCCCTACCACTTATATGGTGCGCCTATAAGTGTACAATATGAGTTGGGGTACCAGGAGAAGCAGGAGAGCTCAAAAAATATAGTGCAATTATATATAGAATTGGACAAACTCGAACTTGCTAATAAAAATAAACTCAGTATAGAACTTAGTTACTACTTGAAAATCATTAAAGATAAAATAAATGACCTTCTGATACAGAAGGCAAATTTCTCCCTAGACAAACTAAGAAGAACGTGGTACTATAAAGGCAATAGGGCAGATAAACTACTATCAAACAGATTAAAAAAAGAAACAGTTAAGATGAGGGTAACTAAGATCATCGAAGATGATGTGACCCTCCTGGATCCAACCAAGATAGGTCAAGCATTCCAAGAGTTCTATTATAATTTATATAATTTACCAGATAGACAAGCACCAGTAGATTTAATAAAATATTTAGAAGAATTAAAATTACCAAAAATATCGAACTCCCAACTTTGGAAATTGAATGAGCCCATAGCGATGGAGGAGGTTGCTGGAGCTATCAATAAACTAAAATCACATAAATCCCCAGGCCGTTATGGCTTCAGCAACATCTTCTATAAATTACGAAAAGAAAACTTAGTACCCAATTTGACTGATATCTTTAATGACTTCCTGATAAAAGGTAAGATACCTGATGAGATGTTAAAGGTGCATATAGTTCCAATTCTCAAACAGCAAAAATCCTATATCGCTATTAAATGGAGATATAAAACTTTATTCTTCCATAATTGCGGATAGACTAAGCAAGATTGTAACAGACATAATTCATAGAGACCAAGCGTTTTGGATTAACGGACAATATAGGTAGTGCAATAATGGCGTTCTAAACGACTCCCACAGCGAGGGTTAAGGGTGCTGGTTTTAACTCAGACTATTTTTTACCGAAGAACGGGACAAGACAGGGGTGTCCCCTGTCCCCGCTCCTCTACTTAATGGTAATTGAAGCCCTAGCAGTGGCAATAAGGAGAAATGAGGCAATAAAGGGCCTGAATGTGAAAGATGACAGCATTAAATTGACGAAATATGCGGATGATGTCATACTGCCTTTAGCTGATCAGCAAAATTCGTCTAAGGCCCTTTCAAAGTGTATGGAAGAATATTCACTATATTCAGGGTACAAACTAAACATTAATAAATCAACTGCTTTACCTATTAATATTACCCGGGCTAATATTGAACTCTTGAAAAATCATTTTGAATTTAGATGGGCAGATCCATCAATTAATTATTTAGAGATTGAAATTGCGAATGAAGTGAACAGAATAATGGAACTTAATTTTTTACCACTTCTTAAATATACAGCAAGAAAATTAAAAGAAAGGAGACATTTAGAAATCTCTTGGTGGGGGCGTATCAATGTAATCAGGTCTTATATAATACCAAAATGGGTTTATCTATTCAGAATGGTCCCACTACCTTGTCCAGATAGTTGGGTGACATTAGCGCAATCACTTATAAACAAATATATATGGTTAAGTAAAACCCCAAAAATAAACTGGAAATGTTTATCCCTAAAAGTGAAATTAGGAGGATTGGGGGTTCCCATTTTAAGAGATTACCAAATAGCCTCTAGTTTTTCACATGCGGTTATCACTCAACTAAGTGAAGTTAGAAATGAAATTTGGTATGAAATAGAACAGGACCTAACCCAAATTGAAGGCTCTTTCTCAGATTTGGGTCGACTATTCTGTATGGTTAAGCCAAGATATGATAGTCCACCTATATTTACTTCTCATAGTGTTGTTTTGAATAGTGCCTTAAGGGTATGGGAGAAGATTAGGAAATTAATCAAATTACATAAGTTAATAACTTTTTTACCGATATCAAATTTGTTGTACTACATGCCTAATTTAAAATTGGACAAATGGACAGAAAATGATGTATCTAGAATAGACGATTTACTAGACAATAACTCCTGGATGGATTTTCAATCTCTAAGCCTTAAATATAGAATAGGGAGTAAAGCGGTTTTTAATTATTTAAGGCTAAAAGTTTTTGCCAGGAGTATGTTGTTAGAGAAAAATCTAATCAAATAACTTGGTTGGAGAAAATACTTAGCAAAGAGTCGCCAAACAACCTAATAGCTACAGGTACACGACTTCTATCAAAAGACCCAGATAAACCTCTGGAAACTATAATTAATAAATGGCAGAGGGATCTTGGAATTCAAATTAGTCACAAGCAATGGAGAGATGCCTTAATCTTAGTACATAAAAATATACACTGTCTTAACTTGGTAGAGTGCCAGTTTAAAATCATAAATAGATGGTATATGGTACCTAGCAGAATAAGTAAATTCTCTAATACGTATGATTCTAATTGTTGGAGATGTAACTTAAAATGTAGGAATTATCTACATATATGGTGGGACTGCGGGCCTATCCAACTATTTGGGAAAATTATATTATTTAAGATAAAAACTTTGACTTCGGTAGAATTAACTTAGTCACCACAGATATGTCTACTACAATTAGATATTAGGCAAGTAGGCAACAAAGTAACCCCCTTTATAATTCACATTTTGATGGCTGCAAAAATGATTATTGCAAGGTATTGGAAGCTGACTCTGGTTCCAACGTGGCCAGTAGTTAAGGAACAACTACAATTCCAATTAAAAATGAAAAGTGGCCTGATTAGAGGTCAACAGGATAGATACAATTCATGGCTCTCCACCCTTCTCTAGAGGCTAGTTAATAAGAGTGGGTTTTCATCTAATGCAAGTAATTGATTAAACAACACCCCTCATAAATAATAAATAATAAAACTTATAAAATGAATCCCTTCAGAGCTCCAGGAAGATTTAGGCCATTTTCTTCTACTCGTATCTGTAATATGACCATGGGTTTGTTGTTTTATGTTATTATATTTTTTGTTCTGTTCTAGATGAGTCTAGGGTCAATAACAGGACGGTCACACAGGAAGATGCTATGTCTAGTTATACTATGCCAATAGTGATGTCCTCAACGGTCCGTTGAACGGTTCGCCACGGACGGCGAACATAAACATAAACTTTGACCCTGTACCTCACAGTGAGCAGACACATTCCAGCCAATCAGCAGAAGACCCTCCCTCCCAGACCCTCCCACCTCCTGGACAGCATCCATTTTACATTCATTGGGAAGCTGCATTCTTAGTGAGCTGTCCAGGAGGTGGGAGGGTCTGGGAGGGAGGGTCTGCTGCTGATTGGCTGGAATGTGTCTGCTGACTGTGAGGTACAGGGTCAAAGTTTATGTTTATGTTCGCCGTCTGTGGCGAACCGTTCGGGACATCATTATATGTCAATCTTGATGTTTAAAGATGAGTATAAACGATTGTGTGAAATTTCCTTGTTAGAACAAATCTGGAACACTGTATTATGTTAAATGTATGTATTGTGAGAAAAAAAATTCTAATAAAGAATATAAATTAAAAAAAAGAATGAGTAAGCTGAGGGACCTGAACATTGGTCCATAATAAGGGACAAGCCCCTGGGTACCCAGGGATGTGAATTTATGAATGATACAAAAGCAAAGTGAGGCCTTAATGAGAACGTAATTGTAATGAGAAAGATAACATGCCTGATACTGAATGCCGGAGACCGGGTAGCCAGTTGGTTGTTGATAACGTAGTGAAACTGCGTAAAATGGCGTAAGTCTAAGTAATATTATGTAGAAACAATAAAAAGGAAAAGATACGTTAATACGATAGTAGCTCGGTTGAGCAGGTTTATGAGAGTAGTTGGTGTCTAGGTGGCATTTTTAAACCTGGTGTGTATAAACGTTTAGAACCCACTTTGGGAGGTGGGGGTGATGGTTATGCAAGGTCGTGGAGGCTGAATGAGGCCACAGGAGAAACGTAAAATTGGTAAAACCTTGATACCGTGAAACTGGAACCTGGAAATCACTTCTTGAAGATTTTCCTTGAAGAAGAGTAGATGAACCTAAAACATATGTATTCTAAGAATGATGACCCAGAAATAGTATATTTAAGGAACAGATTAGTCGTATGTGTTACTGGTCTGAAATGAGCTTAGGAAACGGGGGGGGGGAGAATTTACTGCTGAGTGACCCAGTGAAATAAAAAGGGGTTAAAAGGCCAACTGTTCCTTTAAGAGGGTTACCCTTGTGTGGAAACTGCAGAGTGCTGTGAATTAGTTCATAATTAAATGTAACGGTGGGTCTGTAAATGGTGCTACACGGCCTTTGATATATGCAGGGGGTAAAAACAGAGTGTCACGGCAAGGGTGTATAATTTATTATTACGCTATGGAATATCATCCTTTAATGTAATTTGTGTAGTAAATATCACAAATTACAGAGATGCTATTGCTGAGGTCAACAGGGGTTACATCTTTTGAAGCTGGGACCCCCACAGAGGTCAGATGACAGAAGGGGTAGTATGAATGGAATAGGAATGTGAAAAGGATTTTACTATATGGATGTGAAGTAATCAAGGCTTTGCAAGGTGTGAGGTTCTACACTTGGAAAAAGTCTGAATGTCTCTTCATCCATTTGGCATGTACCTTGTAAAGGAATCCTTTGATGGTAATGGGATTAGTTTCATGAAGATCCTTGTGTTCCAGTATTTTATCCAAGTGAAACATTAATCCTTACCCACAGGTTAATAATTAAGCCTCATTTTTATTATATTTGGAATGAGACAAGCCCAATCTCTTAATTGAGCCTAAACATGAGTTGCACAACTTAAACCGTATGGCAGGACTTGTGATGTCCGTCTTATTGGATCGTGGGCGGGGCGTACAACATGTCTATGGAATGGGAAAACAATAACAAATTCATAGAGGCAATTATTATTTCTGTGGTAAGTACAGTAGAGGAGATAAAACCAAAAGTTTGTATGTGGCTTGTTGTTTTCTGGAACAAAGGAGGTGGTCACTTAGTATCCCTATTGCTCCTCCACTGGGTGAGGCGTGGCAATTCACAGGGTATATCTCCTGTGATCCTGAAGGGTGTTTGTGTACTTGCTTGGGGCCAAGATCTAATTTTGAGTGAGTCATCATCTTTCCTTGCCAGAGACCCCCTGGACAGAAGTTGTACTTTGAAAACCTAAGTGAGTAATTAGGACTTCTGGATTTTATCCTTTTTGTTTTTATCTCTTGTTGGTGTAAATAATTTGTTTATCATATATTGTTATATGCACTGTGACTATCTTTTGCTCATAATAAACATTCATTCCTGGCTAATCATGGCAGCATCACTTATGGTAGCTCCTCCCTTAGTAGTCACAGGACAGGAATTAATTAGATTAATTAATCAGACTGATAGGTATAAAGAGTCCCTCCTCCCCTTACACCTCAATCCAGTCTTTTTTCCTGTCCTTAGCAGGTTCTACAGGACTTTTTTACAATTTTGTTTTATGGCTCACCTTCCTGCGTTTGTCGTGGGTTCGTTCCAAATGAAGTTCAGCCTCTCTTCATTTGAAGGACCCAGTAAACAGCCTGCATGAGCAGGACTAACTGGGTCAGGTTCAGTGTAAGTACTGAACTGCACCGTGGGGAAGTAAGTGTTTGAGGGAGACACTAATGCTTCTGGTTTATGGTGGGGTTGGTTATGCCTTAAAAATTCCCCTGTTACTACCTGCCCCTACTAATTGGGGTTATATACCCCCCCTCATACCTTGTGGGCAGTTTTTTGGGGAATCCATGATGAGAGGGTCTCTCCCTTCCTCTGTTGCTCCTTCTTGCCCCTTTTCCGGTTCTCTGGCTTGGGGGGACATGCCCCAGGGTTCCCTGCCCCTTGGGCCCCCCTCTGGGGCTTGGGGTTTGGGGGCTGGAACGCATTTGCGTTCCAGCCGGCTGTTTTGCGGCCAGTTCCGGCGAAACCGGATGAAGTGGGCCCAGTGGAAGTTCCGTCCGGTTCAGAACTGCTTCCTTCTCCAGTTCAACAGAGTGGAAGCAAATTGGGAACAGGTGATATCTCTTCCCCTTCCGGTAAGAAAAACCTTAAACTGGTGGAGGAGCGAGAAGAATTTGACGACTGGCTTCCCGTTGGAAGACCCCCCTTGGAAGGTTATTACGACAGATGCCAGTTCTTTTGGATGGGGTGCCCACTTCAGTTCGGTATGGACTCAAGGGAAGTGGACCCGAGAAGAGAGTCGCCTACACTCAAATTTAAGGGAACTAAGAGCGGTTTACAAGGCCGTTTTGAGGTTCCTACCAAGGCTAAAGAACTCGTGGGTCCTAATCAAAACAGACAACCGAGCGGTGGCCTTGTATGTGAACAACCAAGGTGGCACGAGGAGCAGATTGCTGCTGGAAGAACTCGCTCCCTTAATGGTTATAGCCATGACGTTTCTTCAAGGTCTAAAGGCCTTTTATCTCCCAGGCTCGGAGAACGTAACAGCAGACTTCCTCAGCAGAAGGGAAATTCTTCCGGGAGAATGGCATCTTCACCCGGCGATCTTTGCAGAAATTGTTCATCGGTGGGGCATGCCCCAGATCGACCTGATGGCATCATCTCAGAATCACCAGGTGGAGAATTACTTCTCTCTCCACCCGGACCGTCAGGCACTGGGCCAAGATGCTCTCTCTCTCCCTTGGTCGTTCGATCTGGGGTATGCTTTCCCTCCCCTACCTATGATACCCAGGTTCCTGAGGAAGGTTTGGTCGGAAGGCAGGAAAGTCATTGCCGTAATTCCAATTTGGCCTCGTAGACCGTGGTTCCCCCTATTGACCACGATGAGCCAGGAACAGCCTTGGCCTCTGCCAGTGATGGAGGATCTGCTTACACAGGGCCCGGTATTCCATCCTCATCCAGAACGCCTCAAACTGGGGGTATGGATCTTGAGAAGGAAAGACTCCAAGTTCTAGGTCTCTCGGAGGCTGTGATCAATACCCTTCTGCTCTCTAGAAAGGCTTCCACTTCCTCATGCTACCATAGGGTCTGGGATGTGTTCCAGTCTTGGGCATCGTCCAATAATGTGGACTTTCTACATCCTAGCAATACTGAAGTTTTGGAGTTTCTGCAAGAGGGCCTGGACAAGGGCCTTAGCCTCAGTACCTTAAAGGTTCAGTCTTCGGCACTCTCAGCTTTGTGCAACATCTCTTGGGCTTCGGATCCTTTGATTTCCAGGTTCTTCAAAGTGGCCTTCAGGTTGAGGCCTCCTTCCAGGTCTACTACCCCTCCTTGGGACCTTCCTATGGTGCTAAATTATCTCACGGAGGATCTGTTTGTTCCTCTTGAAGGTTTGGATGCTACTCTCCTGACGTATAAGACTTTGTTTCTGGTGGCGATTACTTCCGCAAGACGGATTTCAGAAATTAAGGCGTTTTCTACATCTTCTTCTTGTTTACAATTCTACCAAGATAGGGTATGTCTGAAACCAAAGCCAGAGTTTCTTCCTAAGGTGGTTTCTCAGTTTCATCTCTCTCAAGAAGTGGTTCTTCCATCATTTTACCCCAACCCCTCTTCTCAGGAAGAGGTTAGATGGCAACGTTTGGATGTCATGAGCTGCTTGTCTGCGTATCTTAGACGTTCTGAGTCTTTCCGTAAGACGGACCAACTCTTCGTTTTGCCGTTAGGAGCTAGGAGAGGTGAGGCGGCCTCTTTGTCTACGTTGAAACGTTGGATTTCTCTGATAATTAAGAAGGCGTATGTCTCTAAAGGTCTATCACCTCCACAGGTGATAAAAACACATTCTACTAGAGCATTATCAACTTCTTGGGCTAGCTGGGCAGAGGTTCCATACGATGATATTTGCAGAGCAGCCACTTGGTCTTCTCCGATGACGTTTATGAAGCACTACAAACTTGATGTGGAGTCTCGTTCCACCGCCTTTGGGAAGAGTGTCCTCTCTACGGCATGATTAGCCAGGAATAGAGAAAATTTATGACAAACTTACCGTAATTTTCTTTTCCTGGCTATTTCTCATGGCAGCATCAGGGTTCCCGCCCATTCTCTATTTCAGCTTTATAATTGGACTGAGGTGTAAGGGGAGGAGGGACTCTTTATACCTATCAGTCTGATTAATTAATCTAATTAATTCCTGTCCTGTGACTACTAAGGGAGGAGCTACCATAAGTGATGCTGCCATGAGAAATAGCCAGGAAAAGAAAATTACGGTAAGTTTGTCATAAATTTTCTCTATTTATTAAGTTCTGCCTTTGTCTGGTTAAGAATCACGTTACCTGAAGAGACTAGTTAGTATTTTTGTAATTCCTTAAATATTGTGCTAAGTAATATTTGCTGGGTTTTATTATTGATTTACCTGGGGGACCAAGGCACCCCATTTATAAATTGTCTTGGTGGTGGCAGCGTTAAAATAGTAATAGTTATATTATTATGCTTAAGTGTGGGTGGTGTCAAAGGGGGATTTTGTCATTAGTTCCAGTCTAGTGCAGACAAATAGTGAACTTTAACCCTTTCACCACCACAACTACGTCACGCACACTCTTGGAGTAGGGTGCGTTCATGACACAGAGTATATACAGGGAGTGCAGAATTATTAGGCAAATGAGTATTTTGACCACATCATCCTCTTTATGCATGTTGTCTTACTCCAAGCTGTATAGGCTCGAAAGCCTACTACCAATTAAGCATATTAGGTGATGTGCATCTCTGTAATGAGAAGGGGTGTGGTCTATTATCAGGTGTGCATAATTATTAGGCAAATTCCTT
Organism: Pelobates cultripes; assembly: GCA_933207985.1. Lineage (NCBI taxonomy): Eukaryota > Metazoa > Chordata > Amphibia > Anura > Pelobatidae > Pelobates > Pelobates cultripes. The sequence continues at coordinate 11,018,132 of OW240917.1, forward strand.
TCCTTTGGCAAAATGGGTCAAAAGAAGGACTTGACAGGCTCAGAAAAGTAAAAAATAGTGAGATATCTTGCAGAGGGATGCAGCACTCTTAAAATTGCAAAGCTTCTGAAGCGTGATCATCAAACAATCAAGCGTTTCATTCAAAATAGTCAACAGGGTCGCAAGAAGCGTGTGGAAAAACCAAGGCGCAAAATAACTGCCCATGAACTGAGAAAAGTCAAGCGTGCAGCTGCCACGATGCCACTTGCCACCAGTTTGGCCATACTTCAGAGCTGCAACATCACTGGAGTGCCCAAAAGCACAAGGTGTGCAATACTCAGAGACATGGCCAAGGTAAGAAAGGCTGAAAGACGACCACCACTGAACAAGACACACAAGCTGAAACGTCAAGACTGGGCCAAGAAATCTCAAGACTGATTTTTCTAAGGTTTTATGGACTGATGAAATGAGAGTGAGTCTTGATGGGCCAGATGGATGGGCCCGTGGCTGATTGGTAAAGGGCAGAGAGCTCCAGTCCGACTCAGACGCCAGTAAGGTGGAGGTGGAGTACTGGTTTGGGCTGGTATCATCAAAGATGAGCTTGTGGGGCCTTTTCAGGTTGAGGATGGAGTCAAGCTCAACTCCAGTCCTACTGCCAGTTCCTGGAAGACACCTTCTTCCAGCAGTGGTACAGGAAGAAGTCTGCATCCTTCAAGAAAAACATGATTTTCATGCAGGACAATGCTCCATCACACGCGTCCAAGTACTCCACAGCGTGGCTGGCAAGAAAGGGTATAAAAGAAGAAAATCTAATGACATGGCCTCCTTGTTCACCTGATCTGAACCCCTTTGAGAACCTGTGGTCCATCATCAAATGTGAGATTTACAAGGAGGGAAAACAGTACACCTCTCTGAACAGTGTCTGGGAGGTTGTGGTTGCTGCTGCACGCAATGTTGATGGTGAACAGATCAAAACACTGACAGAATCCATGGATGGCAGGCTTTTGAGTGTCCTTGCAAAGAAAGGTGGCTATGTTGGTCACTGATTTGTTTTTGTTTTGTTTTTGAATGCCAGAAATGTATATTTGTGAATGTTGAGATGTTATATTGGTTTCACTGGTAATAATAAATAATTGAAATGGGTATATATTTGTTTTTTGTTAAGTTGCCCAATAATTATGCACAGTAATAGTCACCTGCACACACAGATATCCCCCTAACATAGCTATAACTAAAAACAAACTAAAAACTACTTCCAAAATATTCAGCTTTGATATTAATGAGTTTTTTGGGTTCATTGAGAACATGGTTGTTGTTCAATAATAAAATTAATCCTCAAAAATACAACTTGCCTAATAATTCTGCACTCCCTGTACTTTAACTATAAAAAGGAAATAGTCATGTATAGTTTCATACTTGGGTATATACATAACATATAGGGAATACCTGCTTATCCCTCCCACGTTCGGAACAAGAGAGGGATTTAACATATGAATCAACTGCAGTCTGTACGAGTCAATGATAACGGCTGCATTAAAGCCATTCATATGCATGTTCGGCTGTATGAACGTGTGAAACAGCCGAACGTAGGGTAAGTATGAGCGATCGGTATATTAATATTTATACGAATGAAAAAGAAAAGTGAGTATGAACTTCTGCGTTCAACTGTTAGACGCACGAACGCAGAAGTAAACAAATGGCGTAAGGAACAAAATGGGTAAGTAATAATAATAATGATAGGGAGCCTATCCCCGCGTTTTTAGATCCCCCTAACTAAGGAGTTGTAGGGCAAAGAAAAGAAATATATATAAAAAAATAAAAATAATAATAATATATATATATATAAAAATAAATAAATAAAAACTGTCAGCTCTCAAATAGACAAATTAAATACTAATAATTAGTTTGTAATAAGAAAAAGGGGGAGCAGAAAAGCCTACTAATACTCCAATCCAACAAAATTAAAGAAAAGGTCTGCTTAAATATAAAATCAAGTGGGGTAAAGGTAACTTAAAACAAAAAGAAAAGGGAGGGAAAAGAAAAAAAATGAAAAATAATAATAATAAAAAAAAAAAAAATTAAATACCAATAAAGGAAAGGGGAAAAAAAATGGCTACAAAAAAAACACAAAATTGAAAATATGTAAAAAAGGGAAAAAAAAGTGGTGGAAAATAAAACAGAAAAACGTCATTCTTTTTTTCTATCAAATTCGACACCAAATAAAACAAATATGGAGATGCCAATTAATTTAAATACCCTGCCAGCAGCATTCACAAAAAAGATACCAGGAGGATAGCCAAACGCCATTTCACACATTTGTGCTTACGCGTAGGTGCCGGTATTGTGACCGGAACCCGGGAAACGAGTAACGAAGGCGGTTTAGAAGCCGGTGAAGGAGCCCGGAGGTCGGTGACAGGAGCTGTAAACGAGGGACTGGATACTCGAGGCATGATTTGGCTGCAACCTCGACCAGAAGTGCAGGTAACTAAGGAGACAAACGGCTTGCAAGACAAAGGTAAGTAGGGGGATAGGGTTTATATAGGATCATTACTCCTCCCACAAATTCAGGCCAAATGGCCTTCCAATATATATATATATATATATATATTTCTTTTTTTTTTAAAAACAGAAAAAATCCTTGCACTCACACTGTCTAGGTAAATGCTGGGTGCCAAAGCCTGCTGGCTGATTCACATAGAAAATCCACAATGAAGGCTGCACTCCACAGTGTTCCTTAAAATCCCAAAATCTTTATTATTATTATTATTATGCCATTTATATGGCGCCATCAAATTCCGCAGTGCTTTACAATGGGTGGACGAACAGACATTTAGTTGTAACCAGACAAGTTGGACACACAGGAACAGAGGGGTTGAGGGCCCTGCTCAATGAGCTAGAGGGAGTGGGGTAAAGTGACACAAAAAGGTAAGGATAGTGTCGGACTAGTAACAGTTGCAGAAGAGGAGTCAGTCGGGAGCTATTAACAGTTTAATTGATGAAGTAGGTTTTGAACGATTTTTTTGAAGGAGTGGAGACTGGGTAAGCATCTAACGGAGGAGGGAAGAGAGTTCCACAGGAACAGTGCAGCCCTCGAGAAATCTTGAAGGCGAGCATCAGAGGTGGGAGTACAGACAGTAGATAGACGTAAGTCTTCAGCAGATCGTAAGGGCCTAGACGGGACATACTTGTGTATAAGGGAGGATACATAGGTGGGAGCAGCATTATGTAGAGATTTGAAAGCAAGAACCAGAATTTTAAATTGAGCTCTATATCTTATAGGAAGCCAATGTAGGGACTGACAGAAGGGTGAGGCGTGGGTGGTGCGGGCGGACAGGAAGATGAGTCTCGCCCCCGCATTCATTATGGACTGTAATGGTGCAAGTTGGGAGCACGGTAGTCAAGACGAGAAAGGATACAGTAGTCAGGACGAGAAAGGATAGTGGGATGGACCAGCACCTTAGTCGCATCTGCCGTTAAGTAGGGGTGGATGCGCGCAATGTTTTTGAGATGGAAATGACAGGGTGTGGCGATAGATTGAACATGAGATTTGAAGGAGAGGTCGGAGTTAAAGAGAACACCTAGGTAGTGAGCCTGCGTGGTGGAGCTGATGGTAGCACCGTTGACTTGGAGGGAGACAGACACAGGAGTAACAGCCATTGAGGGAGGAAAGACAAGAATTTCAGTTTTGGTCATGTTATTGGGTATACGTTAAAAAATGATCGACGTTTCAGCCCCTCATTGGGCTTTCCTCAATGGATTATATACTGGCAATACTTTACCAGTTTTGTATATACAATCTATTTGCACTTTCGTGGCACTATATCTTTTAAATATTTTTCAGCAGATTAGCATGATACATAATATGTTGCACATTGCTCTAATCAGCACTTAGTCTTTTATTATTTATATAATAAGACTGGGTTCTCCATTTTATTTAATCCTTTTCACATGTCACAGCTGTTTGCACTGTCTGATCGTAAGCTGTGTAACTTTGCCCGATCGGCGTCCGCCTGTTGCCATGACATTGCGGCAGTTTTGAAACGTTGCTGTGGAGATGTGAGTGACGTCATGACGTTGTGCAGCATGGGTTGGATGCTCCTCCACATGCGCACCGCATCCAGCATCCAGCCCGCCGGCTGGGCTTTCACCAACTGGAGTGAGTTTTCTAATTATTTACTATCCTTCTTATGGTATATAAGGTAGAATGGTGTTTGTTTGTGTATGTTCGTTTTTTTGATCCTGAGGAAAGCCCAATGTAGGGCTGAAACGTCGATCATTTTTTTAATGTATACCCAATAAAGATTTTTGGATTTTAAGGAAAACCGTGGAGTGCAGCCTTCATTGTGGAATTTCTATATATAATATATATATATATAGATATATATATATATATTTCATCCAGTAGTACCCTGCACACACACTTAAAGTATCAAAAAATGCCGGGTGCACAAAAAGCCATAGCCAATAATTACAGAAAATATATAGGAAATAAGGCTTGCACTCACGGTCTGTAGTAAAGTTAAAATATTTCTTCTTTATTTGAATATTCTTAAAACATGTCTGGTATCATCGACGTTTCAGCCATCGTTCGTGGCTTTCATCAGGATCAGTTCAAAACAAAACATTTTTGTTTTGAACTGATCCTGATGAAAGCCACGAACGATGGCTGAAACGTCGATGATAACAGACATGTTTTAAGAATATTCAAATAAAGAAGAAATATTTTAACTTTACTACAGACCGTGAGTGCAAGCCTTATTTCCTATATATTTTCCATATATATATATATATATATATATATATATATATGTGACGAGACCAATCTCGCCAAATTGCATTGGAGAAGCCTTTGGATTATGGGCCCATGTTCAAAGGCTTGGTTTTCCCCTGCAAAGACAAGAAAGCCGGGTTATTTGGTGCTTGCCCTGTTTGAGCAGTGATACCCCAGATAGCTATGCCATGGAGCCCATTCGCATAATGAATGACTATGGGAAAGACTTTGGCTCCATGGCAATTGAACTGTATGTGTGTGCTCTGAGCGCCATTCAGTAATAATGTGCGCTCAGATCTGAGCTATCTGGGGATATGTTGCATGTCTGTATTTTATGTCATAAATGTAACCTTGTGTATTTTATTGTATTTTACTGTCTTTTTGCTGCCATGTGTTCAATAGAGTTTTGCCTCTGTCTTTGGAGATAATTGGATTACTTCTAATTATCTCCAGGATAGAAGACTCTGTGGAACTGGTTTTGGGCAGAAAAGCCATGCTTCCTGTGGTCACAAAGGACTACGATCTATCTTTTGAACCACTGGACCAATTTGTATGATTTTGATGTATGTTTGTATTTGGAGTATGCTGATTCTGAAAATGTTTTATGTGAATGTGATGCATACTTTTCAAGTTATGAATAATGTGGAAAAATTGTATTTCTCTGCTTGTGCTAAATTACATTACCCATTGTGTAAGGTAATTGAATCACATGCAGAGGGGAGGAATTTGTGTGGGAGTGTCTGAGTGTATTGTATGTGTTTATTGGTTGTGTTCCAAAACCCTGTGGGTGGTACTAATGTGTAAGAATGTGTACATAAGAACAATAAACCCACAGGTCTGTCTATTCACTGCTTGACCCTCAACACGGAGCTTTGTCTCGTTCTTGGGGGGATTTATTGTATGCTGTTCCAGTTCGACTGCTAGGAGTGTAAACCTATTCGTATGGTTTTCCCTATTCGGCTGTTTACAGCATTCGTATGGTTTCCTGTTCGGCGGATTAGTGTTCTGCAGTAGCTGTGCCTGCATCTCTGGAAGGGGACGATCGCCTAAACGGTTTTACCCCTTATGTGCAAAACGGTCCGTTACAATATATATACATATATATATATATATATATATATATATATATATATTTGAAGGCTTGGCCTGGAGTTGTGGGAGGGGCTTGGTTCACCTTTAAAAGGGCTGCCAATCCACTCCCACCTTACCGTTGCTGGTCTGGCGAGTCTGAAACGTTACTTCCGGTTCAGACCGTCATCTTGGATTTTTTCCTTACCTGTTCCCTCGTGGTCTCCTGGTCCGGGCTCCCCTGGCTCTCCTCACTGCCGCCGGCGTCCGCACAGCTCGCTCGGTGCTTCCTCTTTGAAAAAAACGTAGGTCAGGCCCGCCGTAAAGCTACCGCTGCAATCCCCCTGCTTTGCACGGCGGCGCCCCGTTCGGTTCAAATCTACGTTTGGTTCGTTCTATCATATCACTATTACATTTGTCTAAATGCTTTCACTCTGCTATTCGCGTGTTTCACAAGTTCAAACAAGCGAACGATATCATTCGGTTAAATCATACTTAAACATCATTCGGTTGGTTTCTTAAGTAAATTATGGTGTATGTATTCGGTTGTTACTATACTCTACATAGCTCTTTCGGCAGCTACACTGATTCACGTATTAAACTCGAATTCAGCCAGTACTACAAGGGAATTTCGCCCCTACTGGTTACAAATGTTACTGCAGTAAATCTATGCTGAATAAGAATATTGTAAAACAAGTTGATGGGTCCTGATTTTCTGAATCTGTTTTTCCCCACTGAGTCATCCCAGTGGTTCATATTGGGAATTGTGAAATCTGTCAGTGGTATCAATATTCTTATAGGTTGGTTATTGTTTAATTTTGGGTCATGAAGGCTAATGATACACATTACAGTAGTTAAGTATATATTTTTACTTTTTAGGTTGTTTACCTTCAATACGGTAGCTTTTACAAGCACGGAAAACCGTCATCAATTTCATTATATCTACCCTCTGCAGTGTGGGGTAGGTTCCTTGTTTTTTTTTCTTCTTAGGGCCCACAATCTGGCCATAACACTATGTTTATTCACACTTTCATATATCGAATCTCATATCCAACAGGTTATCATCTTGAGACTCTTACAGTCCTGGGTTACTTCTACCTCGACAGCGCAACCTGACTCACATATCAGGTACTACGCCAGAACCAATTAATTTTTTCCCTCTACCATGTTCTGAGGGGTACTGGTCCTAGGTTATATCACCCAACTAGGTATAGGTTTCTGGTCTTAATCCATAGACTAGTGGTCCCGCGAGAGCAACACCCCTCTCCTCATACTCGGAGGAATACGCCCCTCGGGCCAAATCATAGCTAGCCGTCTTGCATTGTCGCATAGAGAGGGCCTCACCTGTCACTCCCAATCTATCTTATGCTTTAAATACCACCGAGAGGCCAACACCCTGCCACAACGTTCGGTGGCCTCATACGTTCCCCTCGGGCCCACGCATAGGTAGCGCCTCTCAGGCCACTTGGCAATTAGTAGGGACTCATCTGTCACCATCCATAAGTATAATTGCTTCGCCTCTTGACATTTAGCTAGCCTTACCAGTACCCACCAAAATAAACATTACAGAATGATTGATTAAGCTTACTTACATTTTTCAGTTATGTCTATTAATCCTGATATCCCCGAGGAACTCTCGCTACCCTGCACTCCTGCTAGGCCTGGTACTCCTGTTCCTGCAACAGACGTTGCTAGTACTGCTTCTCTCAGATCATGGACCATCCCACATCTCACGGCAGAACTGAGAAGACGCAGCATCCCTTTCCCAGCTACTGCTAGGAAAGCTGAGTTGTTCAGACTTTTGAATACGGGCACTGACAACTCTGATGCAGGGGAAGGCCCTAGTGGCACACAATTGCCAACATTTCACGCCATGATGATCTCGCTCATGTCATCCATCAGCACAACTAATGACAGACTGGATAAATTGGAAACAAGTGGTACTAAACAGACCGCTACGAACCCAATTGAGGCCAGTCACCCTCTGGCTGACATGACTGGTAATACTTTGGAATCGGGGTCTCTTAGCGGAGATATTAACCCCTCACACATGGTCCCATCTCACCTTAAAAAGGACATTCTGGAAGGCAAGGACGTCAACCTGGTGTCATTGCTTATAGCCTCCCAGGATGTCCTAGAGAATAGGACTTTTGCATACAGGGATATATCTGTCGTACTAAGGGCTAGAGACCCTAGACTAAACAAAAAACTGTCAATACCTGAATTTGTACTGGGATTTGGGATTTATAGAGAAGTGTACTGCTCAGTATACCCAGGTAAAATAGCAGAGCTGGATGCATACATGCACAAGATGGTGGACCTGGGGCACAAATACGGTGGTATCGCTTTTTACGATTACCACCGTTCCTTTTCCTCAAAGGTGGCTGCAGCTCTGGCTCAGTTCAATTTAAGCATTAATTGGAGCAAATTGGACACAGAGCTATTCTGCAGGCATTTTGCAGGCCTTGGGCCTCCAGCATATGCAGTATGCGCAACTACAGCACATCACACTAATCTCTGCCCTAACACAGCCGAGATAGAACAAAATCAATCTTCCCCTAACTTTCCTAAAGCTAACAAGGGATTAAAAGACAAGCTGGGCAGAGACATTGTATTCCTGGGTAAATCTCAGATATGCAACAATTTCAATGCGGGCAATTGTGGATTTAGTTCATGTAGACTGATGCATGTGTGTTCACACTGTTTTAGAGCCCATGCCAAAACAATGTGCCCAAATAAAGCATTCCCAAAACCGTATCACACGTGTGTGAACGTCACTTTATTAACAGTACTTTTACAGCCACATCCTTCACGTCATTTCACGGAATATATTTTTTGGGGCATGACCGAGGGTTTTCACACCGGGTTGGTCCATTTACCCTCCGGTACACTAGAATGCGACAACCTACAGTCCACATTAGACGATCCACAGTTGGTAAATACACTTATCTCAACTGAACTTGAGCAAGGGTTTCTGTTGGGACCATTCTTTTCCCCACCCTTCACGTCCTGGAGAACCAATCCTATAGGGGTGGTCACAGGGAAGACCTCACTTAAACCAACCCAGACTGATAATTGATCTATCAGCACCACACTCCTCCACTATCCCCAGTCTAAACTCCCTAATACCTTCTGAAGAATTTTCACTGCACTACGCCACTATCGACCATGCCATAGGGGCCATCATACAAGCAGGTACGGGAGCATGGCTGAGTAAAACAGACGTGGTAAACTCCTTCAAGCTACTACCCATACACCCTTCCCTTTGGCATTTACACGGTATTAAATGGCAAGGGAGGTATTATTTTTTCACCCGACTTACTTTCGGCTCCAAAAGTAGTCCACGTATTTTTGACACATTTGCAGAGGCTCTATGTTGGCTATTACTAAATGTGTGCAAGTGCCCTTCAGTTATCCATTATCTGGATGACTTCCTCCTGATTGAGAATAACACTCTTCCACCTAGTAGTTTGAATCACTTATTGGCACTGTTTGAATCTCTTAACATTCCTGTCTCTCCTCACAAAACTTTGGGTCCAGATACCTACATGCAATTTTTGGGCATACAACTAGACACGATAAACATGCAGGCCAGTCTACCTCAGGACAAGATTGAGTGTACCCTGGCAAGTATTGAATATTACCTGCTACAAGGTCATTGCAATCGGAAAGAACTACAATCACTACTTGGATCGCTCAATTTTGCCATGAGGATCATACCCCAAGGTAGATCTTTTATATCCCACCTGTTATCCCTGTTTCCACTGTTTTCTTCAGACACTTCACATATCACATTAGATGTACACGCAACTTCTGATTTACGCATGTGGCGGGTCTTTCTCACTTCTTGGAACAGGCGAACCATGTTTATACCACCCCCCTCCGACACATCACCTACACTATGGACAGATGCTGCAGCTAACACAGGCTTTGTCGCCATCTGGGGTGACAAATGGCTTTGGGGCCCTTGGCCCACCGAAATCGATTCACTACCCAAATTTTCTGTCACCTCGGCTTTATTTGAGTTGTACCCAATCGTGGCGGCAGCCATTGCTTGGGGACCATATTGGTATGGCCACACGGTCAGGTGCTCCTCGGATAACCTGGCTACATGCCACATTGTGAACAAAAGCCGTTCGGCATCACTGGTCATTATGAGACTGCTAAGACGTCTCACATGGGTAGCAGCCACTTGCCAATTCTACATAACATGCATACACATCCCGGGTTACACAAACACCACTGCTGATCACTTGTCTCAGTTTCGTTTCCAGGCTTTCCTCTCGTCACTACCCAACACTTCCAGACGAGCGACACCTGCACCTTTTTTCCAAGACATGATCATGGATTAAAGACCTTGCTAGATCACGCACGTCACATTTCTCGCATGGCACTCTCAGTAAACACTAGGGACACTTATGATAGGGCATTTCACGTATTCAAAAAATGTATCACCGAGTTTCACATTCACAATATGTTTGCATTAGAGACGATTTTGGGGTTTACCTCTTTTTGCCACATTAACCTTAAACTATCCTTCAATATTATTAAACTGTACCTTACTGACATCCAACACCATATGCTCATCCAACAACCTAACAGTACTGCTTTTCTAACCTCATACCAAATTAAAACATTACTTAACCCCTTAAGGACACATGACATGTGTGACATGTCATGATTCCATTTTATTCCAGAAGTTTGGTCCTTAAGGAGTTAAAGGCATTAAAAAATTAGACACACATGTTCCCTCACAAAGACTACCTATAGACAACAACATCTTCCACTCTCTATCCAACCTATTAGATTCATCTCCTTTCGAACCCATGACAAATAGCACTATCAAAACAGCACTATATCTTGCTTTCTACGGGTTCCTACGGCCTAGCGAATTCACAACCACAACCAAAACCGCGCCTAACTACCTCAGAACCAATGATCTACAGAAACATACCGACCATTATATTCTCTCTCTAAGACAATCCAAAACCAGCACCGACGGACACAGTATTCAGATACCCCTGTACCCTACTCACAATATATGGTGCCCAGTTAAAGTGTTAGACAGTTATTTCCTTTCAGTCCACAAACAACCTCAACAGCCTTTGTTTGAACTGCATGGACACAGTGGCGGATCCAGGGGGGGGGCAACGGGGCAATTGTCCCCCCCCCCGAGAAATCCGCCGGTCTCCCTCCCCTGCCAGCAGCACATGCAGGCGCTAGCCCTGCAATGTGCCTGCGGACCGAGGGGGAGATCAGAGATCTCCCTCCCCGGTCCGCAGGCACTGTGCTGGCGGCCGGCGGCGGAGGGAGGGAGTGAAAGGGAGGACCCGGAGCTGTCTGCAGCTCCTCCGGGTCCTCCTCTCGTGAGATTTGGATCGTTGCCGCGGTTACCACGGCAACGCTCCAAATCTCGCGAGAGTGAACTCTAGCCCGGGAGCGCGGGCTAGAGTTCACTGTCCCCACTGGGACCACCAGGGAATCCCCCACCGGACCACCAGGGATCGAAATATGTCCCCCCTCCTCCCCAGTAAAGGTAAGAAGGGAGGGGGGACATAGGATATTTATTTATTTTAATTAAATTAAAAAAATATATATATATATAAAAAAAAAGCCACACACACATACATTGCCCCCAATACACACAAACTGCCCCCCCATTCACACAAACTGCCCCCTATACACACAAACTGCCCCCCATACACACAAACTGCCCCCAATACACACAAACTGCCCCCCAATTCACACAAACTGCCCCCTATACACACAAACTGCCCCCATACACACAAACTGCCCCCATACACACAAACTGCCACCCCATCACACAAACTGCCCCCTCATTCACACAAACTGCCCCCATTCACACACAAACTGCCCCCTATACACAAACTGCCCCCCATACACACATATACAACACACTGCCCCCCATATACACACATACACATGGACACTGCCCCATACACACACACTGCCCCATACACTCACACTGCCCCTATACACACATACACACGCACTGCCCCCATACACACACTACATACACACACTGCCCCACACACACACAAACTGCCCGCCCATACACACAAACTGCCCCTCATACACACACTGCCCCCACACACACACACTGCTCCCCCATACACACATACTGCCCCCCCATACACACACACACTGCCTCCCATACACACACTGCAACTGTTACACACACATACTGTCCCACACATACACTGCATCCCTGACATACACTGCCGCCCTCACTCACACACTACAACCTTCACACACACTCTGCACCCCTTACACATTGCACCACTCACACACACCACTGCTCCTATGCCCTACTACAGCCCCATTTCCCAGTAGATCTCAGGTAAGTTGTCAAACTGTTCTTAAACGGTTTGACTACTTACTGTGGGAGGGGGTCCTGGCACTATTGACACCATAACCACTACACTGAGCTGTAGTGGTTATTGTGTCTGGATTATTTCTTTAAATAATCTACAAGTGCCCCTCCCGAGATCAGGCTCTGGATCCGCCACTGCATGGACACACTATGACCACAGCTAAATTCATGCTATACATAAGACTTCTGTTAACCAGGCTCGGCCTAAACCCCAGTCAATTTTCAGGCCACTCTTTCCGTATAGGAGCAGCATCTTCCGCATCCGCTAACCACGTCCCCGCTCATATTATTAAAGCCATGGGGCGATGGAAATCCTCCACTTACACACTCTACATACCCAATCCTGTTAAAGAATTAACACAAGCTTTTTGTGACTTATCTCAATAAACGAAGTTGATTCACGAATTATGTTTTCTGGTTATTTTCTTTTTGTCCACTTTTATTACAGGCCTGTGAAAATCACAGTGAGGATCGCGGAATCTCCTCTAGCGACTGTCAGTGAGACAGCCACCATAGGCTGGATTAACCTTCAGTGAAACATAGCCGTTTCTCTGAAACAGCTATGTTTTCAGCTGCAGGGTTAAAACTAGAGGGACCTGGCACCCAGACCACTTCATTGAGCTGATGTGATCTAGGCGTCTGTAGTGGTCCTTTAGGTGTGTGTGCAGCATACCGCGGTCGCGGGGTCGTAGCCCTGCGACCAGGTGCCCACCGCCATGTGTTGCGGCCCCGACCCGCGCCGAGTAAGCGCGGGGGGGAGTGGCAAGGTTCAATTTTTGCACCGGGGCCCCATAGGCCATGTGTATGCCACTGACAGTACCCCTCATGTACAGGTTTTATGGTGTTTTCAAAAGTTACAGAGTCAAATATAAGGCTTGCGTTTCAGTTTTTTCACATTGAAATTTGCCAGATTGGTTACGTTCCCTTAGAGACCGTATAGTAGCCCAGGAATGAAAATTAATCCCATGATGGCATACCATTTGCAATAGTAGACAACCCAAGGTATTGCAAATGGGGTATGTCCAGTCTTTTTTAGTAGCCACTTAGTCACAAACACTGGCCAAAATTATCTTTCAAATCTGTTTTTTGCACACACACAAAAAAAATATTAACAATAACTTTGGCCAGTGTTTGTGACTAAATGGCTACTAAAACAGAATGGACAAACCCCATTCATAATACCTCTCTACAGTGGACCATTTGATACAAGATACTCAGTACTCCCTCTAAAACTGCTAAAGCATGAATTGTTTCAACCGTACTGGGGGAGGAGCGAGATGACGTAGGACGCTAGGTTGCGTCCTCGTGGTGAGCGGCTGAAGGAGTGACCTGGCATGTAAGGAAAACTCTCTTCCCTCCTCCGTTAGATGCTCATCCAGTCTCCACTCCTACAAAAAAATCCTTCAAATATATATAAAATAAATAAATAAATAATATATATGTAGCGGTACTTACCTTATCCGGGGGCCGACCGAGGTCCTCTATCCCCGCCGCGCGTTGCTCGCTCAGGGCTCAGATGACGGTCACGTGTCCCGTCTTGCTCTAAGAGTGCGCCACACATCTCGGGCATGCTCTTAAAGGGACAGTGGGAGCCAAAAACTAAAACGGTCTCCCATTGGCCCCTGTCATCCCCTGTCATCCCACATTCCCATACACTCACATTTAGGGGGCGTGGATATGACAGGGGCCAATCAAATAAAATGCTAGGGTATTTATACTTACCTCTCCCTTAAATCCCTGCCCTATTGTGGTTTCTGCTTCAGTTCCACTTTAGCGCTTGTGTTCAGTTGTGATTTTTTCGTACTTGACCTTGGCTTTGTATCTGACTCCGTTTATCTCTTTATCCCTGTTTGTCTTGTTTGCCGGCTTACTGATTACTGTGTACCAGACCTTGGCTAGTTCTTGTTTTCGCTGTCTCTTTGTACCCTTGACCTCGGCTCGTTCCTGACTCTGTCTTTCTCTGCTCTACGTCGAGTCCGGCCATTCTAAGGTCCGGTAGGACGTATCTGCTCTATATTGTCAATTGTTGGACTAAATCTTGCGTGTTGGGGTATACTACCATGACATTACGATAGGGCCATGGACCCCGCAGGTTTAGGTCAGCAAATGGCTTCTCATGAGGCTAGATTTGTAGAGCAGGATCACCGTATGAATCAGATAGCTCAGGCCATTCAGACACTCTTATCTAGAACTACTCCGGTAACCGTACCAGCTCCTCCTGCACCCCTTGTTCCAGATGTATCTACCATGCCTAATGCTTCTGCACATTTAACCCCTCCACCTAGGAATGGAGGGGATGCTAAGACATGCAGGGGATTCATTAATCAAGTGGAATTCCACTTTGAGATATATCCACGTCCCTTTACCACTGATAGGTCTAAGGTTGGGTCCCTTATGCACCAACTTACTGATAAAGCACTTGAGTGGGCAAATCCTATTTGGGAGGCTAATGGACCTATGGTGCATGATTTCAATAGCTTCCTTATGGCTTTTCGTAGAACCTTTGACACAACTAAAAGGTCGAAGAATGCCACCAGGGCATTAATGAAAATTAAACAGGGATCTAGGTCTTTTGCTGATTATGCTATTCAGTTTCGTACCCTTGCTTCACAGGTAGATTGGACCAACAATGGGCTAACCACTGCATTTATGGAAGGTCTATGTGACACTATATTGGATGAGGTAGCGGCTAGGGATCTTCCTATCCCATTAGAGGACCTTATCGACTATCTCATTGATATAGACAAAAGGGTTTGTGACAGACTCTATACTAAGAATAGAAATAGACATTTTGTTACATTAAATACTCCTAGAGTTGCTAATCCTGAGAGTTTCAAGGTATCAGAGGAGGAACCCATGCAATTAGGGGTTGCCAAACTCTGCTAAAAGAATGTCCCGTGCTTCCGGAAAACTATCGCACCTAAGGCCATATAGGGGACTGGCCTTGGGTGTGATATCTAAGTCCCCAAAATTGCCTCTTAACCGATTACTTCTCCCTGTTTCTCTGCATCTGGAAAAGAATTGCATAGCTGGGAACATACTAGCCCTGGTTGATTCCGGGGCAGCTGAGAATTTCATAGATTCTGGTTTTGTTAGGAAACACAACATACCCATTAGAGAGAAGAAGACACCCTTAGCCGCTGAAGCCATAGATGGTAGACCATTATGCTCCCCAGTTATTACACATGAAACTGAACCATTGCATATGTATACAGGGATGTTACACTCAGAAACCATTCGGTTTCAGGTCATCACCTCTCCTTCCTCTCACATTGTGTTAGGCTACCCATGGTTACATTCTCACATCCCATTTTTGACTGGGAGTCAGGACAAATAGTATCTTGGAGCGAGACCTGCCAAGAGTCTTGTATCGTTAAAATCACCCCTTTAAATTCTATTAATGTTCCTACTACTCCTCCTTTGTCTACTGTTATACCTCCTCTTAAGTCTGTCTTCGATAAAAGGGAGGCTGAAAAATGACCGCCTCATAGACCCTATGATTGTGCTATTGATTTATTGCCTGGCACTATACCTCCCAAAGGCAGGGTGTATCCTTTGTCTCCTCAAGAAAACCGTGTCATGGAGGACTATATTAAAGAATCTCTACAAAAGGGATTTATAAGGAGATTCTCTTCTCCGGCAGGGGCTGGGTTCTTCTTTGTGTCAAAGAAGGAGGGCGATTTAAAACCTTGTATCGATTATAGGGGTCTAAATAAAATCACCATAAAAAATGATTACCCTATATCTTTAATCACGGAATT
Source organism: Pelobates cultripes (assembly GCA_933207985.1). Classification (NCBI taxonomy): domain Eukaryota; kingdom Metazoa; phylum Chordata; class Amphibia; order Anura; family Pelobatidae; genus Pelobates; species Pelobates cultripes. The sequence continues at coordinate 11,034,105 of OW240917.1, forward strand.
ATTTGACAGGCTCAAATATGCTACTGTCTTTACTAAACTGGACCTTAGAGGTGCATACAATCTAATACGTATAAAAAAGGACCATGAATGGAAAACTGCATTCAATACTAGGAGTGGTCATTACAAATACCATGTGATGCCATTTGGTCTTTGTAACGCCCCAGCTATATTTTAAAGAATTTATTAATGACGTATTACGAGAGTTCATTCACACATTTGTAATAGTGTACTTGGACGACATATTAATATATTCAACAGATTTGCATACTCATCACATGTATGTTAAAACAGTTTTGAAAACCCTTCTTGTTAATGGTCTTTATTGTAAACTAGAAAAATGTTTATTTGATCAATCCGAAGTCCAGTTTTTGGGGTATTTAATTTCTGCCAAGGGCTTTCGTATGGATCCCCAGAAGCTTTCTGCTGTCATAGAATGGCCTCTACCTCTAGGTCTGAAAGTCATTCAGCGTTTTCTTGTTTTTTCTAACTATTATAGACGGTTAAAGGTTTTTCTTCTATTGTAGCGCCTATAACCCGTATGACTAAAAAGGATGGCAAGACTCGTATCTGGTCCCCTGAGGCTTTTGAATTTCTTAAGACTGTGTTTGCCTCTGCTCCTATTTTACAGCATCCTGTCGCTTCTTTGCCTTATATTCTTAAAGTTGATGCTTCAGATATTGGGGTAGGTGCTGTCTTATCTCAAAGAGAATCACCTGAAAAGCCATTACATCCTTGTGGCTTCTTTTCCAAGCAGATGTCCAAAGCCGAAAAGAATTATGACATAGGCAATCGAGAACTCCTTGCTATTATTTTAGCACTTAAGGAGTGGAGACATCTTTTAGAGGGTACTAAGGATCCCATCCTCATTTTTACGGATCACAAAAACCTTTCCTACCTTAGTGAAGCCAAAAGATTGTCTTCTAGGCAGGCCAGGTGGTCACTGTTTTTATCTCATTTCAATTATATCATCACCTACAGACCAGGTGATCGTAACACTAAAGCCGACGCTCTGTCCAGACAATTCGAAACTACCGACAAGCAAGAGTTTAATGATTCCCCTGTCATTCCCCCGGACAGAATAATAGCTACTACGGTTCTATCTATTTCTTCTTCACTCTTGCAAGTTATATAGGCTAAACAAAACATGGTACCCAGAGAGATACCTGCTGATAAACTGTTCGTTGATGTTCCCGAAATACGGGCCATTATGTCATTATATCATGACACCAAAACTGCTGGACATCCTGGTATTTCCAAAACCTTAACAGCTATTTCTAGATATTTTTGGTGGGCTTCCTTACGCAAGGATGTCACCGATTACGTTCAGGCATCTACTACTTGTGCCAGTATGAAGTCTTCTCATAGAGATCCTTGTGGGTTGTTGCACCCATGGCCAATACCTGAGAGGCTTTGGTCCAATCTATCCATGGATTTTATTGTTGAATTGCCTCCTTCAAATGGTAAAACAGTCATCCTGATGATAGTGGATCGATTTTCTAAGATGGCTCATTTTGTGCCTCTTGCCAAATTGCCCTCATCCAGGGAACTTGCTTCTATCTTCGCTAGGGAGGTGTTTCGGTTGCATGGTATTCCTGTATTGATTGTATCCAATAGGGGTAGCCAATTTATTTCCAGATTCTGGAAAGCCTTTTGTTCAGAGATGGGTATTTCTCTCTCGTTTTCCTCCGGTTACCACCCCCAGTCTAATGGAGCTGCTGAACGTGCCAACAAATCCCTAGAGCAGTATCTTCATTGTTTCGTATCCCACCATCAGAACAAATGGGCTGACCTTCTTCCTTGGGCTGAGTTTGCTCGTAATAACGCTGCTCATGAATCTTCCGGTAAAAGCCCTTTCTACGTTGTTTATGGCCGGCATCCTGTTGTTCTTCCAGCTGCATTCTTCTAACAGGGCATGCCAGTTCTGGATGAACATTTGGCTGGTTTACGTACTACTTGGGAACAGGTTCAGCGTTCTTTGGTGGACTCCGCTGCTCCCCAAGAGGTTCAAGCTGCCAAGCATCGCAGGGCAGCTCCATCCTAAATCATGGGGGATAGGGTTTGGCTTTCCACTCGCAATATCCGCCTTCGTGTGCCTTCTATGAAGTTGGCTCCTCGTTTTATTGGTCCTTTTCATGTCTTACATAAAGTTAACCCTGTTTCATATGCCTTGGATCTTCCTGGAAACCTACGTATTCCTAACGTCTTTCATACCTCCTTGTTGAAACCCCTCCTGTGTAACCGTTATACCCGGCATGTTCCTCCTCCTCCTGTTTCTGCGGAGGGTCATGAGGAATTCAAAGAAGGTGCTGTGCTTGACTCTCGTTTTCTCAGGGGTCGCCTCCAGTACCTGGTGCATTGGAAGGCCTGAGGAACGCAGTTGGATTTCCGCTGACGCTGTTCACGTTCCTCGCCTTGTGCATTCCTTCCATTCTCGTTTTCCTGCCAGGCCTGGTCCTCCCCGCCCGGTTGGGGTGTCTTCAAGGGGGGTACTGTAGCAGTACTTACCTTATCCGGGGGCCGGCCGAGGTCCTCTAACCCCGCCACGCACGGCTCGCTCAGGGCTCAGATGACGGCAGGCACTGACCTCGAGATGCGGTCACGTGTCCCGTCTAGCTCTAAGAGCATGCCGCGCGGCTCAGGCACGCTCTTAAAGGGACAGTGGGAGCCGAAAACTAAAATGGCCTCCCATTGGCCCCTGTCATCCCACATTCCCCATACACTCACATTTAGGGGGCGTGGATATGACAGGGGCCAATCAAATTAAATGCTAGGGTATTTATACTTACCTCTCCCTTAACTCCCTGCCCTATCGTGGTTTCTGTTTCAGTTCCCTTTAGCTTGTTTTGTTCAGTTGTGATTTTTTTTGTACTTGACCTTGGCTTTGTATCTGACTCTGTTTATCTCTTTATCCCTGTTTTTTCTTGTTTGCCGTCTTACTGATTACTGTGTACCAGACCTAGTTCTTGTTTTCGCTGTCTCTTTGTACCCTTGACCTCGGCTCGTTCCTGACTCTGTCTTTCTCTGCTCTACGTCGAGTCCGGACATTCTAAGGTCCAGTAAGACGTATCTGCTCTATATTGTCAATTGTTGGACTAAATCTTGCGTGTTGGGGTATACTACCGTGACAATATATATATATATATATATATATATATATATATATATATATATATATAAAAAAATGGCAGCTCTCAAATAAACAAATTAAATACTAATAATTAGTTTGTAATAGGAATAAGGGGGAGCAGAAAAGCCTACTAATACTCCAATCCAACAAAATTAAAGGAAAGGTCTACTAAAATATAAAATCAAGTGGGGTAAAGGTAACTAAAAACAAGAAGAAAAGGGAGGGAAAAGAATAATAAAAAAGGGGGGAGGGGTGAATTCACTTGTTATAGTTAAATACCAAAAAAGGAAAGGGAAAAAAAATGGCTACAAAAAAACACAAAATGGAAAATATGTAAAAAAGAAAAAAAGTGGTGAAAAATAAAACAGAAAAAGTCATTCTTTTTTTCTATCAAATTCAACACCAAATAAAACAAATATGGAGATGCTGATTAAGACAGCCAATTCCAGACCATAAGAGAAGAAATACAAAATTAAACTGAAGACATTAAGATAGACCTTGCCACGCTTAATCAAAGGCTGTTGGGTATGGAAGGAAAAATAAAAGAATTGGAACAGATGGGAATCACCTATAAACAAGAACAGAAGGTGCTAGAGAAAAAAAAGAGTAAATGGAGGGCAAACTGCTAGAAATGGAGGACCGTGCAAGACGGAACAACTAGAGAATCAGAGGTATTCCTGAACAACTTAAGCAAATAAATCTGGAATTATATATAGAAGAATTCTTTAAAGATCTGAAGATAGAATGGGACCAGAAAATCCCTATGATTGAGAGATGTCATAGGGTATACAGACCTGAAGGAGTCCAAGAACACTTTCCAGGGGGTGTGATATTGTGCTGTACCACCTTCAAACTAAAAATTCAAATCTTAAGTGCTATAAAAAACAAAAATATGACATGCTTAAAGTATTTTAAGATCTGTCATGGACAACTAGACAAAAAAGGCGATCGTTCTCCGCAACCACACTCATCTTAAGACAAAATAATGTTAACTATCGCTGGGGTTTCCCTACGAGGATTATCATAATGTTTGAGGGGAAACTTACACATTGCTGTAATGTAGATGAACATAAAAAGTGGATAGAGGAAACTAGAATTGGTAAGTGCTCCGGCCAATAAGAGGAAAATACATAAGGTGGAAGTGGGTTGGCGAAGGGAACAGGGGCTTCTGTATGCAGGTAGGGTTGAATAGGAAGGGGAGAAGTTAATACGGGGTTTAGAAATACAATAGAATAGTGTGTGGATTGCATAAGACTAATCAAAAGGGTTTTTTTGTTTTTTTTTCTTCTACACCAAACACAGATAAATAAGGGAATAATATAAACACATAGATAATTTTTAAGACAAAGGAAATAATAGGCACTCAAGATAGATAAATGTTGGCGCCAATTAATATTCTGAACGAAAAGAAGTAAAACACAAGGGAAACGTAAAAGAAAGATATGTTGACATAAGTAATTTAAAATAAAATAAAATACAGATACTCACATATTTTATAAAATAGGAGTGGTGTAAAGAGAATGGTAAGAGATGAGACAAAAAGAAGGGAAAATCAACACATGTAGCTAGTAAATATGTAAATAGTAATAAACCTATAAGGAACTAGGTGATAAACGTTTAAGAAGTAAGCATATATAGGGGGCACGAATAGGATGCAAGTAAATAAAAAAGTACTAGCATATAAACAGATTAGGTAGATAAGCAAGGGGAGGGCGGGGGGAGGGAGGGAGAGGAGTAAGACAAAGAGAGGAGAAATGGGTGAAAAGATTTCTCTCCCTCCCTGGATTCCTCACACCCGGTTTTGTATTGTTTCCCAGCCACACTGCTTGCAGTTGCCCCGCTCCCCTCGGCCCAAAGCAGTTGCTCCAATTACATGAGCGCCATGGGTTGCTCACTTTTCAGCCTGCATTTCTCACAGGATGTGGGATTTATATCTGTGTGAAGGCTATCATCACCCAAGATACGCTATGGTGGGTTTGTCGTATGCAATGGGTCAACCCGTCTTATTTGTTCGTCAACAAAAAAAGTATAACATTTCTTGGTCTAAACACTAGTCAGTCAAATCTAATACAGAGAGAGAGCCTAAAAAAATAAAAGATCACTATAAATTAAGCTGATTTCAATAAATGCCCGGGGGATAAATACACCAAATAAAAGGTTAATAATTCTAGATTATTTGACAAAAAAACAGATACAAATCTGTGCTATCCAAGAAACCCACTGAATAAAGTCTATAGAAAAGACAATAAATTCTTCTAGATTCCCTACAATCATAAGTGCTGCATTAGAAAGACAAAAAAAAGAGGAGTGGCATTTCTGTTTGCAAATAATATTTCTTTAACTATTAAATTCCAAGATTTAGACCCAGAAGATCCTTTATTATCCTGATATGTGAAATTAACAATACGTTATTTACACTGGTTAACATATATGCTCCTAACAAGGTTCCAATCAAATTTATTTCCCAAATTTTTAAGAAATTAGACAAGATTCGACAAGGTTTGGTACTAATAACGGGAGACTTCAGTTGTGTGGCAGATCCATCGAAAGATAGGAAAAGTCATAAAGCCAATAAAAACAAAAATTAGAATAAACTGCAAAATCTATTCAATAAATATAATCTAAGAGACATGTGGAGAACATTCCATCCTACAGAATTGGACTACACATGTTATTCGAAAACATATAATTCATATTCAAGAATAGACTACATGGTGGGAGATGTAGCCATGCTCTACATTGTCAAAAAAATCGAGATACCAGATATAATGTGGTCAGACCACAGCCCCATCATGTTAGAATATAAAGATAGCTTTGACAAATTAAGGAATGAAGGATGAAAGATTTCCTACTATACAAGAATAGCAACCTGGAAGAACTAGGAAAGATAATCAATTAAATAGAAACTCAGATTAATGAGTAATTAGCAGATAAAGCATCGAAACAACTAGAAGCATGTTACAAAAGACTCAAAATGACTCTGTTGCTGTTTTAAAAACCGATTGATACTGTTGCCACAGTATATGTTTAAGCCGAGGGAAACACGAATGGATTACTCGAACCCTTATAAAGACTCCATTCGTGATACGAACGAGGGACCCCCCAAATGCTGGCGTGTGCCGCCACTTAACCTCGTCACCCCGCAAACTACTGAACAGTCGACCACCCGACCAGCGGCGCGTGGCAGCCATTAACCACCCAGGCGGTTGCGGTTTGCGGTTAACCACAACCTAATTGATAGGCCTGGGGGGATCGACGTTTGCACCAAAAGTACCGAAGTGGAACTACCGAACCAGCAACCGAACGGCGACCCCCTACAGTGGGTCGCGTGGCGGTCAATAACCTGTGGTTTCTGCGGTTAACCGCAGGTCAAGTACCATTATCAGGTGGTCCCCGTTCATGTGCCGAACGAGCCCCACTACCAGACAGACAGTGGGACTTCGCATGAACTGCTACCCGAGTTTAGTTCCATGAGTTGGAAGTGAGGTCCCGCTGGCCGCTAAACCGTCTGAAAACATGGCCGCCAATAGAGACTCACAATCCAAAATGCCGAACGGACTTTATACGGCAGAAACAGTCCATTCTGTTCGTGGGATTGGTGCGCCGTTCGTAAATGTATCCGAACACGAGCCATTAGATGAATGGTAGAATGAGTTGTTTCCCTTTATTAATGTGAAAGTTATGGATTTTTATGAAGTTTTCTGGGACATAATAAAACGTGGTCTTTTGTGTGCTTGGAGATAATTAGATTGTATAACCGTTGGCCTCATTATCTCCAAGCTGGGCGGGTACTAATTCAAATAATACACTGCATTGTGATTGGATATTTGTCTGTACTGTACCTGTATTCCATCAGGTCCACAGGGGGCTGTCCTTGGACCTGAGGAATCACATAAATTGCCATGCTATGAGCCAGTAAAGCCAGTTCGTTTTGACCCTCAACTTGCAGCCTCGACTCATGTTGTAGGGATCCGGGATATTGATGGTTATATCGTGCTTGGGGATATTCTACACTTACAGCTTACTACCGAAAGACCTCCGTTCGACTCTCTACAGCGGGAACCAGGACATCCAAGCGATTAACCCTCCTGCTAGACTGGGGGCAATCGTAACAAAGCACTCCAAGTTAAGTGGTACCTAAAAGGCCACAAACCAGAATCCATGAATACCAACAAGCTGAAGAAGGAAAGAAGTAAGCGTGTAATTTATAAAATAAAAGAGAAGGACACTTATGTAATGGCTCCGGAGAAAATTGGTGAAGCATTCAAAAGATTCTACCAAGACCTGTGCAGCCTACCAAAAGAGACATTTGGAGACCCAAATGAGATAGAGAGATTCCTCATGGATCTGCCCATTCCAAAAATACAATCGGACCAACTAGGGCAACTAAACCAGTCAATCACAGAGGATGAGGTATAAAATGCAAGCGATAAACTTAAAATAAAGACGGCTCCAGGCCCAGATGGCTTCACAAACAGATTTTACAAATCAATGAAGAACTGGCTTAAAGGAGAACTAACCATTGTCTTCAATCGTATAATGGAAACAGGAGAGTTCCCAGAGGAGCTGCTAAAGGCAAATAGTGTGCCTATCCCAAAAGCTGATAAAAACCTGGAGCTGGTAACCAACTACAGACCTATATCATTGATTAATACCGATATTAAACTACTATCTTCTATTATAGCCGAAAGACTGAAGCCCGTGATACCTCATCTCATTAATGATGATCAAGTTGGTTTTGTCTCGGGGAGATCCCCGGTGAATAGTCTCAGAAGAATAATCAACATAGTGGAGGAAGCTGAGAGCAGTGGAGCCCCTCTAACCCTGTTGTCATTAGACGCAGAGAAAGCGTTCAACAGGGTTGGATGGGGCTTCATGTTCTCCGCTTTAAACAGTTTTGGAATAACCGGACCAATTTTTAAAGCAATATCGGCTTTATATAGTACTCCATCGGCTAAGGTCACATGGTCAGGATTCACATCGCATTCCTTTAGTATAAAAAATGGAATCAGGCAGGGATGTCCCCTCTCACCTTTATCATACATAATGGTATTACAGCCCCTCACCATCCTAATCAGACAAAACAATAAAATTAAGGGATTTACAAATACTACAGGACAGACCAAACTTAGTATCTATGCAGATATCTGCATAGCACTTGAAGATCCAATTAGGTCGGTACAAGAACTACTTAAAGATATAAACAGCTATATATATATATATATATATATATATATATATATATATATATACAAACAATGAAGAGGACACTTGCAGCCTTATACATTTATTTGCACTAAAGAATTACAAAAACCTAATGACTAAATGTGTAAAAATTATATATGGCTGGAGACATGATAAAACAATAGAAGTGATCAATAAATGCGAAAAAGAACTAAAAACGAATATAGACGTACATCAATGGAAAATGTCCTTAAATAAACTGAATAAGAATATTAATTGCTTAAACATAATTGAGACCCAGTTTAAATGATCAAATAGATGGTATCTAACACCCCAACGTCTGAAGAAGATTTTCCCCATAACATCGGGTGAATGCTGGAAATGCAAAACCACTGAAGGGAACTTGACACACGTCTGGTGGCATTGCTCGCCTGTCAAACAATTTTGGAAAGAAATAATCAAGTTAATTCAGCAACCAACAGGAATTAAAATGCCTTGTAAGCCAGAAATGATTTTGCTAAACCTACACTGGCCCACAATGACCCAGAAAATATTAATGATAATAATAAGTGTAACGGATCACCTGACATCCTGACTGGGTACTTCCATTGAAGGATGCTCCTGGTGCTTCATGAGGACTCCAAGCACTCTAGCCGACACCACAACCACCGCAGGCCGAACCTCTCTTCCTTGAAAGCGAAGCAGGAACAAGCTCTTACAAGAACTTAGGAATGATTAAAGCAAGGGAATATGCAGAGCATAGCAATCCCTTGTAGCAGATTCCCCCAATAAGAGACGGGACTCCAAATTGAGGGTGAAGTAGAACTGTATTACTTGGCACCAAAGGGCCTTCTTTTATGCAGGTTTTCCATACATAGGACCACCCACAGGGTTTTTCAGAACAACCAATAAACACATTACAACATATACAATGCAAGTACAGCAGCCAATCAGACACAATGGGACAATAGAAACACACCCATCATATTCCTCCCCTCTGCTTAGGAGATAATTGAGTCAATGACTGTATCTACTCAATTATCTCCAAGCTGAAAAGTTACACTTTTTATACATTTTTATAGCTTTGTGAGCTTACATCACATATGAATAAATATTATTTCTGTGATCAGCATAACTTGGGGAGCAACATATGTAAAAATCTCATGAATCTGTCCAAGGGTTAAAAAGTTAGGTTGAGGTCCCTTTATTATCAATTGCAAGCATGGCTTTTCCTTCCCAAACTAGTTCCCACTGGTCTGGCAGTGTTCCTGGGACAACTCCCTGCTGGAGAACAATGGAGCTGGGGGAGGGGAAGAGCCTCACCTTCCCAGGGATTCAAAGGGGAAGAAAAAGTGTCCAAAAAGTTTCCATGTGTCCATACACTGTTTTTAAAAGGGCCAGCACTGTACAATAAAAGTCCATAAGCCCAAATCAGTTCTTAAAGGGCAATACATCGCAGGGCCATAGTCGCAGGGCAGGAGGCTAGCAATCAGTCTTCTCCAATGCCCAGTGGCGAGGTCAGTTTCGCCACATTTCTCCCCTTTCCCAAACAGACTAACAAGGTATCTGACCTCCTGTAGGTCAGTGCCTTGGTTAGTCCAGCAACCCACCCACAAAGCATAATCAACAGAGTGGCCCACCCACAAGAATTGGTTACTGCACCTGGGGTAGTGGGTAGCTTGTCCATGTCCAGGGGCTCCACTACGGCTCTGGGAGGTACTAGCCTTCCGGATCGGTGGGTTGCTGAGTGGGCAGAGACCAGCGGTACTCTGCCGTGGTGCCAGCGCTACCATGGGAGTAGCCTGGTTGGAGCCCAGCTGAGGAGACAGGCTGTCTCCCCTTTGGATATACAGCCCTGCTGCTGGGGGACAGGACCGACCATCCCTACCCCCTGTGGTTGGGGCACAGAGACCACGGTCCCATCTGCACCAGTGTGGGGCTTATCATCTCCCCTTGGTGGGCTACGCTGCCGGTGGGGAGAGGGGGTAACAAGCTCCTTTCCCTTACACACTTTCAGCCGGTGGGGAGAGAGGGTAACAGGCTCCTCTCCCTGACACTCTCTCTGCTGGTGGAGAGGGGGACCGACTGTCTCCCCTTTCAATATATTGTCCTGCTGCTTGGAGGCGAGACCGACTATCTCTGCTCCCTGCAGGACACTCTGCCGCTGGGGAGGAAGGACGGCACCTTTGGCTCCCTGTAACTCACACTGCCGCTGGGGAGGACGGACGTCACCTTTGTCTCCCTGTAACTCGCACTGCCCTGGGGAGGAAGGATGGCACCTTTGTCTCCCTGTAACTCACTCTGCCGCTGGGGAGGAAGGACGGCACCTTTGGCTCCCTGTAACTCCCTGTAACTCACTCTGCCGCTGGGGAGGAAGGACGACACCTTTGGCTCCCTGTAACTCGCACTGCCGCTGGGGAGGAAGGACGGCACCTTTGTCTCCCTGTAACATACACTGCCGCTGGGCAGGAAGGACGGCACCTTCAGCTCCCTGTAACACACACTGCTGCTGGGGATCTGGGCCGACCGCCCAGCATCTTTGTAGGGCCGGTAGAGAAACCGCAGTCCCATCTCCACCTGCCATCTGTGGGTCTTCCCAGGACCAGTCTGGAAGGTCCCTCAACATTTGCAAGTAAGGACCACTGGCTTCCGCACCCGCTAACTCCGGCTGCTGCTGGGGATCTGGGCTGGCTGCCCAGCATCCCGTTGGGCCCGGTGGAGAGACCTCGGTCCCATCTCCACCTGTCTATTGTGGTTCCTCACAGGACCAGTCTATGAGGACCCCTACTTCAGGTTCCTCTGGCTGCCTCAGGGGGAAACGGTTAACCTCCTCGAATGCAGCCTCTCTTTGGCTGCTGTAACACTCCTTCCGCTGAGCATATTCTCTCTCTTTCGCCAGCCGGAATTCTCGGTCCATCCTTGTGTTTCGCTCGGCTGTGACCTGGTTCCATATCGCCTGGAATATATCCATGGGCACATTATCACCATACTGGGCCACTCGCTGCCTCACCTCGGCCAGCCAATTATCACCAGAGCCTTCCATACTTGTCTGCTCCAAGTCGCTGGATACCTCTGCTCCCAGGGGCCCTGCACGTGTGCTAGCGTTGCCCTCAATTTGTGACTCCACAAACGGTGTCTCTGAGCTGCTTTACCTAGCACTAGGACGCCATCCCACCGCTGCCACCAATGTAACGGATCACCTGGCATCCCGACTGGGTACCTCCGTTGAAGGATGCTCCTGGCGCTTCATGAGGACCCCAAGCACTCTAGCCGACACCACAACCACCGCAGGCCGAACCTCTCTTCCTTGAAAGCGAAGCAGGAACAAGCTCTTACAAGAACTTAGGAATGATTAAAGCAAGGGAATATGCAGAGCATAGCAATCCCTTGTAGCAGATTCCCCCAATAAGAGACGGGACTCCAAATTGAGGGTGAAGTAGAACTGTATTACTTGGCACCAAAGGGCCTTCTTTTATGTAGGTTTTCCCTACATAGGACCACCCACAGGGTTTTTCAGAACAACCAATAAACACATTACAACATATACAATGCAAGTACAGCAGCCAATCAGACACAATGGGACAATAGAAACACACCCATCATATTCCTCCCCTCTGCTTAGGAGATAATTGTGTCAATGACTGTATCTACTCAATTATCTCCAAGCTGAAAAGTTACACTTTTTATACATTTTTATAGCTTTGTGAGCTTACATTACATACAAATAAAACTTATATTTCTGTGATCAGCATAACTTGGGGAGCAACATATGTAAAAATCACATGAATCCGTCCAGGGGTTAAAAAGTTAGGTTGAGGTCCCTTTATTATCAATTGCAAGCCTGGCTTTTCCTTCCCAAACCAGTTCCCACTGGTCTGGCAGTGTCTCTGGGACAACTCCCTGCTGGAGAATAATGGAGCTGGGGGAGGGGAAGAGCCTCACCTTCCCAGGGATTCAAAGGGGAAGAAAAAGTGTCCAAAAAGTTTCCATGTGTCCATGCTGTTTTTAAAAGGGCCCGCACTGTACAATAAAAGTCCATAAGCCCAAATCAGTTCTTAAAGGGCAATACATCCCAGGGCCATAGTCGCAAGGGCAGGAGGCTAGGAATCATTCCTCTCCAATGCCCAGTGGCGAGGTCAGTTTCGCCACAATAAGTTACTTCTCGCAAGAGAGTGGAAAACAGAGAGAATCCCAAATATAGATGAAGTGACAAAGCAAGTGGTCTGGGAAGCAAGAATGGAAAGAGGAATATTAGCAAACTTAGGCAATAGATATACCCAAATAGAGGCTTGGGATACTTGGATAAGTATGCTGAAGGACCCTACAAGATTCGGGAATTCCTAATAAAGTAACATATAAGACAGCGATTCCCTGAACCAGGCTGACAACAAAATAAAAAAAAAAAAGATATGTAGAGTAAATATATGGATAGGCTCTCACAAAACTAGAAAATTAAAAAAACAAGGACGAGAAGGTTGACAAGGAGGGCTTCGGGAGGGGATGGAGGGGTAAGGGAGGGGGGGATAATAGCATGAGATATAAAAGAAAATAATAGGGAAAAAAAGAGACACTTTGATGATGACAGTGTACCATGTCCAAAGACTGGTTTAAGTGTACTCCATGCACGAAGGGCTGGTGCAAGTCTGAAAAAAAAAAAAGATACTATCAGTAATCACAGGATCAAACAGAGAAATATTACCCAACAACAGATGAAATGTATCAAAGAATTGGCAAATGATCCCACGATAGTTATTCATTCTGCGGACAAGGGGGGAGGAGTCGTAATTATGGATTATTCATATTATGCAGGTGACTTAAAGCGACAGCTACTGTGATGGGATTCCAGCATGGTCAAAATTTAGTATGCCAAAATCTCCACATGGCATATGCTAATTAGTATCTGATTACAAACAGTTGGATGAGTCATCAGTATACTGAGCATGTGTGGAAGTGGATAGTAAAATCCTTTGTCTTCAACAAGCCATGTGGTCTTCCATATAAGGTGATCCTGAATATCCTGTGTGCTGATTGGTCTGAGGAATATAGGAGGGGTTATACTGTATGGGAGGGGATATGCTGTTAACAAAAGTCCTATGCACCATGTATTTGCCTCTCAGATCTTTTTGGAACAGGAGTTCATCTGAGACCCGATCGGTATGTTAATAAAGACCTCTTACTTCCTGAAGACCTGTGTCCATATCTCTATGTGTGGCTTCTGTGGTTTGTTCCTGTTATTTCCCCAGTAACACTACAGGATCAAAAAGTGTATCAACTTCTACCAGGAGACCCTACAGGAAAGATAATGACAACAATTGAGACCACCTTGTTAATGGGTCTTTAAGCAGGCTTCATAGATTTACAATTGTACAGCTATTTAATGAAGCGACATCCTTGCACTCCTATTATATATAGCCTCCCGAAGATCCACAAAGACCCTATTAGGCCACCGGGAAGACCTATAGTATCAGCAATAGGTGGAGTATTGGAGCCAATAGCCAAATGGCTAGATCACCTCTTTCAAGCACCTGTAGCAGAAATTCAGACATGCATTAAGGATACACCTACACTTATTGCAAAAATGAATCAACTGGATCTTGGGATGGATCCTATAGTACTAATCACAATGGATGTCAATAATCTCTATATGGTGATCCCACATGAGCAAGGAATAGAGGCAATGAGATCTATTCTTTCCTCTACCACCTCATATAGTGGTCCTCCAATTGAATTCACACTTGAGTTGTTGTCTCTTACATTGAGGAATAATTACTTTCATTTTCAGGCACTTCCATGGGGACGGCCATGGCCCCCATGTACGCCAACTCTTATATGTATGTGTATGAAACACAATTTATCTTGTCCAAGTTTGGACACCTTTTGGCATATTTTCGTTATATTGACGATTTGTTTATTTTTTTGGAAAGGCAACATAACTGAAGCCACAGAAATGGTTCAACATTTAAATCAACTGAAGTCTCCCATCAGATTTACGTCAAACATCAGTACTACATCAGTCCAATACCTGGATTTAGAAATATCGATCAAAAAACAGAAAATTACTCATTGCCTGTTTACAAAAGTGATGGATTGAAATCCCCTGCTACATAACAACAGTGCACATCCAAGGGCTTTAAAGAAATCGCTACCTAAAGCACAATATCTCAGAGTAGTTTGGAACAATTTTGATGAAATTGTAATGAAGGAACAAATTGAAGAAATGACATTGCAATTTCTTGGAAGAGGCTATAGATGCCAAGACCTATTGAAAGCGCTGAAGGAGGCAAAAACTGCCAGCGCCAATAAGGTGGCCAGAACAGCCCCAGGCATGGTTTTTCCCATGACCTATAATGATGTTTCTCTAAAAGTTGCTAAAGTCATTAACCAAAATTTGAAAATGCTAGCATGTGATGACACCCTGCCCAAGGTCTTCAAAGAAACTCCCTTGATCTGTTACAAAAGGAGCAAAACCTTGAAGGATCTTCTGATTCATACAGACCCCATGATGAGTTATATGAAGAATTCAGGAATCCAAAATTGTGGCAGTGTCCGCTGTTTGGGATGTGTCAGGACTTATCTTTTCGGCTTCGTTCTAGCATTTCCGTCTTTTATGTCTTCAACTGCCTGCAAAAGTCATGCTGCCTTAAAGCTACAGTAACCTTATTAATTAAAGGATTCTCATTTCACTCTCTATAATAAAAATAAGGACATTTATAATCTGCAGTTGTGTTCCACATTTAAACCACTTGCGACATAACAGGATGTGTCACATGTGGAGTCATGACTCCATCACATACTTTCCAACATCTTCATAAAAACAAAATTTACCAGATCTGAAATAGTATCACATGCAAAACCCTGTTTGTAATATATAAATTAACATGTCCTTGTAGACTATCTTATATTGGAAAAACGGAAACTCCTCTATGTGAAAGGATTCGTGGCCATAGATCTGGTATATGAGTGGTGAATCGTGATGGACATTCAGAACAACCAGTGGCTCAGCACTTTTTGAATTTTAAACATCCACTCTCAATACTGAAATTTGTTGCAATTACAAAATCCCTCAACCCTTACGTGGTGGTGATCGTGGAAAACATTTGTTGAATAGAGAGACATTCTGGATTTTCCAGCTCAATACCATTGCTCCCAAAGGACTTAATGAAGTTATCTCATACCATTCCTTCCTCTAGAAGAAGCACCCCACAGCATTAGAAATTGTGTTTTAACTGATTTTTTTTTTAATGCATTTTTTAAAATATATTCATGAAGTATATAAATCTTTTTAGGACTACTGGCCAGTTAAGAAATATTACCATGGATCACTGTATATATAACAATCCATCACTAGCGATGGAAACAGTATGGATGTCCTGTCGAGGCTCTGAAGAGTCAGGAAAACAGTTAGATAGATGACCAGGGGCTGCAGGACCAGGTAAGTGTTCCCACGAGTTGCAGGTAAAAATAAATGATGATTTGCATGAACCGGAAGTCACAGTATGGAAATGGTAGTGAGGAGGGGTCTGGCGTTTCTTAAGAAGGGAAACCAAGCCCCTACCACAACTACAGGCCCAGCCTTATATATATATATATATATATATATATATATATATATATATATACATATAATACACAAGATCCAGCGCACTCACCTATCCACTAAACAGCAACTTCAATGTTGAAAGATTTTATTAGTTTTTTTTAAAACACCTAATCTAGGCAAAAATAATGGGGGTTTAGTTACATTATATGATCATACATTGCATAAGCCTGCCACAACGTCAATGTACCCCATCTTTGGCAGGTCCTACACTAACAGCCTTATGTCTGCTCTTATGAGATTAACCTACTTGGGGAAAGAAATTCCATCTGGGGCTCTCTGCAGTACAAGGCTAAATAGGGCCCTGGGATGAGGCACCTGTGACAGGGAGGGGTGCAAAACCAAGGAGTTGGCTAGATTCCCAAATATATATAAAACAAGAGGGGGTTGGCTGCACTCACCTTAACATGCATAAATGGGGGGTGCTGCTGGGGGCCAAATAATACAATACACAAGATCCAGCGCACTCACCTATCCACTAAACAGCAACTTCAATGTTGAAAGATTTTATTTGTTTTTTTTTAAAACACCCAATCTAGGCAAAAATAATGGGGGTTTAGTTACATTATATGATCATACATTGCATAAGCCTGCCACAACGTCAATGTACCCCATCTTTGGCAGGTCCTACACTAACAGCCTAATGTCTGCTCTTATGAGATTAACCTACTTCGGGAAAGAAATTCCATCTGGGGCTCTCTGCAGTACAAGGCTAAATAGGGCCCTGGGATGAGGCACCTGTGACAGGGAGGGGTGCAAAACCAAGGAGTTGGCTAGACTCCCAAATATATATAAAACAAGAGGGGGTTGGCTGCACTCACCCTAACATGCACAAATGGGGGTGCTGCTGGGGGCCAAATAATACAATACACAAGATCCAGCGCACTCACCTATCCACTAAACAGCAACTTCAATGTTGAAAGATTTTATTTGTTTTATTAAGATGGGGTACATTGACGTTGTGGCAGGCTTATGCACTGTATGATCATATAATGTAACTAAACCCCCATTATTTTTGCCTAGATTAGGTGTTTTTAAAAAACAAATAAAATCTTTCAACATTGAAGTTGCTGTTTAGTGGATAGGTGAGTGCGCTGGATCTTGTGTATTGTATTGTTTGGCCCCCAGCAGCACCTCCATTTGTGCATGTTAAGGTGAGTGCAGCCAACCCCCTCTTGTTTTATATATATTTGGGAGTCTAGCCAACTCCTTGGTTTTGCACCCCTCCCTGTCACAGGTGCCTCATCCCAGGGCCCTATCTAGCCTTGTACTGCAGAGAGCCCCAGATGGAATTTCTTTCCCCAAGTAGGTTAATCTCATAAGAGCAGACATTAGGCTGTTAGTGTAGGACCTGCCAAAGATGGGGTACATTGACGTTGTGGCAGGCTTATGCACTGTATGGTCATATAATGTAACTAAACCCCCATTATTTTTGCCTAGATTAGGTGTTTTTAAAAAAACAAATAAAATCTTTCAACATTGAAGTTGCTGTTTAGTGGATAGGTGAGTGCGCTGGATCTTGTGTATTGTATTATTTGGCCCCCAGCAGCACCCCCATTTATGCATGTTAAGGTGAGTGCAGCCAACCCCCTCTTGTTTTATTTATATATATATATATATATATATATATATATATATATATATATATATAACAGAAATAAAGAGAAGCACTCTGAGGACTTAATAAGGGAAAAAAGGGAGTTTATTTCAGTAGGTATTACACCAAAACTTAACCGACGTTTCGACCCATTCGAGTCTTTCTCAAGGTCCTTGAATGGGTCGAAACGCCAGCATTTTGGTGCGGCCCTGACCACACGGAAAAACCGCCGGGGGCCGCATTGAAGGAGCCCATTGGGTGGCCCATGCTCTTGGGGCCACCCGATGACAATGGATTTCCCCAGGTAAGTCACTACATTTTTTTTTAACAGTTTGTGTGTGTTTGTGTGATAGAGAATATCTGTATCAGTATATCTGGGTGTATTTCTGTGTGTGTGTGTGTGTGTCTGTATGTGTATGTCTGTGTGTGTTTCTGTATGTTTGTATGTGTCTCTATGTATGTGTGTCTGTATGTACGTGTGTGTTCAGAGAAGTCTTCTGGACAGCCACTAGAGGCGCATTTGCGATGCTCTCGTCACATCATACAATACCGAGAACTTCAGGAGATGTTTAACAAGGCTCAATCCGATGTATTGCCTCCCCACAGAGCATATGACTGTGCCATTAACCTGTTTCCAGGTGCTATGCCACATAAGGGGGCAGTTTATGCCTTATCTCCTCAGGAGAGTAGAATAATGGAGGAATACATCAAAGAATCCTTGAGCAAAGGGCACATAAGAAAGTCATCTTCACCAGCTGGTGCAGGATTCTTTTTTGTTGAGAAATAGGGTGGTGAGTTACGCCCTTGCATAGACTACAGGGCACTTAATAAAATCACTGTAAAAAACGCATACCCTATCCCACTCATTTCCGAATTGTTTGATAGACTTCAGGGAGCTAAAGTATTTACTAAGCTTGACTTTAGGAGCGCTTACAATTTGGTTAGAATTAAAAAGAATCATGAGTGGAAGACGGCATTTAATACCCGTAGTGGACACTATGAATATCTGGTAATGCCATTTGGGTTATGCAACGCCCCGGCCGTATTCCAAGACTTTATAAATGATGTACTCAGGGAATTCATTTACTCATTTGTCTTGGTTTATTTGGACGATATTTTGGTGTATTCCCCTGATCTTCAAACTCACCACTCCCATGTGAAACAGGTTCTGCAGACGTTGTTGAAAAATAAACTTTATTGTAAATTAGAAAAGTGCATATTTGACCAGCCTGAAGTCCACTTTTTGGGTTACAACATCTCTGCATTGGGATTTCAAATGGATCCTAAAAAACTAGAGGCTGTACTACACTGGCCATTACCCTCTGGTTTAAAAGCCATTCAAAGGTTTATTGGTTTTGCCAACTATTACAGAAGATTCATCAAGGGATTTTCTTCTGTAATAGCCCCCATCACTAATATGACTCGCAAAGGGGTTAGTAGCACGGTATGGTCCAAAGAGGCTGTGAATGCTTTTGAGACTCTTAAACAAAGATTTGCCTCTGCGGACATACTAAAACATCCCGACACCAGTAAACCTTTTATATTGGAGGTTGATGCAACCGAGACAGAGGTAGGGGCTGTTCTCTCTCAGAGAGAAAGCCAGGGAACACCATTGCATCCTTGTGGCTACTTCTCCAGAAAGATGTCTCCTGCTGAGCGCAACTACGATATTGGCAATAGAGAACTGTTGGCCATTATTCTTGCCCTCAAGGAGTGGCGACATCTTCTGGAGGATTCCAAGGACCCCCTGTTGATCATAACCGACCACAAAAACCTGTCATATATAGGGGATGTGACAGAACCATCTGTATACCTATTCGTGGTGGATTCGTCTAGTTGCCTTCCTTTCGTGGAAATGGCTTGTTATTCAATTAAAACCGAATACAGGGTGGTTGTCGTTCGCATGTCGAACATGAGGCAGCAGGCATTTTAGATTGCACGAAGACCAGCGGTGTTTGGCATTGATTTCATGGAACTAAAAACTGACACTTTTTCTGCCGAACACCGCTGGAACAACAGGTCATCCTGCTCCGTCGACGAAAGCATGCGAACACCGGCCGTTCGGGTGTTTTGAATTACATGCAGAGACTTGACCCAGATAGCCTTCCCATGGAGTCAATCGCATACCGAAAGACTGTAAGAACTTTGACTCCATGGCGATTGAACTATGCGTATGGGATCTGAGCGCTATTCGCTAATAATATGCACTCAGATCCAGGCTATCTGGGGATATGTGATACGAATGTAAAATGTTCGGTAGTTGTGGAATTATATATTTTTGTGTGTTTCTGGCATTTTACTTAAGAAGGCGATTTGTCTTTGTCCTGGAGATAATGGAATTACTTCTCAATTATCTCCAGGGCAGAGGGGAGGAAACCATATTGCATTGTGGGAAAAGTTTGTGCCTGTATGTCTGAATTGTCCATATGTCCATCTGTCATTACAGTCTCCCATTTGGTCCCCTAGGGGAGTGTCCACCAAGTGGGAGACCTGCATAAATACGGGCGGGTAGCCCACAGTAAAGCCAGATCCTGTTTGACCCACAAGGCGGAGCGTAGTCTCGTTATTGGGGGGATTTATTACTGACGACTAGAGACTGATTGCTGGAGCTGAAAGCCGCTTGGTGGATATACTTGTTCGTCGGCTAGCAGCGATTCATGGATTTCTGTTTGGGAGTTTGGAGCCTCTTACGGATCCCGTTCGGGAGATTACTGCTTCCCCTGATGGTGGTTCGTATACAGCAGTCTATGCGAATGGAGATAGTGAGATTGCAAAGGCGGGAGCTTAACTAAACAGCGGTTTCCCTCACAGGCACCAGGGGTGTCTTAACAGGGGATGCCAAATGTTTGTCTTCCAGACAGGCTAGATGGTCACTGTTCCTTTCACATTTTAACTTCCTCATTACTTATAGACCTGGTTCTAAAAATACCAAGGCTGATGCCTTGTCCAGGCAATTTGATAATGAGTCAGCTCCGGAACAGGTGACATCTCCTATTATTCCACCAGAGTGTATTATTGCTACTACTGTCCTCTCACTGTCTTCTCCACTGCTTGGCACCATACTGGAGGCCCAGCCTCAGGCGCCCAGTGGTAAACCGTGTGATAAACTGTTCGTTCCCCTATGTGAAAGGGTTAATATCATGAAAGTGTTTTAAAGGCTTAGAGTCTAAGGTGTTTTTTCCCTTTTTCTAAACACCTGAGACACACCCAGGTAATCTCCAAATTCTGGACTGGTAGGGGGTCCTGAGAACCCCTGTTCTAAGGTGACTCATGCACTTCCTTGTGGCCTGTTGCAGCCTCTTCCTGTTCCATGGTCCCACTTATCCATGGACTTTATTGTTGAGCTTCCTTGCTCTGCTGGGTTCACTACTATTCTCATGGTTGTAGACCGATTTTCTAAGATGGCTCACTTCATTCCTCTCAAGAAGTTGCCATCTTCGCAAGAATTGGTCCTAATTTTCATACGTGAAATTGTCCGTTTGCACTGCATCCCTCACAGTATTGTGTCTGATAGGGGCTCTCAGTTTGTGTCCAGGTTCTGGAGGGCGTTCAGTAAACAATTGGGGATTGATCTCTCCTTCTCCTCCTCCTACCATCCACAGACCAATGGTACAGCTGAGAGGGCTAACCAGTCATTAGAAGTTTATTTGCGTTTTTTTATTAATAGCACACAGGACAATTGATCCCAACTACTCCCGTGGGCTGAGTTCGCTAGAAACAATGCTGTTCATGACTCCTCTGGGCACAGTCCATTTTTTGTCAATAATGGTAGGCATCCTACGGTTCTCCCTGCGGTATTTTCTGATACTGTCATTCCTGCTCTGGATGAGCATCTGGCCTTCATTCGGGATACCTGGGTTAAGGTTCAAACTGCTCTAGGGGCTGCTGCTGAACACTTCAAACATTTTGCTGATAAGCGTAGGAGTGCCAACCTGGTGTACCAAGTAGGGGACAGGGTTTGTTTGTCATCTCGCAACATCAAGCTTAAGGTCCCTAGCATTAAGTTTGCCCCCAGATTCCTTGGTCCCTATAGAGTGCTTCGTAGGATCAATCCAGTGCCGAGCAGCAACCTAATCCACAGAAGGGTTAATGCTGAGCAGCAATTATGCAAATGAAAACCTGGTAACTGACTTTGGGGTCAAATGCCGGTTACAGCCTATCAGAACTAAAGGAGGGGTATTTAGGCTCAGTTCTGATCCTGCTCAGTGCCCTGTCATGGTTTCCCTTGTAGTTGTCCGAGAGCGCGTTCCTGTTATTAGTTTTCTACCTGGTTTTTGACTTTGGCTTTGTTTATTGACTTCTCTATATTCTGGTATCCTGACTCCTGGCTTTCCTCATCGCTGCGTCCCTTTCTGTGTTCCCTGACCTTGGCTAGTATTTTTGACTATTCTATGTATGTTAAATCCAGCCATTCTAAGGACCGGTAATACGTTACTTATTTGTCGTCCATGCTATACAGTTCGACGTGCTGGATCAAACAGCTAATAAAGACTAATAAAGAGGGCTTAGCGATCTCAAATATTATCAGATATTATGAAGCGACTAGAATTTTTCATTTAAGAAGATGGAATGCCTTCAGTGCATCCGACGAACCATGGTATAAGGGTTTGCGATCTATCTGCCCTGATTTGGCTAGACGAGGGAGCAAGTATTAAGTTTATATTACCTATTGAAAGTACATATTTAAAGGTTGTTCTGACTGGTTTAAGTATAGAAAGAAGAATAACATATTGGACAAAATTGCTAAAGTCAGCCCTATCACAACTATGCAAAGTAATATATTAGATTTAGATTTTAAAAATTGGATTGGCTATTTCAGATATTATAATTGATAATAAAATAAAACCTTTTACACAACTGCAGCAGTTATATAATATTTCTCCCAAAGAGATTTTCAATTATCTAAGACTTAAAAACTACATAGGTGGTCATATTTTAAATGATGCCCATGATACACTAAATGTTGCAATCTCTAGATTGTGTGTGAGGGTGCTGTGTGTAGGTGCTGTGTGTGTGTAGGTGTTGTGTGTGAAGGCGCTGTGTGTGTGTGTAAGGGCGCTGTTTGTATAAGGGCTGTGTGTGTGTGTGGGCGCTGTGTGTGTGAAGGCGCTGTGTGTGTAAGGGCGCTGTGTGTAAGGGTGTTGTGTGTGTAAGGGCGCTGTGTGTGTCAGGGTGCTGTATGTGTGTATAATGGTTATGTATGTGTCTGTAAGAGTGCTGTATATGTGTGTGTGGGTGATGTTAGTGTGTGCGTGTGTGCTGTGTGTGTAAGGGTGCGATTCATACAAAACTTTGATGTCAAATAGTAAACCCCGTAGCCATGTATTGTTTGTCTTTGTATGAATGAAAAATGCAATAAATAATACAAATATAAAACAAAATATATAAAAACCTAAATTAATACAATATAAACAAAGTTTTTAATGTTGTAGTGTCAACTTTACAGTTTAAAATTTGGGTTTGGGAGGTAGTACTATGACATATAATGTGAGGGGGGGGAAATAAAAATAATGGCATTAAGGTGCAATGAATGTTGGGAAGTGTAGTTTTTCGCTGATCGCCCTATCTCAATGTTATTTTAGGTTAAGAAAACACCATGTTCGGCCATATTCTAAGGGGAGGGGGCCGGGCACATGAAGAGGGATTTGAGAGGTAGGGCTGGGCTGTGGTAATAGGAACCTCCATGGCCACGAGGCAGCGTATGGTGGCCATGTTGAGAGGGGAAGTTTCATTTTCTAAAGCGGCCACATTAGAAGGGGAAAAATGACATAATGCTGATAAAACAGTCATGTTGGGGGGGAGTTTCAAGAATTAATAGAAATGAAAATGGTGATCTCTCCATAATAATTGTTAAAGAAAAGGTGTATATTATAGACATAATACATATAAAACATGTTGTATGAAAATGAAAATGTAATCAAGTGCCAAAACTGTGACCTCATTTAACTGCTACAATTATATCACTAATGACACACAAAGTAACAGCATGATCCACCTCTCTCCACTTCACAACTCACACAGAGGTGAAGGGAGGCAGATCAGAAGGCATTAAATTTAGCAGACAGAAAAGTTCAATCGTGTCCTTAAATGTAGGACTTGTATGACGAAAAATGTCCTCCAGCGTTGTGAAGAAGTTAAAAAATAAATACTAAAAGACCCTGCTATGCACCAAAATTACAAGAACATATATTGTATTATTATTATTATAATGCCCCATAATGAAGAATGTGCCATATTCCTCACTACTTAGGTTTTATTTACTAAACTGAGATTTGGAAGTCAATTTAAAGTGAATTTGAAATTAAAGTCAAACTCACAGAACTGCGAAAGTCTGTCAAGTCATTTATACTTTCAGTTTGGCTACTGTGGCCTTAAAATTAAAATTCACTTTGACTTCACTTTGA
This sequence comes from Pelobates cultripes, assembly GCA_933207985.1. Lineage (NCBI taxonomy): Eukaryota > Metazoa > Chordata > Amphibia > Anura > Pelobatidae > Pelobates > Pelobates cultripes. Next base: position 11,058,014 of record OW240917.1, read on the forward strand.
ATTCTCACTTTAATGAGGAACCCTGTTAGTAAATAACCCTGTTCAATTGAAAAAAGTTAACCCTTCCCCTGCCAAATAAGCACAGAGTATGTTAACCCTGCTGATTAATCCAGGTACAGCTGTGTTTAGGGAGGGGTCCTGACTATAAAGCTAAGGCACTGATAACATTAGTCTTGTACAGAGATATCTGGAGACAATTCCAGAGTTTTTCAAACCAGTGACACAAAGGCTCTTTGCTGGGAGTCTAGAGATTTGGGTGGTTGTTTTCTGATCTGTGATAATGAATACAGCAGGTAAGTGGTCCCTGTATAATGTATGTGTATTGTGTATGGGAAGCTCTTTCTGCAGGGCTGCATACGGTGTATTTAATGTATATTAGGACTGCTTTAAAAGCCTGACTTTGTGGCTGTGTTGACTAAATATGACAGTTTGTCACACTGGAGAACTTTGAATAATTACATTTCATATGGAACAAAAAGAGAAGTATTATGTCCAACTCTGCCTTTTCTGTTCTAGACCATCTCAGGGAAAACTAAATCTTAGAACACTGTAGTGTCAGACAGCGAAACCTCTCATGTGTAGCCCCTGCTAGAAGTAAGACTGTCTAACACTGGTGGGAGGAGGCTGAGCAAGACAAAATCTGGGCACAGTAACTGCTTTGTGGCTAAGATTTGTATACAAAATGCTATAGCTCTAATGGCATGCACCTAGCCAATCTGTTCCATGTGTGGGCACATCATTTTGGAAAATAACTTCTCCTTAATGCTGAGGGCTCAGACAACTGAAATATGGATCTCCTTGGTTTTTCTATGCTACACTGAAAATCAGATATGACTGGTACCAGAATAAGAGCAGATGATGGATATTTGTTCTCCTGCCTCCCTGGTTTGCTCATGCCAGGATATAAAATGAATTAAAGGGACACTAGTCACCAGACCTCTAATGCATAATCTAGTGGTGTGTATAATTCACTCTTGGTCATGGAGGTAGGGCTAGTCGCATCAAAACCAATGTGGTGATGGAGTAACATTCCCCTCTTTAGGCGTGGGGGGGAAGAGTTGGGTAGGGACACCTTAACATTGAAAAGGTAACTATATAGTGTTACGAATATTTGTGTGTATTAACACTATAGTGTTCCTTTAACAGGATCCAGAATTGCACACCATGCATATTGCTTTATTTCACTTTGAGGATCTACTCCTTTCTCTTGGCTGCTCATAGCCTCAGCCTGATTCAACCAACAATGTTACTGCACCCAAACCCACGCTTGGATAATGACATGCAAGCTGGCCATTTACTCTATATATCTAAAGGGGAAATTCCTGACTCTTGCTGTATAGCTGTTAGAATGTTTGTTTCTTCCAACCTGAACAGTACTTCTTTGCATCTACATTCTTTAAAACCTGTAACTTCCTTGTGAGTTCCCCACTATTCCCAGTGCATTGAGATGTGTATCAATATCTATAGTCCTTCTGTATAACGCTATTTTATAGTCTTGGTTCATACTTTTTAGGACATTCCACTTCCTAAAAGTATGTTCCAAAAAGGTGGCAGCACTCACAGAATTAGAAATGCTAATCTTTATTTGTTCATATAAAAAAAAATAAACCTCTTGGTCCTCTGTATGGGACTCTCTTCAGGATCCTGAAAGCCCCATACAGAGGACTGAAAGGTTTTTTTTTTTTTGTTTTTTTTTAGGAACAAATAAAGATTAGCTTTTTTTTTTAATTCTGTGAGTGCTGCCACTTTTTTGGATATCTCATATGATATTCTCAGCTTGGAAGGGAGGTGGGGACCAGCTGATATCTTGTTTGTAGTCTCTGCAAGCTCTCCTCAGCCCAGGCTTTCTATGCATGTCCAATAAGACTTCCCAGTCAAAGTGCTTTTGATGTTTGGATTGTTCCTTTAATATTTTACTTGCCTCAATCTAGAATCCACTGTTGGTTGACTCCTTAGTGGTTAAAGGTCTCTAAAAATAACCTGTCCCCTTTTGGGGGGTTTTATTTTTATATATATATATATATAATTTTTATTTTTTTTAGATGACATCCTATTTGTTGTGACTAGAAAAGAATATACTACTGGAGTTGGCTTACCCCCGAGCAACAAAGATGACCACTATATGCTTCGCTCTACTCCTGTTGGCAAGTTAATGAATGCCATAAAGATCTTCTTTTCCCCTAAAGGAGATCTGTTTGCTGTTCGTGGTGGAGACTTGTTCAAGGGACCTGTGCCTTCGGAACAAGGCCTGAATTGGTTTGAGACTGCCAAGAGAGTAGGCAAAGTAGACTGGGGCAACTTTAAATTTACCCTCTTTGATCCACATGGGATTCTGTATGCTGTTACATCAAAGGGTGATCTCTACAGGGGTCCAGCCCCCACTAATGAAAATGTGCCTTGGCTTTATCATCAAGCTAACAAAATAGGATGTGGTGTGTGGAATTCATTAAAAGCTCTCTTCTTTGATCCTGAAGGGGTTCTGTATGCAGTGAAATCAGATGGCCATCTTGTGAAGGGAAGCCCACCAGGCTTTCCAGGAGATGACTGGCTTTCAACATGCATACCTGTTGGCAATGAGAACTGGTCTAATCTCTCTCGCTTCATAGGCTTCAGTCCTGCTGGAGATCTGTGGTGCGTTGACGACTCTACAGGAAGACTGCTAAAATGGGGACCTGGATCAATGGCCAGAAGTGCATATGCTCATATCGAGGCAGAGCCTATGGGCCAGGGATTTACGTCCTGTCTCTTCTTTGCTTTCACTGCAGATAAAATCATTCACAGTATTGAGAGCTTTGAATTTCTAACTGCTTCTAGCAAAATTGTATCTCAAAAGAGCATGACTTTGAATGTCCAGACCTACATCAATAGTGGTGATGAGGCTTTGAGCCACAAACTATCGTAAGTATAAATCACAAACTCTGCTACCTAAAATCAAACCAGGAAATAGCAGAGAACCTGCTACATTCTGATTTGGGGGGGTTGTTTACTGATTATCTAGTATTGAGGGGTGCTCTCTTCCTAAATATTGAATTATATACTGATTGATATGTTTCTAACTCTAGATTCTCAAAAACAATTGCTGATCTCAGTACCTTCAGCCAGGACCATGGCTTTACAGTGAAGGCTGGGGCTGAGATCACATTTAGTGCTGGAATCCCTTGTATAGATGATTCTGATGAGATTGCACTCAACACGAGTGTTGCTCATACCTGGGACTTTACCAAGACCAATGAAATACAGGTAAATGGGGATGCAGAATAGAATCCAATTTAGTTGTGCTAATGTTTATTACCTTGTATGTGTCAGATGGGTGATAGCAATTGCTTGGTGAATAATCCTTTTGTGTACAGACTGTAGCACGGCTGGGTAGGCTTGCATTGTGACTCTTCCTTTTCCTTTTTGCTTTCAGTAAAACTACAAAGCTCTTACTTCCCAGCCCCTTCATGGCACTCTATAAATATTGGGTCATTAACCCTTCTTGAATGGTCATGCTGAATTTCCTTTTTATATTGCTGGATGTCTCATGTGGGGCTATTTCCTTTAGGATCTATTAATGTATCTGAACATTGTAATGGTGGCAATTGTGTGATGTACATTGTCTCTTCTCCTACAGAATACTTTCCCAGTCAATATAGATGTCATAGTGCGACCACATTCAAGAATGCGTGTGGTTGCATCAGTCATGGAGGCTGTACTGGAGGTGCCTTACTCTGCCACAATCCACACCATGTTTGGCTCTGAAGCTACCATAAAAGGGATGTGGAAAGGAGTGACTCATTATAACCTCACCATCGCCCAAGGGAAGTCATAAATCAGTGCGTCATTTTGGATAAAGCAAAATTGACACAAGCCACTATGTATGGTTTCAGGAGCCTATAAAAAGGGCAACCCTACTGTGGTAATAGTTTGGATATATAACAGTCGCAATGTTTATACATCTGAGCCAATAAATTTTCTAGCAGTCTCCTTGTCTGTCTAGTTTACTCTGTAAGCCACAAGTGGTTTCTGGTGGTGGTATACAGTTGTGCTTCAGTGTCCAGGATTGGTTTCTAGGTCAGACCTTTATTATAGAATATTAGGGTTACAACTTGGCCCTAATAAAGGGATGTCTACATTCTGCCAGTAACTTGAAGACCACTTGGATAGTATGATCACAAATCTACAATTGCTTCCAGCCATTAATGACAATGCTAATTTTGACACATCAGACCCTTTGATAGGGTTTGGGGGATACTTATAGACACTGACACTAATGAAAGCATTGTGGTTTTGAGTAACTCTTGGGGGGGGGGGTTTAAAATCGGTCAGTCACCCCTGAATTTCTCAATTGGGGAAAGTTGAGATTAACCCGAAAAGTACAACAGAGCAGACTATATGAGAGCACTGTCCTACAATGTAAATAAAATACAGACTAAAAAAACTAAATTGAACAAATAATTACTAAACACCAATTGTGCAACCTTAGTTCTCCATATTAAACACCCTTTATCTGATCCCATTTGCAGTGTGTAAGCTGCAAGCTTTGTTGGGAGAAACCATGGTACAGTTATGCTTAATGTTCATATATTTGACCTCCTGATCAGGTAGTAATGCAAAATCAACATCAGTACATAGTTACACTCACAGTGTAACGAGACCTCTAGATGCTTTGGTGCTGGGCACAAATTATGTCACTAGTTCCAATGCTGTCTAAGGTATCCATAATGCCACCAAATGCATTAATCAGTCATGGCCAATTCTGTTCAGTTTAATACGGCTCCACAGGTAAATTTGATCCGTATGTGGCCCCCAGTGAATCCCCGAGCACCCCCCCGTGAATCTCCATGGAGATTCATGGGGGGGCTAAGAATGCTGAAGGGCGTGCAGTCACTGCTCATTAGTCTATGTTCTTGCGATCTCTTGGATGTCGTTGTCACAGGACTTGATTCTTTTTCCCTGGAGGGACAGAATAAAGAAAAAAAGTATGCCACTTGTAATAAAATTTGCATAAAATAGTTAACTTGCATTTAATTTTAATGGTTCAAAGAATGTCAGGCAAAATGGTCTGGCCTCACACATGTTCACTTCATCAAATCTGGCCCTCTCTGAAAAAAGTTTGGACACCACTGCATTACATGGTGATACTTGAGAAAAATGTCAGAATCTTACAGCAAGCTGCACAAAAAGTAAATGGTTGACTTTTTACCTCCATGGCATAAACCGGAAGGATGCCTCGGGATTACCAGTGTGTGGATAAAAAAAACTTGAACTTTGTGGGTTTTTTTTTTTTTTTAAACACCCTTGACACACCTGGGTAATCCCCTATATCTTGGACTGTTAGGTTTGTCTTGAGGAGAGTGTTAAGGAGCACTGATTTAGCCTATGAGAGATGATGGTGCACAATATATAAATCCACCATGCTTTGACACTAAGTAGATCACTGGTCCAGGAGTCTATTCCCAGCCCATCACTTTCAAGCCTACAGGATCTCCATGGTTATCTTCCCTGAAATGTAGGGTTATACAAGTGCTAGGATAGATATTCATAAATGTTTGTTTTTGTTTGTTTTTTTTTTTTACAGAACCTGCTTCAATCTATTCAGAAAACCAGTTATTCACCAATTTCCCATCTTATTGTAACTATGGTTAGGAATACAAAACTGTATTCCTAACACTAGTGTCCCCACCTCCTACACAGTCCACACTGCATCCAGACTGCTTCAATGAGATGAAATGATCTGGGTACCCATATTGTCCCTCTAAGTTTATAAATGTTTATTACATTTCCTTTTCTGGGGAGGGGAGAGGCTAAGTATTTTTATGTATTTTAGAATTTGTCTGGGCATGAATTTCTGCTTTCTTAAGCAAATGTATTTATTATTGGGCCAACTATTTATACAGGGCCAACTAATCGTGCAATGCTTTATAATATATGAAAGGAGGGGGAATTGATTAGGAAGTCAAAGTTGATATATCTTTAACCCCTTAAGGACACATGATGTGTAACATGTCATGATTCCCTTTTATTCCAGAAGTTTGGTCCTTAAGTGGTTAATACAAACATTGTTTTCTGGCTATTAATCATGGCAGCATCACTTATGGGTAGCTTCGCCCCTAACAAGATCAGGACAGGATTAACTAATAAACAAAGAGAGAGACTGGAGGCATAAAAGGTCCCTCCTCCTTTCATACCTCAGTCTTTTTTTTCCTGTCCTTAACTGGACAGACAGGTTAACATTTTATTTAGCAATTTTCTTTTTTTGGCCACCTTCCCATGTGTAACATGGGTCTCCCATGCACAGTTCAGCCTCTGTGCCTGAAGGATCCAGTAAACAGCATGACTAACTAGTAATTTGAATCTGCTTGAAAACCATATATAATGCTGAGGATTATGGTTCCATTGATAAAATCAGAAGCTTTGTATATTCCCCCTACAGAACCCAGAGGCAATGGGAGATAGACCTTTCTCTTCATTCCGGAGTTTTTCTTCTCAATTTGTGTACTGTTCAGTAGAATCCTTTGTTCAGGAGTTTGTTCATGTTCCCCTGTGGTAAGCCTAGCAAATGGTAAGTGGTTATTTGTTCGTTCATTTCGTTTCATTTGTTTCTTTCTTCCATTCGAATGCTATGGCGTTTGTTTCCTTTCTAAGGGATTCTCCAGGCTAGCTTCAGTTAGTTTATACCCGATTCTCATAACTGGCGCGAAGGGATCTAGAAAAAAGGTGTGAACGGCTCAGCATTCTCTCGAACGATCTGCGCATGTGCAAACATCCTCACTTAAAGAGACAGTCTTTTTCCATTCAGTTCTTAAAGTGACTAGATCATTCAGTTCCTAAACAATTCGGGAAAGTTATTCGGTACTGCAAGAGTCTTTTTTTCTCAGCTGAAGGTAAGAATAATTTCTAGATGTCTTCTTCCTCTGCCTCCCACCGCTCAGGTTCAAAAAAACATAGGTGAGCCAAGTTTTTATCTACTTAAGGGGAATAAAAGAGCGTCATACAGGCCCCATAATTAATTACATGGCCCTTCTTATCTTGCAGCCCAAGCATGAGCCAGGATAGATCGCCCAGGAAACACAAGGAAAAATCTAATCGCTGCTTCGCCTGCAATAAAGTTGCTCTAGAGGGTAAAAACCTCTGCCTCACCTGCAAGACAGAAGTGGCAGACAACCAACCCAGGAATAGTTCTCTTCAAGAAGAACTTAAGACCTGGATATCCCAAGCTATAGCTGAAGGCCTCAAGGCTTCTTCAAAACACCTCCTCCTCCAAGAAGCATCAAAGAGCTGAGTCCTCTTCTCTCTCATCTGAATATGAGTTGGAATCCTTTGAGGAATTTACTGACAAGGAGGAGGAAGATATGGAATATAGCCCTAAATCCTTAGAATCTGTTGAAAAACTAATATTCCTAATAAGAAATACCCCAAAAATTACAAGAAGAAAAAACAGAATCCTTGGAATATGACAAATATTTTGAAGACCACAGATCTTTGAAACTATCATTTCCTGTACATCATTCTATCAAGGAAATGATCCTCAATGAATGGGCCAGACCTGAGAAAAAAGTTACCCCAAAACACCAGAATCCTAGAATCTTCCCATTTGCCTCCAATGATTGCAAAACTTGGACTGCTATCCCAAAAATTGATGCAGCGGTAATCAAAATTGCGAAACGTACTACACTTCCCATTGACTCCATGGCATATGTACGGGAACCTATGGAGAAAAGACTGGATTCCAACCTAATAAAAGCTTATATCTCTCTTGGCTCAGCTTTACATCCAGCCATAGCTCTTACCACCTTGTCCAGAGCTATGAAGGTTTGGTTAGAAAACCTGGAAGAAGATATCCAAAGAGGTGTAAGAAGAGAACAACTTCTGGACAAACTTAGGGACTTCAGGCTCGCTGCGGACTTCAGCTCCGAAGCATCCCTGGATATCTCCAAGATGATTGCTAAAAGCATGGCTTTACCTGTTTTAGCCAGAAGAGCCCTATGGTTACACTCTTGGGGAGCTGACTACTCTTCAAAAGCCTCCCTTTGTGCTCTACCCTTCCAAGGGGATCTCATGCTTGGAAAAGTACTTGATGAAGAGATCCAAAAAGCAGTAGACAGCAAAAAAGCTTTTCTACCTCAAGGGAAGAGAAACCCATACTCTTTTTCCTTTTGGAAAGACAAAAAGTCTTGTGATAGGTCCTTTTGAGATAATAGGTCATACTGACCAGATAAAGAGCAAGATATGCATCTTGGAGAACCAGCCTTCATCTTCCTCTAAATCCTCCAGAGGAAGGGGATTGAGAGCCCCTTCCAAAAACTTCTGAAGGTTTACAGGCCCATACAGACTGCCTAGGAGTTCTATGTCTGGGCCACAAATATATCCGACTCAGGTCATGTCTATCCTCGATCAAGGTTACAGAATCAAATTTGACTCCTTTCCTCCAGGCAACTCCTTCATAAGCTCAAGAATACCCTTGGGGGGAAAAGGGGAAGCCATGATTTCCGGTGTCAAAAAAACTACTTCTCCAAGGTGTCATAGAAGAGGTTTCTCCTTCAGAAAGATACAAGGGCATCTACTCAGCAGTATTTTTGGCCCCCAAACCCAACGGGAAATGGAGACTTATAATAGATCTGAAAAAAATCAACATATCCCCGAAGCGCATTTCATTCAAAATGGAATCCATATCCATAATTGTGGCTCCATCTCATCAAGAAGTCTCTCGTCACACCATACGAGCCTTGAACTGTCTACACAGGAACACGGTTGGATTATCAACAAAGAGAAGAGTGTTCTGACTCCGTCTCGGCAAGTAATATTCCTGGGGGCTTATATCGACACCAATATAAGCAGACTAAAAAACTAAATTCTCTTGGTTCTCCACAAACTTTCCATCACAGCCAAGGAGTACATGTGTATATAAGATTAGTCTGCTGGGCTCAAGAACTATCCAGTCAAATTTTCTGAGTCAGTTCAACTACTATCGCAACAACTGGAAATAAATTATTCAATTTCCCCAAGTTGTAAAAGATCAATGGGAATGGTGGCTTTAGCAAGACAATCTACGGAAAGGGTTTCCAATAGAACATCCTCCTTAGCAAATTATCACTATGCGAGCATGACGAGATGAGGTGCTCACACAGAATCAATATGGATTCAAGGCACTTGGAACCCATCAGAGAAATGCCTTCACTCAAATCTGTGGGAATTGTGGACCATTTACATTGCTATACAGAAACTCCACACTGCTCTCAAGAGTCCTTGGCTCTCTATACGTACGGACAACAGGGCAGTGGCTGCCAATATAAATCTCCAAGGAGGTACAAGAAGCAAACTTCTTTTACAAGAAATAACTCCTCTGATGTCCTGGGCACAGGTTCATATCAAAGGGATAAAAGTGATCTACCTCCCAGGGATGGAAAACATTCTGGCAGATTTCCTCAGCAGAACTCGCATACTACCAGGCGAATGGAGCTTGAATTCCAGAAGAGGTGGGGCATACCCCAGGTAGACCTCATAGCCAGCAGACAGAATGCTCAGGTGGCAAGTTTCTTTTCCCTCTCCAAGGAACCTCTAGCTTTGGAACTTCAGCCTGGGGTATTAGTTCCCTCCCCTGCCTCTGTTTCCCACGGAACTGAAGAAAATCTGGAAAAAGGTGATAGCTATTATTCTGATCTGGCCCAGGAGACCTTGGTATTCCCTTCTACTGAAAATGTCTCTAACCCATCCTTGGCTTCTTCCAATCTCCCCTGACTTAATTCAGGGTCCAGCGACTCACCCCAATCCTTACAGCTGGAACCTGGGGGCATGGCTGTTTAAAGGAGATCCCTTCTCATCCAGGGCCTATCTGAAGCAGTGATTGATACTCTCCTAAAGGCAAGGAAACAGTCCACATATTCCTGTAATTACAGGATTTTGGAAACCTTACAAAAATGGACAGTGACTAAATCTGTAAATCTTTTGATTCTCAACATCCTACTCACCTCCATGTTTTGGAATTTCTACAGGCAGGCCTGGACAAAGGTCTCAGCCTGAACACCTTGAAGGTGCAGTCCTCAGCTCTATCTGCCCTTTGTAATACCTCGTGGACATCTCACCCTTTCATCTCAAGGTTCTTTAAGCCAGTCTTACACTTACACCCTCCAGCCAGATACTCAGCTCATGAATGCTTTAACGGAAGTTCCCTATGCACCTCTGAAGGATATAGCTATTCAACAGCTCACTTATAAAACAGTATTCCTGGTGGCGGTCACCATGGCCAAGAGGATTTCGGAACTCCAGGCATTCTCTAGTGATGAATCACACCTTCATTTCTTCATGATAGAGCGATCCTAAGACCTAGTGAAGACTTCCTTCCAAAAGTCATATCCAGGTTTCATTTGCTCCAGGAAGTGGTTCTCCCTTCCTTCTGTTCCTCCCCATCTTCTCCCAAGGAAGAGCGATACCATGAACTCGATGTGAGAGAACTTTTGATCAAGTACTTATCTGTTAGTTTTGACTTCAGAAAAACCAAACAATTATTTGTCCTTCCTTCTGGCCTTCGTAAGGGAGAAGCGGCCTCTTCCTCTACCTTACGGAGATGGATAGCTTCTGTCATAACAGACTCCTACCTGCGGAAAAAGCTGACTCCTCCAGCCAAGATCAGAGCTTACTCCACCAGATCCCTGGCTACATCTTGGGCTAATTGGGCAGAGGTTCCTCTGGATAATATTTGCAGAGCAGCTACTTGGTCCACTCCTACTACCTTTATTAAGCACTACAAACTGGACCTTCATTCTACAACTACTTCCTTTGGGCGAGGAGTCTTATCAGCTGTTAATGTGCATTATAAAAATTAGATTTCCTTTTGCAGCAATCTGAACTTTTGTGTCAATTCATATTAAATAGTTTTTCCCTCCCTTTCATGGGTTTTTGCTTGGGTATTACCCATAAGTGATGCTGCAATGATTAGCCAGGAATACAGAAAATTAAATTACATACTTGCAGGGGCTGTAATGTAGTCTGGATTCTCTGTGAAAATATGCTGGCTGTGTTCAGTCATGGAGAACATAAAGAACCCATCCTCTCCTCACTCCTACGCCTAGTAATTTGGCTATTTAAAATGCCTCCAACAGAACATAGAGGTTACTGAACCTTAACCCAGCCCCTCCTGCAACTAACTCCACCTTTACCCTCCCAAATAGTCTAACTCTGCCCCCAGCCTGCCTCTGCCCCAGCCCCCTCCTTCCAAATCCTTGACTGCAGACATCAATTCCTTTGAAGAGGATGTCAGTGGGAGGGCGGAGCTCCTATGTGCAGCTCTTTAAGTCCTATTCCTGGTGGGAGGGACCATAGACAGAATAAAGTATGGCAGCAGAGGAACTGAATGGGCTGCTTCCAGTGCCCCTGTGACGAGACCAATCTCGCCACTGTGCATTGGAGGAGCCTGGTTGCCCCCCTGCTGCCTTTAGACTATGGCCCCATGTTGAAACGCTTGATTTTCCCCTGCAAAGACACGAAAGCTGGGTCATTCGGTGCTTGCCCTGTTTGAGCGGTGATACCCCAGATAGCTATGCCATGGAGCCCATTCGTATAATGAAAGACTATGGGAAAGACTTTGGCTCCATGGCAATTGAACTGTGTGTGTGTGCTCTGAGCGCCATTCAGTAATAATGTGCGCTCAGATCTGAGCTATCTGGGGATATGCTGAATGTACCTGTTTTGTGCAATGGCTGCACAGTTATATGTTTTTATGTGTTTTATTGTCTTTTGCTGCCATGTGTTCAATGGAGTTTTGCCTCTGTCTTTGGAGATAATTGGATTACTTCCCAATTATCTCCAGGATAGAAGACTCTGTGGAACTGGTTTTGGGCAGAAAAACCATGCTTCCTTTGGTCACAAAGGACTATGATCTATCTTTTGAACCATTGGACCAATTTGTATGGATTTGACATACGGAGCTTTGTCTCGTTCTTGGGGTGATTTATTGTATGCTGTTCCAGTTTGACTGCTAGGAGTGTAAACCTTTTCATATGGTTTTTCCTATTCGGCTGTTTACAGCATTCGTATGGTTTCCTGTTCAGCGGATTGGTGTTCTGCAGTAGCTGTGCCTGTGTCTCTGGAAGGGAAGATCTTCTAAACGGCGGTTTGTACATTTCATGCTGAGGGTACCATTACAGCCCCCATCAGAGTACGTGAGAGAAGGAGGAGGGTAGTTTGTTGTGTGTGTGTATTAGGCAGTGTGTATGTTAGATTTTGTGAATGTGTGTATTTGTGCATATGTATTAGGAAGTGTGTGTCTATTTGACTGTATGTATGTGTGTGTGTACGTATGTTATAGGCCAGGCATAGGCAACCTTTTAGTAGGAAAAAATATAAATGTGAAAAATTCCTAGAAACAAGTGGTGGTGCTACAATCACCTTCGTGGGCCACACTATCACAAATGAAACAAGTGATTAATAAAAACAAAATAATGGCGAGAGCACTAAAAATAAATTGTTAAACCCACAATGCAGTCAGTCAATCTAAAGGTATAAACCAAGAGAGAAAGACATAGGGTAATATAGTTTGGACAAAATAATTAAAAAGCAGGTGTTGGTATCACTCACATATATAGAGTCACTTAAAAAGCTGGCTCAAACTGCATGCCTTGAGTAAATGGTTTAAATGACTCCTGTTAGGAACTTCCAAATATTTTTTAGGTGGTACCTCCAAGTTCATTCTGGATGCAGAATGTAGGGGATTACAAAAGATTTATTATTCCAATCAATAGGAAATAAATTAAAAACAGAAGTAAATAGAAAAGTTCCATACAGTTAAAAGTCCAGTCACTTTACGCGTTTTGGCTGTTGCCTTTCGTCAGAAGCAATCCATTTCTCCATGGCATCTGTTCTTTTATTCAAACAGTTGGCGCCCTTTTGCACTGTAATTTCCATCTTCCGCTTCCGGTTCCGGCGTGACGTCACTTGCGTCCTTGAATCCCGACGTACACACCAGGGCCGGACTGGTGATACAAAGCAGCCCTGGAAAAAAAAATTTGTGCCAGCCCCATAAGTCACTGCGCCATATATTGTTGCGTGTAATATGTAAGGCTATGTCTTGCCAGGACAGATGATTGAGTAATATATATATATATTGCTTTTTCTAATATAAAATATTGGTCCTTTCAGGGTAAAACTTTTAATTATACAGTAAGCATACGCACATGCAGACACAGGCAATTTCACTGACATTTCAGTGACACACACAAACTCATTGATACACAGCCTCATAGACAAACAATCTTACTGATATACATCAGCTCATTGACATAAAAACACAAGCTCACTCACTAGCAGGCACACGCATGCAAGCAAGCTCACTCACTAGCAGACGCACACACACAGCTTAATGTGGTGGTACTGGTGTCTATAGCATGTCCCTACAGGCTTTTCAACGTAAACACTGACTTTTCAGACAAAAGGCAGTGTTTACATTGCTTCAAAGTGACACTGCTAGTGACAGTCACTCAGACGGTCACTAGAGGTGCTTCCTGTGTTAGTGCCCTCCCGCCCTCGCGCGCTGCTGAATGAGACTGGCGCCGGAATATGACGTCATATTCCGGCGCCGGTCTCATTCAGCTGCGTGCTGGGGAGCAGAGCCAGCGCAGCTCGCGCAGCTCCCTCAACAGCCGCCAGGACAAGTCCGCCAGCGGCCGCCAAAAGACCTCCCCAGCGGCCAGGGGAGGGCTGGCAGCCTTAGGCCTGGGGGGCAAAAACAGTCAAGTAGACTGGTGCACCTGCCCAGGATCAGAGCCGGTGCAAGGATTTTTGCCGCCCTAGACAAAATAAAATTTGCTGCCCCCACATGTCACATCACAATGCCCCACCCATATGACCTGCCATATGAACTAACGCCAGTGCTGCACACAGTGTGTGTTTACATTAAAAAGCCTGCAGGGACCAGCTATAGACACCAGAACCACTTCATTAAGCTATAGTGTCCCTTTAATGTAAGGTAAATTATAGATTAGTGTCACTAATAATATACTAGATTGCCTACTTACAACAAGATGAGGATGATGATGGGCTGCAGTTTGGCTCCACTGGTCTGGTGTAGAACAGGATCTCTGGAGGCTGTTTGCAACTGTAGTCACAAAATTCAATGTTCTGGGAGAATTGGAAGCAGCTCCATTTTTTGGGGGCCCCTTACACAGCTCAAGGTCTGGGCCCCAGGGCCTGACGGTGAGTATGCCCATAAGGCCCACTCATAAGTTCCACCCACCCATGAGTTCGCTCACAGGGAGTGGAGTGTGTAGGGGATGTGTTATGTGTTATTGTAGAGGATCTAATATGCGTGCTTATGGTATGTAGTGTTTAGGGTTACCAGTTTGTGCAGGTGATGCAGTGTGTTTGTGTGTAGTGGAAGCAGTGTGTATTTGTGTATAAGGGATGTATTGTGTGTTTCTGGTTGTGTGTAAGGGATGCATTGTGTGAATCTGTGTTTGTATGCATAAAGGATGCAAGGTGTGTGTCTGTATGTGTGTGCATGAGATGCATTGTGTTTCTGTGTGTATGTAAGAAAAGAAGTGTGTGTGTTTGCATGCGTGTGTACGGGTTTGCATTGTCTGTTTCTGTGTATGTGTGCAAAGGATGCATTGTCTTTGTGTGTAAGGGTTGCATTGTGTGTGTGTGTGTGTAATGTATGCATTGTGTGTTTCTCTGTGTGTAAGGGAAGCATGTTGTGTATTTCTGTGTATGTATAGGGATGTGTGTGTGTCTTGTAGTAGTGTGGCTCCCTGTCTTAGCCCCTGTCCTATAGAGCTGCCTTCTTCTTATTCCCCCCCTCCCTCTTCTTATTCTCCTCCCTCCCTGTTCTTGTTCCCCCCTGCTTATTCCCCTCCCCTCTTCTTATTCCCTCCACTCCCCTCTTCTTGTTCCCCTCCTCCCCTCTTCTTATTTCCCCTCCCTCCCCTCTTCTTATTCCCCTCCTCCCCATCTTCTCTTATTTCCCCCTCCCCTCTTCTTATTCCCATGCCTCCATCTTCTTCCCCCCTCATCTTATCCCATCCACTCCTCTTCTTATTTCCCCCATCTTGTTCCCTCCTCCCTCTTTTTGTTCCCCCCCTCATCTTATTCCCTCCTCTTCTTATCCTCCTCCCTCTTCTTGTTCCCCCTCCTCTTCTTGTCCATCCCTCCTCTTGTTGTTCACACCTCCTTCTTGGCTTCCCCCTCCCTCTTCTTATTCCCCTCCCCTCCCTCTCTTCTTATTCCCCCCTCCTCTCATCTTGGTATTCTCCTCATCTTGTTTCCCCCCCTCCTCATCTTGTTCCCCCCCCTCTTCTTGTTCCCTCCCTCCTCTTCTTGTTCCTCCTCTCTTCTTGTCCCCCCATCTTCTTATTTCCCCCCTCCTTATCCCTCCCCACTCCTCTTCTTGGTCCCCCCCCTCCTCTCTTCTTATTGCCCCCTCCCTCTTCTTGTTCCCCTCTCCTCTTCTTGTTCCCTCCACCCTCTTCTTATTCCCCTCCACCCCTCTTCTTGTTCCCTCCACCCTCTTCTTGTTCCCTCCTCTTCTTGCCTCCCCTCCCCACCCCTCTTTTGCCTGCACACCCTCCTCTTTTTGCCCCTCCCTCCCCTCTTCTTACCCCCCTCCCTCTCTTCTTACCCCCTCCCCTGTAGCGTGGCCGAGCTGCACTCCGGTCCGCGATGCCGGCCGGAGTGATAGGAAGGGGCACACTGAGTGTGCACTTCTTGTCAGTCCGGCCGGTTACAGGAAACAGAAACTCCACGCGGAACAGGAATTTCTGTTTCCTGTCACCGGCCGGACTGACAGGAAGTGCACACTCAGTGTGCACCCTCCTATCACTCCGGCCGGCCGGCCACCGTGGACCGGAGTGCAGCTCGGCCACGCTACAGGGGAGGGAGGGGAGAAGCTGCAGCCGCCTGACCGCTCTTAACAGAGCGCTCGGGCAGCTGCAGTATTTAAAGGGCCGGCCCAGGAACGCGGCCGGCCCCCAGGTGCCGCGGCCCACCGGGAAATTTCCCGGTATCCCGGTGGGCCAGTCCGGCCCTGGTACACACTTCCGGTTCCGGCTAAGTGCTTCCGGAACAGACGCTGGGACGTCTAAAGATGACGTACAACATTCCCCTGTTACAGCTGGATTTTCACATAGTTAATTTCGTGATGCCCCTCATTGTCCATAAAGGGCGTGTACTAATTTCTATTATAAATTATTCAATAGTCTGGTCAATTAAAAAAAATACAGTACTGAAAAACATAATACATCTAAATATACAATATAAAGTAAAATAAATATAAAGTAACTATAATAATAAATATACATTCAGAGAGGAAAAAGCATGGAGGAAATTATAATACCAATTAAAGTATATAAAATCCAATGGTGATATGATATAGTCAAATCCTAAAATAATAAATACATTGCATAAAAAAGGGATAAAAAAGGTTAAATTGAGTGAAAAAGGGGAATACAAGGGGAAGAGAAATCATCATTATACAAATGAATTGATCTCAAAATCAACATTTAACCCTTGTGGAGTTAATGTGTCCAGTTCAAACATCCACCTCATTTCTGTTAAGCCCAAACAGTGGTCTTTATCTCCACCTCTCCAGTGAACCTGAATTTTATCTATCACAATAAAATCAATACCTTTTGGGTCCCCATTGTGTGCCTCTAAATAATGCTTAGATACACTGTGGTTAACAAATTTCCTTTGGATATTGTAGATATGTTCTCTAATTCTTGTTTTTAAAGTGTGTGATGCCTTACCCACATATTGATAGCCACTCCAATACTCCCTGTTCCAAATTATTATGCAAATTCTATTTAAGTGTCACAAAGATTAAATATTTTGTTTTTCAGTTTAACTCATGGATGGCATTGTGTCTCAGGGCTCTTTTGATCACTGAAAACAATCTGGGACACCTGTGATAATTAGATTGCCAGGTGAGCCCAATTTAAGGAAAAACTACAAAAGGAGGGTGTTCCACATTATTAACCCCTTAAGGACTGGACTGTTTTTACGATGTTGTACATTTGCGACCAGGCATATTTTTACACTTTTGTGGTGTTTGTGTTTGGCTGTAATTTTCCGCTCTCTCATTTACTGTTCCCATACAAATTATATATTGTTTTTTTCAGGACAAAATGGGCTTTCTTTACATACCATTATTTATATAATCTCATGTATTTTAATTTAAAAAAAATAAAAAGATATGTTTTTTGACTTTTACTTGAAAAATCTTTTACTCATCTACAAAAGCGAATGAAAAAAACTGCTAAATAGATTAAACATTTTGTCCTGAGTTTAAAAATACCCAGTGTTTACGTGCTTTTTTGCTTTTTTTTTGCAAGTTATAGGGCTATAGGTACAAGTAGGATATTGCGGTTTCAAAACATAAATTTTTAAAATGTATCAATAGTGACATTGTAACACTATTATCTGTCATAAATCTTTGAATAACACCCCACATGTACATATTTTTTTTTAAAGTAGACAACCCGGGGTATTCAATATGGGGTATGTCCAGTCTTTTTTAGTAGCCACTTAGTCGAAAACACTGGCCAAAGTAAGCATTCATATTTGTGTGTGAAAAAAGTAAAAAAACTAAACTGAACACTAATTTGGCCAGTGTTTGTGACTAAGTGGTTACTAAAAAAGACTGGACATACCCCATTTGCAATACCTTGGGTTGTCTTCTTTTGCAAATGGTATGCCATCATGGGGGTAATTCTCATTCCTGGGCTACCATACGCTCTCAAATGCAACGTAACCAACCTGGCCATTTTCAATGTAAAAATATTTGACCCATATATTTGACCCTGTAACTTTCAAAAATGCTATAAAACCTGTACATGGGCGGTACTAATTTACTCAGGAGACTTTGCTGAACACAAATGTTAGTGTTTCAAAACTGGAAAACGTATCACAACAATTATATCAACAGTAAAAGTGCTGTTTGTGTGTGAAAAATGCAAAAAAAGTCACTTTAATTGACAATATCATCGCTGTGATATGTTTTACTGTTTTGAATCACTAAGATTTGTGTTCAGCGAAGTCTCCCGAGTACAGGTTTTAGGGTGTCGTAGAACGTTACAGGGTAAAATACAGTGCTAGCAAATTAAATTCTCTGGACTTTCGGCCTGGGTTGGCAGGCAGGTCCCTCAAATTGCAATCAATAAAATTACTTAATTATGTAAAATAAAAAAAAAATTACATAAATACACACGTAAAATTTAAATATATAAGCATATTTATATATTTGAAGTCTACGTTTATATTTATATAATTATTTATGTAATTTTGTATATGGACATATGTATATTTTGTATTACTTTTATTTATTTATATATACATAGATATATATACAATTTCATTCTAAGTGTATTTTGATATAAATATATATATATTAATATCAAAATATAGTTAGAATAAAATTTCATATAGATATAATTTAAAAATATATATTATTATTTTTAAATTTCTTAATTCAATTAAAATTACTTATTATTTGTATTTTATAATATATATATATAGTTATTATACATATTATATATAAATACGTGTGAAATTTAATTATAAGTGTATTTTTATATTAATATGTGTACTTATTAATATAAAAATACACTTAGTATGACATTATATATATATGATATATAGACATATATTATATAGATATAGACATTTATTATAGGTCATATTTATATACACATATAAAAAAACATTTTTAATTAACATGAACTTTTATTTTATTTTTATTTTACACATGCAGGGAGACTGCCTGTCAGCACAGACAGTCCCCCTGCAAGCAGACACATGGACACCTATTGTGACCGTGTGATCGCTGTGTTGAGCAATCACATGGTCACAGGGGTCCTAATTCGCCATGGGGAGACTGTCTGGGCTGCAGGCAGTCTCCCCACACTGGGAGCACCGCCGATCGCCGCCGGGGGAACGACAGCGATCGGGTAAGTAAATAAGACCGTCACCGGTCGGCAATTCAAAAATGCTGATGACGGTCCTGAACTGTCCTCGGTCCTTAAGGGGTTAAAATATATGATTTCATAGATATCAGGAGAATACTGAATCCAGAAACAAAAGATGTTACTTTTTATACCATTCTTATACAAGAATAGATCTCTTTGATGTCTCTTCATGGTCTGACCATGTACAAGTTTTTTTAAAACAAAAAGCAAATAAAAAATAAAGTACAACAGGAATGGAGACTCAATGAATCTCTACTAAAACAAGATGAAAATAAAGATAAAATTGTTAGGGAGATAAAGAACTACCACAAAGAAAACATTTCTGAAATAAATAGTAAAGAAATAATTACAATTAAAAAATTAATGGGGGGGGGAGCATAGCCACTGCATGAGCAAGTCACACACTCGATGGGCTCCGGGCCAAACACCAATAAACAAGCGGATATATATTACTCAACATTACTCAGCGGACAACCTGCTCATATACTCACCAATCATCATGTGCCACAAAAAAAAAGAAAACAAGGACAGACAAAACCAATATGAATATCGGAGATCTTCTCCGGCGGGCGCAGGGCATGTGTGGGCCCAAAATGGCCGACGACCTCGAGGATTACCCTGACTCCTCTGAGGACCTAGAACTAAACGGAGATCCAGGTGGGGTGTTGCCCCCACCACGGCCCTGGCCGATCCCACAGGACGGGGAGAATGAGCCAGTGACAGCGGTGATGCTCAGGGAGATGCTAGGCAGCCTGCAGCAAACCCTACAGGCACATACAGCCTTGCTACGCAGGGACCTCTCGGCATGGTGGGCCACCTTGGGGGAAGCAGAAAACACTGTGACACATCACACGCTAGCCATTACAAGTCTCCAGAGAGACATACATAATTTAACCTGCTCAGTCTTGTCATTTGTCTTACTACAGATATTTCATTAGAATAAACCTCCCTTTCAAATGCCCGTTTATGTGTCAACCCTTAGCTTCCTCTTCTAGAGCTGATCACACATCTCCCCCCTCCAGGCAACGGCTACCAGAATACTTGCAAAATATCCTTTCCTGCTACAGTCAAAGAAACAGTCTTCTGTATAAATGAATTTGTAAAGAGAAACACAGTTAGTAAAAAAAATCAGCATATAATTCTTCAAGTATTATTTGTCTCTAAGATGGCGGACAAACAGCAAAATGGCTGACAGCATGTCAGTAGCAGGTTACATATGTTCACACAAGTGACACATTGGAAACATTTGTGACTGAATTTCTTGGAAAATTAGGGCTTCATTAGAAAGATATAACAGAATTATGAGACCATCAAATCTTCTGAAATTATACCAAGACATGTTATTATTTGTTGTTTTTCAAGCAAAGTCAAAGATCAAGTCATGAGGCTATATAGAACTACTACCCTACAAGATCCTTTTAACAAGATTAAAATATTTCCTGATTTGTCGTATCATACAAGAAAGGAAAGAAAAGCATTTGCCACCTCAATGAACATTCTGATAGAAAATAATATAAAATACAGATGGGGCTACACATTGAAAATCCTCATGTACTGTCAATCCCAAGTCCTATCCTTTCAGGAAACAGACTTACTATATAACTGAATGTAAGAGAAGAATCTCTTTCCCCCATAAGAAGGAAGAAATCTAATGGAATATTCTGGGGAGTACAAAGGAAGCAACATTGGGGATCTAGGCTATTATTTTTATTTATTTTTTACCAGAATATAACTAAAGGAAACACGGAAGGGGGTAATAAGAGTGAAATAATCTAATTAAATGTAACATGTCACTGTATGATAAACGACACTGTAACAATTTTTATTTTATTTATTTTTTTTATTTTAATAAGATAGGAATATATTAAAAGAAACATGTTAAATGGAGACAAAAAGAGTGGATTAAAGTAATTAAATAGAAAAATAAAGGGTATAGAAAATAATTTTTTCCATATTTAATTATAATAATATGAAATATAACTCAATTTGTTAATATATAATCAAAGAGAAATACTGAAATTGGAAGCACAAAAATTTGTTAAGCAATTAAACACAAAATTCCAGTAGATAGAAAATGTCACAGGCAATATTTTTTCACCCTCTCTCTGTCATGTTAATTATTGGAAGGATAATATACCACAATTAATGGTATATAGGAATTAGGGGTAGGCTAAAACAAACATGCCACTGTATGAAAAAGGGCACAAAGAGAATCCATAAAATTATAATAACAGGGGCAAACATATATTTCACAGGAAAGAAGTAGGGGAAGTCTTTGCTAACCATTGTTATTCATAATGAAGAAGAGTCATTGGAATAAAAGTGAATTTTTGAAAGAAAGGGAGACAAAAAGAAAGACATTACATAGCATAATGTTTTTTATATATATATATAATTTTCCACATAATTGAAATATAACAAGTCTAGCAAATTAATATAATTATTGCATTTATCCTCTACAATGGATGACTTCGTAGGAAACTTTAACTTGTGGTATATAATATTGATAGATCTGCATTTTTAGAACTTTTACAATGCTGGACAATGTATGGCTCAATTTTTTTTTTCTTATTAAAGCCATGTCGATGTGTCACTTTATTTATGGACTTCAACACCACACCGATAATATAGATAGATACTATCAAAAGGTTTCAGAGGTTGGGTTTGGCCTCAGAATCCAAACCCAAATTCCCACCAATTGGATGGGAACAAATATAGAAGTGTTAAGTTTGCCATGTTTGTATTTCGTATGTTTGTGAAGATATGGTATATTTGGAAGCAGAGGGAGGCTGGGAATAGGGAGAGGGGAAAGTAAAAAGAGATAATGGTGAGATTGTTGTCTCTTAACACTCATGGTCTCAACTCCCCTCAAAAAAGTAGAATTCTGTTTGATGTCCTAGCTAAAGAAAGGATCCAGATAGGATGTACACAAGAAATTCACTGGAGATTAAGTAATAAGATTAATGTAAAAAATACAAATTTCCTATCATTATCAAATATTCATTGATAGAGAAAAAAAAGAGAGGTGGCTGTTTTTTCTCAAAGGATATTGATTGAACTATTAAATATCAAGATATTGATAAGGAAGGAAGATGAATTATATTAATATGCAAAATAAAAGGGATAACA
Organism: Pelobates cultripes; assembly: GCA_933207985.1. Classification (NCBI taxonomy): domain Eukaryota; kingdom Metazoa; phylum Chordata; class Amphibia; order Anura; family Pelobatidae; genus Pelobates; species Pelobates cultripes. The sequence goes on from OW240917.1 coordinate 11,080,075, forward strand.
TATACGATAGCCAACATTTATGTCCCAAATCACTCACCGGTGAGATATATTGACAGATTCTTGCTAAAACTAGAACAATTCAAACAGGGATTTGTAAAACTTGCAGGCGATTTTAACTGTATACAAGATCCACCTATGGATAAACAAATTAGCAGGGAGAAAACGATAGATAAGAATACAATGACTAGACTGTGTCAGACCTTTAAGAGGGCATCCCTGATGGATATCTGGAGGACCTTTCATCCTAAGGAAAAGGACTTCACTTGTAGAATTAACACAGATATCAAAGACAGTAGCCATTCCATGGTCTGACCATAACGCTGCATATATGGAATTGAAACAACAATTCCATACAAAAAGATCAGACTGGAAACTACAAGGCCGACTTCTTCTGCCGTAGGGGAATACAAACTATATTGCAGATATGATAGCATATACCTTTTCAGATTATTTGTACTCTGGAGTACTGTTATGCTACTTGGGTTATTTGGATTGGAACTCAACTGCAGCTTGTAAAACTCCCTAATTACAATAGTGAAGAAGCGGAGAATCTTTAAAGTATCAATACTGTAGCTTTAAGAAAGGAGAGGATTGCTGGTAACTTGAGAATCAAATGAAGTTTTAATAATTGTTAAACTTAATGAATTGCATTTAGGCAATAATCCGATAAGAATAAGTGAAAGTCATTAAACAATACAAAGTTCATCAATAAGTATTTCCTCAGAGATATATTAAATAAGATTCATTAGGTTGCTAGGAATAATCTTCAATAATGGTATTTAGCAGGTAGCAAAGTATTTGCAAAGCAAGAAAGAGTTCCTAGTGATTATGCTTGATGGGAGTTGTCCTCCATATAATTAGTAGCTTGAAGCAGAGAAGTTTTAAGCAAGCAGTAAATAGTTCATCAATAAATGAGATAGCAGACAATAGCTGAAAGGTATACTTAAGGTTAAGGTGAGTTATCCTCCTAGAGTTCCGAGTTATAGTCCAGTTGATAATTAACAAGTATCAGTTCTCCGGTAATCCTCTATGGCATGCAGTATCATCCATGCATTAGCTCAAAGGGTAGGACGGCTTGTCAGAGTCTATGGAGCCGGCGTGTGTACCAGGAAGTCGGTCCACATTGTCAGAGCCTCGGGAGCCGGCGAGTATGGTGGAAGTAGGTCACACAATCACCAAGCGCCCTCTCTCTGGCGCGGACTGCTTAAGTACAGTCAGAGCCGCGTAAGAGGGGGGCGGGGTCAGCTCCACATCGCGGAAGTGCTGAACCCGGAAGTGTTACCGCATGACAAGTACCTCCGTGACATTAAATGGTGTGCTTTTAAATCTGTTATCAGAGGACATTTGATAAAGTTGGCAGCACTATGGCATAAAAAAACGAGAAGAAAGTCTCTCACAATTATATGTCAAATTAGCTCAATATACTAATGAAAATAAAACTAAGACAACAAAAGAGGCAACACAGAAGATAATAGAAGTAGAATTTAAAATTAATGAACAATTAATTAGTGGAGCAAATAAAAATGGAGATATTTTAAAATCAAATTATTATTATAAAGGTAATAAAGCAGATTGTTAATTAACAAACTTAAAATCAGACTTGCAAAAATTCATATACATAAGACAATTATAGGGCAACAGACTCTTTTAGCACCAAAATAAATTGGGTTAGCATTTAAATTGTACTATCAAGAGTTGTACAATTGCCAGACCATACTTCTTCAACTTGAAGCTTATTTTCAAGACAAATCGTTTCCCTCTCTAAATGTACAGCAATTGGCGCAATTAAATGAACCTATAACATCAGAAGTTGTAAGTGCTATTAATAATAATCTCAAAAGAAATAAAGCCCCCAGGCCTGACGGTTATATCAAATTATTTTACAGAATACACAAAGATTAACTGAGCCCTCAACTTGCAGAAATGTATAATTTTATAATGGAGAAAGGATCTATGGCAAAAGAAATGTTAAAGGCAAATTTGTTCCCAATCCTTAAACAGGATAAAATCCTACAGAACTAATTAATTACCATCCTTAAGCATTACTCAATATTGATTATAAAATATATTCAACTATACTTGCTAAAAGAATCAAGAGAGTAGTTCCAAGCAGGGCCAGATTAAGAGCCCAGTGGGCCTGGTGCTGACAATTATGACTGGCCTAATTACAGAATCATATCGACCAAAAACAGTAAAACACTCCCAAGCGTCACGTATCTGATGGAGATGGTGCTGGAGAGATAGAAAACAGCAGCTATAAGAAAACACATACCCTAGGCTAATCTCTCTCTAATTTATGTTTTCATCTTTCAAGTAAATCCATAACCCCACAGCAGTGTCCAGTCAAGCAGGAAGGTAAAAGGTTGTGCCATTGACACAAATCACGTAACCTGCCAAAAGGGGCGAACATGCCCAAAAAGAGGACATGCATGAATGCATGTCAGGCTGCTTGCCAATCATGCAGCTGGCTAACTAAGGGCATACTATGCAGGCAGCACCCTGAGCTTGGCATAAATGCATCTAATGATGCGCTCACCCAACGCATTCTAAGGACTGTCCTCTAGCACTCGCTAGTCCACTTGTCTCCTTACCTTCTTAGTAGCAGGCAGAAGCTCCTGGTATATGGTCTGGGACAGAGAAAAGCTGTATGTAGTGAGTGTAGAAGAAAGGGAACATGCCACAGTGTTAGAGAGACCAAAGTCATCATTACCTGGTATTCTTGTGTATTTTGACCTTGGCTTTCCTACTGACTATCCGATTCTGTACTTCTTGAGCTTTGGCTTGGCTCCTGACTATTCTGACCTCTATATTCATCGACCTTTGGCTTGTTAATAGTTTCTGTGATTTCTGTGTTCTTGCCCACAGCCTGTCTTGTGGTTTTTCCTTTTTATACGTTAAATCCGGCCATTCTAAGGCCCGGTAATACGTTTTAGGGTTTTCTTTATCTTTACTTCAGTTCTGCGTGTTGGGCATTAGATTATCCTGACAGTCAGTAATACAGAAATATAGCACTATGTCCAATTACAAATTAAATATCGATAAAATATTGGCAATACCATTCTATTTGAACAAAAAAGAAATAAAACATCTTCATAGTAAGTTCAGTTTCAAATGGATAAAGAAAAAATATAGGTATTTAAAGATCAATATACCAGCTAATCCCAAGGATTTAATGAAGGTGAATTTTTTATCTCTCTTGAGAAAAACTAATCATCTCTTAAAAACATGGAAGTCTCTGGAAATATCTTGGTGGGGAAGGACCAATACTTCAAAGGCATATATTGCATCTAAATTTATATATCTTTTTAGAATGGTCCCCCTAAGGTCCCTACACCTTGGCTGAAGCTGATTCATACCGCCTTTTTAAAATATATTTATTTGGTTAAAAAAAAAAAAAACCTAGGATAGGGGCAAATTTATTAAACCTTAACAAGAAACAGGGAGGGATTGGGATGCCAAACATTGATCTATACTAGTGATGTGGGCACATGGCCAAAGGTTCACAATCTATGCAGAGTAGGCACCTTCCTGCCCAAAATGGCAGGCGCCTACTCTGCTTTCTTGTCGGCAGGACCGGAAGCAGGGGGGAGGCATCTAGGAAGCAGCTCTCCTATCCTCCTGCGAGCTGTGTGGAGCGGTGCCGCGCGTTATCATGGCAACGCTACACACAGCATTGCGCGGGAGGACAGGAGAGCTGCAGGACCTGTCCTCCTTTCCTACATACCACCACCGGACCACCAGGGATGGCTGTGTTCCCACCCTCCCCTTTACCAAAGGTAAGAAGAAGGGAGGGGGGAAACGGATTCAATATGCTTTAAAAGAAAAAGTGTTTTTAATGTATCTTTAACCCCCTACCCCCACACACACAGCACTCATACCCCCCCACACAGCACCCCTTCCCCCCATACAGCACCCCTACCCCCCACACACACAGCACCCCTACCCTCCACACACAGCACCCTACCCCACACACAGCAGCACCCCACAACCTCCCCTCCCCCACACACACAGCTCACCCCACACACAGCACCCTTACCACCCACACACAGCACCCCACCCCCACACACAGCACCACACACAGCATCACCCCCACACACACAGCACCCTACCCCACACACACACAGCAGCCCACCCCCACACACAGCACCCTACACACAGCACCCCACCCCCACACACAGCACCCCTACCCCCACACACAGCACCCCTCACACACAACACAGCACCTCACACACACACCCCTCACACACAGCACTCCACACCCTTACACATAAACACATACACTGCACCCCTCAATGAAGTGTATGTGTGTGTGTGTATATTTAGCAGTCTTTATGTATTCAGCAGTGTGTGTGTATTCAGCTGACTGTGTGTGTATTCAGCTGACTGCGTGTGTATTCAGCTGACTGCGTGTGTATTCAGCAGACTGTGTATTCAGCAGACTGTGTACTCAGCAGACTGTGTACTCAGCAGACTGTGTGTGTGTATGTATTCATCAGTGTGTGTATTCTGCAGTGTGTCTATTCATTGGACTGTGTATTCAACAGACTGTGTGTATGTTTGTGTGTGTGTATTTAGCGGACAGTGTGTGTATTTAGCGGACAGTGTGTGTATTTAGCGGACAGTGTGTGTATTTAGCAGACTGTGTGCGTGTTTGTGTGTGTGTATTTAGTGGACAGTGTGTGTATTTAGCAGATTGTGTGCGTGTTTGTGTGTGTGTATTTAGTGGACAGTGTGTGTATTTAGCAGTCTGTCTGTGTGTCGGTGTGTGTATGTATTAAGCAGTTGGTGTGTGAATGTGTTCAGCAGTCTGTGTGTATGTATTGCATTTGTTGAAGATACTAATAAATATAAGCTTAATTTTATCTATTTATATCATTATTTAAAATTTGTATCATTGAACTCTCTGTTGTGTTCTTCTTTTAAAACAAAAGATGTTAACTAGTTCGGACAACTGTGTGAGTTGTTTTTCTAAACTTAAACCTCAGTATTGAGGTTTAATTGCCGTGTTGGCACTTTGAGGAAAAAAAAGTTGGCATGTATTGCAGTTTGGGCACTCGGGCTCAAAAAAGGTTTGTCATCACTGGCCTATACTATAGAGCCTCTTCACTAATGCATGTAATACGTATGTATTTAGACAATTATAAATCACAAGGATGGTATGAGATAAAAGCGGACAGTATTAAATCACCTTTTAACCTGATCAACTACCTATGGCCAGTTAAATGTGTGAAGAAGTATCATCTTAATGGGGTAGAAATTTTAATATTACAAAACTTGTTGACTTTTTTTAAATCATTTTAAAAGAGAGGTACACTTAAATAATACAATTTTACCAGCTCTCCCGATTACTCATCTGATGAATATGATAGAGAATCTGGATTTGTCAGTATGGGCACAGAAGGGCATTACTAAAACGTCTGTTATGGAATCAATCAGGTCTTAAAACCTTTAAATCAGGTCTTAAAACACTCCTTCAATATACCACAGCAGGAAATATTTAATTATATTAGAATTAGTTGTTTTTTAAAGACATTAACATATAGGAAAACTTCAAATGAAACAGTGGATAAATTAAACAATATTATTCAATTTGGAAAAGATAAAAAATTACTTTTAAAATGGATTGGTATATTACAAGCAAATAAAGGAAATGTCATCCCTAAAGCAAAACATAAATGGACAAGAGATATAAAAAAAAGAGAGAGAGACATCACAGAGTGGTACGCCGCATTACAAACAGTATATTCATCAGCCCACTGTCTTAACCTAATGGAGACCCACTGCAAGATCGTAAATAGGTGGCATTTAACACCACAAAAATGTAATAAATAAGATGCACCCTCAAGATAAAAGCCTTTGTTGGAGATGTGGTTTGAGCAATGCTGATGAACTACATATATGATGGAATTGTTCTTTAACCCCTTAGAGACCAGACAATATTTCAAATGCCCAATGTTAACATGTTCTTAACTTTTTTTGGAAATTTATAGGGCTATAAGTACAAGTAGCACTTTGCTATTTCCAAACCATTTTTTTTTCAAAATTAACGCAAGATATGTAACATTGTTATCTGTCAGGAATCCCTGAATAACCCTTCACATGTATATATTTTTTAAAAGAAGGCACCCTAAGGTATTAAACTTGGGGTATTTTGACTCTTTTCATGCAATTATTTTACCACCAATCAATGCCAAATTTAAAAAAATAAAATAAAAATAGCGGTCCAAAGGAGCAATCGTATGCTGTAAGAGCTCGGTGATCGGAAAAGGCCTAACAAGCGACTAAAACAGCAACGAAAGGAACCACATCAACCCAATAAGGGTGCTCAAGTCAGGAGGAAACCTCCTATTCCAACTGGCACCCTCTAAGCCCAATGAGCTGCGGTCAAAACAAGATGGTGGCAGCTCCCATTCACCTACGCACACCTCAGTCGGGGGTCAGACACTGACACGAAACAAGCACCCTCAGGGGACCTCTCAGTGTGGGAGAGGCGGCTGGCAGCCATGCTCCAGGAAGTGCACACATCAATGAAAGCTGACTTCCAAACAGTGATCACTGACATCCGCAACGAAATGCTGGAAGTGGGAACACGTGTGGTCACTCTGGAAGAGAAGGAAGATGAACTCTGTCTGGCTAATTATGAAATGATGGAGAAAATCTGTAGAATGGAAGCAGACCAAAAACACCTTATGGAAAAAATTGCAGATCTGGAGGACCGCTCCCGCCACAACAACATCTGTGTGCGTGGGTGCCTGAGACAATACCAAATGAGGAGCTGCCGAATTACTTGCAACAGCTCTTTTGAGTAATACAACCTTCCCTGGAACCTGCAAACCTCCGCATGGACAGGGCACACCAAGTGCAAAAAAACAAATACCTAGCGCAAGATGTGCCAAGGGACATAGCAATCAGACTCCATTATTACAGCTCCATAGAAGCCATATTGACGGCACAAAGGAAAGCCTCAATGATGCCACCTTCCTTCAAAGGAATATCCCTTTACGCTGACTTATCACCAACGACAATGTCCAGAAGAAGGGACTTTATTAATGTTACTAAGTGACTCCACAACTACAAAATACCTTACAGGTGGGGATTCCCCACAAAACTCCTGATCTGGCGAAATGGCTCCCTCACAAAGCTTGGAGACCCGGCCCACGGCATGGACAAGATCAGAGCCTGGGGACTGTTTCCTGTGAAGCAGACGGCTGTCGCCACAGCCTCCCCGATGAGAGTGGATCAGGAATGGACCAAAGTCCAGTAACAAAAGAAATCCCGAAAGCTCACACTGCTACCCCATCCTGGACTGATCTAAAGAATTTGTGCGTCCTCCGGAGCCCCATATGATGATGATCAACCTCCGTGGAAATAAGGGCACAAGGGGCTTATGGCCCCCACGTAAGTACACGTAAACGCCACACAGACTCATTCACTTAGACTTACATGGCGCCTCTCCCCGACTCTCTGGCCACCCTGCCCCTGAGCTTAAATACCCCTCTACAGCCATCATACAATCTCTCCCCCTGACTGGAGTGCTGGGGCAGATGGGGCACGGTTGCCTAAAAAAAACAGTTTACTCTCCTGTTGTGAACAGAGGACTTACTGCCTAGACATCGAGCAGGCCCTGTTGGCATCCATCCTACAAGGACATATCCATACAGTTATATAGGCCACCACCAAATACCAGTTACCCCCCCACACAAATCTCGAGACATCTGCCATCTGTGTTGCCCCCCCCGTGCAGTGGAGGGAGTGCGCTCGGTGGCTGGTCTCCACACAATTCTCTCTAGCTTTTTGATATGTATATACTTTGGTTCTGTTAACTATTTTCGTTTCTATTGTTGTACAATCTGTTATACCCCTTGCCTTCTGATCCCTCTGAGATGCTCTCCACTTGGGCATACCGGCAAACCTAGAGATTAAATTCCACATCCATAATGTGGAGAGGGAGTTGGGAAGGGTGCTGCCACCTGGGAATGCTCCAGGGTCCCCCCGGCCTTAGTAAGATGGCTCCCCCTCAGAGATTTAACATGGTGTCCCTCAACGCCCATGGATTAAACACCCCATGGAAGCCATATTGACGGCACAAAGGAAAGCCTCAATGATGCCACCTTCCTTCAAAGGAATATCACCTTCCTTCAAAGGAATATCCCTTTACGCTGAGGGAGTTGGGAAGGGTGCTGCCACCTGGGAATGCTCCAGGGTCCCCCCGGCCTTAGTAAGATGGCTCCCCCTCAGAGACTGGCCCTCTCCCAGTTATACGCATTGCACGCCTCAGGGTCCTGCATACAGGAGACCCACTTCTCTGTCAAAAATCCCCCCAGATTCTCCTCAGCCACCTATCCAATGACATACCATGCCCTAGCACCTAACAAAACGAGAAGTGTTAGTATATTGTTTCACTCTGACTGGTATTTTATATTTGCAGAAGAGTATAAGAGCACTGATGGCAGATTCTTAATTCTGGTGGGTTTGCTTAATGACACCCAGGTGACCATAGCAAACCTGTATGCCCCCAATACCAACCAATACGAATTTATTAGAAAATCATTGAAAAAACTTGACAGACTAAAAGAAGGACAAACGTTTCTATGCGAAAATTTCAATTGTGTGTTGGACCCTGACCTTGACAGATCCGGAGTCCAAGGCTCCCACTCCTGATCCACTTGCCTGGGTGACAAGCTATCAGCCCTCTTCCAACTCCACGGCCTACACGATACTTGGCGATCACTCTATCCAGCCACTAGAGACTACACATTTTACTCTTAAGTCTACGACCAATTTTCCAGTATAGATATGTGCCTGGTGGATGTGAAAACCCTAGATGCACTAGATAAGGTTATCATTGCCCCATAACCTGGCCCGATCATGCCCCCATCTGGTCCTCACTCAACACACTTCATCCAGTTAGGGGACGGGGAAGGTGGCGACTCAACGAGTCCCTTATAGAACATACCGAACAGGCAGCAAAGATGAGGAGATCACTAGCAAATTATTTTGTGGATAGCCAGTACACCTACACAACCATAACCACGACACTATGTTGTCAACTCTTAGAAAAAAAGCACCTCACTTCTCAATGAATTAAAGTTGGCCGAAGACAAACACAAGGCCTCAGCCGCTGAGCCAAATAGACAGGCAGTACACAACATTAGGACCACACTGGAAGCCCTAGAGCTGCAACAAGTTGATAGAGCAATCCAAAAACTAAAAACTGATTACTATAGGCACTAGTAAAAAAGGCCACATGCTGCTTAAACCATGTGGAGGCAACCTATAAGCTATGGATCAGATGGTACTTCACACCCCAGAAATTAGCCAACATTTACCCAGGGGCACACCAAACGTGCTGGCGCTGCTGCCAACACGTGGGCACCTTGAGCCACATATTCTGGCAATGTCCTGCACTCAACTCCTACTGGAAGAAGTTCCAAGGGCTGGTAGAATCAAAACTGAAAAAATCCTACCACTACTACCAGAATCCTACCTGCTCCATATGCTACCTAAAGGGTTTACGCAATATGAAGCAGCTTTGATCGCCCATATCACACTAGCTGCAAAAACCTACATAGCCGCCCTATGGAAAGCAACCACCACACCAGATGTAGCGCTAGTTATTGGCAGAGTAAATCACACACAACAATCTGAAAAAATGTCACACACAATCAGTGGAACCCTAGCACACTACGACCAAATCTAGTCCAAATGGGCGGAGAATGCTACTCTAGCCCGAAAGGTCCCCTAGGAATAGAACCACCCTCTGACTGCTACCAAACCATAGAAAAGGAGGCCTACCACATACCACACCCAACCCACCCAAGCCAACAACGACATAGTTGGCGTTGATGATGAAGACACCCGTGCACTGCACTGCTTAATTGAAAATGATGTAGCAGAGCAGCATCTCGTATACCCCCCCAGTAAGACCTCCGAACCCTTTTTTCCCAAAAAGGCTTATCTGTTATACCTTGTAAGACCCACTAATAGAGGTGACTAGCACAGCAGATGGTTTACCCCCATACTTTCTAAAAAGATGGAATACAAATATAGCTACCAAACCTGACCACTCAAAACAGATTACCACCTCATGAGTCCCTAATGGCTCCAAAGGACTGAACAGAAATACCATGGGGGACTTCCTTGCACCACACTGATATCCTGTGTTTTGACACCTCTTCAAGATCTGTATTTCGCTTCTGACAACTTATCATCTCTAGAAGTGATTTAAACTGTATACACCGCTGTACCAATTTTAAGCTGTCCAAATGTTAAATTGTACAATTTTCAATGTGTTTATTTCAAAATGTTTATTATTGAAATAAACACACCTCGAAATCAACTCACCTCGAAATCAAAATGAAACATTTGAAAAAAAATAATAATTGGTGATTTTTTTGACATACATAGCAATTAAAGAATGTACGGAGAACTTTAAGGGTTACTGTCAAAGAACACCCCAATACGTGTTCAGCAGCATCTCCTGAGTACAGTGATACTCCCCAGGTATTGGTGTGTCAGGTTCTCTGGGGCTAAAATACCTTATTTGGAGGGTGCATATTCTAGTTTTCCAACTTGGAATTTTCACAGCTGGTCATCATGCACCCATGTCCTATTATGGATATTTTTAAAGCCGGCCAATGTAATTTACCCCATCAAACCATATATTTTTTTTAAATTAGTCATGCTAGAGTATTTCAAATGGTGGTATTTTAACACTTTCCATGCTCTAATTCTACCACCAGTCTTTGTTAAACTTTTGAGTAGTCATTTTTTGTGTGTTATTTTTCTCTCACATTGTACTTTAGGCATGGATTCTCAGTCCCTGTTATACGTTACTGACAAATAACACCCCAATACGTGTTCCGCAGCATCTCCTGAGTACAGTGATACTCCCCATGTATAGGTGTGTCAGGTTCTCTGGAAGCTACAAGACCTTATTTGGAGGGTGCGCATTCCTGTTTTCCAGCTTGGAATTTTCACAGCTGGTCATCGTGCCCTACTTGGGACATTTTTGCCAGACAATGTAATTTACCCCCATCAATATTTTTGAAAAGTAGTCACGCTAGGGTATTTCAAAAGGAGGTATTTTAACACTTTCCATGCTCTAATTCTACCACCAATCTTTGTGAGAGAAAAATAACACAAAAAAAGTACTACTCAAAAGTTTAATAAAGACTGGTGGTAGAATTAGAGCATGGAAAGTGTTAAAATACACTAATTTCCCCCCAGAGTTAGGGAATGAATGGTAGTATGAATGAGTTATTAATGTTAGCGTTGTCATTGTCTTCTAAATAATAAGACATTGAGAGAATGAAAAAATTATATATAAGATGAATTTCTCCATGATATAATATTTTATATTACACATATTATGTAAATGTATTGTATTGTAATGTTTTGTATTCGTAATAAAAACATTTAAAAAAATAATCTATCTTTGCCCTGCGAGGGCTTGGTGCAGGCCTTATAAGGGCTTTTCACTCTATGCTATTTAAGTGCAGTGAATTTAATTTTGCGTGGATGCTATTACCTGCTGGCAACAGGTGGGGGCAGGGGGTGTAGCGTTATATGCTCACCTACACATTTTTTAATTTAAAGTCCCCCACCTGATGCCCATGGTTGGGGGCACGGCAAGACTATGTCTTTTCTGTTTTTTTTTTATAAACCCCATACTGATTTCATGCTTGTGTCTATTTTCTCCCACTTTGCCACATTTTTATGTTAAGTATCATACCCTAACCATTACACATCTTTCTTTTTGGAAAGCACAAAGATTGTCTGCCCATTGTACAGGGAGTGACAATGATGTGCCTTTACGATAAACATAAAATATCAGTTTTTGCTTCTGAAAATTAAATAAGAAAAATGATTCAAAAAGAGACAGAAGTTGCAAAGTGAAAAAGTCACTCACAAGAGAATAAATAGGCACAAATTTCACAGAAAAACCAAAGTAAATACTTTAATATATCTCCCAGTGGATCTGGCAGCCCTGTATTTACACGTTAATGAGGTTAAACCCGGTACAGCTGTGTTCAGGGAGGGGTGCTGACTATAAAGCTAATGCACTGAGGGTGTTGACCTTGTATAGACATATCTGGAGACCTTTCCTGATCTACAGAAACATTTCTGCTGGGAGTGTGGAGATTTGGGGGCTTGTTTTCTGATCTCTCTGTGATAATGGATACGCCAGGTAAGTGATCCCTGTATATAGGAAGCCACCCTGCAGGGCTGTATATTTAGGGTTACCAGATCCACCATGTTTACAGGGATTCATATCACATTAACATATTGGTGGGCAGCACATGAAAAGTATGTAGAATTCAGAAAGTGTGTAAGACGAAGTAACAGGACAATGAAGAATCTTGTAGAATATAATGCAGGGCAACCCTATTCATGCATTTTCACTTGTGTAAAAACATGGTGGATCTGGTAACCCTATCTCTATATTGAGGATTATTATTTCATCCAATATATAACTGATGTCTAGAGATCACTGTATCTCAAACACTCCTTTGCTGCCACAAAATAAATCACAAATTAGTAGATATATCCAATTAATACCTGCTTGCTTCTTATACTGGGGTATATCTAAGTAGTCTGTAAAAGCTACAGATTACTAGTCTTCAGCCTTTGCAATCCCTCCCTTTCTTGCCCCGCCCAGGCTTTCTGTGACTGTCCAATCAGATTATCCAATGCAGCTCAATGAGAAGTCTTCATATGGCCGGTGCTCTGGGTAAATGCTGCCTCTTGAGCTTAGCTCCTGTGTTCCTAACCAAACCAGGAAGTAACCAGTCTGATTGCCAGGGTGTGTAACAAGGTTAATTTATGAAACCTGCACTTCTTGTAAAATGAACAAGCACCCTCCTCACACATGGTGCTTTGGGTTCTGGAGAGTCATACTAATTACTCCTATATTAAGGTATAGCACTCCTAGTTCAGCATCTGATATAATATTGTTTACATATATAATATGTATTGCACACTCCACCTGGCAGACCAACTGTAGAGAATACTGATACTTCATGCTATGGAATACTGGGGAATCAAGTGAACTTAAATGTTGGTGTTCCATTATGCTGTACCTTGTGCTGTCTCTATGTGACAGGTTTAAAGGCACACTCCAGAATGACTAAGTGAACTGTGTAACTCTACTGGAGACCCACCATAATCTTATCTGGAGCTGGAAAGCATTACGCAAAGCCTGGTGGCACAGGGAGGCACTTATTGGCTCAGTTGATGCGCTCATGCCTCTGCTTAGTGGAGCTAATGAAAGATACATGGAGGATGCCAGGGCACTCTTGGCACCATAACTACTACAGCAGACTATAGTGTTTGGAGTGTTCATTTTAACTTTTTATATAAAAAAAAAAATACTGCCAGAGTATATTCAAGCTATATTCGCAATAACAGACTTCCATTTTATATCTTTAGTGAGGTGTGTGTAGATGTATGATGTGGCAAGACTTTCAATATCAACCTAACTGGACTTGCTGTGCTGCCTGTCCTTTAAGACAAACTGCTACAACCAAATCCACCATGATATCTATAGTAGTTGGTGTCTCTACCAGATGAAACCAACTTGTTGCCATTTTAAACTTCTCTTAATGTCCCAGTGACCAAATCTGACCCAGCTTTCTATAAACATATGAAATGTAGGGGTTTGTAGCGTATGTCTATTGACCTCTGGTTTGAAGATATAATCTATAAAAAAAAAAAGCCACTGCTGGCACTCACCACAACAATTAAACTCTAAAACAAAACCCTAGCTTCTTGCGAAATTGGAAGTGCTTAAACTTTTTTTTTATTTTTTATTTATTTTTTTTGGATCAGCAGCAAAAACCAAATGTGAGTAAGGCTGAGCTTGATGGACACAAGTCTCTTTTCAGCTATGTAACCATTCTCTAGATAGACCTAACCTACATTAATGAAAGGCACAATATAGTTATGGCCCTACATTAAGCATAGACCATCTCTCAGCTACCACCTTATAACATAATGATGGCAAATGAATTGTTTTACCTATGCAATGATTAGTAATATATTGTTAGTCATGTCCTGCTTTATACTTCTGTGTTATTACTAGCTAGAAGTGTATACTATATATAGGGCTTGGAAGAATGACTGGTCAGTAAACCTGATTATAGTAAGATACTCATGCTTTGAAAGGGTTAAACGTGCATTCTTTAAACATACTATATATTTTTCTGTTGAGAGCCTGACACTAGGTTCCACTATCTTGTATAAACATCCTGCCATTGGAAAACATTCTTTCTAACCACCTGCAAATTAACTGAGTTACTAAATTACTGTCATCTACATCAGTTAGAAAAGATGCTCTAGACATGTGCCGTAGGTCAACTGTAATACATAATGTTATGAGAAAATTGAACAGCTTACTCTAAAAATGCTATGATTGATTTGTCTTTTTGCACACACCCCTATGAAAACTGTTCATATATACCAGGGGTTCTCAACCTGGTCCTCAATGACCACTGAACTGTCCAGGATTTAGGGATTACCCTGCTGTGTCGTGTGTTTTTTTTTTTTTTTTAAGGGTGGGGGAACAAACACTTTAGACACAACAGGGTAATCCCTAAATGCTGGACTGGTAGGGGGTCCTTGAGGACTGGGTTGAGAACCCCTGATATAAAGGCTGTACCCACACTAAAGCCACTAATATTCTGGAACTTCATAATGACTGTTGTACTTTAATTGTTCTCTGCCGTGAATATACATAAAAGGATTAAGGAAAGCAGGGTGTTAACAGCATAAGTCCATGGCAGCATAATGGTTACAGATCCTGTAAATGTTGCAGCCCAACACATAATTAGCCTTAAATAGAAAGGGAGATGTCTAGGTAACCTAAAATATAGATGACTTGACTATAGTAACAATCTTGCATTCAAACGTCAATGACTTGACCATTCATCTACTCTATAAATACTTGGCGCACAGGTCTCCACAATTGCCCTCCTAGTTGCACTTTATGTAGATTTGTCAGTCTAGTAGTTTATCAAAGCTAATCTGACTATAGACATTAGTTCAGGTGTGGTACCTCCCAAACCTGCACCACTAACCCAGTATCTGTACAGAGGGGATATGTTGAGCTTGTAACTTTATTTACAATATCTGTACAGAGATGTGTGAATTGTGCCCTTTGCTACTTGCACGATTATCTGGGCCCCTTACCACTGATTTCTGACTCCAACTCTGGTTGTAGCATGAGCATCAATGCTAATTATAATTGTTAATCTGCCTGAGACATGTTCTGGATGTAACCTATTGACCTTCATTAACTTGTTGGTTCGTATGGAGGTAATTCTAAGAAATGGCTCAGACTGTAAAATATCTATTTCTCTTTGAATTCCAGATACCATCCTGTTTGCTGTGACCCATAAACCCAAAATTGCTCGCGTTGGATTACCCCCCCATCATGTCGACGATAACTTTAATGCCAGATCTCTTGTTATAGGGAAAATGTATGATGCCACTAAAATTACATTTAGCCCTGAGGGGGATTTGTTTGCGGTCCGTGGTCCTAACCTGTTCAGAGGACCCATGCCTTCAGATCCAAAAAAGGACTGGTTCCCCACTGCTAAAATGGTTGGTACAGTCGACTGGAACAAATTTAAATTCCTCTTCTTCTTTGATCCCAATGGACTCCTGTATGCTGTGACAAAGAATGGGGAGTTCTACAAGGGTCCGGCCCCTGACAATGAAAACATGTCCTGGCTCTATCGCCAAGCCACCAAAATCGGACAAGGTACATGGGATACATTTCATGCACTCTTCTTTGACAACAAAGGGATTTTGTATGCTGTAACCAATAATGGTACTCTTGTAATGAGAAGCCCTCCGACCAGAGTGGGTGATGACTGGCTTGGAACAAGCACAACCATTGGAATTGGAGACTGGCGCCCTCTATGCCATTTCATAGATTTCAGTCCTGATGACTACCTGTGGTGTGTGAATAAAAACAATGGTAAGATTTACAAAGGTCTCCCTCCAACTGCTGCAGATCCTGGCTCCTACCTGAAAAATGCAGAGTATCTTGGCTATAACTACAACACGTACCGCTTCCTTGCCTTTTCCATTGATAAAACAATTCAGAGCATTGGGAGTTTTGAATTCCTGCCAGATTCAGGTGAAATCCTATCCCAAGGCATAGAGGTCTTGCAGAGCCAAATATACACCAACACAAGCAGCTCTACATTAAAGCACAGCTTCTCGTAAGTATAACTGAAAGCCAAATTAACTTCGGCTCAAATCTTTCAACTATTAATTCAATACCCTCCCCTTCCCAACTTTTGCTGTGTACATATGATCACACAACACTGACCTAACCATTATTTACTAGCCCTAAAATTTCAACTTTGAGTCACTCGTGGCTGTGTTGGTCATACTTTATCAGGCTAACTATAAGCCATGTCTTAATGAATAACCTTGCTATTCTCCAAGTTTCTAACTCGTTACTGCCTGAACAAGTCTTATGAAATCCTAACTTTTTTTTTTCTATTAGGTTTTCCAAAACTCTTACAGAGACCAGTACCTTCACCCAGGAACATGGTTTCACAGTGTCTTATGGGTCTGAGACCACCTTTTCAGCTGGAATCCCCTTTATCTCCAAAACAGAAACAAAGATTTCAGTCAACACAAGCACAACTCACACCTGGAGCTTGACCAAGACAAATACAACTGAGGTAAATAAAACTGTTAGTGTTAAAATGAATGGTAATGCAATGTATTGCATGAATCCAATTTACCCTTCTAAGGCGTAATGTCATTGTTTTGTTCATTATGGCTTTAATGGATTGTTTCAGTAGTATGTATCAAATTATATTTGGTTATTTAATTAAAAGTGAACTTGAATTGTATGCTGAGTTATAAATCCCTTAGTAAGCTAGTATGAGTTCCAACACTTCAGCCAACGTCACACTCAATTTGAATTGAACATGCAAGATTGACTCACTCCCAGAATGGAGCATGGTGTTGGTTTTTACATGAAAATCTCACTAGGGTTCAAGGTAGAGGAAAGACAATAGAATAGAATGAGTCACTTTAAAATGCATAACCTTTATCTATAGATATACTACATGCACTCTAGTCACTTATCTGTAGAGAAACAAAGATCAAGGATAGGGCCCTATCCCAAATTACAGGGTAAGAAACAGATTCTCAGAAAATGCTGAGGAGATATGTAGGTTTTTTTTTTTTTTTTTTAAATGCTCACCCTAAAATGGAGGGGAGACATATCCAGGCAGCTTATTTTAAACCAGGAAGTGGAGACAATGTTTCGGCTTCCTGGCTTCAAATAAAGACAGCCATTTTAGTAACTAATTCTGAAGAGGATTCGTTTGGCTGTTAAGGTGGGTCTGCCTTGACAGGACAGGTTTTGGTCAGGCACAATTCTCTATGAACTAGTTTATGAACCACATGGGAAAGATGCTAACTGCAGGTCCAGTGGAAAGGTCCTATTTAGGCAGGGGGTGTAGTCTAGCAAAATGTATTTAGCATGGGGCAGAATCACCAGTCATGCAGTTGCATACCAAGAGCTCCAAAGACACATTAAGGATCTACTCAGATCACCTATTTCAGAGGCATTTTATAATTGCCAAACAGAGGCCCTGACCAGCTAGTATTCAGCAGTAAGGACTTAAAAAATTTAAAATGGATAAAAACCTAATAAACTGACACTCCCATATAAGTAACAATATATACAATTGACAATATAGTGGGTGTATAAAAAAGTAGATACAATAATTTGAATACCTAATATAGACAATTTTCTAAATGTTCCTGACTGCTGCCTCAGAGCCAAACTTTTGGTAGTTCATGTAAATTAGGTTTACGGGGAGGGTTAGCATTAACTCTTTTAACCCGAACTCTGCTGTCCCGACATGTGCAGTATTCACCAGCTCATACGCTGGTGACCTGGCATTCCAGCATGTGAGCCATCTTCTGATGATCATAGTTATCGTGCTCAGCAGCTGGCCAAGCCCAGCAATGATCCATGTTGGCAGGGAGACACTGTCCATCTGTTAAGGGACAATCTGAGACTCTGTAGCAGAGCATGATTGCTCTTCTGCAGTGACTTGACTAGCTACATGCATATCTCAGTTTGTTTGCTGCACACAGCCTGTTAGTTAGGGGCCACTAAATGTCAACTGATACCAGTCTAGATTTAACCCTGCTCACTCCAGAACTGCAGGACATTCCATACATTCTAATGGTGCTATAGTCTACTATTCTGCAGGACAGCATGAAATGTCCTAACATAGTGAAGGGGTTAACCTTAATCTGTGGAATTTTTTTTTTATTTCCAACTGCAAGCTAACTGTATAATCTCTCCAGGTGCAAAACTTCTCACATGAAAATGTAGCAAGGTGCCTAGTAATGGCTTTCACGACCCATGATAAACCTCCAAACCAAAATACACATGTATACACTTGGACCCTGATCTTTAGATACTGAATAATCTCTTCAGTAACTGGCAACACATTTAACAATCCAGGTCAGAGTTTCCCTTTCTTAAATCTGGTATGACATGATGCAGATCAATCAACATATTGTTCCACATTAATTTGAGGATTATGCAAGAGGCATAACTCCATGTTAATGCCAGACAAGTAATGATTACATCTGTATTTTCTTATTTCTTGACAGACCACTTTCTCCTCCAGCACGGATGTGGAGGTTCCAGCTGGCCGCAATATACGCATGGTAGCCACTGTTCTAAAGGGAGAAATGAATGTTCCATACCGAGCCAAAATCCAAACCTTGTTTGGCTATGAAACCATCATTCAGGGAATGTGGAAAGGAGTCACTCACTACAACCTGACTGTTTCACAAGAGGACTATAAACCATGATATGGGCAGATGTTCTGCCACTAATGTAACCCTCTCTGTATAATGGGTAGATTCAGTCCTCACATGGACGAAGCTGTGATGTCCACTACATTGTGGGTCAAGTCAAATGTCTCAATGACCTGTCTTCTGTAAATGTTATCCAATTAAAAATCTAGCATTATTAGCGTGTGTTGATCTGTTTTCTACAATAAGCAATAACCCACTCCAAGTGGGTGGACTACATAGTCCCTGTCTGAGGCAAGAAGGATCTGGCATGAGTCTTGTTTTGGCTGGTGTATTAATTATGGTAAGGACTCACTAAAATGTGAGACCCTGGTGTTAAAGAAACATACTATTTCACAATATCTCAATATGATTCATTCTTATAATGAGCTCTCTGACTAGACTGCAGTACCAGGTGCTATACCTTGTAAATGCATGTTGGTGTAATGAGTTTTCTAAGCCGCTCATATCCACTCTGCCTACAAAAGGGATTAGCAAACCAGGGATATTCGTAAAAGACCAAATAAAGCAAAATAGTCAGCATTCTGTTGAAACAAGCACACTTGCAGCAATCTCCCAGATGAATTTGGGGTCTCATAAAACTGGTGCTTTCACATATATTTTGTATAGGATACTCAAAGCTCTGTAGAGTATTTTTATTTTATATATTTGTGTACAGCACATTTAGAGGATGTATGGTAGAGGTGTGCTGACACTGATGTTCACTTAGACCTGTAAAAGCAAATGAACCCTGGGGAAAAGAATTAAAGGAATAAAACTAGGCAAGTTTTTTTTTTACAAACTCCAAATCATTACCCCCTCTGACTTACACCCCAGACTGTCACCTAAAGATTATGATTTAGGTCCTATCCTTGCTGTAATAGTTAGAACTCCCCAAGCAGGGACAAGGAGTACCCACTGCTCCTCTGAAGGTCCCGTAAGGGTGTCCAAACCAGGTATAAGAAAGATGTGATTAAGGGAATGTCAAAGGGACAAGTTAAGGTGATGAAGAGAAAGAAATAGAGGCTAATTAAGAGGGGCTCCAAATTCTAGAACTTAACTCAATGCATTCATGATTAAGTTGATGACTTTCTATACTGTAAGCCCACTACACTTCCCATGAGAGTGGGATGTTTGCATGACAAGGCCTGTACTTTCATACTGGGGCAAGTAACTTCATTAGTTGAAAACATCAACCACATTCTTTCTGCCCTGTTTGTTGCAGAGGATCCATACTGTAAATATAATTGTTTATAAATTAGAGAGCAACATTTACATTTTCAGTGGTCCGACACTTGCTTCATTTTGTACTGTAAGCTTACTTATGCTTGCTACAGGTACTTGAAATGATCCAGTGCATCACCTGCTGCATGTGCTTTATGATTCTGTACTGCTTTAAGGAAATACTCCCTATTATGACAAATAGGTCTTGCGTATGTGTTCTGTTAAATTGTGAAAATCTATAAAATTGCTGTATGGGGATGCTGAGACTTTCTTTGTGACCACAACTGTAGACTCCCTGTGTGTTCGGTTTGAGGTTTGGTCAGGTATGTAGCCTGGATCAGAAAACCATGGACAAAAGTTTTTTTTTTTTTTTTTTACCTGAGTTGTTATGGCTTTGGGCAACTTGACCGGTCAAAAAGTTAGCAATGTCTTAACATGGTATAGTATAAAAATGTTGCATCTTTGATAGTTCTGACAAATGCAGGTAATACCATGTCTGTGTAATCTGGTCCAAAATGTTCTATAAGATAAGAGACAAATTCTATTGACAGGGTATATATGTTGCAATTAGTTAATGCAAGTGTCATACAAATATCTAAGTCAAGCGCGGTGTATATAAAGGGATCCATTCTTTATAAACAATACTATGGTAGATTAATAAGGTAATACATATACTTAAGAAACCCTTAAATAACTCTGATACAAACTAAAATTGTGTAAATGATGACCGATGTGTTTTGGATACCCATTTTGAGGTGTGTAGATTAATTTGGTCTTTTGCTATGTTTAAAATTATATTTGATACAGTTGGTCTCCGTATTGATAGAAATGGCAGAGTAATGATCTATTAAATGACTGACTTATTGTTTAATACTAGCATTTTGTCCAAGAGCAGTGAGAGTTGGTGTAGTTCTTATAACTTGTAGAGGCTCTGTTTTGTAAGCTCTGGCTGATCTTCAAAACAAATTTAGTTGCAATAGTCGACTTCTTGCCAAATTTCAACTTTCCTGTCCATTTGCCAAGTTCTCTGATCTATATTTAATGCGGATTGTCTGTTTCTGTAGAAGTCAAATAGTTTGCAGAAATGTTCATTATTTTTACAGGGCTTCTTATACATGGGTATGAGAATGGAGTTTTGGAAGTCTTTAAGACTAATCTAACTGTGTTTCTTCTGAAGGACACAGAGTGTGACATTTACTTATTTTGTTAAAAAAATTTGGATTGGTTATGGTTTAGCTGCCTGTCCATGAATATGCTTTTTGTATTGGCATATCTGCTGGATATTGGTGTTATGTGTTAATGTCCATTGCATAGGAGTTTAAATATTAAAGTAAAAAATATTGTCATTAACGCAAGCCTTTAGTTTTTTTTTTTTTTTTACACAACAGATTAAAATGCTGATCAGACGACAAGGGGCCCCTGGAAAAACATCTTCCTTTTCAAATCATGGATCCACGTTTGCATTTTTAAATGGCTCTCCCTCAGTACTATTGGGGGTGTAGTTTCCAGCTTAGAGTTGACTCTACTTTTAAAGTGCATTGATTAAAGGAAAGAAGTGGAATGTTATGCAATGGCCAAGTCATTCACCTGACCTGAATCCGATTTGAGCATGCATTTCACTTGATGAAGACAAAACTGAAGGGAAAATGCCCCAAGAACAAGCAGGAACTGAAGACAGTTAAGAGGCATGGCAGAGCATCACCAGGGATGAAACCCAGCATCTGGTGATGTCTATGCGTTCCAAACTTCAGGCTGTAATTGACTGCAAAGTATTTGCAATCATGTATTAAAGTGAACAACAATATGATAAAACTTAGTAGATATACACCAAACAAATTCGGTAGAGTATCTTTCTAAGATTAAAAATAAAGATTAGATACGGCTACCATAACCACTGTATCACTAGTATAAAATAACCACCACCAGGGGTTAAGCAATCAAAATAAAACACACTAATTGAAAAAATCAATTAAAAATACATAGGATTTAGTGGAAATGGAAATGTGTAGAGCACTTCACAATAAATGAATGTTAATGTTTGCTCTCTTATTCGAATACAAATGTATCAGCTGGTCCTGTCATCACCACCTATTAGATAAGGAAGGCAGAGTCTATGGACTGCTGAAATTAATCTAATATAAGTTCCAATAAGTTATGAATCCAATATATATGGCTAGTAAATATGTGTAAAAAGTTAGAATCAAGCCCCTCCAAGGGTTAAAATCCACTGCAGCAGACAGATACTTTTTAAAGTTTATTGAATGATAAAAAATGCTACACACACATGTAGCTATTGATAAAAAAGGGGGTCCCAAACATGAGTTACAAAAAAGATAGCACCAGTACCAGGTTTAACAGACCTCGAGCCCAAAAGATCACTTTCTTGCCGGCCGGACAGAAGTGAATTGGATTTTCCTCGTGCTGTATGCTGCTGGTTTCTAGCCGCGTGCGTTCCACTGCGGCTCAGGATGCGTGTCAGAGGTGCTCACTCTCGGGACCGATGTGTATTGGTTTGCAGATGCCGCCTTACTAGTTTCGTGATTCTTGATCACTTCATCAGAGGATGGCATCATGGAGTCTGCAATCTTCTTTTTATACTTGTTCTGTCTGTCTTCATTAGTATCACGTTAACCCTTAAGTCTATGTACAATGTTGCAATTCATATCAGTATAAATAATATAAGAAGTTGACACATGATATATTGTTTGTTTTTAGCCACACATATATAATGGAAAACTAATAACCATAAAAAAAAAAAAGGGGAATTATACAAAGGCAATATAAAAGGGGACAATATAGAGAGGGGCAATATATAAAACAAGGAAAATATATAAAGGACAAACAACCA
Source organism: Pelobates cultripes (assembly GCA_933207985.1). Lineage (NCBI taxonomy): Eukaryota > Metazoa > Chordata > Amphibia > Anura > Pelobatidae > Pelobates > Pelobates cultripes. The sequence continues at coordinate 11,102,996 of OW240917.1, forward strand.
AATAACCAAATACTAAAGAAATTCTAACATATTATGTGGTATATTGGTTATTATAAATACATTATAAAATCTTATATTCCTTCACAAATACAACCCAAAAGCAGTGATCAATAGATTAAAAATTTCTTGCATAATAGAAATACTCTAAGGATGGGTTATGAATATATATAAATATAAAGTATAACAATTCAAAAAATTAATTAATAAAAATTAATTTATTAAAAAGTTAAAAATTTATAAAAATTTTAAAAATTAAAAAAAAAAAAAAAAAAATTTTTTTTAACAATTTAATTAATTTCATTGATTTATAAATCACCTGGAGAGAGAAGAGGAGAAAGATGAACACATTATTAATTGTAAAATTCATTTGTTATAGATACACACTGAAAAAAAAAAAAAAAATTAAGTAATTAAAGAAAAGCATTTAGTTCAAAATCAATATTTAAACCAAAGGGCTCTAAACTATTAAGTTGAAATATCCATTTAGCCTCACTTTTGTCAAGAGCTTTTTCGTAGTCTCCTCCCCTCCAATGCAAGTTCACTTTTTCAATAGCATAAAATTCTAAACCTGCTGGATTATTGGAGTGGCAACTTGCAAAATGTCTGGAGAGATTATGTGTAGTAAGTCCCTTTTTAATGTTGCGAATATGTTCTCCTAGTCTAATTTTAAACTTTCTTTTTGTCCGACCTATATAGTGTTTCTTACAGGGACATATTAGGAGGTAGATAACTCCAATGGTATTGCAACTTAGATCTGATTTTATTTCAAATTCTTCATCCCCTTTCATGTTTTCAAATTTCTTTGTTAGACCTGTTTGGGTTGGATTGTTTCTACAACCAGAGCATCTATTACATTTTCGAAATCCACCAGCTTTTTGATTATTGCTTGATAGTTTGATTTCTTTTATCGTTGGGGCTAATATGGTTTTGAGATTGGGCGCCTTTGAGTAGAAAATCTTTGGTCTATCATCTAATATCATACCCAGTGAACTATCTTCTTTAAGGATTCTCCAATGCTTATTCAGAATATGCTTTATTTTTCCTGCTTGATTGCTAAATTGTGTGATAAACGCTGGGGTTTCCGTCTCCATTTTCGATGTCTTATTCTTACTTATCAATGTTTCTTCCCTAGATAATTTCAGGGCTTTATCCATTGCGTTAGTCAACATGTTGTTATCATATCCTTTTTTGAGAAATTGGTTTTTCATCTCCTCCATTTGATTTATACAAATATCCAATTCTGTACAATTCCGTCTTATCCGTCTGAATTGTCCATAAGGTATGTTGTCCAGCCAAGTTTTCTTGTGATGGCTGTCTGAGGGAATAAAGCTATTACAAGCAACAGATTTTCTAAATGTTTTTGTACAGATCCTCTCCTCTTTGATGTAGATTTCTAGATCTAGAAATTCTACCGAAACTTTTGAATGATTAAAAGTGAACTTTAAATTATAAGGATTAAGATTGAGGTAGTTCTTAAATTCATTAAGGGAACATAGATCGCCTTTCCAAATAAAGATACAATCATCTATGTATCGCCGCCATAGGACCAGGTTTGCACTATGTGGGGTATTGCTCCAAATGAATTCTTCTTCCCACTTTCCCATAAATAAATTTGCATAACTTGGTGCAAACCTGGTACCCATGGCGGTACCCTCTGTCTGGAGATAAAATCGATGTTGTGCCCAAAAGGTATTGTGACTCAGAATAAATGCAATTGCTTGAACAAGAAAACTGATCTGATCATTCTTTAGCTCAGAGTATTTAGCGAAGGAGTGTTGTATAGCTTCACATCCTTGAAGATGTTCAATAATCGTATATAAAGATGTCACATCAGCCGTTACTAAAAAATATCCTTCTTCCCATTCAATATTTGATAAAGCTTTAATAATTTGTGTGGTATCTTTCAAATATGATGGAAGTTGGATCACCATCGGTTGTAGGAACTGATCTACATATTGGGAAAGATTGGATGTCAGTGAATTAATTCCTGAAATAATTGGCCTTCCAGGGGGATTGATAAGACTTTTGTGGATCTTAGGCAAATGATAAAAAACTGCCGTTCTTGGATATTTACACCAGATAAAATCATATTCTCTTTTATTTAAAATTCCTCTAAGTTTACCATCATTTATTAATTCCAAAAATTCTTCCATACATATCTTCTGAGGATTTTCTGTAAGGGGTAAATATGTATTAGTATCACTGAGCAGTCTGGTGGTTTCCTTCTCATAATCCACAGTGTTCATTAAGACTACTCCTCCCCCTTTGTCGGCAGATCTTATTATTATGTCAGGGTTGTTAGTAAGTGCTTTCAGAACTTGCCTTTCTTTGAAGGTTAAGTTGTCTTTAACCTTTCTTCCTTTCTCCAGCTTACGCAAGTCTTTCTCAACTAATCTTTCAAAAACCCTAATTGTGTCATTTTTGACTTGTTTTGGGTAAAAAATGGATTGTGGATGAAGATTTGTGTGTATATATCTCTCCTCTTCAGTCTGTTTTGAATATTTGTTTTCTAAAAAATATTTTTTGACTGTCAATTTCCTTATAAATTTATGGAGATCTATAAAGGTGTTAAATCGTGAGTTTTTCTTGTTGGGAGCGAATTTTAAGCCTTTTTTGAGTATATTCATCTCATTAGTATTCAGATGGTAATCAGATAGGTTGAATACACTCTCTTCTCCATCGTTCTCTCCTATATTCGTTATATCTGGATTATTTCTCCTCTGTCTTCCTCTCTTCTTTGCCTTTTTCTTTGTATTGGAGACCGTAATATTTCTCCCCTCTCTCTCCATGATTTCTTTACAGCCATTCTCGTCTCCTCTCTCTTCTCTAAAAAATCCCCTAAAAAATCTTTTTGATGGCGTGAAATGATAGATGGTGTTAAACATTGTTTGGTCCTAGGGGAATTAATATGTATTTCCCTTCTGTCTTTACACAATCTTTCGTCTTTTTGTAAAATATCACTCCTCCGTTTCTCATTTCTTATATGATTATTCTCTAAATATAACCCACCTTTCGAGGGGGATTGTCGTGGGTTATATTTGTATTTCTGTCTCTCATATGTACCTCTTTGAGATTCTGAGGTAGTTAGCAAAAGAGTTAAAATAAATAAAATATACTCACAAGTAGAGTGCACGCCTTTCTGCACTCTAATATTCGTGTGGGTGGTATGATCCCCACCTTAGGATATGCCAGGAACGGTAAATAAGGATAAAATAGTATAAAAGGGTAATATATGTAAAATAATTTATTAATACAATATATTAAAACCAATAACGCGTTTCGCCGTAGAGGCTTTATCAAATTGGATAAAGAGGCATTTATTAATACAATATATTAAAACCAATAACCAATATATTAAAACCAATAACGTGTTTCGCCGTAGAGGCTTTATCAAATTGGAATTTGATAAAGCCTCTACGGCGAAACGCGTTATTGGTTTTAATATATTGTATTAATAAATTATTTTACATATATTACCCTTTTATACTATTTTATCCTTATTTACCGTTCCTGGCATATCCTAAGGTGGGGATCATACCACCCACACGAATATTAGAGTGCAGAAAGGCCTGCACTCTACTTGTGAGTATATTTTATTTATTTTAACTCTTTTGCTAACTACCTCACCAGAGAGCACTATTGGCTGTTTTTATTTCTTTTCCTGAGAATTGGACACCAGCACTCTCCAGGAGGACAAGCACCCCCACAAGCGGAGGGTTATCCGCTGTATGCCCATCATACTAGAGCTGGTCCTAGCTCATGGAAATGTGAGTGTGGAATTTATATTTTAATTTCACAATTACTTATTTATACACTCTGCACGACTGGTTCTTTCCCATTGTGTCTTTCATATCGTGAGACGGACGACTATTAACAAAGAAGACACCACACCAGTTGAGGCAACATCTATAATTGGGACTCTTTTATATTACACGTAACAATTTTATTTGCATAATATTTATTTATTCCTCTTGGCGCAGCCTTTTCTCTGTTTTTTTGAATAAATCTTGTATGGTATACTCTTTTTGCCCCCTTTTTTACAGGCCTATCGCACCACACCACAACTGACTGTTTCATATTTTCTATTTTATCATATGGAATAAGTTATATACTGTCATTACGGCTTTCTATGCCCTGAACACAAATGGAAAGCTGGGCCTGTAGTTGTGGGAGGGGCATGATTTCCCTACTTTAGGATCGCCAGACCCCTCCTCATTACCATTGTTGGTCTGGCAATTTACCCTTCCCACCGCTCCTTTTAATAACAATAATACTCAGGGTGGGCCCTCTTTTATTAGAGGCCTACCACATCGTCGGTTTTGGCACACCACAACCGACTGTTTCATATTTTCTATTTTATCATATGGAATAAGTTATATAAGTTATACACTATCATTACGGCTTTCTATGCCCTGAACACAAACATATATATATATATATATATATATATATATATATATATATATATATATATATATATATATATATATATATGTGTGTGTGTGTGTGTGTATATATATTTGTATATCTACATCACTTTGGAGTAACGCTACACTCTGATCCTTAAATATGTAGCTCGATTAGTATCACCTTTTTTCCTAAGGTTAGAATCAACTATTGTGAAACCATTTAAGCTGGTTACTATTTATCATACTGATCGTATACCTATTATCCCACTCTTGTTTCACATAATTGAACATGAGCACGATTCTACTTTGGGTTCATTTATTACACGTGAGTTTACAGAGGAAGAGGTTCTATTTCAACTGTCAAAAGTAAAGACAAATAAGTCAATGGGACCTGATGGAATACACCCAAAGCTATTAAAAGAGCTTAGTGGTGTACTAGCAAAACCATTAACAGATTTATTTAACCAATCATTGTTAACAGGAGTAGTCCCAGAAGATTGGAAGTTAGCGAATGTTGTGCCCATTTACAAGAAAGGTAATAGGGAGGAGTCGGGCAACTATAGGCCAGTAAGCCTTACTTCAGTAGTGGGGAAAGTGATGGAAACCATGTTAAAGGATAGGATTGATGAACATCTAAAAACACATGGATTTCAAGATCAGAGACAACATGGGTTTACTTCAGGAAGATCATGCCAAACTAATCTTATTGATTTTTTTGATTGGGTAACTAAAATTATAGATCAGGGTGGTGCAGTAGACATTGCTTACCTAGATTTCAGTAAGGCTTTTGACACTGTTGCACATAGAAGGCTTATCAATAAACTGCAGTCTTTAAGTTTGGATTCAAATATTATTGAATGGGTAAGGCAGTGGCTGAGTAACAGGCAACAGAGGGTTGTAGTTAATGGAATATATTCGAAGCTTGGACTTGTCACCAGTGGGGTACCTCAGGGATCTGTACTTGGACCCATTCTCTTTAATATTTTTATTAGTGATATTGCAGAAGGTCTTGATGGTAAGGTATGTCTTTTTGCTGATGATACTAAGATATGTAACAGGGTTGATGTTCCAGGAGGGATAAGCCAAATGACAAATGATTTAGGTAAACTAGAAAAATGGTCAGAATTGTGGCAACTGACATTTAATGTGGATAAGTGCAAGATAATGCATCTTGGACGTAAAAACCCAAGGGCAGAGTACAGAATATTTAATAGAGTCCTAACCTCAACATATGAGAAAGGGATTTAGGGGTGATTATTTGTGATGACTTAAAGGTAGGCAGACAATGTAATAGAGCAGCAGGAAATGCTAGCAGAATGCTTGGCTGTATAGGGAGAGGTATTAGCAGTAGAAAGAGGGAAGTGCTCATGCCATTGTACAGAACACTGGTGAGACCTCACTTGGAGTATTGTACACAGTACTGGAGACCGTATCTTCAGAAGGATATTGATACCTTAGAGAGGGTTCAGAGAAGGGCTACTAAACTGGTTCATGGATTGCGGGATAAAACTTACCAGGAAAGGTTAAAGGATCTTAACATGTATAGCTTGGAGGAAAGACGAGACAGGGGGGATATGATAGAAACATTTAAATATATAAAGGGAATCAACACAGTAAAGGAGGAGACTATATTTAAAAGAAGAAAAACTACCACAACAAGAGGACATAGTCTTAAATTAGAGGGACAAAGGTTTAAAAATAATATCAGGAAGTATTACTTTACTGAGAGGGTAGTGGATGCATGGAATAGCCTTCCAGCTGAAGTGGTAGAGGTTAACACAGTAAAGGAGTTTAAGCATGCGTGGGATAGGCATAAGGCTATCCTAACTATAAGATAAGGCTAGGGACTAATGAAAGTTTTTAGAAAATTGGGCAGACTAGATGGACCGAATGGTTCTTATCTGCCGTCACATTCTATGTTTCTATGTTTCTATGTTTCTATTTTAATCATTTGTACAATAAAATGTATTTATTTTCCTATTCCAAGTCTGGAAGGCAACTGATACCCTCTGCTGGTTATATTGTATCCCAGTTCCCTTCTATTATCTGTCTATTTAATCCCCTCATATGCCAACCTCCACCTGGGTTGGTGGGAGAAAACTTCAGTATTTGTGGATGAAATGCAAAACAACCACTCAATTCATCCACATGTGGAAGCGCTATATTGATGATATTCTGATAGTATGGACTGGCACTAATGTGTATGTCTTGGAATTTGTGAATGTTCTTAACCACAATGAAATAAATCTGAGACTAACACCAGAAATTAAAGGCAAGCGTCTCAATTTTTTAGATGTTAGTTTCAGTATTGAAAAAGATGGCCAGGTGGCAACTACCCTTTTCCGCAAATCCACGGCAACTAACAATCTCCTAAATTGGAAAAGTTTCCACCCACAATCACTTAAGAGAGGTATACCAATGGGCCAATAGCTTCATCTAAAATGGAATTGCTCATCCATCAAGGATTTTAAATTAAAAGCAAATACCCTCATATCCCAGTTTAGAGCCTAGGGTTATCCCTACCGATGTCTGAAAGCAGCATACGGGATGATTTACTAACTGAAAAAGTTGGTACTAAGCCCACTAGGGACCTAATAAGATGTATTGGCAATTGTGATGCTGGTTGGGAACCAGTCAAAATTCTTGAAAGATTTTGGCCATTAATCCATTAAGCTCATCACCTCCAACAAGTTGTTACTCCTCATGTCTCTGTTACAGCGACAAGAGGTCGTAACCTGCGAAACATTCTAAACCCTAGCTTTCTGAATATTGGAACATACCAATGTGGGAAATGTAAAGCGTGGAAATATATATAAAGACTTTCTAAAACTTTCAGTAACTCTGCCAATACCGAGTCATTTTCAGTTAAATCAGTCTTTAACTGTCAGACCTCAGGACTAGTTTATCTACTTACATGTAGTTGCCAAAGTAAGTACGTTGACAAGACATGTTGTGCATTCAAGATGAGAATTCTTGAGCACATAAACTCAGTTAACCCTCAGAGGCATATTGAAACCCCCCCCCCCGAAAGAGAGATCTGGATAGAGCCCTTCTCCAGAGAGAGACTTTCTGGATTTACAAATTGCATACACTGTCACCATCTGGCCTCAATGAAGGATTTTCATATACACCTTTTATTTCAGCTTTACCTGTCCAATATGTTTCCAGCATGTAAAAGTTTACACTATTCATAATCTGTTTATTACTATCTTCTGAAGCTATCATAATCAGCATCATGTTTAATTTATTATACTTATATTGTTTCTATATAGTCTCTCTTTGTAAATATTGCTTTTTATTTACTTTAGCACTACCCTCCAAATGCAAGTGCTACTGCATTTCAGCTTAAAGGGACACTATAGTCACCAGAACAAATTTAGCTTAATGAAGCAGTTTTGGTGTATAGAACATGCCCCTGCAGCCTCACTGCTCAATCCTCTGCCATTTAGGAGTTAAATCCCTTTTTTGTTTTTTTTCATGCAGGCTCTGTCAATCATAGCCAGGGGAGGTGTGGCTAGGGCTACATAAACAGAAACAACGTGATTTAACTCCTAAATGACAGTGAATTGAGCAGTGAAATTGCAGGGGAATGATCTATACACTAAAACTGCTTTATTTAGCTAAAGTAATTTAGGTGACTATAGTGTTCCTTTAAAGATTGAATTGTGTATTTAAGATATCTTTATCTTTATCCTGTATTTAGCTCTTCATATCTATTACAAGAGTGGTGAGATATATCGTGGTTAACTCTATAGATCAGTCTGTCAAAAATGTAAAAGAGTTATACAGTTTAATTATACAAATTAAATCTGGCTAAAAAGTGTGATCTTTCTTTGTCCCTATGTGCAAGGATTTCACAAGTTAAAGTGATGCTTAATACATTGCAGTTGGAGCATACTGCTCTGTTGTTGAGGAAACTAAAACAAGTATTTTATTCAAAAGGAAGCAGAACCTCATCATTATTGACTTATAGATTGCGACATAAAATGTCACAATCCAAGATTAAAAATTTACTTCACGATGAAGGCAAAAAAATTACCCACCCTATTAAACTTGTACAATCTGGCCTTAGACCCTAATATAACCCAGCCCTCATCAGATAAGATTCTTTCATTTCTGGATAAAGTTCCTTTGAAACAGATTTCTGCCAAGAAATAAATACTCTTGACCTATTTCATCAGAATTACTAATTTCCATTATTGTAATACCAACTGGTAAAGCTCGGAACCTGATGGCTACACGATGTCTTACTATAGGTCCTTCGAGCATTTTAACCCCACATTTAACAGAGCTATTTAATCATTATTGGAAAACTGGTGAAATGCCTGGGCACACAGATTGTGACGCTGCCGAAGCCTGGTAAAGAACAAAATGTTTGTCAAAACCTTTGACCCATATCCCTAATTAATAATGACACCAAAATGTATTAAAAAATATTGACCTTAAGACTTGCACAAATTCTCCCTTTCTTAATAGACAAAGAAAGGGAGAGTTTTATTGAGTTTTATCCTGAACCTTCAGGCCCCAGATAGTACGAGATGAGATATTAATTTGATCTACCAAATTAAGCTTAATAGATTGCCTTCTCTGCTCCTGGATGCGGAAAAGGCATTTGATAGAATCCATTGGGACTTTTTTAAAGAAGTTATGTCGTGATTTGCCCTACCAGAACCCTAAGTCAGAGCAGTGTTTGCACTTTATTGCTCTCCAACAGCAAAGGTCTCCACTACAGGATTTACAACAGGACCAGACGGGGGTGCCCATTGTCGCCACTTCTCTTTGTGCTGGCAATGGAACCCTTGGCTGAAATGATTCGCAATTGTACAGAGACAGAGTGAATTGAAGTTGAGGGCAAAGAACATAAGATTGGTCTTTTTGCAGAGACATTATGCTGTCTTTGAAAAATCCCATGTCCTTGATTTCACCTCTAATGTCAATCCTGCCCGAATTTGTTGAAATTATTATTATATCTTACTATAAAATAAATACAATTAAAACTCAAGCCCTTGCTTTCTTTGTCCCGTGGTTTGAATTGGACACTCTAAATAATAATTTCAAATTTGACTGGAGGGACTCTTAGATTTCTAACTTGGGTATCAAGTTATGCAAGAACCTGTCTAAGATACATTATTATTACCTGGGTAAGTTCTGGCCCGCTTTTTAGGAAGGACTTGGAGTGGTGGTGTGATCTCAAAATCTCCTGGATAGAAAGACTAAATTCTGTTAAAATGTACTTCCGAAAATGTTGTATTTTATCAGAGCTACCCCACTTAGTATTCCTTTTTCTTTTTTTTTTAGAAAGGTTCATTCTGCCCTTTTGATGTTTTTATGTAATAAGAAACAAAGTAGAATCAAGATGGCTATATTGCAAAAGCCCAGGGCTAGTGGAGGTATAGGTTTGCCAGATTTCATTCATTATTTCCACGTTACCAATGCCGCAACTGCCATCACATTTAATCTAGATTCTCAATGCCCACACTGGCTTGAGATGGAGGCGGACAAGATTCTTCCACATCTCATAAAAGATGTGTTATGGCTGCCCTCACCTCAAAGACTGCATTTAGCAAAGATGTTTCCATAAAAAAAACAAAAAACTAAGATTAAAGCTTGGGATGTTTTGTACAGGAAACTTAGACCCTCTTCATTGTGGTCCTTATCAGTGTTGAAAATAGATGTTCACAATTTTTACACAGATCACTGGTCGTCTCGTTCAATCACGCAAATTGAACATCTATTTAATTCTAGCACATGTCTCTCATTTTCTCAACTGAAAGCTAAATATGATTTGGACAGTTCACAAGAATGAATGCATGAGAGAATGATTGACTCTGATAGATAGGTGTGGCCTTTCCTAACAGGGCCGAGAAATTATAAACTAAACATGTCTCTCATTGAAAGAATCTATTTCTCGGACCCAGCTCGGAAACGGACAGTTTCCATACGCTATGCTTTGTTGGCCTGATTGGTGACACAAAAGTTTGCATCAATGTCTAAATGGGAAAGTGAATTAGGTAAGGAATACAAGCTGAATGAATGGTTAGATTTTACATCAGCTTTAAGGGGCATTACACAGTGTGTGTCACATTTGGAATCCCACTACAAGATTCTATACAGGCTCTATAAGCTACAGTTGACACCTACCAACAAGTGTTGGAGAGAGTGTGGTCAGCTGGGTTCTTTATTCCATGCGCTGTAAACATGCGCTAAACTGACGTCTTCCTGCGATGACATTCTTATTTTGATTAGACTTATTGATGTTCCATAATAACATTAACACCTGAACTATGCTTGTTCAAAAAGATGCCTGATAATTTACCTAAACATAAACGCATAATCCTAGTCCTAGGCCATATTTTAATGTCAGCCACTATGACACTTCCATGTCACTGGAAGTCTCCTAGTTCCGGGTATTAAAGAAGTTATTAACCATCTGTTTGAAAATGTAAGATGTGAAATTGTGCTCAGGCTACCGTCCCATACACTTAACTGGGATACCAAAGAAAAAGACATCAGACAGAAGAACACCTTAAATTTGTTACCCCACCTGACCAAAATCTTTTATAAATTTGTTATTTTGTACCATATTATTTTACATTTGATGTATTAATAATTTACTATTTCCAGATAATTATTAATTACATTATACCCCGGTTTGTTTGTTGTATCACTAGTTACTTATCTCATATTGATTGTTAATTTTATTGTAAAATGTTAACTCTTTCAATAAAAACTATTTGAAAAGCAATGAGCTCACTCAGCGTCTACTCCTATACTTTGACATACGGCACTCACCATGCCTTCATTACATACGCTTCATATGGCCCTCAGTGGGTTTACCGTTACAATAAGAACGGGGGGAAGAGTCAGCGCTAGAAAACAGACTGAAGGGCAGCAACCCTAAAAAAGGGAATCCCTCAAGACCCTTATTAAAACAAGATAAAAGATGTGAAGGAGGTAAGGGCTGAGCCTAGGGCTAATAACAGTAGTCTATAACAATAATAACCAGACAAAATGATCTAAATGGAGATACAACAATAAGTAGGCCTATGCAAATAATAGAACAGTAGAGAGTAAAAAGTCTCGCTAAGAGTCTCACCAGAATAAAATAGGGGTAAAATACGTCCGGATAATAAAATATAAAAAGTCATATAAAAGTCTCACTACACACGGCCCTTGCTAGGCCTTCGCTCCATATGCTGCATATGGCCCTCCGAAGGCAATCAATTAGGACACAAGACTTACATTTGGCACTCTCAGCTGCAATACCTGTACACACAGACATCAATAGGGCTTTACTCCATACTTTGCAGATGACCCTCTACAGAAAATCCACTATGACACAATCTTGGCCCCTCCTTTGGGCAATTACATAAAACAAAGCCCACACAGTTCCATCCTATATGCTCCTCTCTCTGCACTCCCGAGAACCTGGTACCCCTCATTACACATTTAACCATTTTCAGGTCTCCTTGGTCTGTCACGGTTTTACCCAAGTCTCATATAATCCAAAGCTCCTCTCAGAGGCACTTACTAGATCTCACATATTTTGCTTCCTGCTAGTAAACTAGAGATGTTCCCCTATCTTTCTCAAACATACTTCAGGTCATTCTAGTGGATGGATATACAGTGGGAACTCTTAATTAGATGCAACACTACTAGGTATCTCTCCTTCCAATCCATACTGTTTGGCATATTTTTATGCTCATAATCATAAGTTCCATTATTATCTAGGTTTCCCTTTTCTCACGTTATTACACCAACACATTTGATCTCCCAGGTCAATTAGGAAGGACATACTGGAAGGCTAAGACATCAATTTGGTCTCCCTGTTGATTGCTTTCCAAGACCTCATAGAGAACTAGGTGTTCTGCTACGGAGACTTGTCAGTAGTTTTGAGAGCTAGCAACCCCATTCTGAACAAAACTGACTATACCAAATTTGTTCTGCCCTTTGGTCTATATAGAGATGCCATTTGTTACATGTCCCCACACTATGGGAAAGAACTGGATCTCTATTTTACATAAATGGTAACATATCACTGGAGTATTTTAGTGTTTTGGGCTCACTGTACATACTTTATCTACCTTACTGGCAACAACTGTAGTTTTGAATTGAGTCCATTAGGTTCTCTGGTGTCACACTCTGGTTTTGGATTTAGGTTATTGAACCAATGTACACATTATTCTTTTTCCCACACTTTCTATTCACTTATTCTTACAATTCTTACTATCAACTTCTAACATTATAGTTTACTTTTATCTGCACGGTGTATGTCTATTTAAAAAGGTCACATAAAAGATAAGCTTACAGATATACAGGATTGTAGCGTATTACCAGACCGTAGAGCTTTGGAGCTGCATGTCTTTATTTGACAATGTGTGTCTCTGTGCATCAGTGTGATATTTATTAATGGGCACACTGACAGTGGTATTTATTAATGGGCACACTGACAGTGGTATTTATTAATGGGCAAGCGTACTGAGGTATTTATTAATGGGCACACTGACAGTGGTATTTATTAATGGGCACACTGAGGTATTTATTAATGGGCACACTGACAGTGGTATTTATTAATGGGCACACTGACAGTGATATTTATTAATGGGCACACTGACAGTGGTATTTATTAATGGGCAAACTGACTGGTATATTTTTAATGGAAAACTGACTGTGGCATGTGTCTGTGGGGCAAAGTGACACTGTGCTGTGTATGCACTTTATTACTTGTATTTTTTTATATATATTTTTTTTTTCTTCAAGTAGAGATTGTAGCCGTATTAGTCCAGTGATGTAGATGTAAAAAACAGATAAAATTTGTATCTTGTAATACCTTTTTTTATTGGACTAACAGAATTTTTTAATGACAAGCTTTCGGGAGAACCTCCCTTTCTCAAGTCTGAAGCATTTCTGAGCAAAACGACACATAGAATTAAAAGTTGAGTTGTGATACAGGGGTTAAAGCGACATGAGACACAGGTTTGTTAGAAAATAGACACCATCTTAGCAGAGCCTTTGCCACAGCAGCCAGAAACAGTAATTAAGGTGAGAAGAGCCAGCTTGGACTGGGGATCAGAGAGAGCACCACACATATAATATGCTGGAGAACATTTAAAAAAAGGGAGATGCAAGATTTCAAGTTGCCCACACCAAGTTGTACACCAAGAAATACGTGCAAAGCATAGAGGTGGTAAAAGTCAATATACAAATCAATCAAAAAGTACTGGTGAGGTGCAAGCTCCCTTTAAATGACACACAACAACATATGAAAGTGTAGACCTGAAGTGTGCATCCTAATGCAACATAAATCTAGACAATAATATTATATAATAAGTGAAAATCTTGAAAACAATGTTCAAACATACAAATGTTGTGAAGAAACAATAAATAATATAATGAAGTATATCAATGCTCCAGTGATATAGGAAACGCAATCCAACTCTTAACCACTCACACGTTTCAGAGCCCATACATTAGCTCTATGATAAGGACTCAATGACTGAATCTCTAGATACACCATCAGCTGTCCGCTACCAAGATGGAATAGATAAAAGGAACATACAATTAGGAATAGGAGAGAGAAAGGTTTATTAAATCATGATAGAAACGTCTCAGCTGGGTTTGGCAGTACAAAGTCCTTCACGTTCAGTAGACTCGGACTATATAATTATTTATTGTTTGTTCACATAATTTTTTAGTTCAAGATTTCATTTATGCTATAAGTATTTTTGGTCCATGAGGGTGTGTGACCTCACGGCCTATTGAATTTATGCAAACTGTAATTCTTTTGTTTATCGTTTTGACCTTGTGTAACCCTCCATATAAGTATTGTGTTTTTCCTCTAAAAACTGGTTACATTCTGGCTGAGGAAAGTCTTTTCATACATCTGCCAGACACTATACACAATACATGTTATCTTACATAGTAAAATGAAGAAAAACAAATGTCTTGCAATGTCTCGGCTGGGTTTGGCATTTACTTGAAGTCATTAACATGTGATAGACCCGGAATATAAATTAGTTATGGTTTCTTCACAGAAACAGAAAAATAATAAATAAATGAAAAAAACCTGATCAGATTTTTGGGCGTTCGTTAAAAATCTGATTAAACTCTATGGGAAGTTGTCAACTTCAATGTAATTGGCTGCCTGATAGCTCGCTATTCCTGATTAATGGAGCCTATAAACAAATAAGTCGCCCTACTAGACAGGCCGACCTACTGGGCTATCATTGGTTGTTGGCACCAGGAAGGTAGACCTGACCTGATGCAGTTGGATTTCTACAAGGTATGTGTGACGAGACCAATCTCGCCACATTGCATTGGAGAAGCCTGGTTGCTCGCCTGCTGCCTCTGGACTATGGCCCCCTTTTAAAAGACTATTTCGCCTGGAGAAAAGCTGTATTCGTGCTTTTCTGCCAGTTGTTCGGTAGATTCAATCTACCGAACAACCGCACAAATGAATAGACCACCTGGGAGCTGGAGTGTGCCGGCAATTAACCTCCCTGAAGCAGCGGTTAACCGCAGCTTAATTGACGAATGCTGGGTGGCCGCCATTCGTATCCTGAACACGAGGTCGCGGCCATTTTAAACATACGAATGCAAAGCGGTGTTCGCCCCTATTTTCATGGAACTAAAATCGGACACAGTTTTGCGCGAACACCGCTGAAGCCGCCGACCTCCCTTCTTGTTCGGTGGAAGTGCACGAACGGCCCGGTGTTCAGTAGTTTTGGTTGAATGTGTTATACCCCAGATAGGAATCCCATGGAGCCCATTCGTATGAAACTGACTGTAAAGACTTTGGCTCCATGGCGATTAAACTGTATTTGTGTGGTCTGAGCGCCATTCGATTAATAATGTGCACTCAGACCTGAGCTATCTGGGGATATGCTACATGTCTATGTTTTATGTAATAAATGTTACTTTATGTATTTTAAAGTATAATACTGGTTTTGTGTCCCTACATGTGTAATGGAGTTTTGCCTTTGTCTTGGGAGATAATTGAGTTACTTCTCAATTATCTCCCAGGGCAGAGGGGAGGAAGCCAGGATGCATTGTGGGAATATACTGTGACTGTGTGTCCTATTTGTCTACTTGTCTGTCCCTTGTCACAGTCTCCCATTTGGTCCCCTAGGGGAGTGTCCACCAGGTGGGAGACTTGCATAAAAGCCGGGCAGGTAGCCCTCATTAAACAGACCACTGCTTGACCCTCAACACGGAGCCTTGTCTCGTTCTTGGGGGGATTCACTGTATGCTGTTAGAGACTGATTGCCAGGAGTGTAAGCTGATTGTCTGCTTTTCCTGTTCGCCTGCTAGCAGCTATTTGGGAGGTTCCAGTTCGGGAGTTGGAGTGCTATTTTGTATCCAGTTCGGGAGTCTGGTGTTCTGCAGTAGCTGTGCCTGTATCTCTGGAAAGGGGGCCGATCGCCTAAACGGTTTTTACCCCTTGTGTGCAAAACGGTCCATTACAGTATGTTCATTCTAAGAACTAGCAGCCTTGTGCCACTTTATTAACATCTGGTGAGTGCCCCCATTGAGCTGACTGACTTCTCGGCTGCCTCCCTCCCGCCCCACCCTATCCTTCTGCAGCAGCAAGCTGAGAATGGCTTAGAATTAATAAGAATAACAACAGGCGCCGCTTTAACATAAGATACCTGGTGCCAAATTCACTAATTTGCCGACCTGCTCCCTCTCTCCCCGCCTGTGTCAATATCGTATTAAAGGATCACTATAGTGCCAGGAAAACATACTCGTTTTCCTGGCACTATAGTGCCCTGAGGGTGCCCCCACCCTCAGGGTCCCCCTCCCGCCGGGCTCTGGGGAGAGGAAGGGGTTAAAATCTTACCTTTCTCCAGCGCCGGGCGGGGAGCTTTCATCCTTGTGACAAACCTAGCCACTTAAGACTATTCATGTATTGCATGTGTGGATATCCTTGTTTTAGCTGTAAGAACCAAGTAAAATACTGTATGTGGCTTTCAGGCGAACGAGGGCGTTCGTATGCTTGCAATGTGGAAAACCCAGCATTCCCTATGTAGTTTCACGAATAGTGAGTTTCAACACTGTTCGTGAAACAAATGAACTACCGAATGGTTGACCACACACAGGAGGTCGTGTGGCGCCCATTAACCAATTGCAACATTGTTGCAATCGGTAGTTAAACGCTTCCCTAGGTGGTCGTAGTTTGGCTACCGACCACGCGGCGGTCGGCCATCTTGATTCCTTTGTTAGCCCAGCGGGGTTTTGCCATCGAGCGCCTGGAACTAAAATCGGCTACTCGACGGCGCAAACCCCGCTGGACTTCCAAGCGGTTCGGGAGCCCCGGGCGTTCAGTAGTTTGTTCCCCTTATACTAATCGGTATTTTAACAGTGTGTTGAAAATAATATGTATTTCATGTGGCGTTCGGTTATACTGGGAGCTGAGCAGTATTCTCACGAACTGTGCGCTCAGTCCCCAGCTATCTACCGAACGTCCATTCGTGTAAATCAGGGAAATATTATGGAAGTTATGTATTTTAGTGTAAAATGTTTTTTGGGCGTTCGGTAGTACTAGTACCGGTAGTACTAGTACAGTAGTACTAGTACCGAAACGGGACGGGACGACCCGTTTCTGTGTAGACTACCGGCGGCTCAACGATAAAACGACCTCAGATGCCTACCCCATGCCCCGGATAGACGAGCTCCTAGACAAAATGACCAGGGGCCAGTACCTCACCACGATAGATCTGTGTAAAGGGTACTGGCAAATTCCGCTAGCAGAGGACACTATTCCCAAGTCGGCCTTTGTCACCCCGTTTCGCCTGTACCAGTTTAAGGTCATGCCATTCGGGATGAAAAATGCCCCAGCTACCTTCCAGAGGATGGTAAATAGGTTATTGGATGGGTTCCAGGAGTATGCATGCACGTATCTAGATGATATCGCCATCTTCAGCTGCTCTTGGCCCGAGCATCTGACCCACATAGGAGCCGTACTAGATCGGATCCGGGAAGCCGGACTGACCCTAAAACCCAGCAATGCCATATAGGGATGGCAGAGGTTCAGTACCTAGGACACAGGGTATGGAGTGGACAGCAGAAGCCAGAGCCTGCTAAAATAGAGGCAGTTGCCCAGTGGCCAACCCCTCGCACCAAAACCCAAGTACTCACCTTCTTAGGGACCGCAGGGTACTACCGGAAGTTTGTGGCCAACTACAGTGCCCTCGCCAAACCCCTCACAGATTTGACACGTAAAAACCTCCCTAAGCTAGTAGTCTGGGCCCCAGAGTGTGAACAGGCATTTCAACAGCTCAAGATGGCACTTGTTAACTCACCTGTACTTTCTGCTCCTGATCCAACTAAACGTTTTCTCGTCCACACAGATGCTTCTATGTTTGGATTGGGAGCAGTACTGAGCCAAGTCGAAGCAGATGGCAGCGAACATCCCGTAGCTTACCTAAGCCAAAAACTTTTACCCAGGGAGGTCAGCTACGCCGCCATCGAAAAGAAGTGCCTGGCTGTGGTGTGGGCCCTCAGAAAACTGCAGCCCTATTTATATGGACAACCGTTTACATTACTCACGGATCACAACCCGTTGGTGTGGCTGAACAGGGTGTCAGGAGACAATGCCAGGCTGCTGTGCTGGAGTTTGGCGCTGCAGCCTTTTGACTTTACCATCCACTATCACCCTGGGAATCAAAATGGCGATGCCGATGGGTTGTCCCGACAAACAGACCTGGAACCGTGAGCGCTCCTCCGGACATCCCCAAGCCGATCCGTTAGGATCAGACTGTGTATGCCGGCTTGGTTCTGGGGGAGCATTGTGGCAAAACTAGCCACTTAAGACTATTCATGTATTGCATGTGTGGATATCCTTGTTTTAGCTGTAAGAACCAAGTATAATACTGTATGTGGCTTTCAGGCAAACGAGGGCGTTCATATGCTTGCAATGTGGAAAACCCAGCATTCCCTATGTAGTTTCAGGAATAGTGAGTTTTAACACTGTTCGTGAAACGAATGAACTACCGAATAGTCGACCACACACAGGAGGCCGTGTGGCACCCATTAATCGATTGCAACATTGTGATTAAACTCCTGAATGGCAGAGATTTGAGTAGTGAGAATGCAAGGGTATGATCTACACACCACAACTGCTTCATTAAGCTAAAGTTGTTTTGGAGACTATAGTGTCCCTTTAATCTGTATTTTGTATAACATTTTGGTCTCTACGGCAGCACCGTTTCTGAGAAATGCATGTTTCATATGTGCCCCAATTCCCTTTTTGTCTTTAGATGCCGTAGATCCCTATTTTAGGATTATTTATTTTACACATACAACTACAGACACAATCTCACATACACACTCGAAAAAGATTTATTGTATTGGAATTTTTTTAGATCCATCCAGTCTTTCGACCTTTAGGAGAACTGGAGTGGATCCTCAGTCTGGAGTCAAGTGTGGGCTGCCTGGCTGCCGCTGCTCTGCTCTGAGGAAGCTCCGGTCGATATGAACATTGACAGTTGTCACGACTGCTAGTGTGGTTCAGCACACAGAACTATGTAACATCTACATAGACAAAACAGAAAAAAACAAAAACGTAAACCGGTCATTGGCCGGACTAATACGTTAAAGACAGAGAATGGTCAAGGGATAACCGAGGTCAAGGAAGCCAGAAATACACAATACTGTTAAACAAGCCAAGTCAGGGAAACCAGAAATCAGAATAGTCAGCAATAGCCAAGGTCAATATACCGGGAATATTAAAAACAGGACAAGAAAAATGCACTCTCGGGAAACCAGGAATGGAAACCACGACAGGGCAATGACCTAGGGAACTTCAGGGATTTAAATATCGCTTCTTTGGCTGTGATTGATCAGAGGGTGACCCCAGAACGTGAGTGTGTGTCGATGTCGTGATGTCACACACACGTTCTTGTGACCCTGGGGGCGGGGCTATAAATGGCCACGACCATGTGGTTGGCACCCTTTTGCTTTAGGGCAGGCAGCCAGGAAGATCCGGCGGAGCGGCTCCCGCCTTGCCGCTGAGCAGGTAAGCTCAGTTTGTCGGCGGGGTCGTGCCGGTCTGGTGCGACCGTACCTCGCGGAGAGCCGGGGGCCATAACAACAGTAGAGCTCCATTGTGCACCCTGCAGTGGTACCAGGGCCTGAGTGATGTCATATTCTGACTTTACAGTTGTGTTTTGTGGGTTTTTATTCTAATTTGGTTGGGGAAACCTAGAACTCTCCATTTTTCATTTTTCCTGGTGGTGGTCACTTTTATTCCAGAATAAGTGTGGGTGTTGTGAAAATGGATCTTTTAAACATTATATTAGTTTAGTGCTGACAAATAGTGATTTTTAATCATTTCACTCAACAAAGTAAGTCAGACACATGGCCTTGTTCGAGATGATACATGTAAACAGTGTCGGTGTAGGCTCCTCACAGCAGCTACTCCACTTACGAAGAGATAATCAGCCTTGATGATCTCTGGTCAAACCCAATGCTTCTTGTAGGGGAGCACTGCTGACCCACAGCGTATGTGCGGCAATCGTGCAATTGAATCCAAGGCTTCTTTAATAGATACATTTTTGTTCAGCCTTGATGGAATACTACCCTAGACAGCCCCCCTTATTCTCACTATATTTGGGATGGATAAGAAGCCAGTGCCCTTGCTACAGTGCTACAATCGCTCTATGTGAATCTGCAGCAGCTGGAAAATAAGGTTTTGCATCAGTTGGTCCGATAACAGTACAGTTTGTCTCAATTTTACTGTTACGCCAGATAATAAAGTAACAAATCAATATACAGAATTTAAAAAAAATTCATGAGACGTAATAAATCTTTGAGTAATAAAAATTGTCCTTTAAAAGTCCAAGATTTAAACAAACAATGAGTAAATGTTTACCCAGCAAACTAACAATCAAACAACCTACCAGTTCAGAGGAATGTTTGTGATGTAAATTCCCCAACCTTATATCAATACAATGGAATTATACTCTACTGGTACAATATAAAAAGGCTTGCAGGACATGGAGGAGCCTGGTTGCCCACCTGCTGCCTTTAGACTATGGCCCCATGTTGAAACGCTTGATTTTCCCATGCAAAGACACGAAAACCGGGTCATTCGGTGTGAAGAAATGCCCTTTTTTACTGTATATTCACTCTTTGTATTTGTGTCAATAGCAATGTTTCCCTAAGGCATTCGGTAGGTAAAACTACCGAATGCAGACCACCCTGTCACACATTCATACAGACTATACCCCCTTGCTGGCTGGATTACGTTCGGCAGAAGTTTTGCACGAACGGCAGGTCTCGCCGCCATTTCGGGACTTCCTCGTGTTCGCGGCCATTTTAGCTCCCGAACAGCGGTGTTTGCCATTGAATGTCTGGAACTGAAAACGGACACTCAAACAGGCAAACACCGCTGAAGCCTCCAGACCTTCGGTAAAACCCATTCCAAACTACCGAACGACCGGGCGTTCGGTAGACAGACTTACCAACAAATGGGGAATCAAGCGAACCAAGGATGGTAGCTGGATGGCCGGCCGTTCGGGAGATTTTTCATGCGATCTAAGACCGACTGCAGGGCCAGAATTCATGGAACTGTTTTCGGCTACTTTGCCCGTGCTGTCGGTCAAAACTTCTAAGTCCTATATCTCCCGAACGGCTGAACCGAATGGTCTGAGTTTTTAATATGTTGGTCTCCCAGACAATAGCTATCTGGGGACAAGTCCTTGGGGTACATCCAAACTTTGGGGAATTTCTGTTACGTTTTAATTGTGTTTAATGGTTATCTGAGGGGAGGAGATGTACAGTATGTATATTGTTAGGATTGGATGTATGGCTAATTATATGGGAGGCTCCCTTGCATGGGCTGAATTCCATAAAAAGAGCATGCCTGTCATTAAACCTCAGTTCATCTTTGTACCCTTATTCTGACTACGTATGCTGTTTGGGAGTTCGTGTGTTTTACTGTGGGAATTATCCAGGAACACTATTGGATTTACAATTGGGATTACGTCTACTACAACTACTGAACGGAGAGCTATATTCACTGGGCTCTGGCTGTTCGGGAGGAAACTACCGATTAAGGTTTAAATGTCCTTGGTTTCCTTACATTCGGTACTTGCCCTATATGAACAGTGATACCCCAGATAGCTATGCCATGGAGCCCATTCATATAACAAAAGACTATGTGAAAGACTTTGGCTCCATGGCAATTGAACTGTATGTATGTGATCTGAGAGCCATTCAGTAATAATGTGCGCTCAGATCTAAGCTATCTGGGGATATGTTGAATGTACCTGTTTTATGCAATAGCTGCACAGTTATATATGTTTATGTATTTTATTGTCTTTTGCTACCATGTGTTCAATGTTTTGCCTCTGTCCTTGGAGATAATTGGATTACTTCCCAATTATCTCCAGGATAGAAGACTCTGTGGAACTGGTTTTGGGCAGAAAAGCCATGCTTCCTTTGGTCACAAAGGACTACGATCTATCTTTTCAACCACTGGACCAATTTGTATGATTTTGACACATGTTTGTATTTGGAGTATGCTGATTCTGAAAATTGTATGTGAATGTGATGCATACTTTTAAAGTTATGAATAATGTGGAAAATCTGTATTTCTCTGCCTGTAATACTTACATTAACCCATTGTGTAAGGTAATTGTATCACAGGCAGAGGGGAGGATTTTGTGTGGGAGTGTCTGAGTGTATTGTACATGTTTATTGGTTGTTTTACAAAACCCTGTGGGTGGTACTAATGTGTAAGGATGTGTATATAAGAACAATAAACCCACAGCTCTGTCTGTTCCTGCTTGACCCTCAAAATGGAGCCTTGTCTCGTTCTTGGGGGGGATTTGTTGTATGCTGTTCCAGTTTGACTGCAAAGCTTTCGTATGGTTTTTCCTATTCGACTGTTTGGAGCATTCGTATGGTTCCGATCCGGATGTTTACAGCATTCATAAGGTTTCCTGTTCAGTGGATTGGTGTCTTTAGTAGCTGCCTATATATCTGGAAGGGTACGGCTGTTTATAGCATTGATATGGTTTCCTGTTCGGCAGATTGGTGTCTTTGTGTCACAGTTCATGCCGTGACATCCAGTCTGCCAGACGTGGTCACTCCGGAAGCACCCGATAGGGGATTTGAACTGTGGTTCTTCTGGACCGTATCCTGCTATTTTCCCTCTGAGCCATTTCAGGACTTTGGATAATGCCTATTTATTCTTGTATTGCCTGCAGCACTAGGGGGCTGGACTTCACCAAAGGCTCAGATCTGTCAGTAACTCTCCAGCTGAATCTGATACCTAATTAACAAGATATAAAAGCCTGCCTCACCCTGGGAGGGGTGTCAGTTCATTGACTTTAGTTCCCTTGTTTGGTTCCTGTTACTCCGTACCTGCGTTCCAGTGATTCCTGTCTATTCCGGCTTCTGACCTTGGCTTTCCTCCTGGACTATTCTGATCTCTGGCCCTGATTTTGGCTTCTCTTGACTACGCTTCTGCTAATCCCTCTGTACAGCGTCTTGGACCACTTTTCCAAGTAAGCCCCCGTGCACAGACTCACAGGCCAGGTGGCGTCTTACCTGGTCACCCTGGTCACCTGGTGTGCAAGGGTGAGCGGATAACTCTGCGAGCTGGACTCCCTATCAGGTAAGACTGTCGGGATCCCGTGGGCGGCTGCGAGGGGAGGCTGCACTCCGCTCGCGGTACTCACACTCCAGCCGTCCGCGGTCCCCTCCTCCTCGTGGGCTCGGCGAGCGGCATCCTTCCAGCCTCGGATGCCGCCCGCGTTTTCCTCCACGTCCCCCAGCGGCAGCATGCATGACGCTGCACGCTGGGAGACCGCCCAAATTATTACACGCTGGGGTCAGTCACCTAACCCGGCGTTAAAGGCACAGTGCCTCAATCACAGTGGGAGGTTTAGATATCTCTCACGTGTGGTTGTTAATTCTGATTGGAAATTATGCAATCGGAATTAACCTTATGGTTTAAATACTTACCTTTCCTGTTCCTCCCTGCCCTGTTGTGGTCTTTGCTTACTAGTATTGCTAATTAACTTGTGGTTCTGGTTACGTACTCTCTGTCTTGTTTATCTGACTCTGTGACTTTCTCCTACCCTTTGACCTCGGCTTGTTTCATGTTATTCTGTCTTCTGGTTCCCCTTACTCGGCTTGTCTCCTGACTATTCTGTGTGTGCTTAGCCCGGCCACTAAGTTCCGGTACGGCACCTTTTCTGTATGTGCGTGTGTGCTAGCGTGTTGGGTTCCCCGAATCGTGACAAAGACTCCGTTACACTTTGGTAGCTGCCTGTGTATCTGGAAGAGGAATATCTTTTAACACCTTTTATGCCCGGGGTGCCGTTACAGCATATTCATAGGAACGATGGAGCTTTCTTTTCATGGAAAATATGTATTTATCTATAACTTATAATTAACCCATTAAGGACAGAGCCAATTGTACAACCTCAAATAAAAATAAAACGTAAACAAAACCTTGAATTTGCGCTATGTATCTGTTCAACCGCAATTCACCTCTTTCATATTAAATACACGAATACTTATTATATATCATTTTGTTCAGGAGAAACAGGACTTTTATTGCACATAAAATATTTATATATTAAACAAAATTAATATGAATAAAAAAATATGAAAATTAAGAAACTTTATTTTTTTTTAGTTCTGCATGGCATTTTAACTGTGAATGTCACAATACTGTTAGCTTGTACTGCAATAAAACAGTACCCTCTATGTGCAGGTTTTATGGTGTCTTAGGAAGTTACAGGGTCAAATATAGCATGTTACATTTTTCAGTTTTTTCACATTGAAATTTGCCAGATTTGTTATGTTGCCTTTGAGACCGTGTGGTAGCCCAGGAATGAGAATTACCCCCATGATGGCATACCATTGCAAAAGTAGTCAACCCAAAGTATTACAAATGGGGTATGTAAAGTCTTTTTTAGTAGCCACTTAGTCACAAACACTGGCTAGCGTTCATATTTGTTTGTATGTGAAAAATGCAACAAACTAATTTGAACGCTAATTTTGCCCAGTATTTGTGACTAAGTGGCTACTAAAAAAGACTGGACATACCCCATTTGCAATACCTTGGGCTGTCTAATTTTGCAAATGGTATGCCATCATGAGGGTAACTCTTATTCCTGGGCTACCATAGGGTCTCAAAGGCAACGTAACCAATCTGGCAAATTCCAATGTGAAAAAACTGAAACGCAAGCCTTATATTTGACTCTGTACCTTTTGAAACCACCATAAAACATGTACATGGGGGGTAATGTTATACTCAGGAGACTTCGCTGAACACAAATAGTAGTGTTTCAAAACAGTACAACGTATCACAACAATTATATCATCAGTGAAAGTGCCATTTGTGTGTGAAAAATGACCAAAATTTATTTTTACTGACGATATCATCGTTGTAATACATTTTTCTGTTTTGAAACACTAATTTGTGTTCAGCGAAGTCTTCTGAGTAAAACAGTACCCCCCATTTACAGGTTTTATGGTGTCTTGGGAAGTTACAGGGTTAAATATAGTGCTAGCAAACAGGGGCGGACTGACCGGTCGGGCACTTCGGACACGGTCTGAGGGCCCGGCCGGGAGGGGGGCCCGCCGCCAGGGCCGCCTTCAGGGGGCCCGGCGGCAGGGCTGAATTGGGGGCGGCAGAGGAAGGTGCCACCGGGTGGCCGGTCCGGTGGCACACTGTGAGGGGGCCGGCCGTTTGATGCTGGAGCCGCCAGACCGGGTGGCAGCCTCGCCGGTCCGGCGGCTTTCCTCTGACTAACACTGAAGGGGGAGGAGGAGGAGCATCTGTCTATCATGCTCCCTGCGGTTCCCACAATTCCCAGCACAGGATGTGGGAACCGCAAAGGAGCATGATAGACAGATGCCCCTCCTCCTCCTCCTTCATCGTTAGTGAGAGGAATGCCGCCGGACCGGCAAGGCTGCCACCCGGTCCGGCGGCTCCAGCATGAAACGGCCGGCCCCCTCTGACTTGAGTAAGAGGGGGGGGAAGAGGGGGGCAAGAGATATGGGGGAGGGGCAAGAGAGATATGGGGGGGAAGAGGGGGCAGAGATATGGGGAAGAGGGGCAAGAGAGATATGGGGGGGAGGGGCAAGAGAGATATGGGGGGAAGAAGGGGCAAGAGAGATATGGGGGGAAGAGGGGAAGAGATATGGGGAAGAGGGGCAATAGAGAGATGGGGGAAGAGGGGCACAGAGAGATGCAAAGAGGGGGCAAGAGAGATGGGGGGGGAAGAGGAGGAACAGAGAGATGGGGAGGGGGGAAGAGGGGCAATAGAGAGGGGAGGGGGGGAACAGAGAGATGGGGAGGGGAGAAGAGGGGGCAAGAGATGGGGAGGGGGGGCGAGGGGGGGCAATAGAGAGATGGGGAAGAGGGGGGCACAGAGAGATGGGGAGGAGGAGAAAGAGGGGCACAGAGAGGATGGGAGGGGGGGAGAAAGAGGGGGGAACAGAGAGATAGGAGGGGGGAAGAGGGGGCAATAGAGAGATGGGGGGAAGAGGGGGGAACAGAGAGATGGGGAGGGGGGGAAGAGGGGGCAATAGAGAGATGGGGAGGGGGAGAAAGAGACAGAGGGGGAAGAATGAGACACAGGGGGAGAAAGAGGGGGAATATAGAGATGGGGAGGGGGAGAAAGAGACAACGAGGGAAGAATGAGACATGGGGAGAAAGAGGGGGGATAGGGAGGGGGAGAAAGAGACAGAGAGGAAGAGAGATGTGGGGGAGAGAGAGACAGGGAAAGGGGGGAGAAAAACAGTGGAAGAGAGGGAGAAAGAGGCAGAGGGGTAAGAGAGACTGGGAAGGAGGGGGAGGAAGAAACATACAGAGGGACGGGGGGAGACAAAAAGGCACACAGAAGGGCTGTAGATATCACTGGTGGATCCAGGGGGGCAACAGGGCAATTGCCCCCCTCCCCTGTCCGCAGGCACCATGCGGGCAGGGGAAGGAGGAAGAGAGGACCTGGGAGCTCACCCTGCAGCTCCTCTGGGTCCTTCTTGCACGAGCACAGAGCGTTGCCGCGATTACCATGGCAACGTTACCGCTCTTGCGAGAGACAACTCTAGCCCTGGAGCTACGGTCTAGTGTTCACTCTCAACACTGTGACCCCCAGGGATTCCTGGTGGTCGCAGTGGTGAGAGTGAACTCTAGCCCCATAAACACACTGCCCACACACACACCATACACATTCACACACTGCCCCCATACACACATACACATTTACACACATTGCCTCACACACACACGTACACTGCCCACCCATATACACACAGACCCCCATACACAGCCCCCCATACTAACATTGCCACACACATACACAGCCCACACACCCTACACATTCACACACTACACCCCCCACACACACTGAACCTTTCACACACATTGCACTACTGCTCCTATTCCCTACTACAGCCCCATATCCCAGCAGATCCCAGGTAAGTTGTCAAACTGTTCTTAAATGGTTTGACTACTTACTCTGGAGCAGTAGTGGTTATTGTGCATAGATTATTTCTTTAAATAATTTACAAGTGCCCCAGTAGCCAGCCAGCCAACCCACAGGCTGGCCAGTAGCCAGTAAGTTAGCCAGCCCACAGGCCAGTAGCCAGCCCACAGGCCTACAGCAAGCCACAGGCTTACATCCAGCAAGCCCACAGCCTGCCAGTCGCAGCCAGCAAGCCACAGCCTGCCAGCCGCAGTCAGCAAGCCCACAGCCTGCCAGCCGCAGTCAGCAAGCCCACAGCCTGCCAGCCGCAGTCAGCAAGCCCACAGCCTGCCGGCAGTAGCCAGCAAGCCCACAGCCTGCCAGCCGCAGCAAGCAAGCCCACAGACTGCCAGCCAGCAACAGTAATTAAGGTAAGAAGAGCCAACTTGGCCTAGGTATCAGCGAGCTATGTTGTGTTGCTATATTGTGAATAGAAACCAGAGTGTTGGAGAGACCACCCTCCAGGCCCCATTAGACTCCATTGTAGTCTCTAATGGGGCCTGGAGGGGATTCTTTCTAACACACTCTCTAAAGGACACTGAGATAGCCCCCGCTAGAAAGACCCCCCCTCCATGGCCCATTAGCCCTCAATTGCAGTCTCTGCTGGGGCCTCGAAGGGCTTATTGCCCTTTTGTTCCTTGTATCTAAAGATTGTGTAGGGTGTGGCTGGAGGCGGGACAAGGGTGGCGCTTGCTGCCGAGTATGGGTGGGGCCTGTAAGGGGGCCCTTGATTTATTTTGCCCGGGGGCCCTGAGGGTTCTCAGTCCGCCCCTGTGTGCATGGGTTTCACTTATAAAAACAATGGATTTTCTATAATTACTTTGTCCAGCAAGACAACATTTTAAAAGTCTGACTTTCTGTCTGTTTTCAAATGCAACGTCTCCGTTATATATATAATTCGTTTTGCAGCACAGATTATTTGTTTAGAAAAAAAAAAAGTGTTGGCTTTTAATCTGGCCACATCCGTGCTCAGTGCTTAAATGGAGGGGGGGGGGGTTGGTGAAGAGACCACATTTAGCTTTGAAGGTCCATTGCTGAGTCAGAGATAAATATGCCAGGGCTAACACACATTATAAAAATATGTGAGTTGGGAGGGAAAAATGGGAAAAGATATTAGATCAGAACCATAATACTCAGTGTTTCCTTACTCCAAATCAGCCAGCAGAAATGCAGTTTGTAGCCCACAAGTTCCACGTTTGCTAGTAGCTCACAATTAGCTGTCCTTTATTATTAAAAAGAAGGGGGAGGAGTCTGCGCTAAGTAACAGAGATATGAGCTGCAACCATAGAAAGGGAATCCCTCAAAAACCCTTAATGAGATATCGGAGAAGAATAAAGGGAGGTGAAGGGCTGCACTGTGTAAAAGAAATAATAAATAGTAAAATATACTCAATATAAAAATAAACTATATAGTTAAAATAAATAGATAAATAAAAAGATAAATAAAATAGAGTCCGTCCAATAATAAAATGTATAAAAACCTTCTCACTGATATGTTGATAGGCCGTGTATACAGTCCTCAGAGGTTAATCCATCCGATTTTCAGGTAATCCGTATATGTGAAAGTAAGAGCACAACAAGCTTCCAATGGTATAATATTGTAATGAGATAATAAGCGAAAAGGAAAAATGGAGGATAGTACACTCACATTTGTTGGAGCTTTGGACCAGCTCTTGGATGAAAGGTCCGTCCGGCCGGCTTGAGTTCCGTAGTATTCCGCAGGATATATAAAAACAGTAATAGTGCTCTCAGTTGGAAGAGATAAAAGTATATTAAAATAAAATAAAATATAATCACAATGATAGAGCAGGGAATACTGCTCTATAGGTATAGCGCTGGTGGAATAATCCCCACCTGTGGATTGCTTTGAGCAGGAACAATAAAATGCCAGGAGAAATAAATGAATAAAAATGTGTTTGTACAATAAAACTAAACTGGTCCTATGAATAAGGGTACCAAATAAAAGTTTTTATTGTTAAATTACACAGTAAAAAACCATTGACGCGTTTCACCTCATGGGCTTTATCAAAAATGGCTCTTTAGTAAAAAACCATTGACGCATTTCAACCATTGACGTGTGATAAAGCCCATGAGGTGAAACGCGTCAATGGTTTTTACTAAAGACTGCACGAGGGAGCAGAGCAGGAAGAATTTAGCAGCCACACTGGACCCAGGAAAAGGATCCACTCCAGCTCTCCTAAAGGTAGGTAATAATTTGTGTGTAACAAAGAGAGGGAAAGATACATTATTTTATCATCTTAAAGGAGCCTCTCCAGGGACCCTCACAACATCTACCTCTACTCATATATATCCTCGGTGGGGATCATTTCACCTAAGCTGATATGAGTAATTTTCATACTTTTCGACACACTTTTATTTGTTTGAAACAGTGAGCACTATATCCTGTTTTTATTCTTTCATATGCCGCTTCCAATTTCATCCCTGAGTGGGGATTATACCACTTAGAGCCTTATCTATGAGCTGATTGGAGGCTCTATCCTTGTGAGTATATTCTTTTTCTTCACATTATTGAGATATTGAACATACTGGGTTGCACTATTGTTTTTTCGTTTCTGCTTATAGTTTACATAAGATGCCAATAACAGAACTTCCTACCTGTCAGGATTATATTGATCCAGCACACAGAACAGTATCACACCCAAGAAATAAGGGTAACATCTTACGGAGCCTTAGAATGGCCGGACTTAACGTACCCAAGAATAGTCAGAAAACTAGCCGAGATCAGGGACACAGAACAAGACACAGCGATAAGGAAAAGCCAAAAGTCAAGGGTACCAGAAATCAGGGAAGTCAAAATGAAGCCAAAGTCAAAAAACAGAAAAACATGGAACACACTCTCGGATAACCATCTAAGGGAAACCACGACAGAGCAATGAGCTAAGGAATAAGTGAGTTTAAATAACCCTCTTGCAGATCCGATTGGCTGTACCTAGCCCTTGACCCCAAAACATGCGTGTGCGTCTTTTGCGTGACGTCACCCGCACGTCGACGTCGTCTTTACCGCGGATGGACATGGGGGCTATATAATTGAGTGGATACAGCGGCTGGCGTGCACAAGCCAGGCATCATGGCAGAAGACCGCCGAGCGGCACTCCCCTCGATCTTCGGAAGGTAATGATCTCCGTTTTTGCCACATTGATAGGAAGGATAAGTGACACTACCTCAATCAAAACCTAGTTTATTTGAACGCCAAGGAGGACTTTTGACTGATCTAAACTAAAGCATCACCTCCTCAAAGGTTCATGGGACTTTTTAAGTATATTTACGTTATTTCTATCACTATTTGGTTTTCTTGTGTATATATATATATATATATATTTTTTTTTTATATATATATATATACATATACATATAAATTTATACTTGGGGCAAATCTGTTTTTTTTTTTTCTGATAATTTGTGAGTGTGTGAGAGAATGTGCATGAGTGTGTCAGTATTAGTGTGTCTGTCAGTGAGTGTGTATGTGTCTGTCTGTTTGTCAGTGAGTGTGTCTGTGTGTTGACAAGCCTGCAGGAACAGGCTATAGAGACCAGAACCACTACATATTGTTTTACCAGTTCTTATGACTATAGTGTCCCTTTAAAAATTGTATTCTTGACACTGAAAAAAAAGCTTTGTTTGTGTTTTTAAAAATCCTGGCTTCTACCTTTTTTAGCTGGCTCCTAGATGCCAAACACATTTGTCAAGCCCTGCCCTTTCAAATTGATTTCACATTTTAAATATTCTCACTAAACCAACTGATTCTGGAGACTAGACAAAGGGTTTACAAAATTTAGACAAAAACAGGCAAAATGAACTATATGCTGAGATGGAGAAAGTTTGCAGTTTGGTTATTTTGGCCTTCAGTTTATGATTTCCTTGTACATTCTCCACACTTCCTTTGAGGCATAGCCTGTCTTTGTTTATTGATCACATGCAGACAGACAGCAACAAGGAAACTTGCAGCATCCGAGATGCTGTAAACAGACACTCCCATAATGCTTCACTACCCAACAATGGCACAAGCAATTATGCCTGATAGCAATGCTTCAAGTGAAACTGTAGGCACTGCTTCGTCTAATTGAAGGGGCTTTAGTATCTACCGCCATCCTTCCATTCAACGCTAAAGGAAAATCACGGGACCCAGAACACTTAAATAACAACAAAGTGGTCTGAGTGCCATGTGTGCCTCATTTTAGATGAAAACACTGCAGGAAAACCATTTTACATTTCCCATGGGAATGAGAGATGGCGGAGATCAGCAATTTCATAAAATGGCTGCAATAGTCTGAGTTTGCCAGCTGACTGCTTTCAGCCAATCACTATGATGAGTTAGTGTGTCTAGAAGGAAGTGTGTAATCTCTGACATTTTGTGTCAAACTGAAAATGGTCGCACACTGAATATATATATATTTATATATATATAAAAGAAAGTTATGGTGGAGAAAAAAGTAAATATTATGTTATGTTATTATGTTATTATTTATATGGCGCCAACAAATTCTGCAGCGATTTACAATGGGTGGACGAACAAACATGTAGTTGTAACCAGACATGTTGGACACACAGGAACAGAGGATTTGAGGGCCCTGCTCAATGAGCTTACATGCTAGAGGGAGTGGGGTAAAATGACACAAAAAGGTAAGGATAGTATTAGACTAATAACAGTTGCAAGAGAGGAATCAGTCGGGAGCTATTAACAGTTTAATTGATACGCTTTTATGAAGAAGTGTGTTTTTAACGATTTTTTGAAGGAGTGGAGACTGGGTGAGCATCTAACGGAGGAGGGAAGCGAGTTCCACAGGAACGGTGCAGCCCTCGAGAAATCTTGAAGGCAAGCATCAGAGGTGGGAGTAAGGACAGAAGATAGACGTACGTCTTCAGCAGATCGTAAGGGCCTAGATGGGACATACTTGTGTATGAGGGTAGATAGGTGAGAGCAGTATTGTGTAGAGATTTGAAAGCAAGAACCAGAATTTTAAATTGAGCCCTATATCTTACAGGAAGCCAATGTAGGGACTGACAGAAGGGGAAGGCATGGGAGGTGGGGGCGGACAGAAAGATAAGCCTCACCGCCGCATTCATTATGGACTGTAACTGTGCAAGTTGGGAGCACATAAGACCACTGAGAAGTGGATTACAGTAGTTAAGGCGAGAAAGGACAGTGGAATGGACCAAAACCTTAGTCTCATCTGGCGTTAAGTAGGGTCGGATGCACACAATGTTTTTGAGATGGAAGCGGCAGGATTTGGCAATAGACTGAACATGAGGTGTGAAGGAGAGGTCGATGTCAAAGAGAACACCTAGGCAGCGAGCCTGTGTGGTGAAGCTGATGGTAGCACCGTTGACTTGGAGGGAGACAGACACAGGAGTAGCAACACTTGAGGGAGGAAAGACCAGAATTTCAGTTTTGGTCAAGTTGAGTTTAAGGAAATGGGCAGCCATCCAGTTAGAAATAGCAGAGAGGCAGTCAGAGACACTAGTCAAGAGGGATGGGGAGAGATCAGGAAAGGACAGATAGATTTGTGTGTTATCCGCATAGAAATGATATTGGAAACCAAAGGAGCTAATGAGTTTACCAAGGGAGGCAGTATAGATGGAGAACAGTAGGGGACCAAGGACTGAACCTTAGGGGACACCAACAGAGAGGAGTTGGGGAGAAGAAGCAGAGCCAGAGAAAGAAACACTGAAAGAGCGCTAGGAGAGGTAGAAGGAAAGAGCAATATGTTGTAGACCTATATTGCGAAGGACGAGACAAAGCTGTTGATCAACAGTGTCAAAAGCTGCGGAAAAGTCAAGGAGAGTTAGGATAGAGTAGTGACCACGAGATTTTGCTGTGAGTAGATCATTGGCTACTTTGGTCAGTGCCGTTTCCACAGAGTGCTTAGTGCGGAAACCAGACTGAAGCGGGTCTAGCAGAGAGTTGGACTCGAGGATTGAAACTCATTTGCATCTGCCCAGATCTGCCCAGATCTCTGTGCAAAATCAAGTCTTATGGCTTGACTGGTGTGTGCAGATATGTTTAACAACATATTGACACTATATATATATATATATATATATATATATATATATATATATATATATATATATATATACACAAAATCTTAAATGTTTTACAACTTTTTTTAAACTTTGCTTTATATATATATTTATAATATGTGTGGGCAGTGCTATGACCCTGTAATATCCTGTATGACAAGTGATTGCCTATCCCTGAATCTCACAGCACATTTAGCTGGGGGAGGAGTATATCATGGGACATGCAACCATCTTCCAGTGCTTTATTTCCCTATCACAGCCTGAGTCTCCACCCATTGCTATTCACCAACGTGTCTGTGCTCATCTCACTCCATCCCTCGCCTTGACTAATGCCAGCCACAGGGTTTGTTCTCAGTGAGTTGTTTACACGGAGCTGTAATGATGAGTGTGTCATAGGACATTCCTCTGGTCTATTGTGGAGCCATTCAAACCAGCAGCAGGGAGCAATTAGGCTGGATACCCAACAGGGCTGCTGAATACAAAGCTCTGCCTGGACTATCCCGCTGATGAATGGATTTTATTCTGTGTGTGGTTTACCTTCATAGAGAAGCTGCTCACTGGTAAGTAACTTTCCAATGTGTTTTTGTGCTTCATGCTGTTTTTGCAGAAACTGTGCTCTCTTGCAAGCTGTGACAAGAGAAACACATGATACTGGGATTCCAATGCACAGTGTGCTGTTTACAAGCTGGGGAGTGAATATCGATACAGTGTGAATCAATAGCTGCCAACATCTCTGAGTTTTCATAGCCATTCATGCTGGGCCAAGTGACAAAGCTCTTGTTTTTCAGCAGTCAAGTTATCATTGAACATAAAGCTCAGATCATGTGCTCATATTCAGTTTAGAACTCACAATAATTAGCATGCTTTGGTGGTTTGCAAGGCATAACATGGTCTTATGGTGTTTTTTTAATTTTTATTTGCTTTTTAATATATTTAAATTACATTATATTAAATACATTTTATCGCTTTCAATGTGTTGACGTGCTGATTTCATTGAGTAATTGTGTATAGCTTTTGATTTATTTCAGCAACTCTCAGAATGCTTATATAGTTTGGATAAGAAGATGCTTAGTACTGTATAAAAAAATTAACCGACAACAGAAACTACTAAAAGTGCTGTGCAGTACTCTGCAGGGCTCCTGCACATGAATGAGGAGTTTTATTATTAAATCTGGTTAAAGGAAGAGCCTGGGACTGTGTGGTCCAGGTCTCGTGACCGTTTTAAAAACAAACTTTTGCCAAAATAAGAGTGTGCCATTGAAGGATGTTGTATTAATTTTGAAGAAAATTGTGGATTTAAATATTTCATCTGAATGTTTAGCCACCTTGTGAAGGAGCACTTGAGGACAATTGTATAAACATATATTTTACTTGATTGTTCTAAAAAAGGATGTATTTATCATGCACCCCCATAATGTGACATTCTGATCACCATAATATTCAATAAATCTATGCATAAATGCATGTGGATGTTCTGTACATTACTTAGGTTGACATAAATAAAAAGTATACCTTCAATTTTGCGCTGGATAAAATGTTGTCATTACACAGAAATTTGAGGTTGTCCTCTCTGTGCTTAGAAACTCTAATTTGTAAATGAGAGAATATAGCTATAGCATTATAGATATATTAAAGTGCATCCATTTTTTTTTTTTGTATGTAGTATAGTCATGAAAAGAACGTTATTTTTACCTGTAATTAACCGATTCTACTAGGTTCCCTTTTCTGACTCTAGGATTAATTTATTATATAAAACAAACCAAACAAAATATAGGCAAAAAAGTGGACTCCACTAGAGTCACAGCTTGGCCTATTTAATGTTAATTTTGCTATTTGGTTTGTAGTCTACTAAAATGTTTTTTTTTTTTAGTGAGTACAGCCCAAAGCTAAAAACAGAGGATTATCATTTTAGGAACATTAAGAGTCCCCCACAGCTCTTGACAATATGACTCCATGGTCACTGCACCTGATTGGCTGGAACACTGATTCTCTGAGTGTGGATTTTATCACCTTTGAATTCTTTTCATATGGGAAGAACATGAATTCCATATACTTGTAGCACTTTCTAGCCCTGTTGCGAAGAATGCTGAATTCATAAGTGACATACAAGATATGGTAATCTGGCCGACTTAGTCCCATCATTACCTGTCCACCTGTTGCAGGGTATCACGTTTAGCCTATGCCCACCTCAAGCAATAACTGTGGGAAGACTACTGCAGCAATTAAACTAGAAGTGTTTGGGATGTGTATTTTAAACTTAATACTGCTAGACACCTCACTCAAGTAAATTATTTAATAGCATTTACTAGAGTGATTAAAAGAAGAGCTGTCACTAACTAAGCGTTGATCATTCCTCTTTAATTTTTGCATCATAGAGAAGGCATTAGCAGCAAGGCATGTGCTTACCTGTCCCAACCACACATAAGGATTTTACGTTTGGCTGATCAGCTAAAAAAAATTTAAAAAATGGTTTTCATTCATGTAATGAGTGTGGAGTTTTGTTTGCTTTTTTTCTTGACTGGTTAGGTATTGTTCATAGTTATGAAAACCTGCATCCTGCATTTTTCATTGTATTCCTGGAAAATGGTGAAATATGATAGCCTAATTTTTATGGGTTATTATAGTCTGGCTTTTAAATTGATCTTTATAACTTTACGGTTGGGTGGCAATGGTTAAAATATTGCTCCACTCAACAGATGTTTTAGCACTTTAACAATTATTCAGATGTTTAAATTTCAATATTGCTTCAATTTCTGTATTGAATACATTATCAGAATGTTAATTCCCTTATGGAACAAAAATATCCCAATAGAGCAGGCATATGCACTGCTTGCATTTCAGAATATCCCAGGAGCAAAAGTCAAACATGAAAACATTGTTTTCAAATAAATGATGATTTTTATTTATTTTTATTTTTACTAAACCGAGAATTGTAGCAAAATGGGATTTCACACTTTAGTCCCACCTAGCCAAGCCCATAAACTAACTGCATTAGAGATTTTCCTTGGCAGCTTTCCCCAACTCTTGTTTTAGAGCTAAGTGACTGTAAGTATGTTTGGCTGACTCATATTTAGCAACCTGTCCTCAACTGTTCTTATTTATTAGTTATGCAAATAGTCACATAAAGTTATAATAGGAGAGTGGTTCAAGAAGAAGCATCGGTTATATTTGCACACATTGCTCATTTCGATTTTGGAAGATTCCGACTGCAGAGCACAGTATGTTAAAGGGAGATTTATCCACTACTCCCATACAGATTTGTTCAGTTCCAAGAGACTCATGTTTTCTATTAGTTTAACTGAGGTCGTCTGCATAAAAATGCTTAACCCAGCACTTCAGACTCCAATTTCAGGAAGTATGCCCATTTAAAGGCTAGCTGCATGATGTAAGTGAGGCCAGTAAACATTACTGCTGCATATGGCTTATCCCCCCCCCCCAAAAAAATAAATCTCAAAAACATGTGTTTCTGGAATCACACACTATAACAGTTATGTCAGTTTTAGCAGCAGTGTTTGTGAATTATATGGTGCTCAGTGGGCTGAAATATAGTTTTTGAACAAAATGCTGTATTTCAAGATTAGACATGACTTGCTGCTTGGAATGAAGTTAGACTCACATTATTATTATTTATATAGTGCCAACATATTGTGCAACACTTTACAACAAGGAGTTGACATACTAAATTAGGGAAACTATAGTCATCCACACCACTTCATATCACTGAAGTGGTCTGGTTGCCCTGCCCCTGCCCCCCTTAGTCCTGCAATGTAAAACATTGCAGTTTTTGAGAAACTGCAATAATTACCATTGCTGGACTATGACTGCTTCTAGGGACTGTCTATTAGACAGCCACACTAGACACTTTCTGGATTCCAGCGGATTCTGAGTCCCTTAACCCCTTAAGGACCAAACTTCTGGAATAAAAGGGAATCATGACATGTCACACATGTCATGTGTCATTAAGGGGTTAAACGACCCTGGATGTGCATGAGGACATTCAGCGTCTGTGAAATCCCCATAGGAAAGAATTGAGGCAATGCTTTTCTATGGGGAGGGCCTAATGCACGCGCCACACATGCACATTAGGTCCCCCGTCAGATGACATTGGAGGAGTCTGAGTGTGCCCCAGCGCTGAGGGACATTGATGCTGTAATCATTTAAGTAAAGAAGGTTGTTTATTTTAAATTTTTTTTAACTCTTTATCCATGTTCCCAACACTATACAATCCCTT